>JAQMYJ010000008.1:25145423-25163219 GCA_030014305.1 Clarias laeviceps | reverse complement strand
CTTTTATCACCTCTAGGTTGGACTATTGTAACGCCTTACTGTCTGGTTGTTCAACTAGGTGCATAAACAAGCTTCAGCTAGTGCAGAATGCAGCAGTGAGAGTCCTTACTAGAACCAGAAGATATGAGCACATCACACCTATCTTATCTTCACTGCATTGGCTCCCTGTGAAATTTCGCATCTATTTTAAAATACTACGTATAAAGCATTAATGGTCTCACGCCGCAGTATCTGAGTGAACTGCTTGTGTCTTACTATCCGCCACGCCTACTTCGATCAAAGGATGCAGGCTGCTTGTCAGTACCACGTATTATGAAAACTACAGCAGGGGCGGAGCTTTTTCTTACAAAGCCCCAAAGTTATGGAATAGTCTTTCCCTCTTCCTGTCTCTATGTCAAGCTATACATGTTGCTCCTGAGCTGCCAGTGATCCGGTCCCCTCTGCCCCCTGGACCTGTCTGACTCGTCCTGGTGACCTGCTTCTGGTTTGAGATCAGATGCCCCGTGTGGTCTGCCTGGGATGCGTGTGGTGACTGGGGACGGTTCCACTTTTCCACGAAGACGGTCCTGTCCTCAACTGATGCAGACAGCTGTTCTCTGAGGACTTCAGTCACTCGATAGTGCAGGACTGGAGTTTCCTACAGTCTTCCTGAGCCTCCAATAACAAACTGAACTCAATTTTAACTTAAACACATCTCCTGTTGTACTGAACACTATGATGCAGATCAATCCCTGCTATCCGTTTCACCCAAATGAGAATGTGTTTCATGTTGAGTCTGGTTCCTCTCAAGGTTTCTTCCTATTACCATCTCAGTGAGTTTTTCCTTGCCACTGTCGCCGTCATCCTTGGCTTGATCATCTGGGACAATTCTTTTGATTGTCGCCAAGCAGCTTTACACAATGTCAATTGTTAAAAGCGCTATACAAATAAAATAAAATTGAATTGACCGCGGGTCGTACTGCTGCCATAAAACCGGGAATAAATACAATGGTCACCATTGGCCTCCATGGTCCCTAGTTCTACCACAGAGATTCCTACATGGATGAATGGATAATAGACACACTGGGTGTGGTTGGAAAATCCACTAAAGAGGTAATAAGTGTCAATGGCTTAAAACAACCCTCTTCTTACATACAATTAGACCCAGTGGAACCCAGTAGCCACGGCATGGTTTTGATAAGCTTATCAAATAAGCAATATTTGATCCCATACTGAATCAAATTAATCTTGTCCTGATGATACCCACTGCGCAAACCCTTTTCCAGCACATACCAAAGATTCTCAGTGGCATTAAGGTCTGGACTCTGTAGTGGCCAATCTGTGAGTGAAAATGATGTCTCATGCTACTTTAACCACTCTTTCACAGGTTGGGCCTACAGACGTCTTGCATCATCATCATCTTGGAATATGCCTTTGCCCATAGATGGAAAAACCTGGTCATTCTGGTCATTAGCTTACCTAATTTTTTGGGTATATAATTCTGCTGAACCTAGACCTGAGCAACTGGAGCAACCACAGATCATAACACTTCCCTTTCTGGCTTCTACGGTAGGCACTATGCATGATGGTTACATCACTTCATCTGCCTCTCTTCTTACCCTGATGGACCCATCACTCTGGAACAGGGGTAAATCTGAACTCACTAGACCACATGACCTCTTTCCGAATTGCTCCACAGTCCATTCTTTACGCTCTGTAGTAAATTGAAGCCTTTTTTCTGATTAGTTGTACTGAAAAGTGGTTTTCCTAAAGCAATACAGCTGTTTAGTCACAATCCCTTGGGTTCTTACTTTCATTATTAAACATAGCTGTGAATTCTACTGGTGTTTTTTTTAACAAGTTAATTTCACTAAGCGTTAAAGATCACATTTGTTCCTTGAAGATGACGGGTCACTTCCAGACTTTAATAGTGCTATTTACGGTTCTTAACCCAATTTTAAATCTCCTCAGTTGTTCTCTTTCCTTGATGCAGGACGATAATTGGACACTTCTGAAACAGAGCAACATCTTTGCCACAACCACAGGATATGTCTTTTGTTTAAGGAATGAAAAGCTTCTCACTGAATCAGTTAGGGTTAAAAAAAACATGTTGCAGATGTCCCTGAACCATATTAATCACTGCAGAAAGCACTTAGCTATTTGCTTAGTTAAGTCCGGGTGTCCAGGCAGTGTATGTCTCTATTTTAATATTCTGCTAAAAAAAATAAACACTCAGTCCTGACTTGAAGGTCCACTGTATGTGTGGCTCAAGTTAAACCGGGACCTTAAATTTTTTTTAACAGTTCATAACAGAAAAAAAAACAACAACCATCCTTTTTATTTTTTTTTAATGTTAAGGCTCATTTTGTGTTTTGTTAAATGAAACATGACGTTCCAACTCGCAGAACACAAAAACTACAATCTAAAAACTATTTGTATTTAGAACATTTTTTTTCCCCACAGATAATATTCTCGACTCAAGGACAGGAAAGAGGAGGACAGTGAAGAGCAGTAGAAGCGTTTACTCCCACACGAGGTTTAAATGAGGGTTTAGGACTTGTTTATAAATATTTCTGCCTAAACACCCAAACTGTACATTCCAGAAACTCTTCAGTAATTATGTTTTGGTTTTCACCAACGTCCCCAAAGTCGTCCTGGAGGAGAGAAGAGAGATTGTGAACTTGTAACACTCAGCCAGCCAGAGTTTTATTCGTTACACATTTATTTAAAGTATTTGTTCAGGAAGGCACCAGCGATGTCCCTGTAGGGAGTTCGAGAGTCCGAGCGCAACGGAGGTATTCGGCAGAGAGAGCGGAAACGGGGAGACCGCAGGAGGAGGTTGTGACCCAGACCGATGCAGCTGGAGCTGAGCCAATACAGCGCCATGGACTAGAGCAGAGAAAGACAGGGAAAGAGAGACAGAATTTTTTAATAACATTTACATTTTCCAATTAGTACAGATAGGTTGAACTGGCCACGTCCACAAGTGACAAAACACGACATCTAGCTTCATGTACTGAAGTGTTTTTTGTTGTTTTTTTGTTTTTACACTAGAGTAACCAACATCTATGATTTGTTTGTACTTCTTGTTTAAAACCTGATAAACTACAAAACACTGATATATTTTATTTCACAAATGTATTTATGTATTTAGCATGTTTTGACAAAATTGTGGAAAAAGGGGCGGGGTTACTTTATTAGATATTAATCAAAATGTCTACATAGTTGCTAGTCTTTCCAGATTTAAACGGTAATTTTACCGAGGTGGAACTGTTTTTGCTTGATTTTAGTGACTACAATACGTTAGACGTATGCAACATGCATAAAACGTGACTCATTTCGTTCTAAGTACACAAACCAGACATGACGTCCACCGTCTGCGTGCATGATGCGATGCAAAAACACGACCGCATGCTGGTATCAGTCTCTGATTTCATCCGCTACACGACTGCAGAACCTTTAGCTACAACACAATAGTAGAACGATAACACAAGCTAGCATGACATATCTGACGTATCGGACGTGTCCCCCAGGCACGAGCCCTTTCTCCTGCTTTCTCTCCTGCCACGTTAAATCAACCTGAACATCTCTTCAGGCACTCGCTTCTGTTATGCAACCCTGCGTGAAGACACAACAGTCATTTGCGAGACGGATTTCGGAAGATGAAACAGGAAAAGAGAGAGAGAGAGAGACAGGGGAGGGAAGGGGGTGGAACGTATGCGATTATCGGACGATATCTGAGCGTCCGTGTCCGAATCTGTACTTTACTAAGGAGCGCACTGTGTTATGACGCTGGGAATAAGGACGACTTCGATGTCAAAACTTTGCAAAACAACTGATACACGATACTGACGATTATCTGGCAGTGAAGCGCTGAATTAAGAATGTAAAGATTTTAAAAAGATTGGAGCGAGAAGTAAAAACCATAAACCTGATTACAAAGGTGCACTTTGTAAACGTATTAGTATCTACGATCGCCTCGAAGCTATATGTATGGAGCTAATTTTAAAACATCTTGTTATTTAACACTTACTAAATGATTTTTTGGCAAGTTTTATGTTTAACATTTCACACAGATGTAAAAAAAAAAAAAATCTACAGCGTCAAACAAAGGTTACCGGTTTATATGAGGGGTGTTCAAGTCAAACCAGGACATTTGATTGTGCAGAATAATAGAACACAGCTATTAGAGTAAAATACTCCATTTATTTCTTTATATAATCCCCAGCTTTTCACTAGAGCTTTTTCTAAGATTTCTTAGTACGTTGGAATCACGATCAGAGTGCCTGCTTAGAAGTTTGAAGTTTCACTCTGGCCTCCCAGGAACTCCTTTAATGGCCCAACCATGTAGATATAGCTTGGTGTGAGGTCAGGACTGTACGATGGATGTGGCGATAAATACTAAGATTCAAATACTAAGAGTCTCATCACCGTACTGTTGTTTGAAGTCTTCCGTAAATGTCAATTGATTTTACGCCGTCATTTATCAGACAGGGCATCTGAAAGTCCCAGTTTGACTTGAACGCCCTGTCAAAGCTATCAATAGCTTCTTGAACATAGAAATTTATTCGTAGACCTTCCACCAAAAAAAACAAACAGTAAACATAACTACAATTAGACATGTTGTTCTTTAATAAATGATTATATTCAGTATTCGCTGGTCACTGTGGTATAAGAGTAATAAAACACTTGTAGTTATTGCAGACGTCTACTCTTTCAGATGTTCAGCTGCAGAACATAAAAACAGTGAGAGATGTTCGCTTATGCAGCTGAATGTGACTTTTGGTTTTGTATTTAAATATTAATAATTGTAAATCACTACTTACTGGATTACTCTTAAAATTAATGATTAACACACACCACACATTTGTTCGGACCACAATCCATCTGGTACCTTGTTCATTATCGCATCGCTGCGTCCACACACATGCACACACAAACACACTCACTCACACATGACTGATCACTTACAGACGGGACAGTGGCGGCTAAAGGGATCATAACCAGTGAGATTCCTCTGATGAAGTTGGTCGCATATTTCTGAAACTTCGACTGTTCGAGCTTGGTCAGGGCGTGTATCTGCACACACACACACACACACACACACACACACACACACACACACACACACACACACACACAATATCAAAGCATGTTATCCATCACTCTATTCCATAATCCTGTAATACATGCACACATGTCTAAACATTTAACACGGCACATTAAAAATGTTCATTAAAGATAAAGGGTTTAGTGTGACATCATAAACGTTTCAATTTTTAGAAGTGTTTCTTTTGCTTTACTGTAATCTTCCCGATTTAGACGT
The DNA here is from genome assembly GCA_030014305.1 of Clarias laeviceps. Classification (NCBI taxonomy): domain Eukaryota; kingdom Metazoa; phylum Chordata; class Actinopteri; order Siluriformes; family Clariidae; genus Clarias; species Clarias laeviceps. Next base: position 25,157,914 of record JAQMYJ010000008.1, on the reverse strand, counting down.
CCTGCCCCAGACTGTGCCATGACAAAAAAAAAAAAAAAAAAAAACAGGAACAAGGAAATCCCACCCTAAAAGCTCTATTGTTTATTGAAATGTGTGTGTATACGGTACTGTATATGAGATTTCCTCTTGTTCCACTTGAGACAATTATAAAACCTTTTCCTCCAAGACAGAAAACAATAAATGAAGACACCACCGAAAAAAACCTTTAAAACGTCAATAAAATAAAGATCAAACAAAGATTTAATTGCTGCTTATTTGCAATTATAGATATGATTTACTGCATTAAAATCATATTATGCTCAAATTATAACCCGTTTTATATAACTTTTATACACTGTAATAATTATTATTAAAAATAGTTAAGGGAACAATTAATCCCGATTTGACTTGAACACCCCTCCTAAATATATACAATATACGTTCAAGTCAAAATGGGACTTATTGTTCCCTCACTTTTTTGAGGACTACACTTTTAAACACACACACACACACACAGGTGTCCTTGATGTGGTTCTGACCTCAGTGATGAGCAGGTTGACAAGGCCCAGAGACACTGGCATGATCCAGGTGGAGTCCGGTAACGTGAGGTCCGGGAACCAGAGAGCGCCCCCTGCTGCCAGCTCCTGCTGCATTCCTGCTGCCACACATACACATTAAAAAAAAAAAAGTGTGCTTAGATGCAGATGTTTAAAATGGTCAAGTGGGAGAAAAAAAAAATTGAGAGAAAAACTCACTAAGGATGGTGCTGCAGAACTTTTACACTGGTGCATTATGGGTAAGTGCACTATTCAAGGCATATCATTCTGTCATCATTACAAAATAGCTAAACACACACACACACACACACACACACACACACACACACAGGGCAACAGGTGAGATGAGCGGCGTTTACAAAATAGCCCCGCCCACTTTACTCTCAAACAGAAGTAATTCGTACTCATTACTCAGCCCACAGACGGGACTTACCAGACGGGTCGTGTCCCAATCCCATGCTGATGTTACGAAGGGCGAGAGAGACGGACACCCACATGGGCAACTGAACCCAGATCAGCAAACTGGCCTTGAACGGGTGGCAGTTGTCTCTCACGTAAAGCTCGGACACGATCCGCCGCAAATTCTTCTTAAACTGGAACCTGTAGAGCGATAAAAACAATTAAAGCTTCAAGACAAACTGACCTGAACTGGCTTCTCATGGTTAACGTCAGCTAGCTAAATACCACAGAACTTAAATTGCAGTTTTGTAAAATATTTACTAGCTAGCATTAGTTCTCATGTTATTTAGCTGAATGTAATAATGCGATTAGTGTATGTAATTTCCATCTAGCACTGTTTAAAATTATCTAGTCTAGCTAAAGAGATTTTTGCTAAAGAGTTGGCTAACACAACTTTACTGTGCAAAAACTAAGTAAAGCATTTTGCTAATGATTACAATAAGCTAGCTAACTGACTAGCTAAACTCTTTTGCTAAAGATTACACCAAGTTAGCAAACACAACCTGAGAGACATCACAGTTAATTACTGGTTAAATTGAACAACCTGACAGACTTTATAACTGATAGTTTTTAATTACATATTATAATTGTGACAGCTAGTAATAAATAGAAAGATTAAGTAAAGCTAGCTAAGATATAATTACTAGCTAGCATTCTGATGGTTAAATTTACTTAGCAAATGCAACACAACTTCACCAACTGCTTAATTACTAGTTAATTAGTATTAATTATAAGCTAGCTAACACAGCTTGACAGAAAACATTAACATTTTAAAACAATAAATAAGATTACTCAAGTTTAAAAGCTAATGAATAAATAAATGACTGTTTGTGCTTTTTAACAAGCTGAGAAACTAGCATTAAAGCCATAAGTAGAGCAGGAATGTTACAACTAATAATACCTAAAAAAAATTCTCAATGTTATAATCATCACACGACCCTAAATTGTGTCATACCTGCACATTTTCTCGGACCAGCCCTTCTCCTTGGCCCTGACGGAGACCTCGTAGCGTAGCCGTTGTGCTAACTCAGCTATTTCCTTCTGCAAGGCTTCAATCTGGCTGAGAGAAATGACAATCATGCAGTCATTCACCAGTTTGCCATATTAAAATACTCATATTACTGATCCAGAATCAGCTCGAGTACACACTTCTGGTGCAAAGATGGCAATAAATTATTGATGACTGATCTGGGAACAGCTCAGTAAAGCGTTTATTAGAGCACAGACCCAAGCAGCACTGATCCCAGATCAACAATAACAGCACAGAGATATGAAAGTAATACTTTAATGTTCCGTTCACTTAAGCTGTGCCTTGATTCGGACACTTCTATCTCATTAATGTTAGTCCTAAAGATTAGGGTGATATTGTTAGTAATTACATTACATTTCAAAATTAAATATTAATTATACAGTATATTCAAAATTAAATAAATAATTATATTAACTTAAAAAAAAATCATAAAATGAAATACTTATGACTCGTAAGCGCTTTTTTGCTCCACAGCCAAGAGCGAGAGTTTGAAACAAGCAACGGCGACATGGGAATAAAAAGAGCTCCTGGGAACAGAGGGAATGTGGGAAAGCAGGCAGAAACACATTCCTCCTTATGAAAACGTATAAAAAAAATCCCTGAAGATCCTTTAACCCATAAACAGTGTGGTTGTTTAGGACGGGATGGAGATAAATATTTTATTTGCCGACCATCAGAGTGTGTGAGCTCTGTTTACTTTATTCTAGCAAATGTTTTCACCACGAGGTCATCTGGGGAGAAAAAAGTCCATGTCTCACCCAGAAGGAGGACGAGAACATGCGAGGGAGGGAAATAAAACTTTTCTACAAAATATGGAGGAAAATCCGGTGTGAAAGGCAGAGGAAGTGGAGCTAATTTCGGGGCCAGAAACATATAAGAGAAGCTTGAAATGAAACAACTAGTAAGATCTACTCTATGGCAACTTCATAAAACTTTTTTTTCCTATGCTTTCTTTTAAATTATGTCATTGTATAAGATTTATTAAGAATTTATATTACAAACTGCCTTTAAGGTTCTCATGAAGTGTTTATGAAAAAATATTAATACAAAATAAAAGGTATTAAGTGGCCCGTTTAGAAAACTGACTTTCGGTCCGAACTGCTTGACTGTGTTTTGAAAGACCTTGTTATTCATTTCATAGACCATCTACTTAATTGTTTTTTTTTTTAAACAAAACAAATCTTACCCCATGCCCCTTTAAACAAAATTAAATATTTAACACAATTCTTTCCAGATACCAACAGAAAACTTTCTGCTTCAGTCAGTAATGTAAAAATGCATCATGCAGATCTACACAAGTAAAGCAAGCGTGTAGTAAGTGTGTGAGACGAGACCTTTGCGATGATGACGGCCTGGTAGACGGCGAGCGGCAGGGTGACGACGGTGCGCAGTGCCAGTGTGGTGCAGACGATCCCCGCCCACCACGGCAGCGCCGTCATCTGCTGGCTGGAGATCAGGAGCTGCTCGGTGAAATGGACAGGAGCGGAATCCGCCACGCTCTCGTACCACCCTGATCCGGACGAGCTCACGTGCCTCACGCTGCACGGCTGCAGGTACACAGCTGGCACGAACGTGACACATCTGGAGCTGAGAGAGTGAGCAGGTCGGGGAGTTGAGTCTGTCCTAAAGACACCGTGGGAGACAGATCTGACCTGGGGTTTTACAGTCAGCTGGACGCCACGGAAATGTGACCTTAAGGATCCAGGAAAGAAGAGTTTCACGCACGTCATGGTCGAGAGCCTGAAAGACAAGACGACAGATTCATTTTGTGATTTTTTGTGAAATAGACAGAAAAATGGTCATTACTAACAGAAGAGCTACAACAACTAATCAAGAAACATAAAGGAAAATCATAATAGAAATAAAGGTTTCTTGATTGATAAATTGGTTTAGGGGTTTCAAAGCAGCTTCACAGAATCAAAAGAAAATGAGGAAACAAACAAACAAATAATAAAAAAACAGGGTAACTTATACTTTTACACTGTGCAACTGTGCGTGTGCTTATCTATCTATCTATATGTTGGTAATAATAAATGATAAATTTCATAATACATTTATTAATTAAACTAAACAATAAATAAACCAGCTGTTTTTCTGCCAGTTTGTGACAAACACAATTCTAGTACTTATGACTTTTATCTTAATCATATATTCAGAAAGAATAATTATTAGCTTAATTGATTATAAAAACAATGGATAAAACATGAAATTGAATCAGAAGAAAATACTAGAAAGGGTTCTAATATAAATATACTATTTTAATGTCTTAATAAGTAACACAGTCTAGTTATTATTATTATTATTATTTCACAGACAGACTGATAACCTCAAACTCCAGAATGAACGAAGCTAACATGCTAACTATCCGAAACAAACAGAAAGATCCTCACCTTCTGCCGTTATTCCACATCTTATCCTAAACACTCGATCACATTCTCATGCAGTAATTTATAAAACGAACGATTTACACATTAATATGCATCAATATTTGACACTTTTGCCCAGCTAATGTCAACTCAACATGACATGCCGGCGCACTGATATGACGCAATTTACATGCGCGTGTACGTTACTGACGCTTCCGCAATGTTCTCCTGTTGCCATGGTGAGCTGACAGCTTCCCAATCAAAAAGTGCGCGTGCGACTTCCTTAGCCAATCTTAGAGCAGGGGGCGGGAGTTTGCTGAAGGAGAAAACGTCTTCTCTTGATTTATTGACTATTACTTTAATTTAATGTCATTTAACTTTTATAGAATTATCGAGTTAATACGAATAATTCAAGTAACTAATGTTAGATTACATGCATACAATCTACATAAGGTTTTTAATTGTTAGTGTAAATACAAACAGTGACAGAATATTGAATTGACAGAATTGAAATTATTGAGCACAGCACCACCTGCTGGACACAAACGCAGTTACATTGGTTTTGTAAATGTAATTTTGTAAATGAGTGTTTAGGAATATTAATCTGTTTTGTTCTGGTCATGATTATTCTGTGTGCTTTATTTCTCCTGTTTCATTCTCAGCAAAAAAACAACCAAACAAAAACAAAACAAATATTTCAATACTCATTGTAATATTAAAGCTTTTATGAAAATGGAAGCTTTGCAGTCATATCTGTCATGATGTGACCCTAATATTTAACAGGTATTCATTATATTTAACTAATTATAAAGGACATTACAGCTCATTATATCCACAGGGATATCAAAGGGACTTTTTTGCTTACTAAACAAAAATTTCCCAGGTACAATTATTACAAGGGCCACAATATAAATGAAGTGTGACATGATGTTATAATAATTAATGAGAGTTTATTTAAAATATTTTTTCAAGACAAGCAATTACTAAAAATTGCTGTGGTAGAAGAAGAGTACAGCAATAGATTGTGCACAAAAGAAAATTACTACAATAATTTATGGAATCATATTTGATTGTACGGATGATAATGGCTATGCTGTTATCTGCTCTATGAAACAATGAAAATAGAATTAAATAATTCATTGAATTCAAATGAAATATCATCCATAAAAGTGATATTCATCTTACAACCTTCTCCCTGTAAGCATGTATATATTTTGGTTGAACATTGAATTAATTTACGAAAAATTACTTTGTAAACAGAAAAACAATTCTTGCAACAGAATAATGAAAATAATGCACAATTATGACTTATGAGCGCTCAAACTTCAATTTTATTCAGTTTATTTAAAATGCATCAGTTTCTGACTGAACAAAATGAGGTAACTTGACTTGTGCTGCTTATAAACACTGTGATCCTTAATTACAGGGAATGCATCCCCAATTTATCCCAAAATCTAGATCCTGAAACTGCTCCGCAAAACAGGTCAAAGGTCAAAGTGTTTTCCTAGCCACGCGCCGCTGTGCAGTCCGGCGCCGGTTGCTGGCACCCTGTTTGCGCAGACGCAGTTGGTGCAGTTGGAGCTGCAGCTCCTTGGGGCTCTTCCCCCGCTTGGCGAGGATCTCACGCAGCCTCTGCTTGGGCGTTTTGGATAATTGGAAGTCGCAGATGGTGGGGTAGTGCTCGTATTCCACTCTGCAGGAGCGGGTGACAGGCACGTATCCTTCGGCCGTCACCGTCACCTGGTACTCCCCGGGGTTCAGCAGACGCCAGTAATCACCGTCTGGTGCTGGAGACAGAAAACATACTTCTGGATTCTGGTTTGTAAGTTTTAACAAAGAACAAAAGCTTTAATGTGTGGAGCGGCGCTGGTTAAAGTAGTAAATGACGCTCACTTGGTTTACGTACTGACAGTCAGATGCCGGAGATACCAAACCATTATGCAGTTCTGTATTGGTCAAAAAGTGTTTATTAAATTTGTACATCTGTTTTTTTTATATCTGATTACTTGTATATATTTGAATTTATGTATAATAACCTCTTGAGACCACGTAGAGACATGATCTCTTAATGTTAATGTTCTCATTCATACATACAGTACCAGTCAAAAGTTTGGACACAACTTCTAATTCAATGTTTTATTGTTTGGTGTTTTATTTTCTGCGTTCTAATACAATACTGGGGATTTCAAAACTATTAAATAAAATATATGGCATTATGGACAATGTATTGTACTTTTAAAATGTATTGTTTTTTTTTAAAAACAGAAGTAACAGAAATCCACATTTATTATTGTATTTATTTATTTATAATTAAATAAAAATATGTTTTTAATTTAAAATAGAAAATATTTAATTAAATTGCTATTGTTTGTGTTTTGTAACTTAAAGTATAAAAAACACAAATAATATAAATTATAAATAAATAAATATACAAATGTGATTGATTGTGATTGTGATTATTATTAATTATTATAATATTATAAATGATATAAATCATTCACAAGCAGCACAATTTATTTATTCATATTTATTTATTATAAAAATTATATAATTGATATAAATGTATTTATAATTGATATTGTTTCTGTTTTATACTTTGTAAAGATAGTAAATAAATTACTTTAATTAAAGAATTTTATTTTTTCTTAATAATTAGATCAAAATATGTATTTTATTAAAAATAAATAAATAATTTAATTTTATTACTTTATTTAATCCCTTTATCAATTATAAATAAATAAATCAATATAAAATTGTGAATATTTAATAAAGATCAATAAAAAAAACTACAGTTTATTTTACCTTAAACGTTTATTCTGTGTCTTTAGCATTACAGTATTAACAAATGATTGGTTGCTATTTTAAGACATGAAGATCAGCTGCTCTAGAACAGTTTTCGCAAGTACATTATTGTCACAAGTGCAAAACCCATCAAGGTCCATGATGATGAAACTGTGTCTCATCAAGACCTTTCCAGGAAAGCAAGACCAAAACCTACCCCCGCAGAGGAGAAGTTCATTTAGAGTCACCAGCCTCAGAAATCACCAATTAACCTCAAGCAGCACCTCAGATTAGAGCCGTTATGAAGCTTTACAGAGCAGAAGTAGCAGAAACATCTCAATATCAACTGTTCAAAGGAGATTATTGTGTATTTTGTATAAACGCCTTCAGGCTTGTTTTTTAGAAAAAAAATGTAGAAAGAAATTTAAATCTGGAACGACCATGGGGTTAGAACGGGTGTCCAAACTTTTGACTGGTAGTGAACGTAATAATTTCTATATTACAGATTACAGATTTTATGCAAAGATATAAAGATTTGAGAGTGTTGACCAAAAAAATTAAAAATTTTAAGTGAGACATACTTAGAGATCAGCGCTGGTTAAAGAGGTAAATGACGCTGTATTTAATCTCATGGTCTTGACAGCTTTACAATTTCAGTTCGGCCTTCACAATTCTTGTTATTTGAATTTGTTTGTTTGTTTGTTTCTATTATGTCTTTTACTTTGCTTTGATTGCGCATTATTTGTCAGTTTACTTTCAATTTTTGTGCCTTGTGTATGGCTGTGCACTTGGGTTTAGGTTCAAGTTTACTTTAATCTGTTAGATTTTCTCTCACCAGATCTGATGTGATGGTCGATGTCGTCCACCTTCACGATGGCGTCTGCGATTCCAGCTTTGGTGATTTTGTCCTTTATGACTCCTTTAATGCCTCGGTGGACCTGAGAAGTATAAAAATGTGAAAAAAAGAGTTTTTAATTTACTTTTAATTTAAGTTAGAAATATTGAGTTAGAAAGAATATAAAATAGAAATACTGTACATAAACTTAGCTCAAACTCTATGATATATATATATATATATATATATATATATATATATTTTATTTTTTATTTTATTTAATTTTTTATTATTTTTTTTTTTTTATTTATTTATTTTATTTTATTTTTTTTATTTGTGAAATACCAATATTAAAATTGGGTTGTGTTTTATTATTGGCTTTATATTCAGGAATCTGAATATAAAGCCAGATTGTTCCTGAACAATTTTTGAACATTCCTGTTTTCTGCGTTCATTCATTTCATGCCCAGGTTGGATTGATCACCTGCTCCATGTAGACCAGCAGCGACTCTCTGTTGTTCTCCCACTCTAAGGGCAGCTCGCCAGCGTGAGGGAATTTATCACACGACAGCTCGACCGTCACCTCGAAGCAGTTTGTGTGCAGGTAGCTGAAATCATTCATGCCTGTAGAACGATAATCATCACTCAGGGATAATTTTGCAGCTTTGCGACAATGTCACTTGTTAAAAGCGCTATACAAATAAATATAGAATTGAACTGAATTGGATAAGAATTATGGATTGTGTTCTACGTTAAAGCGGCAGTAAGTGACTTTTTTTTTCTTTAAGGAAAATTATTACATTATTAAGTCAGAAGTAAAGCTGTGACTTTAACTTCAGGACAAAAGAGTTTACCCAGATCTACTGTATCACTGCTTCATTTAATATTTCCTCTGGATGCTCATCGAAATTCATTAGGAAATGGACATTTTAAACACAAACAGTATATATTTTAGATACCCACTGCCGGGCACCGTGTGCCAGTTAGCGCCGTTTATGATGTTGTTTTGCCGAGTGAAGTCCTTGTTGTGGCAGGGCCGGCGGTCTCCATTGGACATGACGTGGTTGGTGCTGGCGTAGACGGCGGCGAGCCAGCGGAAGAAGCTGTCGTCCGGGGTGGGTGTGTGCTCCCGAGCAGCCCAGTCTCGTGCCATGTCGAAGGGGTACGTGACCACCAGCTCACCACCATGCAGGTTGGCGCTCAGTACGAAAGGGATCGACTGCATCCAGGTGATCACCAAGCGCGTCTCCGGGGCAACCTTAACAATTACATCCTTATTCGTTATTCAGTAAAAGTGACATATAAAGATGTTAGTTGACTGAATTAAAATAGAAACATATGTGTTGAAGTTGACTTTGATTTCTTGAAGGAACTCACTCACCACTGCGTCCTTCGACGTGTACTGTTTAGGAATAGGGATGTAATGGTTAATGAGTTTCGACTTGTCCGTCTCCAGCTCCATGGCGTCCCACATCACCGAGTTCAGATTGGCGAAGTTGTTGTTCATGTCGTAGCCTTCGTAGCTGAAACGACCCAAAGCCCAGCCGGCTAGCTCGGATCCCTGAAGATCAAACAACAAACACACACTAAAAGACACGGGCAGAGTTTATCATGAAGGTCTCGTCCATGAGGCTTCTGAGAGCAAGCTGTGGTGTTACGCTGTGTAATCACAGACGTGAAAGTGGATATTACCAGTCAGGATTGTGGGACGGATTGTATAACACACCTTCTTGTAGGCCATCTCATAGCCGTCGGGGTTCATGGAGGGCAGCAGGTGGATGCGAGTGTTTTTAACCAGATGGACTATGCGCTGGTTGCCCTGCTTGTATTCCTGACAGATGTACTGCATCAGGTTCAGCAGCAGCTCTCGCCCCAGTACCTCGTTCCCGTGCATCCCAGCCACGTACCGGAACTCCGGCTCACCTGTAGGAGGCAGCAGCGGTACACTTTTACTATGTACAGTATTTAGACACAACCTACAGCACTGCCACAGAGCAGTATGAGCGTGTACAGCTTAATAGAAGATATCGTGGCGTTTTGTGGTGCTGTGATGGGATTAAATGGTTATGGATAAAAAATGATTTTGTTCCCTTGGAAACCAATCATTTGTTAATACAGTAATGCTAAAGACACAGAATAAACGTTTAAGGTAAAACGTTTAGGGTCATGTATAGTATTTTACCTTAAATGTTAAAATGTATTCTTTTATTGATCTTTATTAAATATTCATAATTTTATATTTGTTTATTATTATTATTTAATCAATAATTGATATTGATTGTGTTTTATACTTAAAGTATAAAACAGAAACAATATCAATTGTGAATAAATTTATATCAATTATATATTCATAAATAAATATGAATAAATAAATTGTGTTGCTTGTGAATGATTTATAATATTATAATAATTTATATTTATAATCACAATCACAATCAAGCAATCACATTTGTATATTTATCTATTTATAATTGATATTATTTCTGTTTTTTATACTTTGTAAATTTACAAAACACAAACAATAGCAATTTAACTAAATATTTTTTATTTTAAATTAAATACATATTTTTATTTAATTATAAATTAGTAAATACAAAAATAAATGAATGAATGAATAATTAAATAATAAATGTGGATTTCTGTTACTTCTGTTTAAAAAAACACAATAAATTTTAAATAAGCATCATAAATATTTATAATAATTTTTTCTTGTGTTATATTTGTTATATTAAAATAAATATTTGTTAACAATACGAAAAAGTATGTACAGTATATTAATACATATATAGTCATTTTCGGTGCCCTTTTCCTTTATAAAATTATTTATATAAAACAGACCAGAATTTGTGAGGTTGCCATAGCAACAAGAAGCCAAGAAACTGGCGATGCCAAAGATACAAACATTAATGTCAATATGTTAATGTTCATTCATTTATCCTTCTTATATACCGCTTATCCTGTACAAGGTAGCAGGAGGCCTGGAGCTCATACCAGGAGACTTCGGGCATGAGACAGGGTACATCCTGAACAGGATGCCCATTTCATTGCAGTGTGTGTGTGCGTGCGTGTGTGTGTGTGTGTGTGCAAAACCATTTTGTACGTATTATCATTTACACCCTGAACAAACAGAAACAATCAGTACAGAAACAATACAGTATGATGACACAGATGATATTTGCATACACAGACTACAATGAAACATTTTAAAACCCTAATGCAACTTTTTTTTACTTGAGAAGCTAAAAGATACACTACGGTAAAGTAGCAGATGTGCGACTAATGAAACTCGACCTCAGCCCCCCACCCTCACCCCCTCCCTATTTCTAACATGCATCTCTCTCTACTTCGTCTTTTCGCTCTCCGCTAACAGAGGGGTCTGAAATTTGCCACCTTCCCTAAAACTGGGCTTCACTGCATCTAAACACACCAACGTACTCCTTTATAAAATGGGAAATCCATAATACTGGTAACTTAAACATCTTTTTTCTTTGTCAAAGAAGAATAAATATTACATTGTCAAACATTTCCTCTAATGCCTCTAGTCCAGGGGTCGGCAACCTTAAACACCATTCGGACCTGTTTCACACAGATAAGAAAACACTGGGAGCCACAAAACCCTTTTGACATCTAAAATATAACACTGCATATATATATAATTTTTTACCTTCATGCAAATTTGCCTACCATGAATAGAGCATTGAATAAAGTTGAAATAATAACCTTTACTTTATAAATATAAAATTCACTCAGTCTAACAGCTAACTTTTTTTTGTATTGCTTAGCAAATCAGATTTGGAGGATTTCTAACAGAAAATTTAACATTTGTATTCCTAGCTACAACCTGAGACTGAGTCTAGCTAACATTTTATATTTTGTTAGATTACACGCTCGCTAGCTCTGGTAGTCAATCTATATAAATAAAAGAATCAAGGTTTTGTCTGTACATTGATGAGAACTCGCTCTTTTAATCAAATGTAAATACATTTCATACATTGGAGGACCTGAGACCATCAGTGAAACCAAAATGTTGAGTAAAAGTGATGTTATGAACAGTTACGTGTAACAGGATTTAATAATCTACTGTAAAATAAGCTACTAATACTAATACTAACTGTCTCAATGTAAACAAACACCTGCACCAATAGATATTAATTAGAAAAGATAAACTGAATATTTTTCCTGGGATTAGTTCATATTTTCACTTTGGATGAAATAACAGCGCTGAAGTGGTTTAAGTGAATTTTAACACACTGGAATCATTTTAAGACAAAACTTCATCTTTATCTGATCGACTTTTTCCATTTCACTGATTGCATTAAAGATCAGCAGATTATTTTTAGCTTTAACTATTGTGTTTTAGCAGGTTCTGCACACGATTCTACAGGGGGGGCCATTTATATGGATACTAAATGGGAATGGTTGGTGATATTAACTTCCTGTTTGTGGCACATTAGTATATGTGAGAGGGAAAACTTTTCAAGATG
>JAQMYJ010000008.1:25111137-25138637 GCA_030014305.1 Clarias laeviceps | reverse complement strand
CACTCACACACACACACACACACACACACACCTGAACATAAGGGCCACACAGAGCCGCCAGCGCCTTTCATGACCCGCTTCACTCATCTGATTCCGCACACTTGTGGTTTGACCGGACAGACGCAGGCCGTAATCTGAGACTTAAAGATAACTATTCTGAAGCGTGTTTGTATCGCAGGCTTTCTGCCCCAGCTGAGCGTGTGCTGTAGCGGTGCGGAAACATGACCGCGTGAACTCCCTCAGAGCCTCACCGGAGAGATCTTTCTTGATTTTTGATCCACAGATGGTGGATCGTTTTTCTCTCGCTCGGCTTTCACCTTTTGTTCTCCGGATGAAAAAACACAAATGACCCTCATGAAGGATGGACGATAAGGAAGAGGCGCTTTCTTTGAAAAGAAATCTAACCCAAAGTCTCAGGCATTAATTAGATTCATTTTATTTTTGCTATTTCTTGAATGAGAAAACCATGCAAAGTGTGTTTAAAGATGTGCTGTAAGATTGCTTTTAGATATGTATTGTTAGGTCTAACTGAATTATGGTGGCAGTGGTGGCTCAGGCCTGTGAGGCTTTTGGTTGCCAATCGCAAGGTCTAGGGTTCAAGCCCCATCACTGCCACCTTGCTACTGTTGGGCCCCTGGGCAAAGCCCTTATCCCAGCCAATAAGATGGGTGTCAGTTCCAGTCACAAGCCTGGAGAAATAGGTGGGTTAAAACCTGAGAAGAAAAAAAAAAACAGTTTCAATGGTAAATTGTTCCCCACAGAGCGGCCCTTTAGGCAGGTGCAGACCGACACGAGCTAAGAACTATAAACTGCTCCTTGTGCAGTTTATGAAAAACTAGCCTAAGTTCATGTCGTTGATGGTTAAAGAGTTTGTAGAAATAGTTAAAAGGTTAAAGCTAAAAATAATCGGATGATCTTTAATGTAATCAGTGATATTATTATTTCAGGTTGAAGTCCACGTCTGTACACATCTGTCTGTCTTTCTGTACGAAGAAATCACATTCTGTAAGGTTGAGTATTTTACGCCTTGTTTACATTAAGTTGTACTTCTTTCATGGTCAGACAAATCCACTCCCTGTTCGGTAATCGGAGAGAGAATCACAGATGAGAAATGGAAAAAGTCGATCAGATAAAGATGAAGTTTTGTCTTAAAATTCACTTAAACCACTTCAGCGCTGTTATTTCAGCCAAAGTGAAAATATGAACTAATCCCAGTAAAAATATTCAGTTTATCTTTATTAATCAATATCTATTGGTGCAGGTGTTTGTTTACATTGAGACAGTAGCGCATTAGTAGATTATTTTATAGTAGATTATTAAATCCCACACATAACTGTTCATAACATCACTTTTACTCAACATTGTGATTTCACTTAAGGACTGCAAAAGTTTCATTAAATTCTGCCCAGACAGTTTTGCATGATGCTGCGATAAAATCTGGCTGGACAGACAGACAGACAGACAGACAGACAGACAGACAGACAGATGCTCTACCTAGTGACTCTCTACACTAAGACAGTTTATGAGACTGTTTTCGTGTCCTTCAATGTTTGAAATGTAAAAATCTCATTGAAAGATCTGTTGAGTTCTGACCGATGTACAGACAAAACATTTCTTATATTTATATAGATGAAGGTGATTTTGTGCTTGACATGAAGATGAAAGATTTCGGAATCCTGAGTAAAATTATAACGCCAATGCTTTAACTCATAAACTACAGCCTCCTAGTGGAGAGCACTGCACTCAGCAATCCCATTCATACCACTTTACCCAGTCTCTGGTTACACTTTTAGGTCATTTGATCTGAGACTTGGTAAAGTGGTATGAAGGTGAGGGGCCTGGCTTTCCTGTTTTGGGGTTTCTCAGCATTTGCAGAAATTCTCTTCTCTTCAGAGCCAGCTTATCTTTTCCAGCTCACCAGACGGCCTAATCTTCACTTCTCATGGGCATCATTGAGCCCACGACCCTGGCGCCGGTTCACTGGTTGTCCTTCCTCTGAGCACTTTTTTGTTCATTACCAACCTTCACACTGGGAACACCTCCAGAAGATCTGCTGTTTTGGAGACACCCTGACCCAGTCGTCTAGACATCACAATTTGGCGCTTACCAAACTCCCTCAGATCCTTATGCTTGTCCATTTTTCATGCTTCTTTAAAAAAAATGAAAGTTCAGTTTCTGCCTAATATATCAATGTTATTTACAGTATGTCAGTTGTTAGTAGCTTTTGGTATATTATTGCTGATTTGGATATACAGTACTACATACTGTAGTTACATTGAAAAACTAAAAACACACAATTTGGACAGCAAGCTTATTTTAAATGAATTAGTCTTTAATTTAAAACAAATTTTGATTATTTTATGAGTGATTTATCATTACATTTCTAGTCACAATTGAATTTCTCAGATTAATGTCATTTTACATTATTATACCTAACTCAGCTGGCTCGTCCACTTTTCCTCTACCCCACAAGCGCCTCTCCAGGTTTGGCTCGATCTTCTCCTCCAGATCTTCAGTGCTGAAATGCACCACTGTGGGCTTTGCGCTTGTGGAGGAGCTTCTCACAGGAGGTTTTGTAGAAGTGACTTTTCCCTCCTTGTTCTTCGTGCCGTGTCTGATCAGCACCGTGGCTCCAGTCGGAAGTGAACTTTGATTGACGGAAGGAGATGTAGGAGATCTGTTGATGCTGCCCAGAATGATTTCAGCTCCGGTGAGCAAACTTAAACAGAACAACATAAATGACTGATGAAGCCATGATGAAGCCATGACTGCACTGTTTGACTTCCAGAGCTGGAGTGTGTGAGAGTGAAACCCCCACTAATGTCACTGAAAACCACACTGTTCGGAGTAGAGGGTCTGCAGAATACACAGACTTAACTGTGCAGCAAGGGGAGTTCCTGTAGTGAGAAATCCACTTACGGGGGAAAAAAGAAGACTTTATACAAAGATTTGTCTCACATCTACAGCTGCTTAAACAGGATTTTTGTCCCAATAGACTAACAAATTTGCTAATACTGAAATATACTGAATGACCCATAAACACTCAACCACATATAATATAATATAATATAATATAATATAATATAATATAATATAATATAATATAATATAATATAATATAATATATTATGTAATGTAATATAATGTAATATATGCATTGTTTAATGTTTAATGTTTAACAATGCTATTAGAATGTCTATTCAATATAAAAATATATTTTCTCTTAAAACATTTCTTAAATATTACTTTTACACCTTATTGTATTATTGAGTAAACAATTACATGCAATAGAATGCAATATTATTATTATTATTATTATTATTATTATTATTATTATTACTATTATTATTATTATTTTTGTACTACACTGATTCAATTAGTCAATTATTATTATTATTAATAATAATAATAATAATAATAATCCTGTATGATAGTAGTATTATGGCAAATGTAAGATATTATAATTCATTATTATTGTTGTTGCTGTTTATATTTGAAGATAATATATATATAATAATAAATGAAACTGTCTGTATAATAAATAAATATCTGTAGATATAAAACAAGAAAAGTGTTATAATGGAAATAAAATAATAATAATAATAATAATAATAATAATAAAATAATCAAATAACCTAAATATGATACTTTGTTGAATTTACTAATTTAACTGTTTACATATCCATTTTAGCTGTAACTGAATAAATGTAAAATTAAAATTAATGAATGTACAACATGAATATCAAATAACAATAATAATAATAATAATAATAATAATAATAATAATAATGAATTAGAAATTAAATTGCTATTGAATCAGTGTAGTGCTAGTAAATTACAAATTGCACTTATCATTATTATAAAAATGTATAATGTGTCAAAATTTATTATTTAAGGTTACATAAACAAATAAACTGCACAACAATTAAATAATAATATATACAATATAATTCCACACATTTATTAATTTAGCTCTTGCTCTACATTTGATATGCTATAAAGTGTAATAATGTATTAGTTTGGTGAGTGCGCCTCCTACAGGCACTTATGAGACAAGACACATTTCATTGTACAGATTTTTGAGTCTGCTCTGATATTCAACTTTAATTCCTGAAGCATTAAAACACTTCTTTGTCTCACACTAATCCACTCTCACACACTCTTCAACACAGACACTGGAGTGACCTGGTGAGGCGACGCTCTATTCGAGCAGGGAGACCTGGGAGAGTTCTGACCCTCTGCTGGGGAAGAATCTTCAGACTGAAGTGTTTGAAAGAATCATTTGTAACTGATTCGCTCACTTGGTTCCTGTTCCACAGCGCTGACACTGGAGACTCATTCCACAGATACATCGTTAAAGTAAATCAATAAAATCAATAAAACAGAGCAGGAGCGGATCTGCTTTAATGTGTGAGTTTTTACCTGGACCTTAATAACACAGAAATCCAAAACAATTTAAGGAATAAAAAAAATAAAGAAACAATAATCGAGAAACTTTCCATGATGATGCACTAGATGGCGCCGAAGCACTGTGAAAAGGTTTTACACCTCTCTCTCTCTCTCTCTCTCTCTCTCTCTCATAGATTTTATGAGAGCTGACTGTCAGCTGTGTCTCTGAACTATTCTCCACACCACCGTCCACTTTATTAGGAACACCTACGCGCGTACACCAGCAATACAACCAGGCAGTCGTGCGGGTCAGATGTGTGGCTCTGCAGAAGATCAAAGGTGTTTACAAATAAAGAGCTCCAGGTAACATTCACTCCGAACATCAGGATAAAGTGCTGAGATGAAGGACATGAAATAACAACTCTTTACAACCGTGTTGAGCAGAAAAGAAAATTCATACGACAAGAGGAGGAGAAGACAAGAAGAGAGCGTTTAATATAGACTCACAGTAGTACAGTGTGTGTGTGTGTGTGTGTGTGTGTGTGTGTGTTTATGCATATCCGTGCTTATTAACATGTACATCCATGTACATGTGTGTGTACATACATATGCATATCCATGCTTGTTAACACATCTATGTGTGTGTGTGTGTGTGTGTGTGTGTGTCAACGCACTTGTCAGCATGTCTGAACTTTTTGCTGTGTTTACGACTATGTCTGCAGGTTGTTGTGTGTGTGTGTGTGTGTGTGAGAGACCCAGCAGTGGCAGTATGAGAGTTAGCAGCGTGCAGTTCTCATTTAATGAGCTCGGAGGGCTGAGGGCTCAGCACACACTCGACCTACCTGCAGCCCTGCTGAGCAACTTCTGTTGATCTGAGCCGCGCTCGGACCTGCTACACGGTGTGTGTGTGTGTGTGTGTGTGTGTGTGTGAGAGAGAAGAACAGAAGGAGAGAAAGGAAGAGAGAGAGAGAGAGAGAGAGAGAGGGCACTAATTATGTGTGTTTGAGTAAATGCTTTTAATTTGCTTTTGTGTGTGTGTGTGTGTGTGTGTGTGTGTGTTTGTGATTTTAAGCTATAAAGGATTTATTTCAGCAATAATTGTTGCTATTAAAACACACCCCAGGCTTAAAAGAACATAATTAAGAGAACAAACAAAGAATAAAAGGCCGCTTTTTTGGTTATAATAATATAACACTATAATAATTACAGTATATAATTATAACTAGTTATTTCATTTAAAACATGTTTGTTTATATATTTACTTATTTCAGTAAACTTTTTAATAAATGTCGAGATTAATTCTTAGAAGTTAGAGATGAATAACTAATTAAAAAATTAACACAGGGTGATAAAACCTTAAATACATGTTCATAAGGAATAAATCGCTGCGTGTCATGATGTCGTGACTGTGTGAAATTGAAACAGACACTTATTTTTGACACAAATTATGCGGGAGGGAATTAAAAAACATGTACACCGGGCGGCCACTTTAATAGGAACACCCGCACACCTGCCCGGTTCATGAGGCAATGAGAGAATAACAATTGAGTTTATAAGTTTAACTTCATTTTGAAACTTCCAGAGTCATTTGTTCCTCACACACACACACACACACACACACACACTGTACACACGGCGCATCCCTGTAATATTGATGCGCTTGGATCTCTCCTGATGCCCTCCGTTTGGTCTCTCTCATGTTCCATAAACTATTCATGATCCTCATCCTTTTGCTTCACTCACTTCCCATAATGCATGGGTAATGTTCTGAAAGGACTCTATACACACACACACACACACACACACACACACATGATGCAAAGCAAAATCGTGTTTTTTTTTTGCACAATAAATGGAAATATGATTCTATAATCATAGAATGTGTAGTAATGTGTGTATTCCTCTTAAAAAAAACGCCTTAATGAACTTAAGGACTGGTCTGAATGGTGTGCGGGTTAATTAGACTGGTTTGAGGAAATAATAAGCTTTATTGTATAAGAGGTTTCAGGCATTGATTAAGAGAGAAATGGGAGGAGTTTGGATCATATAGTGTGCAATAGAATGGGAGGAGTTAATTATTATTGACCTGCACTTAACAAAGAAAACAACTAAGCAGATTTTTATCTTTAAATTTTACCGAAATTGGTTTAAGAACTGTCCAACACAGAACAGTGCTGAACTGTCAGCCTCGTGAATGGAGATGACTTTGGTGAAGTTGCGTCATAAAAAAAGAAACTGACAGCAGAAATCAGAGCTGATGTTTAATTATGGAAGTAAGAATATTTGCATGGACACACACAGTGTGATGAGAACTCACAGGGTTGGGACTGAACAACTGTGTGTCCATAAGAAAACCACTTGTTAGTGAGACTCATCAGGAAAAAACTGTTTCAGTTTCTTATGGAGCATAAAGACTGGACTTGATGGAGTGATGTGGAAAAAGGTCATGTGACCTGATGAGTCCAGATTGATCCTATTCCAGAGTGATGGGCGTGTCAGGGTGAGAAGGGAAGGACATGAAGCGATGCTCCCATCATGCATAGTGTCCACTGTACAAGTCTCTGGAGACAGTGTTATGATCTGCGGTTGATCAGTCGCTCAGGTCGAGACTCAGCAACGTTATGGGGCAATAAAATGAAGTCAGCTGACCATCTGAATGTACAGGTTATCACATCTATGGAGTTTTTCTTCTTCATGAATTGCAAAGGAGTTCTGTGACGTATGGTCCAGTGTAATGAAAGAAGATTTTTTTAATGATATAATGTAGTGACATAAGAATGTTGGGATAATGTCTAATTATGGATCAATGTAAAATCGAATGTTTGTTCCAAGAAATACTGAAATAGAACTAACTTAAATAATAAGTACAAATTACACCAAAATAACATTTATTTATTTATTTATTTATTTATTTATTTAT
This sequence comes from Clarias laeviceps, assembly GCA_030014305.1. NCBI lineage: Eukaryota > Metazoa > Chordata > Actinopteri > Siluriformes > Clariidae > Clarias > Clarias laeviceps. Next base: position 25,131,328 of record JAQMYJ010000008.1, on the reverse strand, counting down.
TGTCTTTTGGATTGTCTGGAAAAGCAGGGTGGCTGAAAAGTCTGGATCCATGGGCAAAAATATAACAGTATAAAATTAATAAATCTTGTATATTTTCTATAATATATGCTACAACATCGTAAACAATTAAAAAATTAAAAAACAGAGCAAAGTTTATTATTATTATTATTATTAGATGTTTAGTGCATTGCGAAATGTTCGAAATAACTCAGTGTTATTGGGACAACCGAGATCTAATCTAATCAGACAAATCACTCTAATTAGGCAGTAAGTACAGTAGCGCAGCACATATTTATGTTTAACAGCTAATACCAGCGCTGCCTTTTATGTATAGGCGTAACGGCTTTACTCTCCAAGCACTCGTTTCGAGTCTCATTAGGACCTGAGAGCGAGCACTTAATAAGTTCAACAAAGATTTAGATTTGCCTTTTTAATTGCTAGTACATATCATTTTAGCGATTAAACCACTCTCCCCTGCCTGGAACTGGGACTCGGGGGGTAATTCAGGGTCGAAGGGGGTATATAAGATATAAGGTAATGATTAACAATGAGCTTTATTAGTTTTGGTCAGAAGGAGAACTCTGAGTGGACTGCATGGGATGTCAGGATCGTTCTGGATCAGATCCCTTTTCTAGGACAAGCCAGAGTTCTGGGCTTCAGGAAACGACACTAACCAGACTGTCGAACCGCAACGCCAACTTACTTCTGACTTCGAAAACCTTCCTCAGCTAGCATACGCTGTTCGCACAACACGCTCCATTATTGTCCATTAGCCGGACGCTGATTTCATCCATATGAGAATTTTAATCTGTTTCTTGTTTTCTTTTTCTTTTTTTTTTTTTCTACAGTGTTAATGGATTTAATGCATTTTTAACTTTTTAAAAAGTTTACAACGCGCCGATGAATATTAACGTTCTCGGGCCAACGGCGCATTAACAGATACGATGCTTTGTTGTTGTAACATGAGAATATGCGTTTTTCAGTGATGAATTGTCCAAAAAAAAAAAAAGGGAGCATTCGCTTGGCATGGAAAATACAATTAACACAAACGTGTTTGTGCCAAGCAGGAGTGGCGGAGTGCTGTTTACCTGAACCGCTATCCGAGTGCACAAAACAAATATTACAAGTGGATGGTTGGTGGCGCCCTCGAGGGAAAAGAAGGATGTGTGTTCGAGTGTATGTGTGTGTGTGTGTGTGTGTGTAGATTTTGTATGATTCCAATACGCTGGCAGGACGAGCTGCGCAGGAAGATTGCGGTGGTTTGTAGTGTGGACAACAGGAGAGTGTGTAGCTGCCAACGGCGGAGAGACGGCCAAGATGAGAAACGCAACGGGGACTTGTGTACACACACACACACACATACACACTACTTACATAGACCATGTAGGCACCTAGACTAATGCAACAAAGGATATTCGGATAATTAAAAATTAAAAATACATAAGTCTAAAAATGTCTAAATTAAAAGTAATGTTTAATAGTGTTAGATCAAACACACACACACACACGCACAAAATATATAGTAAAAACTGCTCAGATTGCTGTGGTATAAGAGGAATAAAACACTTCAGGATTCCTCGGGAACAAAAATATTCAACTTTGAAGCGATAAAACTATTGCAGGTATTCTGTAGGGGTGCCAATACTTTTGCACCACACACACACATATATTTTAACCCATTATAAATATGGTCTGTATGAGGATACTATGCAGACTGGATGCACATGCATGCATGCACACACACACACACACACACACACACACACACACACACACACACACACACACACACACACACACACACACACAGAGTTATTTATTGGGTGGGCAGTGAAAGCCAGCCTGCTTATTTATGCCAGATTGCTTTTCCAGATGTTTTTTTTTTTTCCTAGGCAGAAACCCTTCACTCCTCCCTCACTTTCTCTCTCTACACCCCTCCGCACCTCCTCCTTTTGTCCAGATGGAGATTGTTTTTTACAGGCGTGTGTGTAATCCTTCTTTTTCCCCGGGCCTGAATCCACCGAGCGCTCTGATAGAAAACTTATGATGAGCTTCGAGGAGAGGAGCGCCGGCTGAAGGCCAAACGCCTCGTCAACAGGAAACAATCCCTTTCAGTGACCCTTAAATAAAAACCCCACAAACATCTTGTTTCCAGGAGTTTCTGTTAGTGTGTGTGTGTGTGTGTGTGTGTTTGTGTTTGTGTTTGTGTGTGTGTGTGTGTTTGTGTTTGTGTGTGTGTGTGTGTGTGGTGAGACCTGACGAGAGCTTTTCCAGCAGCATGGCTATATGCATAATAGATTGTTGTGCTCGACAATGGCTCACTCTCGAGATCTCGCTCTCGCCCGTCTCGCTCACACGCCCGCGGTTTCGAGCCGAAAGCAAGCGGACTGTGAGACGCTAACCAGATGGCTTGGATCCTGAAGCTCCTGGGATGACGCACACATCCGCTTTGTGCTAAATTAGCTTACCTGGGATAAAACTGCAGCTCTTTATGATGAGAACAGAACAATAATGTAACATAATATAGCGCGAACATGGATTATACATGTTAGCTTAAAGTCACAGATGTTACGGATGCTAAGATAAGATAAGAGTCAGGATTAAATGAGCTCTTTTAATTTTTTTTTTACTTTAGCATTTTGTGACTTGACTAGACTCCATGCCCAGGACCAGTCAAACAGTAGCTAGAGTTAGCTACATAGAATTAGCTATGCTAATAGCAACTGATGCTAGTGTTTTAAATCACGATTATGAACATGACAGTCTTAAAGATTTAAAGGCACCAGAGGCTCAAGAGGCAACAGCATTGCATATGTAATGGTTTCTTAATGGTGATTTGTTGTCACATATGTACGTTTTGTATACACACTACCACTGAGAACGTTGTGATCACTTTCTAACTCCATGGGTTTTCCTGCTTTTGAATTTTTTCTACATTGTAAAGCAATGCTGAAGGCGTCCAAAAACTTTATTTTGCAATAATCTTCTTTGAACAGTTGATATTGAGATGTTTCTGCTACTTCTGCTCTGTAAAGCTTCATAACGGCTCTAATCTGAGGTTTGTTAATTGGTGATTTCTGAGGCTGGTGACTCTAAATGAACTTCTCCTCTGCAGCAGAGCTCAGTTTTGGTCTTGCTTTTCCTGGGAAGGTCTTCATGAGAGACAGTTTCATCATGATGTTTGATGGGTTTTACAAATGCACTCGACACAATACGGTTCTTGCAAGAACTGTTCCAGAACAGCTGACCTTCATGTCTTAAAATAACTGACTGGTTGATGTTGTTTTTACATAATGACCAAATTCCAGTTTTTCATTAACCACAAAGCATAGCGCCCTCTTCAAGTGTCAAAATAAATTTTTTACTTTTGATCATTACAAATATCTGCTGGAACTGGAGACTCCTTCTATAAATGTTACAGAACATTTCTCCATGTCAACTATTACTGGGAGGATATAAACATTGACCAAGCTGTTGCTATAGAATCGATAACGTATTAAATTTCTGTCTGTTATAGAAATTAAATCGACTTCTTCTGACCAAGAATTCATCAACACTGTGGTATAACGCGCCATGCAGAAGTTCAATCCTAACTTGGTTAAACAATGCATTAAACAATGTTATTCAACAGAATGTTGATGTAATTGTTTTTTTTTTCATACAAGCTCTCTCATTCTTCTTCTTCTGCACTTGTCTCTAAAATCTAATTCTACCTGAACTGACTTGATCATCTGTAAAACCAAAAAAAAAAAAAAAGAGTGTGAAATGAAGCTCCTCCACGTGATAAAAGCATCAGACAAGCCATCTGTATCTTCTTTTTCGTAATTGTCACTAAACGAGGCTTCAGAAGATGAAAGATCGTTTTGTCAGGGAAAGAAAAATCTCTTGCGAGGGGAGAGGACATTGTTTCGGAAAAGTCTGTTTCCTGCGTTCGTCTCCGCCGGAGTCCGTAGGGGTGCGTGTGCGGAGCAGATTGATGAGGAGCCGAAGTGGGTCCCCGGGTGCCGCACACTTCGCTCTGCAGTATTAAAAACTCCCACGCGCTTTTTTTTGGGGGAGGCCAAATTGCCCTTGCTGGAACGGTGGTGTGTGTCTGCAGTAATGAGCCGCATTCCGGTTTATTGTGATAAATGGTGGAATGCGCAAGAATCCATATCGTCTCAGAACATCATCATAAGATGGAAAGGTCTGGTCTCTCTCTTATTAAATGTTCTTGAACGTTTTGTGAGCATGGCCTCAGCAGGAACTAAAAGAAAATAATCGGGAAAGCTTTGGGGTTCTTCAGTTGACTTGGTGTTGTAAAAATGTTTTAAAAGACAAAGATCCAAGAACCAGAACTACTCAAAGACCCGAACTCTCATTTTTGAGAGTTTCCTTACAAATTGTTTTAGGGGTTTGTGTAAAACGCTTCTAAGGGATGTCACTCTGCTAGAAACTAAAACAACTCCCCCCCCCCCCCCCCCAAAAAAAAAAAAATTGTCTAAAAGACACAACTTGAAGATACAGATTGTAACAAATGAAAGAGGGTCCTTTAAATGAAAGAGGGTTCCTGACTTGTCTAGGGGAAGACTCAAAGATTGTATGTGGAAACCTACTAGAGAACGTTCTGATATTCAAAAAAATGGTTTTATGCAGAGCCTTAAAAACACCCAATCCTCACTTTTTTTCTGAAGTTTTCATAAGTATCCTCAGAAACCACCAAGAACTATAGAACCTGCTATGGTTTGGAAGGATCTAAAGCAAGGATGTGAAACTGGATCCAGGAAGGGTCGATGTGGGTGCAGGCTTTCATTCCAACCAAGCGGAAGCCACACCTGGTTCCACCTGTTTAATTAACCGCTCTTGGCACTCAACAGACTATCAGGTGTGGCTTCTGCTTGGTTGGACTGAAAGCCTGCACCCACACCGGCCATTCCTGGATCTGGTTTGACACCCCTGATCTAAAGGGCCAAGGAAGAACTTGAAGGAGGGTGCGTTCCTCTGGGGTTCCTCTGAGTTTTATGTAGAATCCAATTTTAAAAGGAAACATTTGCAAGCAGAACTATCGAAAGTGAAGGACTCATCTTTTTCTTCTTGAATACAGTATATTTAAAGCTTTTTGAGAGAATCAAAAGTTTTCAAGAACAGTTTGAGGTTCTTCATTTGATTGGAGGATACCTCAAAGGTTTTATGTACAATCCTTCAGGCACTTAAAGGACAAAAGCATTCATCTCTTTCTGCTTTAAGGATTTTGGTCCTCTAAAGCCAAGAGTATCCTTATATGCAACTAGGAGGTTCAGATGAAACCCTTAAGCATTCCTCAGCTGTCTAGAAGATTAAAGATTAAAGATTTCCGTGGAAATCTAGAAGAAGATGCTCATCAATCAAAACGGGTCCCCAAACTGAACTATTGACGGGCCTATCATTCTCTGAAGGACCTTCGACCTATTTGTGAGATGCCCTCAAAACATCTAAGATGTACCATTAAACACTTATGTAAAACAGGGTTCCTCAGGAGTTCTTCATTTGTCAGAGGGAAGCCTGAAACATTTAATGTAGAACCCTAATAGAAAAAGTCTAAAACTATCCAAAGAAGCCACAAGGAAGCATTGAAACAAACCGCTGAAGCCTTTCTTCATACTTCCATGTGTGAACTCAGACTCAGAAACCGCAGACGCTATAATTTACACATTCGATGAACCTCAATGCCCTCCGAAAACGAGGTCGTAACACAGAATATGGTTTACAGTCGCGCCGTAAAAGTGTCCTGGCCTCGTCTAATTAGAAGTGACTGTTTTATAGAGTGCATGACAATGCATGGATTTAAGCGTGCACACGCTGAGACATGTGGCAAAGATCAGCCCTGAGCCATCTCTGGAAACAGAGGTAGAGAGAGGGAGTGTGTGTGTGTCTGTGTGTGTGTGTGGTTGCCAGATGAGGGTCGTTACACTGAGGAGCTGGAGTGTAGCTCATCACTGGTGTGTGTTTCACTCTCTCGCTCATGTTACGCACCTGTTAAAAGGTTAAAGTGCTAATAGGAAACAGCTAAATGCCCGTGAACACCACCGAGTGTTAAGATTTCAGCACAAATTAAAAAAGATTTATCCAAATTTTTATTTAATGACAATATATATATATATATATTTGAAATGTGTTGCTGGAGACAAGAAATGCTTTGCCTACACGGCTTTTTGCTCAATAAATATGAGACGTCTGATTCAAAACCGATCTTGTCCTTCAGGTTTAAGACTTAAAATTTAGTTATATTAAGGTTTTAGCACAGCAATGTTTAATAGAAGATATGAGTTCTGTTAATCTTCACACCATCACTGTGATTGTTGTCACGAGCTGCATCTCAAAGGTAAAGCTTATGACCTTACATTAAAAATATTTACTGTACTAAGCTATAAAATCCCGAAGGCCGAAGCACAAGGTAAAACTTTCAAACACTAAATTTATAAAGAATTAGATAGGTACCTGAAAAGGAGATTTGCAAAACCAAAAACAAGTATAATTCATGATTAAGTATATACAAGAATGACATGGTAGGAAAACACTCCAATAGTCCATCAAGAGGCAGGATGTATAATTCAGTGGAACCGCAATACCAGGTTAATCAGGAACCCATTCTAGTTTTTTAAAGAAATTGGGAAGAATCTCAAGAAGCTCCAGCCCAGCAGGATCCCCAATGTTGGATAGCGGTTGCCATTTATTTCTAATAGTTTATAGTTGTTTTGGGGATGATGTTGTTTATTAATAGTTTGAATGACTTTTATAAAATTACATTGTTGAGATATTGATGAATCCCAGCACTATGTTGCAAATACAATCTTGAAACAATGGAATTTCAACTATTATTTGCATAACATCCGACCACATCCCCGTAAGTTTTTAATAGGGTTTGGAATTTTGAACAGAGATTGGGACAGGTGCAACAGCTTCCCTCACGCAGCGTGTGTACCTCATGGCACACAACTTTTACTGTTGTAATGTTACCTCTCTGTTTAATTTTCTTTCAGAAATATTACCATGAGGAACGTCTGCGGTCACAAATTGAACTAACATGAGGTGGTGTTTGCTGCTGAGGATGAACTGTATTTACATGGATTTTAAATAAAATAAACACTAGAAATAAATATTGTGTCGATGTATTTGTACACCATTGTGTTGGGGGCATTCATTCGATGTTATCCCAATGTCGTGTAATCAAAGTGGTTCTGACATCATTTCATCAGTATAATTCTAACATTTCAAAAAACAACCTTATACCACTGTTGTCCCAATGTCCATACCATTGCCAAATTAAAATCACCACAATGTTCCAACGCCCAAAAATTCCTGCTAGGAAGGTTCAGATTTCTGTAAGCTATTTAATCTATGAAACAACTTTTCCATTTCTACAGTCAGTTTGTAGTTAGCTTTTTGTCTCGATCAGTCCCACTCTTCTTAGCTAGCATGCTGTTAGTAAGCTGCTCATGAGGTTCCAAAAAGCACAACTCTTTGTTATGACACAGCAACCCTTTCTTGACAAATGCACCCAATATAAAGTTTCAGCTCTGTCCTGATTTACAGATGTCCTCGCCGTTTGTAACCTGATGCTCTGTCCAGCTGCAATGGCTCTTGGCATGAGGTCATATCTGCATCGCTATCGTTTCCCCAATAAGCCCCGGCTCGGCTCGTCCGAACGGCGCTGGAACGACTGTAGGTGAGATCGACCGAACCGACCTCGAGTTGCCGGAAGCACCTGGGATGGAATAGAGCGGATTAGGAATGGCATGGATACAAAACCGTATTAGGTTTATTCAGCACTAATGCAGACATCAGGGTTGGTGGAGGGTCAGAGTGGAGAACGTGGGCAGGTTTTCAGCACTAAATATACGATCAGTGAATCACTGGGTGATTTAAGCGCTACTAATAGCGGTCCATCATGCGTGGATGCCAAATACTGTTTCAAGAGAGAAATTCTTTACAAAAACGAGCAATAAATATCAAGAATTTACAGTCACACTGATAAGTTACTGTATCTATTAGGGGAATACGCGCACACAGCACAATAACAGCCTTATCCTTATCCCTCAGAGTCAGTCATCAGGGGTCTGTGGTACAAAACATGGAAAAACAAAACTTTAGAATTTACACAGATATATAAAAAAGCAAGCTCATTTCCTTTAGTTTTATTCATTGCTTTAAAAAAAAAATGCATATCTAAATAAAACCTCATTTTCATTTTAAATATGATATGGTGAAAGACAAATGTTTAGTTTTATTATCACCTGTTGAGATTTAGTATTTCATGTCTTCATTAAGTTGTATGCTTGAGTTAACTGTCAGAGCAAGCTATAAAAGAAACAAACATAAAAAAAACTACAAAATTATAGCATAGCATGTGCTGGATCAAGTGCTATTTTACTGCTGAATAACAAAAGGAAGGTAGCCAAATTGTCGCATTTCTCTCAGCAAAGCTTTTGACGACAAATATTTAGTTAGTTTAAGTTTTAGGTGCCACATACAGTATGCATTACAGCACATTGCAGTTCTTTTCTTCTTAGCAGAGTAGACAGGGTTAAGGGCCTTGCTCAAGGGCCCAAATTGGTGGAGCTGGGGCTTGGGGCCCTTCTGATCAGTACTTCTGAGCCTTAACATGTCAACCTACCACTGCCCCTAAATAAGTACAGCTATGGCTGAACTTGTGATCTCAAAAGGTCCTCGTTAAAGACAGGGGTCCACTGGAGAACACTGACCTGGACACAAATACTGCCTTTTTCTATTGCCATAATCACAGACTTAGAGGCAGCTTACATAGTCATGTAACCTTACTCTAAATAAAATAAAAGAATGTTCATTATGGAACTTTCTTCCCTTTTTGGGACCGTCCATGGTCCCTTTTTAACCCGAATTTCTTTCCCTTGGTCTCATTCTTTTACTCCTTTTCCATTAAATTTCATCGCAATTTGTTTTAACAACTAAACACTTTCCACTTCATGTTCATGTTTCCAAATCCCTAATGTTTATTTTTCTTCCTGATGCAATATTCTGGCATAAAAGCATTTGGATAGCGCCATAGCTATTTTTTCTTTTTTTCCTTTTCCTTCCTTGTTTGTCCAACAGCAGCGACGTTTCCAGGCATCGGAGACGCTGATCCGTGTCGACAGCGGCTGCTAATTGGAGTAAATTAATTTACCTCGGGCGGCATGTTCGCACAAAATGGCGCGCGCCGTGTGAATAAGTGATGATCGGCAGGGCCGGTATAAGGCCCGACTTTTTAAATCATTTAACAACACGAGCCACTAATTAGCAGTGAGAAAATCCGGCTTTCAGCCTCAATTAAGACAAGTCTCTGTCAGAGAAAGGAATGAGAGAGAGGGCACCGAGAGCTTGTGATTTATTTATCCTCTGCGCAGATTCTGGTTGCAGTGGGCTTTGTTTTCGGATGGAGTGGATATGGAATATAGAATTTGAGTCTGTGGAATCAGACGAACCTGAATACTTCTTTCTGAATAAAAAAAACTTAAACAACATTTTGGGCCACTAGTCAAGACTGCGAGGGGAGACGTGGAACACCCCTGTTCTTCGCAGATGCTCTGCTTTTGGCGCTTTTAAAGGTGCACCTCCTGAGAGTGAAGCAGCAGGGATGAAGATCAGCACCCCAAAGATGAACAGTGGAGAACATTGAAAGAACATTGGTCTCTTGGTCAGGGTTACAGCCTCAAGTCGAAACTTTATGTTCAGCGATCAATCAAAATCCAGGCGTGATCCATGGATTTTCGACAATCCATGGACATTTGAGCAGATTTCTAATGCTTCAAGTGGTGTGGAGCTATTTGAGGTGGTTCTTTTCAAGGATGCTCCCTGATAGGTTCAGAAATGTATCAGGCACATTCCACTGAATGAAGAGACATGAAGACTCCTGAAGAGATCTTATAATCCGCTTTGGAACGTCTGGGGATCCTGCAAGAGGAGCTGAAACTTTTGATAAAGTCTGAACACACCTTCTCAACTGCTTTCATTGTGAACATCAAACTATTGTTCACATTCAAGCGAGACAGTTGTCTTTTAAATTCCTCTTCATAGAGTTCAGTGAGATGTTTTCCAGCTTTTCATGACCCGTCTTCTAACTCTATCATGAATAATCTATTAACACAAACACTTCACATATCCAATTACACAGCATCAGAACTGCTCAGTCTCACTTAATGTAATTATCCCAGCTTAATCAAGTGAAGTAAGTCATCTCATTAAAAAGTGCCTCGTTGCTACTCCTTCCTGTTCTCTAATTCGCTCGGACATCGCTGATATTTTTAGGAACCCTTGCTGAATCTTTTCGACAGACTTCCTGGCAAAAATTTCCTGTTTGTAGCTTTGATAGCCAAACGTGTCTCCTGTAAATTAATGACATCCGAGTTCAGGGGGACGTCTGGGTCACGTTCAGAGGTACCGTTGGCTCGGGGAGTCTTTAAGCAGGAGGAAAATAATCCTGACCCAGTAACGCGGCCTCAGAAATCCAGACCCTTGAAAATTGTCCTCAAGAAAGCAAAAAGGGCCGAAGCCCTTTGAGCAAAGGAAGGATGCGCTGGATCCAAGTCAAGGCGAGAGATTACAGAAACGGCACCTTGCACCATGGGACGTCCTTCTGGGTCTCTCACAGAAACGTCCGGAAAACACCGTGCCAAATTTCTCCCTGCAAATTTTCCTCCCTTCATCCAGTTTGGAAATCCAGACTGCAGGGAAATTAACGCTTGCTCTAGTGGGAAAGGAGGGCAACGTGAACTCTTGCCAACTCATCTGAGAGCTCGCACACACCCCCTGCACACTTCTTGATTCCCTTATTTTGTTTCGCGCCGTCCGTGAAATGCAGCCGATTCCCAGCTCGGAGTTTTTTCGGCTGCCGCTCAAATCCCAGCAGTGTTTATGGATTCTCCAGATCTCATTACAGTCAATGAGCCTGCAAAGACTCGCAGATCAAAGTGAAAAAGACTTTCTGGTGAGTGAGTGAGTGAGTGAGTGAGAGAGAGAGAGAGTGAGAGAGCGAGAGGGGAGAGCCAAATCAAGCAATTACAGCCAAGGAGGCTCGTATCAGGAATATTTTAAAAGCAGGAAGTGGCTAGTTATAAATTAATAAATGAGGAATGGAAATAAAAACAACAGCAGCAGCAAACCACTGGTGCTAAAATCATACATTGATACAGGAAATATTTCTATGTTATCTAAAATCTAAAATTGTTGCTTCTGCCAGGAGGTTAAGACAAGACACAAAATAGCTAATTTCACCCCAAATGTATTTGATGACACAACATTTTCAGTGTGCACTGAAGCGACAAGGCTAATGTAGCTACCTTAAGAGGCACGCTAAATTATGCTAGTAGCATTATTAGCATAAAGTAGCATTATGCTAACTGTATGCCTATTGTATGCTTCTCGAATCAGTTTATTTTTTTAGCAAACAGCTTGGTGTCATTCTACACCAACTTTGAAGTGATTAAGGGTGAGTCAAAAATTATCCGCACTTCGGTTATATGTTGGCCGCACTGTCTCATCAGCAGTTTCCGTTCAAGGCTACAGTCTCCCCAGTCACTGCTGTGGAGGTATGAACGTGTTTGTCAGAATTAATGTAGAGTTGGATGCAAGTGTAGGTAAGTAAGACCAGATTTATTAATCCGATAACAAAACAAACACGGGAATTTCGTAATCGTAATCCAGAAACAGGCAAGGGTCGGTCGATCGGCAAAACAGTACACTAGGGCAATCAGAAAATCGGAAACCTAAATACCAGATCAAAGTCATACACTGAAAAGCTATCACAAATAAACACAGCTTGATAATGTACTCGCAACGTCCCTTCATTACTGGCTCCTATTTAAGTAATTGGGTGCAGGTATGCTTAGAATTCAGGTGACATGGAATGTGTCTGTTGGAAGTTGTAGTCCATTTCCGCCATGTCTGTATGCAGCCTGACAGAGTTACATCAGTTTGTTTGTAACTGAGATGCGAGCAAAAATGGATGTCCCACAAGAGCAACATGTAGTGATTCGTTTTTTGTGATCTGGGGGTGTACCTGGTGCTTAAAAAACTCAAAGCATAAATAGAAGAATTTAAATATCTGCAAACACATTTCAGACCGATACTTTAAGGAAGGTGCGAGTTTCTTAAAGAGAACCATTACTGGTGACGAGACACGGATTCATCACTACGAGTCTGAGAGTAAGCGGCAGAGGAACCGCTGACTGAGAAAAAGTTCAAAAGTCAACCATCAGCTGGAAAATTCATCAATGCTCAAGGGCCAGATTTTCAAGGGCCAGAAGTATTGGAACATTATCAGGAAAGAAAAAAAAATCAAACCAGTGCTCGTTACAGTGAGATGCTTATTGAAGAGCTGAAACTTTGGATTAAATGCAGAGGACTGATATCTACGGGCGTCGTGATCTCGCATGATGATGCTTCTGCCCACACTGTCAATTCTGTGCAGAAACTTTGTTTTGAGGTGTTACAGCATCCTCCCTATTGTCCTGATCTTTCTCATTTGGACTTTTACCTGTTTTGGTCACCCTTGTTTATATGTAGTGTAAGTGCAATCTGTCAATCTGTCAAAAAAAAAAAAAAGAAGGTCTAGCAAGAAAATTAGCAGTTGATAGTTTGCAAACAGTGATACGGACAACCCGAAAGACGTGGACATCATCGGGCATCATGGCGTACACTAAAACACTTACTCTTTTTAGACCTCGGCTTTCACGCCAGTTTATCCTGTTTATCGTTAATGGGTGTGGAAATAACCCCAGGTCCTGTGCTCAATTATATGAAACATGATTTCGCGGACGCGTCGTGGCTAAACGTTGTCGTCCAGGGTGAGAGATAGCAAAGGAATCCTATCACCATGCGTTTAACTTTCATGCCGCCTAACCCTCCTTTAGTCTCGTTGCCCTTGAAAGTTTCAGTCTTTGTGAACCTTGGTCTTTTCTGTCTCTTGCTCTCCCTCACCCTGTTTTTGTCTACTATATCTGACGTTTGGCACATTGCTCTGCTGCCAGGCATTAAACGACATCATCCACCAGCTGTGAGTGTGAACCACACACACACACACACACACACAAACACACACCACAGTCATTAAAGGGGCCCCTTTAATTAAAGTAGGCATGTAAAGGTCGTTAAAGGCGAACAGATGGGTCCTTGGTTTACTCATCGTCGCACTCGGCCCCTTTTGTCCTCCCGTAAATATCTTTTTAAAATGTTTGAGACATCGCAGGTCCTGAACACACAATGAGAACCGGTTGATGATGAAGCTGCTTACATTTTTTTACTTATTTTTTTGTAGACAGTGTGCAGAAATTGATCTTTCTTGGGCACAAGAGAAATTGTTTATTGTATACTCACCTACTGAGTTTGGTGTCAAGATAGAAAAAGCACACTTTAGTGCTTGGGCCCCTGATGTAACGCACTGTAGAGTCATTTTTATTAATTACGTGAAATATAAAGTGAAACACTAGCTACTGCTATCATTACCACCAAGTATAAGTATTAAAACGTACTGTATAATGGGTTCTTTATCTAAAGCTATTTCTAATGGAAAATAAACCCAGATAAAAGTTTTTAGCTAAACTCAACTAGCTCTCGTTAAAATCATGCTAATACCGATGACTGGAAAAAAAGAACAAGCAAGGTTTTTTTTTTTTTTTTTTAACCACAACTTTCCAGTTTTGAAGCTTCTGATTCATGTTCTTGGCTAAAAGGCTGACAGGTTACTTGAGTTTATGTCCACTTCCCTGAACCAGCCCGGCCATTCTCCTCAGATCTCTCAAATCAACATGGAGTTTCCATCCACAGAACTGAAGTGTTTTCACACCATTCTGTATAAATGCCGGACATTATTGTGTTTCAGGAGCTACTGAAATACTCAAAATTCCCAAATATTCAGTTGAACATTTAGACATACAGCCAGTCCTCAATTTGCAACGGTTCAACTTACAACCTCATGATGGTGCAAAAGCGATACGCATCCAATAGAAACCCACTTCCAGTTTGATTCATTGATCTTTTCCTGTCTAGCAACACTTTTTCATGAAGTTGATGGAGACAGTGAGCTACGTGATCACAAAGGTGAACAAACAATATGTTAAAATGTACCATGTTGCTATCGGAAATAAAACAAGAGAAGGAACAAGCTATAAGCAGTGATGTTTGGTAAAGTTAGGTGTGTTAAACGCTTTTTCAACTTTTTAAAGTTTTATAAACAAAATTTAACATAGAAATAACAAGATAACAAAAATTAATTTTTGAGATATAGATGATGAGACTGATATTTTCCTGTGATTCAGGGACCTGGTTATGAACTGGTAAAATATTTTAAACTTCTACAGTTTCTAGAGTTGAAAATTACGACTTATAATATTTTTTATTTTGTTTGTTAATTTTATTGTTTGATAAAATATATACGTCATGGTATACCAAATGTCTTCATAAGCGCTTCATAAGTGTTATTGCAAGCTTTCTCTCTGTCTCTCCACACACACACACACACACACAGACACACACACATACACACGCACACACACAATTTCAATTCTCTGTCTTTATGGGGACCGTGATGTCTTTGGTCCCCATGAGGCTGATGTGTGAACTTGTCTTCATGAAACAATACGTACACACACTTTTACATCCTCCGCCCATTTTTAATGAAACTTCTCATCATTTTTTGATAGAGAGATGGAGCATCACACTCCATAATATGGCCTTGCTTTCTCATGAGCAGGTCAGCTGGTCAAGTTTTATAAGTTGATTATAGGACCACAATTAGACAGAAACACTGAAATACTCACAAACAGACAGAAAGAAAGAGAGAGAGAGAGAGAGAGAGAGAGAGTTTTCTGTTTTTCTTCTCTGTATGATTATTTTGATGTTGGTTCCCGGGTTAGAGCATCAGGTGTGTGCTGGTTTATCAGGACGAAGCTGGAAATGTGTGTCCCATGGTGGCTCAATGCTAATCAGAGATTCTGCCCTCCATCTTGCTGCAGGCTGTTATGTCCAACGGGGAATGGATGCAAAATGATTATTAAATAACTGCTTTTATAAAAAACAAAACAACAACAAAAAAAACAGCTCATTGCTTGCTGTTTATTAGTAGCTATGTTTAGCGATTAAAACAAAAACACTTCTCAAAATTAAAAGAAACTCTAATCTGTCCATGATTCCATTGATGATGATCATGTGAAAATGGTAAAAATGACATCATAGGAAAATGCACGGTAATCGAAGTGTGGGAAAACAGTGTTCATAGATTTTGATAACTAATTTTCATATTTTATTGCTTGATAAAAGATATATGGGAATATACAGAGGCTACCTTCACAGCTTTTGATAGAGCAATAGAATAATCTTTTTAATTTGGTTCTAATAAAAAAAATCTTCATATTTGATTAACAATACCTCTAATAAAAAATAAATAAATAAATAAATAAATAAATAAATAAAAGAAACCTTCCAGTACCTCAGTAGTAATGTCTTGAGGGACTCTGCGAGACTTGAATGGAATTTTATGTCACAAACAGACTCAGTGACGACTCCTCAAGCCTCTGGTAACTGCAAGCACACTTTCCTTCCTCTCATTCCTGTTATTAGTGACAAGTTGCGTTACGTCGCCCCGATCCTGATCCGCTAATGCAGACGCAAAACAAATTAGAGCCGAGCCGCTATTAACGCTCGGCTCCCTGGAGGAGACCAGGATGATATTAAAGTCATCCTCCCACTGCTGCAAACACACTCGGTGATTGACAGGTAAATTAGGAGAACAAGAGAACAAGCTCGACACTGTTTATGTTTCAAAGAGAAGCAGATAGACAGAGGGAGAGTTAGATATACAGAGCGGGTTTCTACTAATAACTCATCCATTGTTCATTCTCTCTGTCTTTCTTTTAAGATATATAAAGTATAATCTATATAATCTGGCTAATATGACAAGTATGATAAAATCATGCTAATTCTGATGATTGGAAAAAGAACAAACAGTGTTTTTTATAATCTACAATTTTCCAGTTTTGAAGCTTATTATTTATGTTCTAGGTTGATGGGAGCGGAACCAGATGTCGTCTCCTGAATATAAAAAAAATATTATAATTTGATATGTTCTGAGATGCTTTTCTGCTCACAACGTTGGAAAAGAGTGGTTACTCGAGTTAATGTGCACTTCCTTGAACCAGTCCAGCCATTCTCCTCGGATCTCTCTAATCAACCCACAGAAGTGGACGGTACTTATGCCATTCTGTATAAACTCTAAAGACTATTGTGTTCCAGGAGTTTTTGAAATACCCAAACTTTCAAAAACAACCAGCAAACCGCCACTAAACCACCGGAGTCACAGAGATCACATTCTCCCCATTCTGATGTTTGTTGTGAATATTAAGACAAGCTCTCTTACAATCTGATCTTACTTTCATCTACAGACCCCACCACATTTTAGTGTCATCACCTCACTGCCAGAGTTCCTCAGGGTTTCATCCTTGGTCCTCACTCGTTCTCATCCTACGTCATAAATCACTGTGATAATGCGCAAGTTAACGACTTTTTCCTCATCTGTGACACAACATCTCCTTTCACTCCTTCCCTTTTTTTCCACTTGGCACAGACGTCTGATTTTAAAAACCCACCTGCACACCTGAGTGCGATGTAAAGATTTGCAACGGGGCCTCCCGAGAGACCGTGCCCTTCTGTTGGAACATCGTGGGATGGAGGGGAAGTGTGCGAGACCTCCATCTGGCCTCCTCACCGTGACCCCTGAGGAGCAGCCGTCTGGGCAACGGCCCCCTCGAACAGCAACGTATTTTCGAAGCGATTAATACGTCCATTTCTGTAAAAGGGAGGAAATGGAAAGTAGCAGAGATTATAATAGGGAGCAGATGGCAGGATCGGTGGGGGACCTGGAGGTCACGGCATTGGCCGCACCAATAAATAAAGTTTTATTGTTTTTTACTGAAAATTCATACCTTTCAAGATATGGGCTCTGTCCCAAATCCTAGCTGTTTGAAACATCAGGTGTTCTAAGAACACTAACAAGGCATTTAGAAAACTTCCAGTTGTTTTATTGCTCAAGAAACTGTGTGTAGTACCCATGATGCATTGCAAGCATAAGCATTGTGTAATTAAGTAAAAGGTTTCAATGTTTCTAATGTTTAATAATCAACATTATCTGTTAGAGGTCATATGTGTTCAGTGTCCCTGTGTGCTATTAATTAGCTCATTATGTAGAAAAAAAAAAAAAAAGCAAAAAAAAATAAAAAACACAAAAAATAAAAAACAGAAACACTCACAATATGCTACAACTTGATATGTTCTGTATTATGTTCTAGATTTTTCTTTGTGACTTCACACAAACCATCAAAAAATCAATTGTTGAAAATTTTCTGGACAATTGTTATAGTGGAAGTATTGGTATCAATTCCATTTATCTATCACTTCTGGTAAAAAAAACAAAAAAAACAAAACATGAAATAATGATAATTATTTACTTATTGCCTACTGTCCTTGATCCAAGCTAAGCAATGTACTGTAGCAAGCTAAACGTTGTAGCTAGCTAATGTGCTTTATTTGTAATCAGCTAGCTATAAATATAATCAATCGGAATCATCAATTACTGAAAATTATGTTCTCGCTCTCTTACTTCCCGGAAAAAAAGAATTCCATGAGGAAAAATCTTACATTCACGTAGAACTTTTTTTTTTTTTTTTGCGAAATCTGAAAAATACCTCACAGCCTCCACCATATGGCGACTTTTAGCACCGCACATATTAAACTCTCTTTTTCCACCGTAAAGCGTGTAAAATATGGCCGTCTGACTCGACGCTGGCGCCTTACCAGTGCTCTCTCGTCTAATTAGGTTTGATTGCACAATCAACTCCGACCAAATGGCTCGTCATATGGTTGCGAACGTAACTCTTCTACAGGATCCGACAGCAACACTGAGAAAAAGCTCAGAAAGCTGCTTGTGGTCTTAAACCAGCGGCCCAGGTTTACCGAGGTGCCGGGAACACCGTATGGGGAATACTGACTTGGTGTTTTATCGTAGCTTTTTTTTTTTTTTGCAGATTCATGAGTCATGTGTCGTGTTTTGAAATTGAAACGATTAAAGATTGATATGAACACACTCGGTCTGAGAAGTTATCGACTTTGGTGGCAGATACGGTGTGTAAGTAAAGCTTAATAATAAACTGACTTGAGAATAAATAAAATATCATGTTCTCATTGGTATCTTGGTCTCTCCATGACAGAAGACATGCTGCAGTTTAAAAAAAAAATGAGGAGAAGTGCAAGGGTGTCGAGGGAATGACTGGCTGTACTGTAGCTGCTCTAACGTAAGTGAGAAGAGGAACTACTGTAAGCTGTAACATGGATGTTCCACGCTGTTACATGTAACAACAAATATAGAAAAAAATTCTTGTTGTATAAGAGGAATAAAACACTTTACTGCAGTTTGCTTCATAAATAATGCACATCATACAACTATCGAGTGAAAAGTTTAACTTTAACACTAATTATTATATTTTATATAATCACACCTATCTATCTATCTATCTATCTATCTATTAAAAATATAAACAATTTCATGGGTGTTTAGTTTATCTATTGACATTTCCTTAAATGATTTTCTGACCTTTGTTGATATTATGAACAATTTCATGAGGTTTTATCTTATTAGTTATTCCATAAATGATTTTCTAACCTTTGGTTGTTTGTTTTCTATCTATCAATCTCTTAGTGATGGGAAGTTTGGATCATTTTTTTAATCTCCTTCATCAAAATGAACGAATCTTTTTTGAGTCATTTCGTTCATTTCGTTCTTTTGATGAAAAAAATAAATAAAATGTTACATTTGAAATAAACAGACCCCCAACACGTCGACAAATTTTGACTATAGTTCCAGTAATGAGAATATTACAATGCAACTAAGGACATAATATGATAAACAGAATGAGCAGCTCATCTCTCATATCTTCTGGTTTGAATCGTTCATTCTTTCTTCTTTCGTCACATGACTCTCATAGACCCTATGCAGTGCATTACACAGGAAACAGAATTAAACGGTTCTTCTCGTGAGTCTTCTAGTCGTTCGTTCTTTTGAATCTATTGCACTGCATAGCGTCTATGGGAGTCGTGTGACAAAAGAACGAATGATTCGGACTAGAAGACTCAAAGGTAAGTACTCATTTCTGTTTCCTGTACATAACCAGTGTCCAGTAGAAAATGCACGAATCACTCTCTGTGACTACTCCTTCTTCTGAGTCACGTTAAAGACTCATTTAAAAAGAACGAATCGTTCATGAGCAAACCATCACTACTATCTATCTATCTATCTATCTATCTATCTATCTATCTATCTATCCATCTATCTATCTATCTATTTTGGTATTGTCAACAATTTCACGGGATTTTATCTCATACATTTTATCTCATACTTTGGCTTCCAATAAATGATTTTTCCCCATGATTTATTTGCTTGTTTGTTTATTTATTTGAAGGTAGACGGTTATTTTCTGACTGCTCACCTCCGGGTGAAAAGTTAAAGCAAACTGCAGTAGATAATTCGAATCTAATTTGCTAAGTGATCTTTATAAAAAATTTTCACATAACATGTTGCATCATTATTCTTAAAGTGGGCGTGGTCTTGACCAGAAGAGAGTGATGTAACCTCCTGACTTAACTTTCTAAAACCCTGATCAGATGCTCTGTCTGGCTTTCTAGGAAAACAAATGCACTTTTTTTTATTTGTATCTGTTCATTCCAAATAACTAATTTCAGCTCTGATGTGTGAAATACACCAACGCGTGATACACTTGTATGGCTGAAGACAGAATTTAGCTACATTTCTGTCCTTTAGTTGTAAATCAAATTATCGCTCAGAATATATACGTATATTTCCTCATTGTAAAGTTATGCTTTATGCTGATCCTTATTTAATTTCCAGTTTCATTGAGATGATGTGTTGAGGTCGGAGGTGCTGTCGTGTGGTGGCTGCAACTTCTCACGTTTAACACGGACAGAAAAACAAACAGATCTCTCTCTCTCTCTCTCTCTCTCTGTCGCTCACTCATTGTGTCCACGGCTTGTTATTTTTAATGGCAGATACACAGAGGAGTTGGAGCTTCAGTTGTCTATGTGTGTGTGTGTGTGTGTGTGTGTTGTCACAGCACTGTCGGTAGAGTGTGTGGAGTTGTGCTGTATGCACTGAGTC
>JAQMYJ010000008.1:25079495-25111037 GCA_030014305.1 Clarias laeviceps | reverse complement strand
AGTGTGTGGAGTTGTGCTGTCTGCACTGAGTCCCTTGTGTGTGTGTGTGTGTGTGTGTGTGTGTGTGTGTGTGTGTGTGAAGACGAACTCCTCCTCACAGATGGGGCTTTAATTAACACATGGGCTCTCTCATCACAACACCGCGGCCAGGTGTCACCCTGGAAACCGTCTCCATGCTGGACGCATTGGGACACACACACACACACACACACACACACACACTCTTAAACACACTCACATGCTGTAGCGTCAACATGCTGGATGATGACGGTGATGATTATGAGAACGATGCTGATTAGTACAGTCATGATTATAATCATAAGGTGCTGCATGTTGTTGTAATAAATGAATTTAATCTGAACACTTAAAAAAAAATGTTTAACTTCAATACAATTGTTTAATAAAAAAAACTGGACACATTTTAGATACACAGACATCTTATTTGTATGAATAAAAGAAAGGTTTTGTCTGTACTTGTCAGGACTTGCACTTTTCATCATATCGTTACGTTTCATATCAGAAACCAGTCTCAGGAAAATTTCTGTCTGTCCGTCTGTCAGCCAGATTTTGTCACAGCATCATACAATGTTATGAACAGTTTGTGCCGGATTGAACAATCTTCTTTAAAATAAGCTACTAATAATCTACTTGCTCAATGTAAACAAACACCTGCACCAATATATATTAATTAGAGAAGCTAAACTGAATATTTTTATTGGGATTAGTTGATAATAATAATAATAATAATAATAATAATGAAAAATGCTGAAATAAGAGTTTAAGTAGTATAAGTGAATTTTAACCAAACTTAATCTTTATCCGATCTGCATGTGATTGATGATGAAAGAAGTACAGTTTAGTGTGAAGAAGGCGTAAGATACACAACCTTAGAGAGAGTTCTGCCGTACAGAAAGCCATATGATGCGTACGTGAGCGTCAACCTGAAATAATAATAATATCACTGATTACATTAAAGCTCATCAGGTTATTTTTAGCTTTTTTAACCTTTTAACTATTTCTACAAACTTTTTATTTGTCAACGACACACACAGTACTTACACTAGTCTGATATAAATAATTAAAAAAGTATAAACAAAATATATATATTTTTAAATATTTGAAAATACTTAAAATAAAATAATTTACTTAAAATACTTTGTCTAAAGTCCAGCTGACAGAAAATAGAACGCAAATTGTTGAAAATAATTAGAAAACTGCAAAATGGCCACGCCGGCCCAGTAGGTGGCGATAGTATGCGATAAACTGTTATGACAAACAGCTCAAGAATATTGAGCGATAAAGAAGGTAAAATATTACCTTTCATTTAATACACAAAGTGTCTCAGATGTCTTCTTGACATGGCGTTTGTCAAAGCGGATCTCATGAATGAACGTCAGAATCACACTGTAGACCCGCCCACATTCCCAGTTCTAGTTTTCCTAATGATTAAAAGAAATTCTGTTACTGGTGTGTGTGTGTGTGCAAGTCTGAGACTTTTGATTTGTTCGAAGTGAAATCTTATACACATTGTACTTGTAGATTAGTGATCAGTTCTATAGCAAATAACAATTCTGAAAAAATGTTCTTATGACAACTGACTTGATAATAACGTGCAAACTCATAAACTCGTAAATCTCACATTACTGAGGATTCTGAGGCTTCTGAAGCTGGAGACCATGAGCTGTCTACAATAAAGGCGTTGTTTGCAATAAAGGAGTCTTCCATTTGTATTTAAATTGGATGTGATGATGGACTGCAAATGGCGGTGAAAAGTTGTATAAAAGCACAATTTGATTGAGAGCTAGTTTCTTAGCTAGTGGTGTTAATTTATGCTGTATGCAGTACCTTGGCACTGGAGAAACGCTGTTTCGTTTCACTGTGTACTGAACAATATATGGTTGAAATGACAATAAACGCCATGAATTCCATTCTAGAAGATTGACATCAGTTTGTCTCTTATAATCCATCCAAAGTCGAGACGAGGAACGGAACCCATAGAGGAATCAGACTCATGTGGGTGATACCACATAGTTAATAAATCCCTACTATACCTGCGTGCTACTGTATAAGGTGAAAAGTGTAATTCTACTAGCGCTGGGACTTGTGATAAAATTTCTGCTAAATGAAGGCGTAAAAGCGATTGACATTTACAGGAAACATTTGAACAGTGCAAACATTTTAAGGAAGGTTTTACTTCCATGAATGACGATCCCAGCCGAGGTGGGTGAACATTCCCACGTTCCCGTGAACATTCAGCGAGTGGAACGCCTGATCCCTGAAAATCTACTGTGAAAGAGACTCACCTGTGTGTGTGAACTGTAGTATGGACTGTATGTGGGAGTTTTTACTATCAGGAGTTTACTATCAAAAGTCCCGCTTTGACTTGAACACCCCTCATATAAACAAATTCACTAAAGACTGCATAAAAATCTCTTGGTTCTTTCTTTCCTCTCACTGTGATGGAGGGACTGTGATGTGAGCAGCATTTTATTAGCACGTATTAAAGGCAAAGAGGATGAAAAAGTTCTGAAATAAACAGGTCGTAAATCTTAATATTTTTTCTGCATTAACTTGGACTTCTCTTGGAGTTATTGGCATTTAGAAATAGACTTGTTTCAGCTTTTATTGGTCAGGGCTGAGACATTGTAAAAAAATGTTTAAACGCAGGCCAGATTAGCGCTTAACCATTTGTACAACGTTGAAGTAAAAACTTGGCCTTGAAGACAATTTTTCAGTCTAGATCTTGACCCTGTCTCGGTTTCATTAAGACTTTTGATCTTGTCTCAACTTCAATCCCCATTAGACTCTGTCTTAACTCATTTTTGGACTTGACAATGGTGGGTCTCGACTATACAAACACTACGAACAATGACAACCGAGTGTTTATCTAAGCTTTGTGATGGTTAAAATATCTGCTCTCAGTTTGGTTTGCAGGGCCGCTTTCACGTGGACACGAAAACAAAAACGCAGCAAACCTGCTCACGTGGCCTATAAGTTGCAAACTTGTGTTTCTTTGATCATGTTTGTAGCGCCAAATCATAGACACGCTACGTCTGTAACTTTGCCTCCCGAAAGCTTTTGATGTGTTTCGAGGTGAATTAACTTTCACGCACTTTTCTTCTCCCCCATCCCCCCTTGATCGTCTTCTGTGCGCTTTACTCCTCCGTCTCTGTCGCCTCGGTTGCTGTGTGTCGAGCTGACAGCTCCTCCCGAGCGAAGAAGTTGGTGACATTCTCCCCGTTCCCGCGACATCTGGCCACAAACGAGCGCGTCAAATCCCACCCAACGGCTGCTTAAAGGGTGCCAACTGCCGGTACTTCCCATTAGGGCCCTAAAGACGAGCACTTCAAACGGCACGCGCACCTTGGGAGGGACGCGCATCATCATATTTTAATCGAACATGTGGCTCCTTCGCCGTTGTCCCGCGTCCAAATTGCAATAGTGAATTCTGTCCAGCTGTCGGGCTACAAATGGGGCTCAATTATAGCGACGACATGCACCTCTGTTTCTCTCTCTCTCTCTTCTTTTCCCTGGCTTTAATCGTTAAACAAAGTGAGTCAGACTCGTCGAAGTCGCTCTCGGTCAAACCTTTGTTGGTGTGACAGCTGACATCATGTGCACTGACACTGTTTGCTCTCCCGAGTCACACACACACACGTGTGGTTAAGACAGAATCGGCTCTGTCGTCCTGCTAATGGAGCTTCTGGCATGTAACACCTCGCTTTACAAACAAGTTTGGTCGTGTTTTATTGATGGGAGTTGAAGTGTTTGTGCCAGATTCCGGGGCTATTTTAGTATTCATTACTGTTTCTAGTCAATATTTTATATCTGTAAATACTTTTTTGGTGCATTTTAGCTTGTATCAGCATTGTAGATTGTAAGGCTAGAAGTTGTCGCTAGCTTACAAATTATACATCAGCATCGATAGAACTCGCTCTTAATAAGCGGTAGCACGCCATACAAATTGAATCCGTTCCGGAGTCGAGTCCTTAAGGTGAAATTTCAGATTGCGAAACGCGTTTTTCTATAGGAAATAAAGTAAATACAGATAATCCATTCCAGGCACCCAAAAATATTAAGAAACTGAAAGCGGCTCCCTTTTCTTCTTGCTACCGTCCTTGCTAACATTCTTGGGACTTATGTCTTCACTAAATCTTGCACAAAATGCAAAAAAATAATAAATACTAATAAACTTGCTTTTCGTAACTTCCACTGACACAAAAAAACAAGCTCCCAGATGTCCGTGTACTTTAGCTGGCATACGGTTTGTTCTCTCTTATGCTGAAAATTGGAAAATTCTTAACGTGGAGTGTTTGTATGCCGAGGTTCCAAGGTATAAGCAAATAATTTTGGACTTTTGTTTACAACAACGCCATCAAATCAACAAGCCCTAGATTTGATCCTCACTTCCTGCTTGCGCCTCAGCAGCGACTACACACCTTCATACTATTTTTAGTCTAAAAACTATTTAAAATGCACCTTCCTGAGTCCACCATTGCTGTGTCATCATGATACATTACGTTATTTGGATTCACCCCCATTAGCAAGTCACCTCCTTAAGCATCCTTGCCACCGACGCATCCACATGAACGACGCGTCTCGGTAAACGAAGCGCTCTCGGAACCTGTGTCAGAACCTTTTAACAAAATAAGTTTTATACTAGAAGGTGACTGCGAGGACAAACAAACAAATCACGCATAATTATTTCTTATCAATCCGAGCGATGGAAAGCGTAGCGCCGAAGCTCGTTCACTCGTTTTTGTTGTTCCGCTGAATCCCATGTGATCCGGAATAAACGAGCTGGCACCGTGCCACCCTTTTTTTCGAGAAGGCCGTTTCTAACATAACGCGCTCGTTCACATAGTGATGTGGAGGTTATTATCTTAGCGAGGAAAAAAAAGAGGGGGAAAGAAAAAAAAAGAGTGAGCTCGCTTTCTGTCACAGCACGTCAACTGTTTTTAAAATATGCACAATTTGGGCTATGTGCTGCATAACAAAGCACGACGTGTTGCCCAGAGATGGAAATGTGCCGCTTAGCATGTGATAGGATTCGTTTGTTTTCTCATTACTTAGCGCTAACTTGCATTTATTGCACGGCGACGGTGAATTCTGGGTTCTGATTGGTCAGAAGGTGTTGATTCATTTTCTGTAAGTTTTTTTGCATCTTAGAAACTTTAAAAGAGAAACAAAAGGCAGGACGATGCTACGTGGAGTGTTGAGAGTCGTGATAGTGATAGTCACGATAGACTGATAGTGATCGCACAACTCTAGTATTGATTGTTTTTCTATAACATGGCAGGTTCTGTTTCTAATAACTGTTACAGGATTTCTATTAGCAACCTTTAAGCGTTAACGTGTTAGCATTAAGCCTGTTTCTTACTCCATTATTTAATTAAATACCTATATAATTACAGTCTCTGCATTGCTTCGCTAACTTTAAGTGAAGTATTGCACACGATGACATCATAAATCTCTTTAAATCCCCCATTATGCGAAACACAGTAATAATCATCTCGGTCGCCATGACGATATGAGTCGCTAAGGCCTTCTCGCATCTCCAAGCTTTAGCGCTGCTTTCTCTCCCCTGTGTTATGTCATTTTTTACTTTCTTTCTCTTTATTCCTCCTCTTTTTTTTTTTTTATTTCCCTCCGGGTGCCACGTGTTCCCTTTACAAAGCCCGTGAGCCTCAGCGAAACATTACAGAGCGCAGCATGTGTTTGATTAAAAAAGTGTAAAGTTACAAATTAGTTAATAAAATCGTTTAGGCCCGATCGCTGCAAATGGTGATAAATGCGTTCCATATGCTCTCAATAAAAAAAAGGAAAAAAAAAATGAGAAAAAAACGTGGCGAGTGCCATGTGCCAGTCCCCTCTGTCTTCTCCCATAAACAAATAAATTAAAACAATTACCGCCGCGCACGCCCTCCTGCTCTGTAACGAGCGTGCTGCCGGATAAAAGATGTGACAGCTTTCATTTCCTCAAACTGCTCCCTGTCTCTATCTGGAGTGGACGGAAAGTTCCAGATGTTCCCAGTCGAAAGGGCTTCCTTTCCGTCTTCCTCTTTTTTTTCTCTCGTTCCCGTGGAACATTCCACACGTCAACGCTTTACGATCCGGGATTACGCTGCGCCCGTTGTTTAACGGACGCATACCAAGCCATGTCTACACGTCATCGAGGTTTTATTGGAGACCCTATTTTCCCTGTCAGTGTCTCCTGATTATGGCTGGTAGTCATAAAAACGTACAGCTGGTCTGGGATCAGTGTTGGCCATGATGATGATAATAATAAAAAGAGCATCAGAGCAGAAATCTGACCCCAGATCAGGTGGGGTTTGTGTGTGTCGTCATGTTCATGTGCAGTGTCACCGACACTTTATGCACTTCCTGTCTCAACCTGTCTCGGTATTTCTACAAAGCCTGGTACTTATTGTGGATTTATAATTTCTCTAGGCAGCGTGTCGTGCATAAGTATTCACCCCCTTAAACCTCAACAGCGCTATTCAGAGCATAGTTTAGAGTATAGTCGAGAGGCATTGTACCTGGGGCGTTCAAGTCAAACCGGGACTTGAGATGAAATTTTCTGCTAAATTAAGGCTGTAAAAGTGATTGACATCTACGGAAGCCTTTGGTACGATGAAGAGACACGTAGCCGCAGTAAAACATTTGGACGGTGCAAACGTTTTAAAGAAGTCTGTGAATGACGATCCAGGTGTCTCAGAGTTTGTGCCATGTACAAGTTACAGGGACTCCACTGGGAGTTATGACCGCAACCCCATATAGACCTCAACCATTTTACACATGTTTAGGTCATTAAAGGAGTTCCTCGGAGGCCAGAGTTTTTACTCTCATCAATGTGTTTTGTTATTCTGCGCAATCAAAAGTCTCGGTTTGACTTGAACGCCCCTCGTACCTCAAAGCCCGAAACTAAAACGATACAAAATGTCCTAAAAAAGGGACACATTGTTGTTCTTTCATGTGAGAAGCTCGGTCACCGTGGTGCGCACGCGTTTCTGATGTACTCTTACTATCCACTCTGTAATCCCCCTACACTTGCTTTCTTCTTGTACATCACGGAAACAATGTTTGCACTTATTGTGTCTTTGTTTGCAGAAAATTGACTAGACTGTCCTGACCTCTTCCAGCGCGATTCCTGCCAACGTAGACTTCTAGTAGTGCATGCAACATGGTGCTCCCACCACCGTGCTGCGCGGTCAGGCGAGGTTCTCTTATCATCCATCTCAGCAGCCTTCAGTATTCAAACAATAACAGGTTTATTGCTGAGTCAGCTCTCATGTGTGTGTGTGTGTGTGTGCGTCATGATCCCGATGTCTGCATGTCTGCAGGGTCTGGCCAAAGCATCACGTCATTACTCTTCATCTAAAGAGGACGACAGCGAGATGGAGTGAGAGGCGGATGTGTGTGTGTGTGTGTGAGTGAAATAAATCGCCTGCAGGGTTCTCACACCGATCTGACCTAACACACACACACACACACACACAAACACCAACCAGGCGCGATGAGATATCAGCTGAGATGTCTGTTTTTATTCACTCAATCATTACCGCATTGTTCCGGCTGCGTGCCTGTGTATTTTTAATCGCACCTCATGGCCGTGAAAGTGTGATGGATGGACTCTGTGAAAGGAGAGATGGAAAAATGTTTTTTTTCTAAACCTTAGTGATGATGGTCCGAAAAGGTAGAGCAATACAGATGTAGCACTTTTCTTAATATGTTGCATATTTATTTGATAAAAAAAAGAAGTGCTAAAACCTGTGTCATGGTTGTACGTAAGAACAGAGCAATGATTAAA
Organism: Clarias laeviceps; assembly: GCA_030014305.1. NCBI lineage: Eukaryota > Metazoa > Chordata > Actinopteri > Siluriformes > Clariidae > Clarias > Clarias laeviceps. Next base: position 25,103,227 of record JAQMYJ010000008.1, on the reverse strand, counting down.
GCACTGTTTCTCATGTGCATTAAAGGTGCATTTTGTGTTTAACACACTATAAAATGATTCAAGGATATCCTCTGGAAAAAAAAGGCTTCTTCAGTTTAAAGACACACCAGCATTTCCTGCTATGACTAAAAGCAAGTCCATAATGAAGAACAACAAAATATAAACTTCATTTAGTTGCCGTGTCACAGAAGCAAAAACTCTGAGAGTCTTATTAAGTTTCTAGGACACGTAGAACTACAAGAAAAGTCAATTTGAAAAAGCAAATCGAAATACATTAATCATGTGAAAAAACTGGAAGATTAATGAATCATTTGCAAATATTACAAATAAAAACAAAAACAATCATGTATGAATCCTATGAAAACATTGCATGTGATAAGGAGAATCATGTGGAAAATTAATGACATGAAAATAAATAAATCCTATATGAATCATGTAAAAACATCACATGTGAAAAAAGAATCACATCAAAGTAAATGAATCATGAAGGCTTCAACTTAAGACATCACATGTGGAAAACGAATCATTTGTAAATAAATTAATGATGTGAATAATACAGCAGGTCCATAAATGACTCATTTGCAAATATCAAGTGAAAATAACTGAATCATTTGGAATTTACATGTTGCATGTAGAAAAAAAGATTATGGTATGAAATGTGAAATCATAACATGTGAAAAGTAATCATGTAAAAAATTTATAATTTGAAAGTAAATAAATCACGTATGAATCATGTGAAAACATCATGTGTGTTAAAAGGAATCATGTGAGAAAACATGTGCAATTAAACAGATCACGAACGATTATTGTGAAAACATCACACATGGAAAGGGAATCATGTGCAAAAGGGATGATGTAAAAATAAACGAATCACGTAAATGCAAAAAATATAACAGGAACAAAAATGAATCATTTGCAAATATGAAAATGTGAAAAATAATGAATTGTTGAAAATCGCAAATGTTAAAAAAAAAGAATCTTGCCTGGATCACGTGAAAACATCACAGGTAGAAAAGTAATCATATGAAAATACATGAATCACGCACGAAGCACGTAAGACCATCAGATGTGAAAAGGATTTGTGTGGAAAATTAATCACCTGAATTATTTGAAAATTAATCAATGTTAAAAATAAAGACCCTGTGAAGTACACACAAAAATGACATATTTTCCACGTGAACCTTGTTTGGATTTCACGTAATTTTCTACCAAGGTTTATTTCCACTTCTGCTAAAATCGGACTCATTTTGGTCATATTTAATACATTTATTTAATTCGTTGCTCATGATCCCTCTCAAGATCAGACTGAAGGTGTGGGAACACACAGGCATTTGTGTGTATGTGTGTGTGTGTGTGTGTGTTACGGATGCAGTCCACTGGTGACCTTCACAGTTCTGAGGAATCCAGCCAAGATCAGCAAGCTAAGCTCTGAGCTCTGGAGCGCATGCAGAAAGAAAAAAAAAAAGACTCGGGAAGCAGATGAGAGGAAATGAGCCCTTTAATTGGAGGCCTTATTAGGAAAATGAAGAAAGGCCAAAAGGACAGAGCGCGACTCGGGTGACGTGTCACTCGTCTTCGTTTGACAGATTTTCACTCCTTAGTCTCACAAATTAGATCCTATAATGATCGAAGCAATAATTTGTGAAATTCTTTTTTTTTTTTTTATCTTAACATCAAACTTTGTTTGTCAGGAAATTTTTTAGTTATAATCTCTTCTGCTATATAAAATAAAATATACAATAGCACATTTTGTGAAATTTTTGTTAAACATTCTTATATTTAAGATTTAGTAAATAGATACATTTACAGTTACAATTTGAAAATTTTGAATTCTTAAATCCTGCGATTGTCTGAAATTTAAAAGTAAAATTATTAAATTTCATGGGCAGTTAATTTAGGGTTAAATTAAAATACCTTGTAAAAAATTTATTTTAAATAATAATCTAATAAATATTTATTTAAGTTTTTTTTAAAACAGTTTCCTTTTAACATTTTTAAAAACGGTATTATTCAGTTAAAAAGAAATTATAAATAAAAATATATAATAAATTATTTATAAGCATGTAATAGACATTGTTCAACAATGAACGCTTAATGATGATAAAAAAAAATTGAGTATAATTTTTAAAATACATTTTACATAGCATGGTATTTTTAAAGCTTCAACTATTATTTTTATAACTTTCATTTAATTAATCCTTAATAATTAAAATTTCACTGAAATTATATTTATTTATTTATTTACTTACTTACTTATTAATTTACAAATTGGATAAAAAATATATTTACTAATCCTTATTCGTAAACTAAGTCAGATTTAGAACCATTTAAAAAAATTTTAACTATAAAAATGACTTGATTTTAGTATATTTATTATCACTCAGCTGTGAGGAAAAGTATTCCAGACCAAACATTGACAAAATTTGGAATTAAGACAACAAACACACAAACACGCAACACTTTTTCTCACACAACAAGACTTCCTCCCTGCTTTTTATCACTGTTCTGAGCATCACGCCCTGTTTCCTGTCACGCTAAGCTTTATAAATAAATCCGCCTTTATCTTGTTTAATCTTTATTTAAATCTCTTCCACGTCGAACAAAACTCCGACTCCTTTGAATAATGAGCACGATGGCGGCGAAATAAAACACCTTTGGAGAGAACGCTCATCAGCCCAAACTGCTGAAGTTCACCACCTTTTCCTGATCTGTCAGAAAAGTCAGGAAGTGTAATAGCGCTCTGTTAAATTATACAGAGCAAAATGAAATGGAATGAAACGCCACCGAGTCGCGCCGCATATCAAATGGCTGTCATTTTTTCAAGGGAAAAAATGGTGAAAACTCTGAGACTTTTTTGGGGGGGATTTAAAGAACAGGACACAGATGAGAGTCTGGTTTCCTTTGTCATATATTTTTTATTGAACGTCTCTAGTTTTCCACATGTGTTTTATCTCTTTCATTACATATCTAAAAACAGACAATTTATTAAAAAACTTTTTAATAAATGAATTTTAAATGATTTCAAAAGCCACTTTTTTGCATCTGTAGTACAGATTAAAATCATAGTCCATCCATCTATTATTCCTGCACAGAATATTTGAGTCCCAATTCAGCACTTTTCCATGTGCTGAGAAAAAAACAGACAAATTTTTTTTTACTTGAAATTAAATTACAATAAAAGTCTAAGCGCAGCTTAGTCTGTTAAATATGAATAATAAAAGTTAGAGAACAAAACAAATATAATAGACAGAAGACATTATGCTACAGTATGTTGTGAAACTACACTGCATGATGATGTGGAGTAAATATCTTTGAAGAAATCATTTTAAAAAGCATTGAACACTGTTTATTGACACAGATGTTCCTGCTGCGCTTAGATGTATAATTGAATTTGGATTTTTTTTTTTTCTGGGCCTCAGTACTAAGAAATGTATTTAAATTTTTTATATTGATTTAAATTTATGTCTACCGTAATCACAGAAATTATATGCCTTAGATAGAAACTTAATTTAAAAAGCCAGAGTATGCTTTTAATGCTTTTCTGGATTATGATATACAATATGAAATATAGGGATGTTCAAGTCAAAGTGGGACTTTTGTGCAGATTATCACAACACAGTTCTGAAAATTAAAACTCCCTTTATTTCTCTATATAATCCCCTGCTACAATAATGCACTTATCCCAGTGTTTCACTAGAGCTTGGACACCATCAAGGTAGGTAGTTTTCTCAGTATCGTACCACCTGCTTCACACGTCTGAACGCTGGCCTCAAAGGAACTCTGTTAATGGTTTACAGCGAGGTCAAGACTGTATCGGGGCAAAAACTCCCAGCCGAGTTCCTGTAATGTGCAAGTCGGTAAATGATTGTGTGTACAGTTCCCACAGAAAGATGTACTTCTTTTTGGTAGCAAGCTGACGACATGTAATCTGTCGATTTTCAACTCATTGAATGTTCACTTGAGGAATTACATTCAAGGCATTAGGCAGACAAATATTATCTCAGTACATCGCAGTAGTTAAGGGCCTTCCTTAAGGTACCAACATGGGTAACTTGGTGATCGGGTTTAAGCCTCAGACTTTCTGAGCGGGGTCCAAGCCACCTGGGCCAGGATCGTCATTCACGAACGTACAACCTACTTTAAAACATCTGCACCGCTCAAATGTTTTACTGCGGATAATTGTCTCATCACCGTACTGTGTCTGAGGTCTTCTGTAAATGTCAATTGCTTTTACGCCTTCATTCACACCTTTTCGTTCAATTTCACACCTCAATTGAAATCCTGGTTTGACTTGAACAGCCCTCGTATATAAATATTAAAATGTTTCGTAATGTACATATTTATTTCGATATTCATTATAATTGATGACTAAATGCTGACTGTTTCATCGTGGAGGAAAAATAGACGGTTTTAGTTGGAACAGTGGCTCCGTTTCTTAAAGAAAGACTGTATGTACAGTATAGAGATATATTGTACACTTACCCTTAGATTTCATTAAACAGACCTTCTATTCTTTTCTTAGTACAGAGAGATTTGTATATTTTTCTGTCTGTCTGTAATCAGACATATACTCCATAATATGATGATACTGAAAATCACCTGCGTATCCCTTTAACGCTGCCTTTATGTGATTGATTATTAAATATATATAATCAAGAAATTGTTTTTGGGAACATTTTTATTTTACTAAACGCAAAATTTTCAATTTTTCCAATTTTTCTGATCAAGTTGCTCTTGAATGCAATTCATCTGACAATAATTTCCTCTTTTGTCCCATTGAAACACATCAGTACCACGGCATTTACTACCGGATCAGATGTCTACACGTTTCAGATTCAATCAAAAGCCATGTCTTTGACAGTCAAAAAGACACAAACACAGGAGACAAGAGGGAAAGGGAAGAGTGTGTGAGTGGGTGTGAAAAAGAAGCGCTCGCTCGCACTCGTCTTTTCCAGTTTAGGGACTCCAGATGGGGAGTCATTTTTTATTCGTCTTGAGGCGGCACTTCACATCTGCTGGCCCAGATGCCTAATGAATACGGAAGCAGGGCCGAGCTGTCGCCTCATTAATACTGAACTCGCGCAGGGAGCCCAGGCGCCGTCCCGCGCCCGTCGCCTCGCGCCATCCACAGCCCGTTGGCACGGAAACGCCGTCCTCGGTGCCCGCTACTCGGCAGCTGGCGCCTCGCTGGAACAAAGCAGCGCCGCTTTGTCGGCCCTAATGCCTCTCCGTGTTGTCACTTAAGGTCTTTATTGGTATTAATTGATACCATCAGCGCTTCTTTTACTCACGTCTCGTGTCCGGCCCCCGGGCGCCTTCCCGTCCTCCATCCTACGTCTGTACTTTTAGTTGTTATTTTTTATTTTATATATTTATAGGAACAGTGTGATAAATTCATGCCGTGTTAATAACACATTATTCCAGGTGTTTATCTGCCTGCTTTTTAGCGAGGAAACAACTAGAAAATATCTTTAAAGCAGGTATTATTATATTTATTAGACTTTAGTCAAAAAAAAAAGTTATTTGTTCGCTCCGGTGCTAATGTTATTAAAGAAATGGAAGTACAAAGCTACCAGTTTGTTTATATCTCCAGCTATAAACTCACAAAGCAACAAGTGATGTTCTCTTCTGTATCAACAGCCGGGAAATGGAAGAGAGGGATGGAGAAAGAAAGACAGGACAGAGAGAGAGAGAGAGAATTTATTTCATGAAAGAAAAAGATGGTGAAACACAAGGGGAAAAAAGTAAGGAAAAGTATGGAAATCATGGAGCAAGAGAGGAAGAGAGAGAGATTATAAGTAAAAGAAAGAGAAAAAAGATTGATAGAAGAAGAAAGAATAAGAAAAAGAAAGAAAATGAGAGATAGAGCAAGATAAATATGGAGAAATGAGACAAAGAGAAAAGGAAGCAGAGAAAGGTGATAAAAGAAAGTGATTGATAATTAGAAAGAGACAGGAACAAAGAATTTAATAAAAATTTAAAAAAATAAAAGAAAGAATGAAATATTGATTAAAGACAGAGAGAGAGAGAGAGAGAGAGAGAGAGATGAAAGACAAAAGTAATATCACTGGAAGACAGACATGACAGAAGGAAAAAGGAAACATAAAAAGAAGAGTTTAAAAAACAAACAGAAATAGTGGGATAAAACACGGAAAAGGTACCAGACAAAACAAAGACAAAAGAGAAAAAATGATGGCGAGACAGAAAAGACAATGAAAGTACAGAGAGAGACAGAAAAGATGAACAGAGAAGCAAAGGAGACAAAATTGAGAGAAAGAGAGACTACTTTCAAATAAATCTCTGAGAACAAGACAATGCTAACTTATACTCTGATGCTATAATCCTGCTCGTGTTAACCGATTGTGTGCTAAATGCTAACAGGGTGCTAGCCCACTGTCAATAAATTAGCATTAGGTTCACGTTCCAGAAGCATCTAACCAGGAAAAAAGGACAAAAAATAGGAAATAAAAAGCAGTAAATGAGGAAAGTAAACGAATAAACATTTATTTATAAGAGTTTATCTCTTAGTTGTGGAGTGATAAAAAACTTCCGAAGTGCCGAGCTGTGAGAACGTCGCTGCCAAACACTCTGCGTCTCCTGGCTGCTGTTATCCCCAAGAACATCTCTCAGATCAAGGTTCTTCAGCCAAGCTTTTTCTCTTTTTTCCTCCTCTACCTTTTTTTTATGCTGCACTAACAGCACCCGTGAAGACCCAGCTGCCACCTGGCCGGTTCTGAGTGCCAGCCTCCCCAAAACCCAGAGAAAGCAGCCTAGCGCTAGTTAATGACATTTCATTATCACGGATGGGACTGGACACTAACGGCTCGAGGAACTGCGGCTGTTTCATCATTCTTGCACAAAGATTAGCATGCTGGCTATCATGATTATCTCAAAAATCAACACGTCTGAAAATCTGAATTAATGAATATATAGTTGAATGCACATCTTAAAGACTTGCATGTGTGTTAGCAAATTTCACTTGCTGACAAGCTAGCTGAGTATACACCAGCCTTAACTAAGTTTTAAAAAAATATTTCAAGCACAATTAAAAGTATTTATTGATAAACCTGACAATAAATTAGTAAAGCAACACAAACATTTTTTTAAATTCTTTTCTTTTGATGATTAGCTAGAACTTAGTTAGCTGCTTAACAGAAGTGGGATTTCAGTATCTGAGTCTTTTCACAATTTAAACTATTAAATAAACAGGTTCTAAATTTCATTAAACATAGCAAAACTACATTAGCTAAGCTACTGTATCTACCTAGCTATCAACCTGGCTTGCTAATGCTGAACTCAAGTTTTACTCTGCCATGTTTGTTGCATTTTTGTCTTGATTTTTCAGGAAATTAACCATTTTAGTTCATTACCTCACAGAAGCAAACTTCGCTAGATGAAGTCCAGCTCTTCTTACTTTACCAGCTAGTTAGAAGATAAAATAGCTAGCTGGTAACATAAGAAGATCTGGATTTTAGCAAGCAAGTCCTGATCATAAGAAGTAATTTAATTAATTATTTTGTATTAATGTAAATATTTTACTTGTTACAAATGTTAGTTAAGTTAGTTAGGTACTAAATAACGGTACTAGCGTGCTTTTCTGTAACTATCTTGCTGTGTTTTTAATGGGAAATCCTCAGCAACTTTATTTGTTTACTTACTGTAACAGCAGCCTTTTTTTTAGGTTCAACATTATTAGCCAGGTTAGCCATAAGTAGCCTGACTAGCACAAATGTTTAGCACAAAAAAGGAACAGGAAGTGAATTCTTTTAATAAATTTAAGGCAAAATACGTTTTTGTACACCTTTGTGCACAAAAAAAAAAATGCAAATGAAGAACTACAATACGGTTTTGTTTCTGTATAATTTTGAGTTATGGTTTTAGAGAATTTGTCATTATGATTAATACGTTATTGGGAGTCTGTGGAACTAAACTGATACAACTAAACATAAGCGGAAGTCAAACTGGGACTTGTGATGAAATTTCTGGTGAATAAAGGTAAATAAATACCGATTGACATTTACAGAAGACTTCAAGTACAGTACGGTGATGAGACTAAAATGCCGAGGTAAAATATTTGAATAGTGCAAACATTTTAAATAAGGCTGTATTTCCATGAATCATGATCCCGGCCAAGATGGCTTGGAGCCCACTGAAGTCGTTCCTGTGAACATTCAGCAATTGGAACATCAACTTGTGGAGGGGACGAATCTGTCTGGGGGAACGGTACTGTACTGTATGTACAATCACCAACACCATTTGCACATTACAGGAACTCGACTGGAAGTTATTGCCTCATCCCATGTACAGTCTTGACCAAGCTGTTTTAACATGTGTGTGCCATTGAAGGGGTTCCTGGGGGGCCAGTATTTCAGATGTGAATCAGACAGGCAGTCCGATCATGGCTTTGAAAAAACTACTTTGGGTTACTACCATGATGGTATACAAGAATTAGTAAAACGCTGGGATAAGTGCATTAGTTTAGCAGGGGATTACGTATATAGAGAAATAAATAAAGTGTTCTGTTATCCTGCACAATCAAAAGTCCCTGTTTGACTTGAACGCCCTTGTACATGTTGGAAGTGAATAGTGTAAATATCAAGCTTGATAAATGGAGCCCATTGTACCCACAAATGAAATACAGCAGCCTCTGCTGGCTAAATACCTAAACTGAATTGTGTCTCTGTGGTGCGTGTGTGTATGTGTGTGTGTGAGAGAGAGAGAGAGAGAGAGAAGGAAAGCATATGAATAATAGTTTGATTTATCACGAAAAGCACAACTCTTCATCTCGAATACACACAGCTCTCATCACAAATGCATTATATTTTCGACGCCAGATCCGTTTCCCGCTCGAACTCCACGATGGATTACAAGCAGATAAAATCATTTCCACATGTTAGCAGATGAGCTAGCGATGCACTCAGCTATTTAAGGGATAAAAAGATGCATGCTTGTCTCGAACTCTTTTCTCACAAAAGCTGAATGTTAGGAAGAAAGAAAGAAAGAAAGAAAAAAAACAATGATGAGTGTGACCTCGCTGAAGTGGAAATGGTGGAATCACGGCTGTTCCCTGATGCAGCCCGATTTAGATCATGGAGTAATTGCTTCATGGATGGGAATCAGATGAACTTTTGATAGCGCAACACTGTATTAGCAATCATAGTAATGCAGTTAGACAGCCAGCTTTTGTTTGCTTGTTTTGTTTCATGACCTGGGACAAATTTTGTTCTTTTCTGGTATTACAGTCATAGGGTTGCACAATGCAATGACATTATATCAATAGCATGCCCAGTTATGCAGTATAAGTACATATGTAAGTATTTCTGTTTTAATGCTAGCTTACCTAACTTACCATCTGGGCTCGTAGAAAAATCAGAGTTGTAATTATGACATTGTCTTGCCGCTCAAATGTGCTCAATTTATAGTTTGAGATCAATCTTCAAGCCATTTGTTATGACACACCAGCTAGTTTAATCAAATTCGACCAGTGTCCTTTCGCCAAACCATAATCCTGTGTCAGTTGATACAATTTCCAAGATCACCTGGACTATGCAGGATAAAAGACATATATGACGGATTGATAGAATCAAATTGGAACTCATTTCAAATTTTTAAATAACTTCAAGAGATCACACTAGCATGTGACAAAGCGACAGATTCATTCATTCATTTTCTATGTACTTGCACAAGACGGAGTTTAGAGCGCTGACTGACAAAATGACTGTGTAGATAACATTGAAGCCTTTCAGTGCAAATCCAAAAGATTGGTGCAAACAGTTGATAGGACCAGGGGCTATGGTACCCAATGCCAGAAGTGTTTTTCGTTCCTCCTTTTCGTCTGTACTTTGGCCTGGACTTGATTCCAAGACAGCGACCCAAACCCAGCTAGATCCAGGGCATCCTGGGTGCCGCTCCAAAGCCCTTATAGAAACGGGAGGGAATAAAACCTGTGTTATGTGTACATGGGATGGTCCGCTGTGGTTACCCTTTAATTAGAGCGCCTGAAACAACAACAAACCACCCGTGCTCTCTCAATCCTTCACTATGTTTCACAGCTATCTGGGAGCCATTGATGCTTGGACCGATCCATTCTCTGATATCGTCTTCCCACCTTTTCCTCTGTCCCCTGGTACAGTGAACTACAGGATGGTCTTCGCAAGCCCATCAGATCTTAATTGAACATGTCCATATAACTTAAGCTTCCTCCTTTTAATGATGGTGAGGAGGTCATCATGGGGTCCGAGGGCTTGAGTGGTCATCTGGTGGCCCTCTCCATTTGTGATGCCTTCAGTGTATGAGATGCAACAGCTTTTAGTAGCATCTCATTTCTCAATTTGGAAACAACAACCCACAGCCTGTAATCAGTTACCAGTGTAGCAGACAGGACACGCCCACAAAAAAACAAGCTACAAGCGAAATGAGATACTTGCCCACTCTTTAGATTAGTTTGCAACATTTTTTTTCTAAGTTCTGTGATGTCTTTTTGTCCATTGTTATAGTTCAGCTGATATTAAATAACTAGCTATAATCTTCGTTTTACTTATTATACAAGTTAGCGTCGCATCTTTAATGCTAAACATAAAGAATCAAACACAGACAGCGGACAAGCCTTGTCTCACTGAGAGCAATGCTACATAACGTCCATTTCCTTTTTGGCTTGACCAAAGCTATAAAATTAGGGTTTAAGGTTAGGGATTAGGAGCTAGCAACTAAATCGCTAAATCACTGACTAGATAATTTGTGGTTTTCCTTCCAGTATCTTTGTATAGGTCAAACAGGATTCCTCGAGTGTATTATAAACGCCATACAATTGACCATTTTTCCTCTTCATGTTGTTTTAGCTGTTAGCGTGGACAGGAAACAATGTACTAGTCAAACCTGATTTTTCAGGATTTTTGGCAGCGCTTGTGTGTCTGTGTGTGTGAGAGAGAGCGAGTACGAGTGTGTTTGGGGTAACCTTATGTGACATCCTCAAACTGCTCATTCTCAGTCTGTCATTAAACATGATGAACTTCCTAAGCGCAGGCTCTTTTTTTTCCTTTTCTGCCATCTGACATTTTTCCACGAGCTCCTGCCAAAAATCATATTCAACTCATCGCAATCCCTAAAGCCTGGAGCGATGAGGGGGTGACGGGGTCAGATCGCGATGGAGGGGTGAGCGTAGAACATGTTTTTGTCATTTTCATGAGTCCGGGAAACACTGCCGTTATCCAAAAACAGATCAGATTTAGACTTTAACTTGGTGTTGAGTGTAGTGAACATGATCAGCTAGTGCTGCTTAGCTACGCTAGGTGCCAAATCACAGAAAACAAAACACTAGCCCACACATGAAAGAATAAAATATATCTAAATGAAAGCTTAGAGACACATAATTTCACAAATTTCAATCTTATCACCGTTTGGTCTTAGCGAGTGAGCTATCTAGCTGATACGGCATCTTATTAATAGCGAAGTAGACTTTATATGATTGAGTATTAAGCGGACGTGAATATAGTAAGCACATTCCACAGGTAGTGCTAGCATGAAGTTTAGGCTTAGCATCAAATAAGGAGCTAGCATTTGTATCTTAGCTTCATTCGTACCTATGAGCTGTACGCTAGTTCCGTGATGAGTTATGACACCATGGTAGCCTTGTTAGCATTTTTATCACTGGATTATGTGCTTGACACGTACATCCTCTATGAATTATATGAAGGAGATACAAATAAGAATGTTTTAACACTTCTTTTAAACGTTAAGAAAATTCAGACAATTGTCAACAGTAATTACGAAAATGATCTTAGTGACAAAAAAATGCTCTTAAACTAGGCTAACATACATGTACTCACCTAAGCTAACATACACAAACAATGTGCGTGTTAGCCTCATAGCAAATTTCAGATTTGTTTCTCTGCTGCACTGAGGCCTTAAGATGTAATACATCCAGTAATAACTCTGACACTGGAGACTCCTTATGTAATTGATTAGCTAAATGTCTTCCTACAAAAAATATCGCTGTTACTATAGAAATGATAAGAACAAGAGCGTTGATATGAATCGGGATACGCTATATCAGTGGGCTACGTTCACATTCGTTGCGGTGAAGCGAAGGGACGGAGCGCGAACACACTCTCGGAACAGCGCCAGAGGGTACACCGTCTGATGGTGCTAGTAATTACAAAAGCACTCAGCGTATTTGTATATGTGAGTGAGAGAATGAGAGGAAGAAGCAGACAGAGAGAATTTCCATCTCCTGTATGTCAGTGTTTTAATGAAGTTGTATGATACACGTCAGCCACTGAGATATCATTTCATTTCCATTTATACTATAGAATCCACTTGAATGATATTTCGTCTCCTCTGTTTACTTGTTTCAAATATTCAGGCCTGCTCAAAAGTTTTTGCACCCCGGAGTTCTAAATAAACACAATGATGTAGAATGATTCCAGGAAGAATATGATGAATAAACATTTCCTTTAGTTTCTTTGTTTCTTTCTTTCTTTTCTTATTAACTTCATAAAAAATTAAAAAAGACAAGCTGGTCAAAGGACAGATGGTAATGTAAATGAAAACAGGATGTGATTAAAATGTTAAAACTATGAACAGATAAAATGTATGACACTCTGTTCTGTTTTTAATAATAAGTAATAAGTAATAATTTGGCATAATATCAGAGAAATAAAACCCCCTCAGGCATGCTATTATTGGAAAATAATCAACTCCAGGTGTCATAACATGATGTTCCTCTTCATTACGCCATCCTGGTGTTAATTATTTTCCTGTAACAGCACAAACAACAAGTGATTAAGTTGTGGATTGGATAAATGTTGATGAAAATATTTTTAATATTATTAATATTTCAACAAACGTTAATTGATATGACAATGCAGTAACTTTAAATCTTTAAGGTTTAAATCTTCTTTTTCCATTTGTTACCATTAGTGATAAGTTATTAAAGACTGAAGTTTAAAAAAATGCAATAAATAATGTTAGTTAAGTAAACTTTAATGTAAAGAGTTACCTAATCTAATATATACACACACAGTAAGTATCTAAAATTGTTATTATATAATTTTGCCTTCAGTTAAATTAAAAGAAAAAAAAAAGTTTAGAGATTCAGGCTAAGCGAAGCATCTTATTAAAAATCTTTGTTTGAATTCAGAGGAGAGAGCGGACGGGGCACGGTGTGCGTCTCAGCCCCGGTGTGTGTTTTGCTCGCGGTCAGATTGGCGACGACGTTGTTTTTTTTTTGGTTTTGTTATTTTTTTTATTATTTTCCCTCTTGTCTTCATCCTGAGGGACATCAAATCACCCAGAGCACTTTTTCCTCCCTTTTTTTTCCATCGAATCTGTTCAACGTCCCCTCGAGGACACGGAGAGACACGGAGCCGATCGTTTCACGTTAATAACCGAGTACAGAGATGATCCGAAAAACATGTTGTTTCATTTGAAACGCCTTGCGGGCTCAACGGCGCGGGATGTTTAAGGAAGGGAAAGAAAAAAAAGAAAAGAGAAGTTGAGACAAAACAGCATCTGCATAATTCATCCGTCATGCATGTAGACATCGTGTGCTAGTTTGACTTTGAGCTCCAACTGGCCACAAGCGTGACACAAGACAATAAAAGACCAATTCTTCCTCATGCAGAGTTATAAGTAGAGATTATCAGTTTCTCACATTATCTGCTAGGTACGGGAATCACCAGGGACCTCGTGATACAATATTATCACAATATCTCAGTGCTAATTCGATTCGTATTGAGATTCTATAAGTATAACAATTTTATAAAAAAATCCAGATTCAATGTTATTTTTACATTTTTTAAGACTTTATTATGATTATTTAAAAAATTATAACATTTGCTTATACCAAATAATACACTGGGCTGCCTGCCACCACCATAAGCTTTACAGTGTGCCACCTGTAGGATTATAAAGGAACTGCAACATATTACTATAATAAATGCCAACATATAAAAAAATTTAACATATATATATTTTTTTTATCTATTTTGGAGTCATTGTGGTGATACATGAATTGCTAGACATAAGAATCATGACACATCTCAAAACTGAATTGTTTTCCCCACAGCTTTATTGTCTACAATTCGTTCAAAATGCAACTAGAAGATATTTTAACTAAGACTTATCATCATCATTATTCTTATTACCTAGTATGAGAAGTTTGTTGGTGGGTGACAATTTTTTTTTTGTCATTTTCCAAACGTCTGGCATAATCAGATTTACAAATAAATTTAAATGTATAAATGTTTTAATTTCATGGTTATGGAAGGAGTCGCCAGTGTCAGCTCTTTATGGTTTCTCGGTATAATGACAAACTGACATGAACATGTGTTTAATTGTTACATAATTTTTTAAATAATGTTTATTCTAGATATAAAAACGATAAATTTTTTTACACTGACTGAACAATTAAAAAAGAAGTTGCACTTAAATTAAATGATTCTGGGCCGAACATACTTTTGCCGAATAGACAATCTTTTGAATAACAGTGTCGGGATTATGATTAAACATTATAAAAAACTTTCATCCTGCTCAGACCATAGCTATTGGAAAGTGGCCACGGTGATCTTATTTAAGATCAGCGATGAATCACGGCCAAGCATGAGGGCGCGAATTCTCCAAGAGCCGTTTCCCGAGTGATTGTTTGTGATGGCTCACTGCCTCCACACGGGGGCCGCGGGGCAGGAAGTCACGAAACCTCTTTCACAAATTTCACGGATCCCTCAACATCACCCTCACTCTGTCCACACCTCTCGCCTCTCTCACATTTCACACACCTCTTTCAGACAGAGATAAACTACTGGAAGGGAAAAACAAGTGTGTATGTGTGTGTGTGTGTGGTGGGGGAGGGGATGCCGAGATGTGTTTATCCACACGCATCTGTCTCATGTTGTTAATTGGGAGCGTTTGCCATTTGGAGAGGGGCTGATGGCCTCCAGGCATGTCGAAGCAACCTGATATGAGGCGAAATTCAGATTCTTTCCAAAAAGAAAGAAATTTTTCATGCTAATAAGGTTGTAACAAAAGCTACCAGCTTTAGCCCCGCCCTTAAAGTTAAAATGAATCCTTACACATTTATTTATGGTCGCATTATATTTATAAGTAAATAAAATGTTATAAATTGTAGAAGATTCCTAAAGGGGTGGTGGAGAAGGTTATTTGCTATTACATTGGATTGATACCTGTGACTGCTAGCTCCACCCCTGAGCCCCGCCCCTTTCTACAAATCTTTCTACAAATTTTAATCATTTGGTGAATTTCCGAAGTAAATGTTGTAGCATCATTTTTCAATTTTATTGTTACAGGATTTAAAACTGCAACAAAAACTACAACTGCTAGCTCAAACTAGCCAAACCTCTCATCCTAATCTACTAGCTAAGTAGATTCAATTCTTACAAATGTTTAAGCAAATCAATAATCTAGAAATTTATCTCTGTGCAAGATTTTTGCCTGAAGTTTCGTATAGGTACAAGCGCTAGCTACTCTATCTTAAAACAGTTCCCTGTTTTTCCTGTAGTCTTTACTTTCCTACAAACTTGAGTTTTTGAGGATGTTTTTCTGAATGTCTGGTCTCAGATTACAATTTCGTAAAAAAGTTACAATCTCTACGTATGTTTGGGGCGGGGTCACCACCTCATCATAGCTACCTCTAGCTATTGTTTTTAATTGAGGCAAACATAAGAAAAATGTAAAAATACAGCAATAGATTGTTTAAATTATTAACACATACTGCACAATATAACAGAAATGTTGCAGTTTTGAGTTAGCAGTCATGTGTGTTCTTATGAATATAACAGGTACAAAAAATATGTATTGTCAGCTATAAGTAATGTCAAAGCTCATTGAGTAACAAGGAAACATATTGAATGTATATGTCCAATGTGCAACAGTATGATGTGTCTGGTGAATTTTTTTTTGTTGTTAATTAGCATGCTGTTAGAATTTGTTTGATTAGCATCTCCTAATATAAAACAGCTCTTTCATGCTAAACTGCTATCAGTGACAAATCTATTTACAGCTAAAAACATACCAGCGTACATACTGACTGATTGGCTAAAATTAGCCATTGGAGAAATTCCAGAAAATTTCCATACGATTACTAGAACTAATTTCGAGACGGGTTACCATGAAGACTCTCAAATGATTTAAATTCCTGAACTTTTCTTGCTTAAAATCACTTGCCTTGTCCACAGCCCCACATTCCCCTCTGAGTCACCACTATTTTCAGCGTTTGCGCTCCCAATTTTCGACTATGACTCGTGCCCCTCCCCCAGCCCCGAACTGCTCGCACTTGCGGCACATATTTAACCCCGTGTTATCGCCTCTGCAAGTGGCGCCCCTAATTGCAAAAGAGGTGAAGCCTGTGTCACCCCACCACACCAGCGGCACTGCTTTGATAGCACCCTTGCTCGCTTTGCACACACTGACGCCCTAATTAACCTCTCTCGATTAGGGCAATTAGCTCCTTGACTTTACGCCTAATCCCTAAAAAGTGCACTCGAGCCGCGACTTGCCTCCGTCTGGAGCCTGATGCGCTTCAGGAAAAGACCATTAGATGGGATGTTTATAGTCATACTCACGAGTTCTAGAAGCTTCCATGAACTTTTCGTGAAAGTCCAACACCTGACAGATTGACATTGCTGAACATGCTACTTGACAGCAAATTATTTTTTTTTCTTTTACAGTAGACTGGGTGTGTGTTATACGATACACCGTGGCTGTCAACATAGTAGCGTAAATCTGTTTGACCATCAGACGACATTTCCATAGTCAAATTCAATTTACAGTCCTGTTACGACAGTGCTTTTTGGCACCCCATACTCTGACGACTTCACTGCAAAGCCAAGTTCACCCCAAAGCTGAAACAATGTCCAAAGAAGCATAGTGGCGCATCAATCTGTATCATGAATGGTGTACTGTTATGGAAACGAACGTACGGTCAACAATCCAGTTGGTCCAAAATGACAGGCTGCATAATGGAAAGAGTGACTTCCATTACTTGGTATACCACAATTCTCAAAAAGTTCTGATCAGTCAGAAGGTCTTATGACAGCACATCTAAATACTGTATAACCCAAACCATCTTTATTTTTTATTCATTAGCTAGTTATTAAGTAAAGACTTAAACTGCCATATAAACAGAGGTGGACAAAGCACTAAAATTCTGTACTTGAGTAAAAGTTGATATTCCCCTGGGCAAATATTACGCAAGTAAAAGTAGAAGTCTTCCATTTGCATGTGTACACAGTAGCCTTTTTCATAGTATTTCTCTTTCTCTTTCTCTCTCCTCTCTCTCTCTCTCTCTCTCTTCCTGCTTCCCAAATGCCATCGTGCTGTTTTCGTCGATGTCTGAAACGAGCTCTGCTTCTGATTTCAAACACCCCATGCGTTATTAGGCGTGTCTCTAAAGAAAGGCAAGTCATGCAATTACACTTCAAATTTTCACTTCAAACATTACATACGTATTTAACGCAATGCCATTTATTCAGTTAAGTAGAACTACAGCTATTTGCTGTATGTAGTGCAGTAAAAGTAAAAATTATCCTCTAATAAAAATCACTTAAACTACAAATACGTGAACTGTGTGCTTATGTGGACCTTCCACCTCTGCATTTAAAACTTTTAAAGCCTGTTGTTTTGGTGCAGAGGCTTATATGCAGTAGTGTAAGAATGATCTTGGCTGATCATGATCAATATGATTTTTTTTGCGTTCAGTCATGCCTTTCTACTCGCCAAGCTCTTAAAGAGTGATCATTTGCAGTACTGTATGATTGAGGTCAGCCTGGCCATTCTCCACTAACAGAACCCACTCTAGTAAACTCAAGGCAATCCTAAAGTATCCTACAAGTATCCTAAATACTCAAACTTGCAAATAAGGTGACAGACTTCACCTTATTTGTTTTTCCCCTACATTTTTATATTTGTCCTAAACATTAACTAAAGCTCTTGAACTGTATATTCATGATGCTACAATATGTGTTGTGTGAACGGATAACGGACTGCATGATTGAACGATCGAATAGCCTCAGTGTTCCTACTGTAAAAGTCTCACATCCACTATGAAAAACATACAGAACGCCCACTCATATACACACACATCGACCAGACAGGAAACACATCTGTTTTTCTTTGTGCAGGCATAAAACATTCTAAACCGGTAGTCTCATTGTTGGAACTGTAAATACAGCATAAAAAACTACAGCACAACAGAATCAGAGCACATTTGTTTTAATCTGAAACATTCGCCAGACTGAAAGAGAGGCTGAGATTTATGACAAGGTGGCTTCTATATAAAGCCTATAAAGTAACAAAACAGAAGGTCAGGATTAATGCCAGAGGAAATTCATAGACATTTTTCATTTCATCGAAAATGCAATCGATCAGTCAAGACGTATTTGGTGTGTGGGTCTAATAATAATAATAATAATAATAATAATAATGCATGTTAACTACACTGGTAAATCAGGATGAACATGCGTAGTCTTTTAGATTGTCTATTTTTTTCCGTCTAAATAATACTAATTAATCAGCTAGGGTTAGGGTTAAAATTTTCTAACATTCTTTTTTGTTTACTTACTTCCTAAATATCAAGTTAAAAACACCAAGAAATCCAGTACATACAACAGAAAAAAATGCTAATCAGGTAAATAATTAAAATGGAAATGAATTGGAAAAGCAAATGAGACACACAATAAAATTATATATTTACTGTATAATACTTGAAATTGCTTCATAGTTCTGTTTTTCGTCCTTTTGAGTTTATTTTATATAAATTTTTTAACAGTTTAATAACTTTGTTATTATTTTATTCGGTTTATTTTTTTTTACTATTTATTTCTTTTATTTAATTTTATCTTATTTTCCCCATTATTTATTATATTCATTTATTGCAGAGCATTTTGCCAAGGATTTAAAGTTTTCTTATATAATAAAAAAATTAACTAATCTGTTAAAGGTTCCATTTACGTTAAGAATTATAATTTGAAAAAATTTATTGAGTGTCCAAGGAATTACGCATTACGTAAATTTTGTCATTTTTCTCTGACATTTGTTACCTGACCAATCAGAATTGAGGATTTGTCAGCGCCGTCTTATGAGCAGTATTTATCAGTAAATTATGATTATATGGAAGCACTCTGACTATAACTCATGGTGTCTCCTTCATCCTGGAAGATCTTCTGGGAGAACGGAGCGGTTGGTTTCGCAGGAACGAACTTACAGACCGCAAATACGCGACCGTATATTTGCAGGAAAATTTCCCGATGTCGACAAGCGTGTAAGGATTTCCCGTTGGCAGTTGGAGTGAGGGGTCTTCACGGGTGGGACGGAGAGGAAGTGGTTCGGTCCGCTGAGGTCCAGAAGAATCTGTAAATTTATGATCTACTGTAGGTCTGAGGACAAGGAGGAGGCGATGCAGAGAGACAGGAAGAGACAGAGACAAAGAGAGAGAGAGAGAGAGAGAGGAATGAAATAAGTAGTGGAGACAGAAGCAAAGAGTGAGAGGCCTGGTGCGAGTGTGAAGAGAGAGTGAGTGTGTGTGTGTGTGTGTGTCTGAAAGTCTGATTAATATTCATCAGGCGGAGAAGGCAGATGTGTCTGACATCTGTGTGATGTCAGCGTGTTGTCAACACATTGTTAGCACCGCAAACGTGCAAACAGATTAACGGGCCGAGCCGCCTTCGCCGAGTGCGAAAAAAGCGATTGCGGAGGAAGAAGGGAAGACAGCTTGTTCCTTCACTTCTTCCTGCCGTGCTTCCGATGCTCGGCTGCTGCGGATGGTGTAAAGACGTTCCTCGTGCCAAGGCTCAGCGCCCGCTCTTGATTCTGCCTAATTAATCGTTCCCGAGTAGGAGCTGGAGTTCAGGTGCGACCTGCTTTTGACTGACAGATGTAAAACTCCGCCTCCCAGTTTGCACCAGTGTTTATTTATCCTATGTACTGGTACGTGTATGTGATCCTCATTTCTGAAATGAACTGTGCAAATCTGTTTTTTTTTTCTTCTAATTTTAATCACATTATCATCTTAACATCTGTGATGTTCAACGGCGAAACACAACAGAATGTTACACTGAAAATTAACCAAAATTAATATATTTTTTATATTTTCATTACCACTGAAGGATGCAAATCAACATGACACTGGGAATTTTTTTTTTTTTAAATAATGAAAACAATTTATAAACAGATTTGATAATTGCTCCATATAATTGAACATTGAATTTTTTTAATGTATTTTATTCCATTATATTTGCTTCTTCATTTTACTTTTCCAGAAAGAAGTCAATGATATAATTGTATATGTATTGCATTTTTTTTATTTACAGTACTGTGTAAAAATTTATACACCCTCATTAATTCATATTTTGCTTCCAAAGAGCAGGAATTTCTTGCATTTTAATGTAATCTTTAGGAAATAACTTTTTCAGCTCTTTGTTTTGGCAGGTTTTCAGCTCTGAATTTTTCAGAGGATGAACCAGTGAGAAACAGATGATGACAGATGATCAGTATACTGATGATGCTGAATGCTGAGTGGTTGGAACAGATGAAAGGGGAAATGAGGTCGCTGCTAAGGTTGTTACATAAACAGCCATTTTTTTTATTCTGTCTGTAGACACTTTGCAGCCTGTCACAGAAAAACTTTTGTTTCCATTTTATCTTTAAGTTAATCTACATAATTAAACTAAATTTAATTTAATATGAAGAAATGATGCATGGCTCAGTACTGCATTATACAGTTTGCATTTTTATTTTCTTATGCATTTAACATTTAATTTCTGTCCTTATCCAGTTTCTGTTTAAAGTAAAAATTTGACTAAATCATTAGTGAATTTGTATTGCTACATTTATAGTACACGTCCCATTCGACTATTATAGCTACAAATTTAAATACAGTACATATTTTTCTTTAGATTTATTTATGATTTGACAATTTTATTTTATATGTTGTTGTACTTTGTCTTTTATGGTTTCATTAACATTTAGGATCTTTGACTGTAACTTTAACTTTTTTACTTTTTACCTTTTTTTTGGGCTAACATTTGAAGGAGTAAAAATGTAAAAGCATTCACATTAATATGACTCGGGCAAGATGATAATGATGACGGGTAATAAATAAAATTAGTAATTATTCGAGAAGCGAGGATGTTGTTCCTTTCCACCTGAGGACCAGAGGGGGCGTGGCCAAGGCTGAGCTGAAGAGAAACCAGGAAGTAACACATTGCAACATGCTGTACATTGTATGCTTCGCTCGTAAATAGTTTATATTGAACCTCGCGTTAAAGCCAAAGACCTGCTGTTCCACCTGACAGGAGAACGTGCGGCTGTCAGCTGATTTATAAGTGTGTTTTGACATCACTTTTCGTCACTTGCTTTTATGCAAACGGGTCGTCAGCGAGCAAACACGTCAGATAGCAAGGTGTCAGGTTTTACATCTTACCTGCTGTTGAAGTTATGTTCCATCGATTATCTACACGGTGGATGGCAAAGAGTTCAGAAACAACGTTTGGACCTCCACAAGAATTGAAATAATTTATAATCACTTGCATTAGTTGCATATTTTATATATGATCTCGTCGCTAGAAAATAATTCTTCATACAATGAATACTACTTCCTCATTGTCTTCTTCTTCTTCTTCTTCCATGTTGTGTATTATTACAAATAATCACTGCACTTGATCTTCAGAGCATTTTCATCTCATGATGTCGACTCCTTTAACAAGACCACACTGTTTCTGAAAAAAAGTGATGGATAAAAGAAAGGATGAAGATGATACTGATAGAGTCCATGTGTTGGGCAGGGTGATACCGAGGTGTGTCCGTATCTGCATGGGTGGACAATGCAGGACTCTGTATGGACACCCAGAGGACCATGTGTGGGTTCGGAGGACATTGACCAGATGAGCCTTCCCCTCGTTCTGTCATTCTTTTCTTTCTTTCGTTCATTCTTTCTTTCTCTCATTCTTCCAACCCACGCTATAAAAACATGCGCATTCCTGCCGCTCCCTGATCTTGGCACGTAACCCTCTGCGTGTGTGTTTTGGGAAAAGCCTCCATCCAAAAACGATTCATACTCCAGAAACCACCAACTCTATTTTATTATTATTATTTTATTTTTTTTTTGCTGCCCTGCTGCAAGCCTTTTTATTCATGACATCGTGGGAATTGGTGAAAAAAAGCAGGAAAATGCATGTGGGTTTTTTTTTGCGGAGGGGATTTCAGCTGAACACTACTTTTTAATGACAGACATATGATTCGGGAAAATGTTTTACAATTTTTCCTATGGATGACACTTTTCACGTTCATCACGTTTAATCATCCAGAGCAATGCGCAGAGCGGAGCAGTGCAGGGTTAAGGGTCTTGCCCATGAGCACAACAGCAGCTCTGCGGTGGTGCTGGGACCCGAGTTCACTAAAGAATCTTGGGAATAACATTTCTCTGAATTACTGTTCGATTCCCAGCCAGGCTCGATTCCCGTCTCTGTGTGCATGGAGTTTGCATGTTCTCCCCGTGCTTGGTGAGTTTCCTCCCACAGCCCAAAGATATGCAGGTTAGGCTAATTGGTGTTCCCAAATTGCCCGTAGTGTGTGAGTGTGAGTGTGTGAGTGATTGTATGTGTGTGTGCCCTGCGATGGATTGGCACCCTGTCCAGAGTGTACCCTGCCTCATGCCCTAAGTCTCCTGGGATAGGCTACAGGTCCCCATGACCCTGAATACAGGAATAAAGCGGTATAGATGATGAGTGAGTGGGTGAATTACTGCAGAATTAAATGGATTTGCGTGCTATTTAAAGTGATTTATTATACTGATTTGTCATCATGTGACCGGGAAATCAGCTCAAACACAGAAAATCTATATATGTAGTCACACCTCCTAGAATGAGAGGTCATGCCGATCTCCCTCCTCAGATGCACAGAGGTTATGCCTTCTTGACTGAGCCCAAAAGCACAGAGGCCACGCCCTATTCCTAATTAATTCAGTGGGGCCACGCCTCCTTCATTGGCACAGAGGCCACACTGTCCCTAAGAAGGAAGCTCACAAGCCCCAAGTCCCTGGATGGTACAGAGGCACAGCGGACACAACTGCTTCACTGAGACTGACAAAAAAAGAGGCCAATGCCCCACCCTTCTGTGTACAACGGTGCCACCCTTCTTTTCAGAGATGCCACACCTCCTTTACACGACTCCCCAGGGAAGAGGGAGGACAAAACTTCACAGATGTCTGCCACCCCTTAAAGAATGAGGCACTGAGGCCACACCTTCTTTTCTGGGACTTTCAAGCATCAATGCCACGCCTCCTTCAATGAAACTAAAAGATATTGGAACGGGCAGGGACAAAGACCACACCACATACACTTAGACTAACAGGCATAGAGGCCACATCTTCTTCAATAAGCTTGATAGGTAGAGAGGCCACACCTCCTACACAAAGACTAACGGGCACCAAGGCCACACCTCCGATACTAGAACTGATAGGTGGAAAGACCACACCTCCCACATTTCATTTAAAAGGCACTGATGCCACACCTCCTTCATTAAAACTAATAGGTGGAGAGACCACACCTCCTACACATAGACTAACAGGCACAGAGGCCACACCTCCTTTAGTAGAACTGATGGGTGGAGAGACCACACCTCCTTCACTTAAAATGAAAGGTGGAAAGACCACACCTCCTACACATAGACTAACAGGCACAGAGGCCACACCTCCTTTAGTAGAACTGATGGGTGGAGAGACC
>JAQMYJ010000008.1:25043828-25057730 GCA_030014305.1 Clarias laeviceps | reverse complement strand
TGAGTAGAATGTTTATTTTGCATACTGATCTGATGTCAGTTTTGTCAATA
This sequence comes from Clarias laeviceps, assembly GCA_030014305.1. Taxonomy (NCBI): domain Eukaryota; kingdom Metazoa; phylum Chordata; class Actinopteri; order Siluriformes; family Clariidae; genus Clarias; species Clarias laeviceps. The sequence continues at coordinate 25,057,680 of JAQMYJ010000008.1, read as the reverse complement.
GATGATGTAGAAAATGTAAGAATATTAAACACTAATTTAGGGTCAGTTTTGTATGTCAGATAAGATTTAAATAACATTATGGTGCAGCATATAATACAGAACAACAATCCTCAGCAATCAACTGGGAGGGAGCATGAAACACACACACACACACACACACAACACACACACACACACACACACACATCAATAAATCATTCAACACACCAACTCTCAAGATATACTCAGTAAAATAATATCACTGATTTGTGGTCAGTTTTTACATAGTGTTAATGTATATTTTATTCATCTCAGGTCAGTATTTGGCATGGACTAATAATATTAACTCATCATCTCTGTATAGAGTAGAAATAAATTTTAAGAATAATTAAACACTGATAAGGGATCAGTTTTGTTACAATACAGAATAATAATTTTAAGAGTATTAAACACTGCTTTTGGTGACAGATTTGTCACTATATATATATATATATATATATATATAGAGAGAGAGAGATATAGCAGAACGTTTAGGAATATCACAGAATGATCTGTGCAATAGAGTCTTGTCCATGTATAGAGTTGAAATTTTAAGAATATAAAACACTGATTTGGGGTATAAAACACTGATCTAAGGTCAGTTTTGTATGTAACATAAGATGAATGAACACTTATCAGTCAATAAGTAATAGTAATGTAATTTGTTCAGGGATATTATCACTGATCTGTGGTCAGTTTTGTCACTAGACAGAGTAGAATGTAAGAGGTGTGTAAAATATTCCACACCGACTTGGGGTCAGTTTTGTATGTAACATAAGATGACCGCTGATTTGTCATCATTTGGAATGGTTTTGTCAGTCAAAAATTAAAATATTATGACTGATCTGGGGTCTGTTTTGACACAATATAGTCTGTTGATAGAGATGAACACTGAGTCACTTTATTAGACAATAAGATTGATGAACAGGAAAATGAACACTGGGATCAGTTTTCACACCTCAGGTCAGGCTGTGGTCAGCACTAACAAAGCCAAGAATATGAAATATTATAAAAAAAAAAAACTCAGAACATGAACATTATTTTTTTTGTGTGGTAGAAAAAAACAGACTTTCATGTTTGGCATTGGTGATTTAGTGACATTTACAGAACAGATAATTTTCTGGCACAAAAATGGCATGAAATAATGCCAAATGATGTCTAACACGATGATTCTGTATTAGCGAGTGTGTGGGACAAAACCCAAATGCTGAGTCAGCGAAGTCGGTACAACACTATAATACATGCACTTTGTCTCCCTTTCTCTCTCTCTTGCACAGTGAGGCCCTTGTACATTTTCATTCCTGCTTCACGCCAAACTAATGAACAATCCCGCACACCATAATGTAGCACTTAAGGTTAATTAGATGTAGTTATGCTATTAAGGACGCTACAGATCCATCCTTAATTCCCTCAATAAGATCACTGTGTTTTACGATTGTCACGTCGTCCCGAATAATTAAACCCGGCGAATGGACACTATAAATACAGCACGCGGCTGTATCGTCAGCGTTCGCTAAATGAGCCGTGAAACCTCGGCTAGCTTGTTAAAAGTCGAGTTTGAGTGAAAGATTGGATCACAAGATTTATACATCATTCCTTCCTTTTAAATTTCTAGATTAGACGGGATATAAAGCATATTGAGTCACAGACACCAGAAATGAGAATGTGTAAAAATGTAAAACGTTTGGGAAAAAAATGTGAGGTGGCTAAATTTCACTAGAAGGACTGAGACGTTAGAGTGTTTGTAATGCTACAGTAGTTTGCTATTTTTTTTTTACTAAGGGTGGCAATAGTTTTGCAGCAAGACAGAAGCATGTTCCTGAACAATATTGTTTCACAGGTTGCATTTATTGTATTTTATTGTTTTTTTTGTTTTTTTTTATACTATAAGGGTATTGTGTTCTATTACTGAAATTGTTTAATTAGATATAAATTATATTTAAAAAATTTGTGTCAGTTTGTGTTTATTTTAAAGGTTATCTATCTATCTATCCCCTCTCTTTCTCTGTCTCACTCTCTCTTTAATTTATTTTATTCTTGAAGTTATTTATAGTATTAATGGATTTGACAAAGAAAAATAAGTCATTACATTTATTATGTACATTATTTGTAGTTTTTAAATATTGATTGATTGATTAAATATATTTTTTTATTACTAGTTAAAGAAAAAAATATATCTTAAAAATAAAATGTAATTAAATATAATTAAAAGTGATTTTGATTACCTGGATTAGAATGTATTTATTCTTTTATTTATTTGCTTGTCTATTTGTTTGTTTATTTTATTAGGTTCCTGGGTTCAGTGTAATTCCTCACAAAAAGTATAAAAGTATTTACTTGAAGAAAACTCAATAATAATAAATAAAGATGAACGTATGCTAGAGGTTAATTATTTTCTGAATCTATCACTGGAGTGAATGTAAGACCCACAGGTAATGCCATGTGTGCATGTGTGTGTGTGTGTGTGGTTTAAAATAGGCCCGCAGCATGTTGGAGCGAGCGGCTGAGTGTGTGTGTACCGCTGGGGTAGAGCGGCTCAGCGGCTCAGGCACGCCAAAGCGAGCAGCTCATTTATCAAAATTGTTCTGCAAAAATGATTTATCTGTTCATCGTCCGTGCGCAGATGTCTTTAATGGCCGCCGATGCCCAGGAGGTGGATGGAGGAGTGCAGTGCTGGTGTGTGTAAGTGTGTGTGTGTGTGTGTGTGTGTGTGGGATGTGGGGGGAAGTTAAAAACGACAAGAGCATAGTAAGATGGACGTCTGCTCTCTCTGCAGGTGTTTGCATGTGTGTGTGTGTGTGTGTGTGTGCGTGCGTGTGTGACCTCTAGGGCCCCGTTTCTTTCTCAAGCCATTTGCAGCGGCTCTGGCAGGCTGCACCCTCACATGGGGCACCGCTGTTCGAGCAAAATGTCTGTGTGTGAAAATGTGTGTGTGAGTGTGTGTGAGATTGTGCGAGCTCAATGGTGTGTTAAAAGAGGTTTTTCTACTTTGAACCAAACCTCACAGACCTCAGTTCAAAAGAAGACGTTGTTCAAATGTGAATCACAATTCTGCTATTAAAGAGACGATGCCATTCTCCTTCACTCTTCTCACTACCTGACCCTGCTAGACCCGCCGTTGCCTGCACTTTAACACTAACCTCCTTCCTGATGATGTACATTAATAAGTTTTCTGACCCAGTTTTAGATATTTTAGTTTTAGATCCTAAATCAAGCATGTGCACTTTGACTACAGTCACCCTGGGAAGTGTTCGGTTTGCTCACCCTGACATCAGCGTGTGTGCTGAGTAAGACATGAGCGGAGACGCTCATGAGCGAGAGGAATATTCATCTACTGTAATGGAAAAAAATTAAGATGTAAAGAGCAAAAATAAATTATATGTACAAATGATTAGAGTAATGAAATGGACAATAGAAAAAATATCAAGCAAACATATTTGACAATCTAAAGATTATTATTGACATACTGTAATAACAAAATCATGAATCTATTATAGTCTACTATTATTATTATTATTATTATGTTATTATGTTCAAATATATATAAAAATATATCAAACTATTTTGTATATTAAATCTATTTTGTCTGTCTGTCTGTTCTCTTCTTCTTTTCATAATAATAATAATAATAATAATAATAATAATAATAATAATAATAATGCATCATTTTTTCACGCATACTAATGCTACATTTTATTTAATTCGTGAATTAAGAGTAACAGTCCAGTCCTGTGTGTGTGTGTGTGTGTGTGGATAAAGGGAAACCTAATTGCGTCTCCATTCTGCTCGGTTTGATTGTAATTATCCGTGTGTGAAGTATGTGTGTGTAGCGCTGAGTAACGCTGGATGATAAATGCGCTGCTGCGTGTTAGAGGATGATGAATCTGAGGTCCCGGTCTCTGGACATCAGGAATAGCAACGGTGAAGCAAGGGTTTCTGGGTAAATGAGACCAGAGCAGCTCCCTGGTGGGCAGCAGGGAAGTGAGGAGACGTGGGAAGATGTGCAACACACACACATGGACACACACACACACACACACACACACACACTTTTAAACCTTTAAAAGTAAATATAAGCAGTGTTAGACAGAACTAGGCCGCTCACTGAGACACACACACACACACACACACACACACACACACAAAGAGGGAATTTTCCAAAAATGTAAGCCATCCAAAAAAAAAGAAAGAAAGAACAGACAAAAGCTAAAGGTTGCATGTAAAATAATGAATGAATGAATAAATAAATAAATAAATAAATAAATAATAATATTTATTTTGTCGAGAAACCTCTAATAAAAAGCAATAAAAATTTTCACCTATTATTTATTTTTTTTATGAATACACATAACATTGTAAGTCAGTGCTACCTACTTCGATACAGTGATACCTCAGAATATGAATTTAATCCATTCTGGAGGCGAGTTCTTAGGTGAAATTTTGTATAGTGAAACGCATTTTCCCATAGGAAATAATGTAAATGCAGATAATCCGTTCCAGCCACCCAAAAATATTACAATAATGTTACCAATTTCCAACACTATAATCATATTTTTGCATATAAAAACATTCAAAACATTTAGGAAAGACTTGTAAATGCAGTAAAATATGAAATAAATAGACATTAACCCTCACTTAACCTTAATTTATGATTCCTCTTGGCACCGGCTGCTATAAAATCCAAACTGAAAGTGGCTCTCTTTTCTTCTTGTTACCGTGCTTGCTTCTTCACAAAATACACAAAATGCAAAAAAAATACGTAGACTCGCTTTGCTTAACTGTTTCACTGATGCAAATAAGTTTTGAATTGCTCTCAGATGTACAGTACGCACAACTTATACGTAGGCACAGTGTAGGTGAAAGCCAGACATACATGCAGTGCACAAGCCGGCATCCAGTTTAGCTCAGTTTGGTCGCTCATATGGCGAAAATGCTTCACATGCCGAGGAAAATTTCTTGCACAATTTCAGATCATAAGGCGTAAATGTTTAATGTCCGTTTGCCGAGGTACCAATGTACTAGCTCAAACACAATCATCAAATAACTCGAGATCATGCTAACTGTTCACTGCTTGCTTTCCAGTTTCAACAAGAACATATGCACTGTCGAAAATTAGTATACATGTTCAATGAGTTGAATATTTTCATTCATCTATGTCTAGAAGAAATCACATTTGCTAACTGCTCACAACAAATGAAAACATTGCACTTTGTCGAACTTTTAATATAATATTTCCAAAAGGCTGCAAGGATTGTGTCAAATTTCGAAATTTAGCTATAGCTAGTATTAAAGAAAATTTGTGCGCTGCTAGATTTAAACAAATAAAAATATTCAAGTTAGCGTCAAACAAATTTCTCAAAAAAATTTATCTTTGTTTGTGTCATACATTAATGTTCATGTTAACATGGTTTCTACAGGAACAGTAAACATTCATTAACTGCTGAAAGCCTTCATTATAGCAAAAGGATTTACTAAGATTAAACTTTCAGCAAGCCATTAGCAAATTCTTGTATGCTGACTCGAATATTTTGCTGAGTCAGCAGTAAACAAACATTCAATAACTGCTCGCTTGCTAACTGTATTTTATGTTTATAAAAAGAGTAGTTTATGTTGAAATTTGATGCTAAACGACTCAAATGTTTCATTAGACCAAATGAGCGAAAAGAAATAAATTAAATAAAACTGTCTAGCAACAAACCTAGACATGTAGGAAGACGAACGTCTTCCCACATGTTAATGTCTCAGAAAGCCACACATAGCAAAGATTCCCCTCATTTCCTGTCTCTCTGTCTCGGGTTCCCCTCGGTGGCTTTTAATGACACTGAGCAGACCTTAATGCACCGACCCAGACGACGATTATCACCTGGCTAATCCTACAGTTCATTAGCCACGGCTCTTAATAATTAAGCTGGAGAAGCGCAGACAGACTCGGCGCACTTGAGCACCCATTATCATGCTAGCGGAGGAAGCAGTGGGTGCCAATACTAAAGTGTTGGGTCAATTTTTTTTTTTTTGTATTATATGGGTATGGATACCTGTTTTGCAGAAAAAAGTAGGGATAAAAATAGTTAATTAACCTAAATTAATTTTGATGTAAAGCTAAATAAATAAACAAAATATTTTTTAATAGAATAAAAATAAGTTAACAATAGTTAAATAGTTAGCATTTTAGCTTTTAGTAATAATGAGGAGTAATAATTTAATAATAATTCCACTGCAAGCAGTAGAGAGGCTAATTTATTAGCATTTATTAATTAACCTTTTCTTCTGGTCTAAAATCATAATGTTTTTAATTAAAATATAAAGGTTTATCAACATTATCAAAGACAGGCCGAGCAACTGCTGCAGCTAATTCAGTTACCTAGGATTAGCTACAACCATACAAATTTTAGGTTGTACTGTATAGGAGGCTAATTCGTGTTTAACTTGTGATGAAAGAAAATATCATCAATACAGTACGTAATACATTTGCTAGGAAATATTATTATTGTATCAAGTAATGCTAACAAAGCTGAAAGCTAAGAAAAATTAGCATATCAACATTTTTGTTCTAGTTAGTGCACTAGCATGCTAGCTAATGTTTGTTTAGTCCATGTGGCGATGTACATTCATAGACTCAGGGCTGCACTCGGTAATTCAGGACAGACTAACAAAGACACACACACACACACACACACAGAGTGGAATTGTGTCTTAGCTCAACAAAAGTCAACACACAAATGATTAATTAAACACACTGTGGAGTTTTCAGCTACATTTCCTACAGTATGATGTCCTCCAGCTTCGTTTGTCCAGCTAGTTATTACTCGGGTCTGGAAAGGTTGAAACACCTTAAGGGCGCACACACACACACACACACACACACACAGACACACACTAACAAAGAAGCAGTCTCTCTGAGGAGAGTGTGTTCATGAATAATACAGAAATAGAGTTTGACCACTGGCCTGTGGCAAACTCTGTGCGCGTGTGTGTGTGTGTGTGTATGTACTGTATGTGTGTGTTGAGGTACAGAACCTTTTGTCTGCTACTTTGTGTTTGACATCCTTTTGTTATAATTAGAGTAACGCCATTTTCATGTTAGACCCAACGAAGGAAATACCCCGAAGCCTGTTAGGCCAGGGTGTGGTCTCTGTGGGCGTGGTCTCTTTGGCTGCCATTCAAGATATTGACCGGTTTTGTCACACAAAACCGGTCAATATATTTAGACAATATTCATTTCAGCAACCTGTCAATGTAGATTTTCTGGTTGTAACGTCACGGCCACACTTAAGAACGTAACAATGCTATTCAAAACCACCATTTATTGAATGGGAGGAGGGATAAGACAAACACTCAGCATGGAAGCCCTCATTGAGTCATCTAGTGCACTTGCTAAAAAAAACACCATGACGGCAGGTCAGCACCACCGTCTAGTAGACAATGACAATGAAATGGGGTTGTCTGCCTATTAATGTCATGAACACTGATTGGCTGCAGTACTGCCTAGGTTTTGTTTCAAATCAGCTTAAAAAAACGTATAATGTTATGAAATATACAAATTTCATCTCAAACATTTGTTTAGCCGAATTTTGTTTACCCACCCATACCAATTTAGACCCACAAAATCAAAATTAAAACCACTCAATTAGACGGAAACCCAACCAACCTGGTAACCCTGAAGATGATAAAGGGGAGTCCTGTATGTACATAAAGGAGGTGTGGCCGCTGTGCCTGTCAGTCAAAATCAAGGAAGTGTTGCTTCCTGGTCTGTTAGCGAACCACCAATGAGGTATCTGTCCAATTAAAGAAGGTGTGGCTTCTGCTTTTAGTTTAATTATAGGAGGCGTGGCCACTGTGCCTTTCAGTCAATATAGACAAGGTATAGCTTCTGTCCAAATGAAGAAGGTATGGCTTTTGATTCTGTGCTTAGTAGTCGAAATTAGGGAGGTTTGGCTACAATGGCTGTAAATCTATGCAAAGAAGGAGGCATGGACTCTGTGCTTGCCAGTCAACATGGAGAAGGTGCGGCCTATGTCTAAATGAAGAAGGTGTGGCCTTTGCTTTGATGCCTGTCAGTCTAAATTAAGGAGGCGTGGCTACAGTGCCTGTCAGTCCATGCAAAAAAAGAAGTTGTGACCTCTCTTTCTGTCAGTCCATGCAATGAAGGAGTCCATGGCCTCTGTGCTTGTCAGTCAACATGGAGAAGTTGTGGCTTTTGTTCAAATAAATAATTGTGGCTTTAGTGCCAGAGCCTTATAATTATCCAACTAATTCAATTTACGTACATGAAGGTGTTTCACAAACGTGGCATTCTTTTACACTCCATTTAATTCCAAGCGGAGGAAATTTTTACTTACTGTTTCTTTAACCTCCTCCTTCAGGTTCTCACTTCAGGTTCCGCCAAGCTCGTTCTTTATTTTTAATGGAGACATGTTGCTATGATTTATTCAAACGACAAACCTTGCTTCGTTCTTTCTGTCTTTTTTTATGTGGAGCTATTTGGGCGCTAATGTCAGATTACCTCGCTAGCCATTCAGCGCGTGATAAATGACTCAGACAGGCGGTAAAAAATAAATCAAAACCGCCGGGACGGAGGAAAAGAGAAAGCGGAGGGGAAAGGAGCTGAAGGGCCGGTAAATCATCTCAGCGAAACGCCCAACAGCGGCGGGGAAATGCCACACATTATTCCAGTGCCATGGCTAATCAAAGCACACACAGTGATTAGAGAGGACTACACACTCCTTCTGACCTTAACGAGTCATTATCACTCCTGCTGAGCTGAGGCAACACACATACACTTAGAAACACACACATGCACACAGAGATCACAGAGTGTAAAAGATGGTGTTCATCAGCACCGGCGCCACCAGCCATGTAACTCAATAGAGTGTTTGAGGAAAATGGATGTCATGTACTTTTTTTTTTTTCAGCAACCGCTCTGAAACTCTCTCCATCGCTTTCTGTCAAACCAAATCAGTGTTACTTAACAACGTGTGCATGTTTTTTTACATGGCCTCAGCGATTCAGAGGCACGTCTCACACACACACACACACACACAAGGAAAGAAAAGTGATATCTAACTTGAATATTTACTTGATTCATGTAAGATTTTGTTTTTACACATACATTTTTCATTGACTTTTAAATATTTTTTTTCCCAAAATTAGATAAATCCATTTAGGAAAATAGTTTTGTTCCAAAGAAGCAAGAACTATTTAAAACTGATGGAGAATATTTTGTACATGGTTTCCTTAAGTCTCAAAGTGTTAAAAAATGTTGTGTCAAAATTGTTTTGGTTATATTAGTGCAAACTTGCATAATTTTGCAAAATGCTATAACTTTACCTCCAACAGCTTTCTCACAATGGATAAATCAGGCTTAGTTTATGTTTGTGGTCATTTAAGTATGCGGTTTAGTGTCAATCATACTGTTGGTCGAGTTTTAATAAAAAAAATATAGCAAACTAATGCTTTGCTTGTGAGTCACAATTATAACAATGAAAATGTGTTTTTCATTGCAATGAATACCTTCTACATTACACATTAAAAGATCATAAGAAACTTAAAACAATAGAAAAAATCAGTTCACAACATCATTAGGCTCCTCCTCCTCCAGTGTAATTTCTTTTTAAAAATTACAAACATACTGCCAACACACCGCTCAAAGTCCAAAAGAGTCTGGGGCAGTCTTTAAGTAGCCAGGCATTGGCTTTCCTGATCCTGAGGCTGAGAGGAAGCAAAGTCTTATCTGAGTCCCATCAGTAAAGATGTGGAGCGACATTTTTGGAGGGACTGGGTAAATGGGTAGAAAACTCCTTTCTCAAATTAGGGCCCAATGTGGGATGGACACAGAAGGCCTCCTTTTTGTCCCCTGATGTGCTAGACAAGTATCTAGAGACACCATCTCTTCATCCTCTGGCAATTGGCTCATGGCTGCAGAGGCCACCTTGTTGACCCCTGGTGAGCCAGACAGGGGCATGGTATGGGATCATGGTTACCTCGTCTGGCTCTCGTGGTGCCTTGGGTAGGTCGTTGTCTGTACAAATGGTTGGAGAGGCCACCTTTTTTCCCTGTTACTAGAGCCTGGCTGATTCCTGGTGTTGGCTAGTGGCAAGAGAGGTCACCTCTTTGATTTCATGCAGGAGATTGGCTGGAGCTTGGTGTGGGCTCATGGCTGGAGAGGTCACATCTTTGGCCTCATCAAGTGCCTGGCTGGGGCATAGCATGAACTTGTGGCTAGACAAGCTGCCATTTTTACCTCTGACAGGAGCTTTGCAAATGCAAATGCTGGAGATGCCACCTCTCCACGTCTGATGAGATCCTGACTAGTGCATGGCATTGGCTCATGTCTGAAGAGGCGGCCCTTTTTGATCTCTGACAGAATCTTGGCAGGGGCATGGCATGGACTTGCTGCAGAAGGCGTCTATTCAGCTATTAGCAAAATTCTGGCGGGGGCAAGGTTTGAGCTTGTAACTGATCTCTCTGGCCTGTGGCAAAAGCCTGGCTGGGGTATAACATGGACTCATGGCAGAATAAGTCACTTGATTGACCTCTGGTAAAATCCTGGCTAGGGTATGGTGTGGTCTTGTGGTAAGGGACAGCACCTCTTCCACCTCTAGTTGGATTGTGGATGTCAAAGTGTTGACTTCCACAGAGAATGAGCCTTTAATTGGGGCTGTGGACACCACCAGGTCACCAGGACAAGTTGGAGCTCTGTGTTGGAAGCTCCTCCACCAAAAAAAAAATACTAAATCCATATAAGCAAGAACATCAAAAACATGAACTAGGCTATGAACTTGGAACAGTGCTAACAGATGCAAAGCCAATAGCAACCAGACACAGACCACCAAGTGAATTGAATAACATTGATTATCACTGGTGTACCCGAGGCTCATTTATAACCATGGGACCAATGGCCAGCCTGTCCAGTCTGAGCCAACAAAGAAGCTAATGTGGCACAAATTGTGGGAAACAAAAAACAGTGCTGGCTAGGATGGAAAAGCACCAGAACAGCCAGTGCATCACAGCTTGCTTTGTGAGTTGATCTAAATTCCCCAAATCTCAATCCGACTACAGACCCATGGTATGTGCTGGACAAACAAGTCTGATCCATGGTGGCCCACCCTGCAACTTACAGCAGTTTAAGGATCTGCAATTAGCGTCCCAGTGCCAGAAACCACAGCACACCGCAGAGACCTCTGGATGCCCGAGGGGCCAGAACTGCCCTGGTGGTAAAGGGGAACCTAGATCAATATTTGGCTTAATGTTTTGCATTGTTTTAATTTTAGGGCTGATTTTTCTGTGGTAAGAGAGAGAGAGAGAGAGAGAGAGAGAGCAAGAGATTTCACACTTTTTTTTTTTATATATATGATGTACATACATAACCTTACTATTTAAACAATATAAGAGTGCATAAGGTTATTCATTAGCTGTCTACCTAACCTGTTTACACAACAATGTTAGCCATATCTCTGGTCATATACTGTATCTGATCTGGTTATATATGATATTTCTATTTGGGATCAATGTGAAGATAAGTTCATAGCATTAAAACCTCTGGTGAACTTTTGGTCTCTTGATGTATGGACACCCACACCTGTCTTGTGACTGGAAACAAGGGATATTAAAATCAATTACTCTGTGCAACCCCTAAAATATACTGTATTTTTTTTGTATTCATAAGTATTGACATATTATTACAAAACTGTGAGCACTATGAAATATTTTTTGTGCATCCTTCTTTTTACTTGAATAATTCAATTCTACTTTCATTGTCTGCCATAGGAGATCTTACACTGTACGTACTGAAAAATAAGAAGAATGGCTTATTTTTATGGCCTTCTGGGGTCCAGGCAAAATTTTGAGTTTCGCTTCTGCTCTAAGTATCTATACATCATATATTTGATCTCATCTAACAAACGCCTTAACTTGTAATATAAACTCTTGAGGATGCCTTATAAACATTATCGGAGAATGCAGTTTCTTTTATGGCCTGACTGACTCTACTTAATCGAATCCCAGGATGCTTTGCACATACGTGTTTTTTTAAGCATTTCCTGCGTATTTTTTTAACGAAACATGAGATGTTAATGAAAACCGTTCTCTCCAAGCGCATAGCGCTGTCACTAAGCATCAGCAGCGTGTATCGCCCAGGGCATTGCACCTTCCCCGACTCCGCATTTGCAATCTCCCATGCTGCAATTAGCATCACGCAGGAAGATGAAGACGTCTAGCTTTCAGCAAGTCCGACTTCATCACCTCGAAGGCCGAGAGAACTGAGAAATAATCACGCTCCCTTTTCTGCTTTTCTGCATGTAATTCACTTCGTGTCGGGTTCATGAAAGAGTCAGCACTCTCAGAGTGCCCTGTTTACCACCTCCAGAGACCCGAACGGGCGAGAGACAGGGGGGAGAAACGTGTTTTTTATATATATGATATTCTTTTGCTTTCATGAATGTGCTGCTGAAAGATTTAAAATGCATTTAAATTCTGTAAAATTCCAAAGAATCAAGTCAGCTTGACTAACATTAAAAGTGACAGGTGCGGATGGACTGACCCTCTCTGATACATCCATAAGCATAATACATCTTTAAAAAACATATTTATAAATATTATGTAAATAGATCCAGTTTGTCATCGTTTTTAAAGACTATTCAGTTTTAAAATACTTAAAATTAGTTTTACATGAAGTTTAATTTAAAATTGTAACACATAATATACAAGGAGAAAATTAGACAACAACTGCAAGTTGGTTATGATTTAAAACTTATAAAAATATAAGATTCACAAAAAGGCAACATTTTTTATTTTATTAAATTCTATTCTGAATTATCTGTAAAAAATAGTATGTATGTATGTATGTACTCCATCTCTTCTGTGTTTTACATCAGTAATCAGAAAGTAAGCAAAAATGTAAAGGTTTCATTGACTTGAACTACAGTTAGAAAGATCTCTCTCTCTCTCTCTCTCTCTCTCTCTCTCTCTCTCTTTCTCTCGTTCGTCCTTGGATATGGCCCAGTGCAGCTGAAGGGTGGGATTAGTACTACTTTTCCTGGCCCATTGATTCTCAGCGCTGACAGCACCCGAGAGCCCTGCAGGACAAATAAATAAATAAATAAATAAATAAATAAATAAATAAATAACCACATCATTTAAAAAAGAAAACGGACAAAGAAAGCACAATGTCTGACAGACAAGCTCAGAGCTCCAGGTTTTTTTTTTTCCCCCCAGAGCTGAAACTTCTATTGATACAGGAAAAAAAGAAAAAAAAAACAACAACAACCATCGATCCACCATTACACCGATTCCACAAATCTATGCAGAGAGTGAAAGTTAAAGAAAATGGCGTCCTGTCCTGTCACATTTTCCCCACCGAAACAAGACAACCAAAAATAATAATCAAACATCTGTATTATTATATTATCAGTTAAACATTTTTATGAAGAAGTGAATTAAACTATGTTTTGATGCTACAACCTGTTACTCTATTCTTTGCATATGTGAGGATTAATCAGTATAACAGCCATGGATGCTTAGATCAGGTTTATGATTGTCATGTCAGATAAAATGTTATTTCAGGTTTAAGGTTACATCTATATGTAATAACAGAAAGGTTTATAAAATAGTTGTGACATGGTTATAGTTAATGTATATATTATGGCATGGCTTTATAAGGTAATTCTGTGCTTATGACATGACTATGTCTGGTTATAACACAGTTTATACATAGTTTCTATTAGTATTGTGCCATGGATGTAATGTATATGATCATCCATTGCTTATGACATGACTATGTCTGGTTATAACACAGTTTATACATAGTTTCTATTAGTATTGTGCCATGGATGTAATG
>JAQMYJ010000008.1:25023112-25033877 GCA_030014305.1 Clarias laeviceps | reverse complement strand
TGTCTACTGATGTCTACAGATGTCTACTGATGTCTACTGATGTCTAATGTTGTCTACTGATGTCTACTGATGTCTACAGATGCACTGATCAGACTTTCTCTCTCTCTCACGTGATCACTAATCGTCACACGTCCTTTCTTCTGTCCTAGAGCTTCAGACTGTCCCCTGATGAGTTCGATGACATCTTTACTTTTTATGACAAGGTGAGAACCCTAACTAACCCTAACACTCTGAGGTTCAGGTCGGTGTATCTTCAGCTAATTATAATGACTGTGTTGTGTAATTAATATACGGTGTTGAGTCTCTGAAACTTTGACTAGACTGTGTGTCTGTGCCTTCGGTGGAATTCCTGCCGGATGGTTGGTCTTTATATTTTATTATTTCAGGATGGAAACGGTTATATTGATGAACAGGAGCTGGATGCGCTGCTGAAGGATCTTTACCAAAAGCACAACATGGTAATTACATTATTACACACAAACATAAAACGTCTTAAATCTAGAAATCTAAAATGGTTTATACAGAGTCGCTCGAGACACAATGATGTAAACATCACTCGAGAGGCGTGATAAATAAATTCATACAGCTCTTCCGTTGTGCGTGTGTGTGTGTGTGTGTGTGTGTGTGTGTGTGTGTGTGTGTGTGAGCAGAAGGCTGACCCAGACACCCTGGCCACTTCAAAGCAGAGCATCATGTCTCTGTCAGACGGAGGGAAGCTGTTCCGTACTGAACTGGAGATCGTCCTGTGCAAGGATCCCACTGTCTGATCTCTGACCTTTGACCCCGTGGTTCCCTCCCATTTGGTCCATGTGCACGTGCTTGTTTCTTCACTGAACTAATTCAATCATATATATTTATCCTTATGCTGGGCTCTGTGACTGATCACAATTAAAAATATATAAAACAATACACACACACACACACACACACACACACACACACGTTCAGATTTAAACACCTCCCAAGTGCAGAGCTACAGTCATGCATGTTGCTTCTCTCTCTCTCTCCCTCTCTCTGTCTCTCTCCCTCTCTCTCTCTCTCTCTCTCTGTCTCTCTATTTTAAGACTTCTGTCTCTCTCCCTCTCTTTTCTGTCTCCACGCCGATGTTACGGTGAGACGGAGCCTGTTGAAGCTGTCCTGTGTTTAATGAAATAAATATCTGAGTACGAACTCTTCCTCTTCATTTCCACTTAGACTTTATCTCTGTCTCCTGTTATTCCTCATAACCTGATGCTCCCACCACCATGTTCTACCATGAGGAGGACGACAGACAGTATTAGTATTTACTTTGAGACTTTAAAACACTTTAACTTCACCCAGGGGGACAGAACTCATGTTAACATCATGTTATGATGCTTGTGACGCTAATTAGCCTATAGCATGGCTTCTTGCTAACTTCTTAAATGCTGTCATTTGAAAGCATTTTAAATATTTTTTGATTGAATCTGTTCCTTCACCTTTATAAGCGGTTTTATCCTCATCAAGCCTGTGTGTCTTGTTATTGGTTTTCAAGTTCAATTCAATTCAATTTTATTTGTATAGCGCTTTTAACAATTGTCATTGTCCCAAAGCAGCTTAACACAATCAAAAGAATTATTTAAGTTTGTATGGAATTTAAGTCAAACCAGGACTTAAAAAAAAAGTGATTGACATTTACAGAAGACTTCAAGCACAGTACAGTAAAGTGCCTACAGTAACACATTGTATCTATTTGATTTTTGGCTCAAATTTACTGTAAAAGCTCCAGATTTGGCAACGTGTGAGAGAAACAAGCTGCTGGTGTAATTTTCCTAAAATTCCAGTAAAACTAGTCAACATGTAGGTCGCAGAAGATGCATAATAGAGAAATAATTTAGCTAAAGAAAATGTTCAACCTTAATGTTTATGCTGACCTTAAGTGTTGGGGCAAATTTCAAATAAATTAATTAAATTACACCATTTGTGCAACACATTATTAAACCCTGAGAGGACGGAGCTGAATCCTCCACCTCACAGAGAGAAATGTGATGGGAAGAACATCATGACTGGAGATCACACACACACACACACACACACACACACACACACAGTGTGATGAGAACTCACAGGATCGGGATCTAAACATCTGTGTGTCCATAATAAAACCACTTGTTACTGAGAATTATCAGGAAAAAGACTTCAGTTTCCTAGAGAGCATAAAGACTGGACTTTGGAGTGATGGAAAAGGTCATGTGACCTGATGAGTCCAGACTGAGCCTATTCCAGAGTGTCAGGGTGAGAAGTGAAGGACATGAAGCGATGCTCCCATCATGCATAGTGTCCACTGTACAAGTCTCTGGAGACAGTGTTATGATCTGGAGTTGATCAGTTACTCAGGTCGAGACTCAGTAACGTTATGGGCCAATAAAATGAAGTCAGCTGACCACCTGAATGTTCCAGGACTGAATGTGTAAGAGCGGTTCTGGGAGCACGAGGGATCATTTACACACATGAACTGGACACCACAGTGTGTTTAATCAAAGCTAAAGGTACCTAAATTAATTTTTACTCTTTTATTATGGTGTGTAAATTGCCAAAGTGTCATCACATACACAGTCTTATGTAACGACACAGAATATTTTCTGTTTTATACTTTGTGCATTTATCATTATATATAATCCAGTGTTGGGTGATGTCACTTTTTAAAGTAACTAATTACATTACAAAATTACTGTCATTAAAAAGTAATCAGTTCCATTACAGCATTACTTTCTGATAACAGTAACTAGTTCGAGTATTTTTCCACTGCAGGAAATAAAAACTCCTTTGTGATTCCTCATGCATGTTGTTTTAATCAAGACCTTTATAATTATTCTACCATCATCACTCAGTGAAGTTTGGCGCATAATCTGTTAACTACTAATACCCCTATCTCACCTACACGGTTTTTCACCGCGAGTTTTGGCGCTGGATTAGGTTTCCATCTTTCCGCGTGTCGGTCCTCTCATAGTCAAACCGCATAGGTGAGATAGGGGTATAACAGCAGGAATAACAGAGGGGGGGCGGGGCATCAGGGGCGGGGCTTGTAGGACGTCTTTCACACACACATACTAACGGATTGGGAATGACTGCTGTCTGGCTCACGGATTACATAAATTGTCTGAATAATGAATTTCTTTTTTGAAAAAATAACGAAATAACTGAGTACTTAAATGGCGGACCCTAACGCGTTAGATTACTTGTTACATCAAAAATGTAATCCAAGTACTCTAACGTGTTACTTTGTAACACCTTAAACCCAACACTGATAAGTGCCTTAGCATTAACATTTTTTTGTCTGTACTAGGATGTGTGTAAATATATTGTCTTGTAGGCTTTTATCTGGAATTTGCATACTAGTTAGTAAATTAACATGTTGCTATTAATTTGTAAGATTTCTAAGACTGATTAGCGTGACATTTTTTTACTCAGGTCTTTTTTTTTAAAGGCATGTTTTTAAACCCAGGCCTTTATCTTTTCATAAAAAAAAATGCAAACGTATATCCATAATCAACAATAATTATATGACTTTATCTTAGACCTTTATGTTACCCCGTATTTGTTAGCTAGCTTAGCATGGAAAACTAAGTAATCTAACTAGTGACAGGTTTGCAATGATATCTTTTAATTACACGTACCCTGCGATCCCTGGCCAGAGGAAGAATGGATGAATGAATGAATATATTACACATCCTTCCATCCTCACATGTAAATTTAAGCAGGGGCGTATGTACGCTGCGTAACTAACATATGCAAATGAATGCACGCCATTAGCATACACCTGATTTGCGAGAGGGCGAAAGTTCCTAAACAGAGTGTAAAGGTGATATAAACAACCTGCGGTGATCAATGTTTCTCTTCAGCTCATGCATATTAGCTCAGTTTCTCTCTTTCTCGCTCTGTTTTGCTTTAATGGATAGAAACATATCTTGCCTTTGCTAATTGTTTATTTATTAACCCTCTTTCCATTGATATTCAAGCAGAAGAGAAATGTTTTAGCTCTGTGTGTGTGTGTGTGAGAGAGAGAGAGAGAGAGAGAGAGAGAGAGAGGAGAGATAGAGGTGGGGGGAGGGTGGGCTAAGACATCGTAGAGATAGTTCCGAACACGTTTTCCTGCTGAGGCTTTGCGGCTAATCGCAACGGAGCCTATTAGCGCCTGACATTTTTATCCACGAGCCGAGGGCTAACGGGCGCCGCCCGCCTCAGCCCCGGGCACCTCGGGACTCACCTGAAATAAATCCGATACCTGAGCCGCGGCAATCGATTTCACGTCAGCCGCAGAAGTTTTCAGGACGTGCCGGGGGGTTTGGGTTGAGGGGGACGGGCGGGGGTTCGGGAGCGTGGAGAGAAAGATTGAGAGGATGAGGGAGGAAGAGAAATCTTTGAGAAGGAGTGAGAGAAATCTTAATTAGGTAAGTGGTGATGGTGATGCGAGGATTTAGAGATGGAGGATGGGAGGATCTGCTGAAAGAGGAAATAAAATGTAGATGGAGGGGGAAAATGCAAAGGAGCTGAGAGTTGAGTTCTGGAATCTGATTGGTCGGAAAGGTGTCGCATATTTTTCTGGCATTATTGTTACAATGTCAACAGTTTACACAAGGAATCGTAACTCTCGATCCGGCCAAGGTTTCTGTAAGGACATTTTTAAGGAGTCTCTAGTGTCAGTGCTTTGTAATTGCAGGGAAATCTTTAACGTTTGACCTACAGAGTGTTTTATTCTTAAGATTTGAAGTCGAGTCAGTATTACACTGTGTACATTACTGCATAGTGAAATTCTTTATTATTTGCATATCCTAATTTTTTTGTTATTTTTGGTGGGTCAGCCATTTTTATGGCACCCCCAGGAGCAGACATGGGTAAGGGTCTTGCTCAAGGGCCCAACAGCAGCAACTCTTCAAGCTAGGGCTCGAACCTCCTTCCTTCTGATCAGTAACTCAGAGCCTTAACACAGTGAGCCACTACTTTAAGCCCGTAGCTTAAAGGTCCCATGTTTTAGGATTCCTTGAAATACTAAAATACTCTTTCTTAAAACAAAAAGTGTTTGTTAACGCTCCTGTTCTGTATGTAAAATGAGCTACTCCCTTGCCATTGCAACAACAACCTGGGGGGAGGGGCTTTTTATATGATGTCACAAAAGTCAATATCAAAACAGAAAAAGAACAAAAACCTGAGGTGCCATTTATACATATATCACACAAATTAAAGCAACATGTTTGACTTAACAGTTTGCTCGTATTTATGTAATTCTAATATTTCAGTTTCCATGTGAAAAACGTGGAAAGACGCTGATGATGCTTAAATTGTGTGAAATCAGTTAAAAGATGGAGAGAGATGGAGGAAATGAGGAAAAACGAGCCAACATTGAGCTCCGAGCTGAGAGATTACTGACTGACAGCTTGAGACTTTGGGTGAAGACACAGAAGTGTGATGAAAGCTCCTTGGTTCCTCAAGTGTGTGTGCATGTGTGTGAGGAAGTATGTGTTAAAAAAAAAGCCCAAGGCGAGCTGAACTCAGACTCCGTGACCACCTGCAGAACTAAATAGGCCAATTAGAGTAGCGGAGTATTTTCTTAGCAGGTAATGTTTAATAATGAGTTCAGCAGTGCAAAGCTGTCGAGAGCACACACTCGCACACACACACACACACACACACACAGAAACATTCTATACACACACACACAACCACACATACTCTGTGCTCCATGTGTGGCCATGAGAAGTGAATATAATTTGATGAGAAAGAGAGATCAGATGTAACACACAGTAACTCGCTGTGACTGTGTCTGGCAGATTCATTTTAAATTTCTTTAAAACCTTAAATATTTATTTATTTAGTTTTTTTAATTGCTTTTAAATAACAATAATTGTGATTAATAATCAAGACATGGAATACTTGTTAGAGTAGACCAAGATTTAACTTTCTATTCTGTATTTTTCCCCCTACTTTTTTCTTCCAAAAAATGTAGAATTGATATAGTTAATAATATGATATTTAATATACTGCATAATATAATATTTACACTTTGCATTATTTTTGCATTATTTGTAAGTGCGAATCCAAAATATTCTGTCATGGCCACAATCGTCATGGCCACACATTTTCCCCACAGGTTGTGTTTTCCATATTACACTTGGTTTGTTGATTGAACTAATGATGGTGAGCAAACCACATGGAACAAAAAAGGGTTCTTCAGGGATTCTTTGAGGACGTATTGGATATTTAAGGCTTGTTAAATAGATGGAATGTACATTTGCTTAAAGGATGTCCTACGGTCATTGCAGGACTTCACAAATGGCAAATAATACAGTAACTATTTTACTTTTAATGCATTTAATACAATTAATATCATGAATAAAGTATGAACTATACACAATTCGAACCTTGTATTCAACCTACAGTATTTTATCTGAATGGCAAATTAAGCAGCTGCATAACTCAACTCTGAATACCAGCTAGTACCTAGTAAAAGAAGCTAGTAAAATAATAATAAAAAATTGTACCCTGACACGTCCATCTCTCTTCAACAGGCTCAATCGCTCCAAACTCCAACCTTTATGCTCTCTACAGTAAACTCAAGCCTTTTTTTTCCTGACGAGTTTCACTAACGAATGTCACTAACTAAGTAGTTTTCTAATGGACTCAGAGCTGATTAGTCCCAATCCGGTGAGTTCTCATCACATTGTGTGTATGGAAATGCTCTTACTTTTAGCAAGCATTTATTGTGATTTCCATTCATGATTATTTTTTCCTACCACATTTCTTCCCCAGTTGACAGTTCAGCACTGTCCTTCCAAGTTTTGATGTGTTCTTAAGCATGAAGGATTCTTAACCCAGCTCAAGAAATTTCAAATCTCCTTAGTTGTTTTCTCATATACAGCCAGGCAGAGTATTATTGGCATAACTTTTAGACACTGTTGGACAAAAGAAATGTTAAACTAATAAATATACTGTTATGAAAACCTGAAAACCACTTTTACACAGATAAGAACACAGATAAGGTAAAATTACCATCATGCTTAGTAGAGCGTTACTTTAGGACAAACTAACTCACATCTTCTTAAGGGGTTTCATGATTTGCCATTTGATTTTATCGAGCTGACATGTCTTGGCTATTTTATATTCACACTATAATTCCCCTGTTTAGACAATGATAGGATAGAAGGACATTGGAATGCTTGAACTTGGTGCAAACACTCACCAAACTGGTCTAGCCTAGGACTGGAAAGTGAAGAATGACAATTCCAAGATAAAACATAGATGTTCAATGGCTTCATTTAGAAATCTTACAGAATATGCTGCCATTACTGATGGTACATTATTACATTACATTATTACATTACATACATTATTATTGATAAATTATTGATGGTATGACAGGGATACACACGATAAGGTGTCAGACTATTGAAAAATATTTGAATATTTCTATTAATATCTATATTTGAATAAGATGGGCAACGAGGCCGTATCGTGGGCCAATTGTCAACTTCGTCTGGATTTTAAATTTTTGGTCCTGACGGACACAGATTTTTGTATAAAATCTAAAAAAATATTGAACAGAATTTTTTTTTGTAAGAAATCTACAGTATATACGTGCAACATTTATTTTCTAGTATATTCAGTAGCAGAAAAGTGTTAATTTATACAGACCAAGTTCCTTTTTGTGTTCCTCACAAGGTGATCGCAAAGAGTTTTTCCTCACCACTGTCACATCTGGATTGTTCATTAGAGATCTAAATCTACATCTGTATTCCTTGAAAGCTGCTTTGTCACAATGACAACATCTAATTGAATTAAACAGGGAAGCACTCTGCGCGGTGTAAGGTTCTATTCAGAAACAGAAAGGGTTCTTCCAAAGGTACAATTAAAGTACCAAAGATAAGAGTATATGCCTGTTTTAATTATTCAAACTATACGAAAGCCTTTCCCATTCTTGTAGATCCCTCTCCATGGCAGGTGTGTATAAACAGGTGGGAATGGAAATAAACCAGTGGTGGAAACGGCACAGGCGGTCGTTAGACAAACTGAGCCGAGCAAATAACTGCCTCGGGTTTACCGCGGGAGGATTGCAGGGCTTTTGTAATCTCACACTACTTTCAAACAACGTCATTTCTCTTTAAAACTTCTTGAACATGGAGCGCAATTAGCTAAGCACTGAGGGGGGAAAAACGCTAATACAAGGAGGACCGACTAGCCCGCACACTCCTCTGATCTCTTCTCAGCGAAATGATGTCATGTTCCGTTGTGCTGTTTGAAGAGGTGTGTATTTTACGAGGGGTCGAACATTGTAATGGCGGCAGCGGCCCAGCAAGCGAATTTAATACCGTGTCTCAAACCCAAAACGCTGTTTAAAGCTGCTAATTTATGTGCATGTGCCCCAGGTTTGTGAGCGGAAACGTAAAAGAGGAAAAAATATATAAAGATTTATAGCTGACTAAAGATGAAGGAATATGTAGAAATCCACAAGACCCAATGTTAGTCCATCTTAATAACCTACAGTAATTTAAGCAGCAGATGCTTAAAAATATCTGGAATGGATTGTTTCCTATTTTTCTTTCTCTTTGGAATAAGAATATGTCCTGTGAAAGGAAAAATTGGAGAATTACGCTGCCTAGAAGAAAGAAAAAAAAAACATCTTGGCTTAATATAGTTGCAAGAAAACAGCCAGGAAGTCCAGTTTATTCTACCGGTTCAATTAGCATGACAATGAAAACACTGTGTCAACTGGACACAAATTCTACACCATAAAGCTATGATGCTTGATGGCTGCCATCAGATGCTCAAATACATGACAAAGTGATCAAACTTTGCCAACCAATGAGCTATTGATAGCAATAAACAAACATTTGTAATTTTAGAATTATCTAATTATTGTGGCCTTTTCTTAGAAATACGGCACAGTGGTTAACACTGTGGCCTCACACCTCTGGCACTCCCTGTGTTTAGTAGGTTTACTCCTTGTACTCTGGTTTCCTAATTTGCATTTCCAAGTTGCCCATAGTGTGTAAATGGAGTGTGTGCATACTTGTATCCTGGGATTGATTGGCACTCCATGCAGGGTGAACCCCGCCTAGTTCCCCTGGAATAGTTTTCAGGCCTCCTGTGAACCTGTACAGAATATGCAGTATGGAGAATTACTTGTCTTCGAAATATAAATTAGAAGTATTTCAAAATCATTCCGTGGAATTGGCTAATTAAAGGCTCTTTCAAAATTATTTTTTCAAACCTCTCCTGAACAGGAAACACTCTTGTAGGGTTCGACGTACAACATTTAAAGGTCTATCCCAGAGGGACGATCAAATAAGTTGTAAGTATTTTTCAACAGGCTTTTAATGGATAATTCAATGAATAATTAAGGGTTTAGCTTTTAAAAAGATTTCTACAGAAAACCCCATTTGGGTTGGAAATGCTAGGGTTCAACATAAACTTCCTCAGATGGTCATTCAAGGGTTGAATGGATAAATACTTTTTTAAATGATTCTTCAAAGCCCTTTCTGATTCAAAATCCGTTACTGTCATGTTCCATGTAGAGTGTAAAAAAAGTTTCCACCAGACAGACAACTAAATCATTCCTTAATAGTAAAGAGATAATAAAGTGTTTTATCTAAAAAAAAAAAAGAGAGATCGGGTTTAAAAACATTTGTAATGCTTCATTAGGACAACCAAAAACAAAAGGGAAATTCAGTGGTTCACTAGATAAGTAAAGCTTCTTCCTTCTATTTCAGATCCTTTCTGATTGGGAAATATTCTGCTGAAGAACCTGAAGAGGAACATCCAAAAAGATCTGTAGAGAATCTCTAAGGTTAAACAGAACAATTAAAGGTGCTCTCCTTCCAAAATACAGTAGATTTTTGAAACCCTTTCTGTTCAGTAAACACTCTTTCATAGGGTTTCTTGTACAACTTTTAAGGGCTCCTCCCTGAGGGACAATCAAAGAAGTTGTAAGCATTCTCCAAGGGTCCTTTAAAGGTTAAGTGGATAATGAAAGGTCTTATCTTCCCAAAGAAAAGGTTTCTACAGAGAAGCCTATATGGATTGAAAAAATTCAAAGTTAGGATTTAACATAGAACATTTAAGAGTTCCTTAAATGGACAACCAACAAACCTTTAAGGATCACTCAAGTGTTCACTGGAAAGATACTTTCCAAAAATGATTCGTGTAACCCTTTTTGATTGGAAAACCCTCTGTTATTGGGTTCTACAGTATGTAGAGCATATAAAGGTTCCCCCGGGACAGGCAACCAGAAAAGCTTTAAGTATTCTTAAAAGGTCCTTGAACGTTTAAGAGGATAATAAAGTGCTTGTATCTTCCAGGAGGAGTAGGGGGTTTAATATAACAGAGAACTTTTAAGGCGTTCTTAGAATGACGACCAAATAACTCTTGAATGGGATTCAGTGGTTTACTGGATATATAAAGGTTCCTACCTGCTTTTCAAATTCTTTCTGATTAAGAAAAAATGTGCTGTAGAACCTTGAAGTGTTCCATCAGAGGAACAACCAAAGACACTCCAAGCAGCTTTAACACTTATTTAGATATTTTATTTTTATGTCTGTATTTTGGTAATTCCAAAAATGGTTGCACTAATGTTGTCATAATCCCTCACACCTCTAAGGACCTACCAAACTTCAGTCCAGTATCTTAAGGAAAGTGTCAACAATGTTCCTGTGTTAAAGCCTTATTATAACTGTCATGTTTCTGACCAGAGGAAGTGGTGGTCCACCGACAGTCCTGGAGGAGGAATTACACAATCTCAAGCATGGTTTGGGGG
>JAQMYJ010000008.1:24978498-25006869 GCA_030014305.1 Clarias laeviceps | reverse complement strand
TCTCGAAGCATTCTGTCCTCCGCCTTTTACAGCTCCGGAGCAGGAAAGACTTCACTTACTGTGTCCAGTACGTGCTCGTCAGATTTACGTCCACCGCATTAGCCAGTGGCGTAAGTCAGAGCTTACGCCATATGCTACGTGGGCCGCAACCGGGGGGCGGCCGCCACTAGACAAACGCTGTCACATTGGCTGAGAGATGGCATTGCCCTAGCCTACACTTCGCCTCTAGGAATTAGGGCTCATTCGACCAGGGGGGTTGCCTCATCTATTGCGCTGGCAAGAGGAGTCCCCTTGCAGGAAGTGTGTGATGCGGCTGGTTGGTCCTCTCCGCACACATTTGTTAGATTTTATAGTTTGGATGTTCATGCTACTCCAGGCTCACAGATCCTCGAGTCAGCCTCCCAAAGCTAGGTCTGAGACCTCCTTGGCTACTGTGCGCACACGCAACACAACCCAGTGCAGCGGCGTTGGTATTCTCGTTCCCATAACGTTTTCATATTAAGCTCCAATGCCACACTGTTTGCGTGACTGGACATCCTTTCAGACAAAATTGATCTGAGGAATGTTTCCAGTTCACTCCTATTTATAACCTGCAGGTGCACTTCATCAGATGATGTCACCTGACCAAGGTTATATACAGTAAGCCAAAAATTTGGCGTGTTTGACACACACATGCTTCACAACCGGCAACACAAAAAGATGTTCCCATAGCGTTTTTTCACGCAGCATCTCGTTCCCGCTTTTTCATGGAACAGGGTTACAGCAAAGTAACCCGAGACGAATACTGGTGTCAGTTGTAGAACATTAGTGTGTACTGGAGAATCTTAGTGTTTCTTGGAGAATAATGGTGTCAGTTGGAAAATCTTGGTTTACATTGTAGCATATTGGTATATGTTGGAGAATGTTGGTGTTAGGCTGAGAATATTAGTGTATTTTGGAAAATACTGGTGACTGCTGGAAGATATGGGTGTTAGCTGGAGAATATTGATGATTGTTGGAGAATTCTGGTTTATTTTGGAGAATACTGACATGTGTTGGAGAGGGATGATTGTTGGACAACAATGTGAAATGGGGTGGAGTGGAGAATGAATGTAGGTGGATATTGATGTATGTGACCACAGTGGGCATCAGCTTAATTTTGTATAGGTGCCATGTGCATGGTTGTTAGCAAGTTCCCAAAATGCCTCAGCACACAACATGACTAAGTATTAAAAAACAATGTATATGTTATAGATGGTGTCACTTGATGGTTATAGCTGTCATTACAAAATCCACTCATCCAGCCTGCGCTCACGTTCCAAGAGGCAAGAGGAACTCCATCAAATTTCATATGAACCTCACCCTCGGTCCGAACCCCAGTGGAGACCTGGACACATATAACAACCTCTTTTCCAACCTAGCTATGCATTTTGATTTACAAACGAGCCGAGAAAAAAAATTCTGGATATAAACCAATGGCTATCAAGCCAATTCAATATTCTCACAAGAGTCTCTGACCATCTCACATTAACCAAATGTCAGTGATGGATGTACACTGAGATTTTGTTGCGATCTTTCGAAATATGTCTGGGGCTCAAATATCCTGGCTAAAATCCGTTGGTGTGTGTCTAACTGCATGGAGGATAAATAACATGATTCCAGGTATATCTGTGTGTATGCTGACAGGAAGGGGAGGAGAGAATGCCAAAAGCATGTTTAAGTCATCAGTCAAAACACAGGGTGTGCTGGTTATGAATCAACAATCTGTCAGTAGCATCAAAAAGATAAAATAGCCAAATTTATTAACGTCAATCGCTAGGAGAAAAGAGATCTGAATTTCAGAGTCCATTCCAAGCAAACTATACTGTACCTTCAGGTTTTTAAACTTTTAAACACGGCCATAAAGGGGCCGAAGGTGGCTCATCTGATCGGACTGAATGACTTTTGACAGGCATTGAGTAATGGCCGCAAAGCCCAGGAGGAGAACGTTAGTGCCAAAACCCGCTCCTGCAATATTTAACCAGTTGAACATAGGGGGGATGTCACCCAGCGTCCAGGCTCAGTGAACAGCACTCACCCATCTGGAAGCCATTAACGTTACAGTGCTTTATTGAGCTAAAATATCACAATTCCAGCAAAACACAACTCACAATCCCACCCAGGAGTTGACGTTATGGGTGATTCTACAATTGGGGTGCCATTACATTAACAAATATGCATGTAAACTAAAGGTAAAAAAAAAAACATTTAATGCCTTTTATGATGCATGATCCAGATAAAACAAAAATCTTCAGTAACCAAGAAAGCATCATTTTTGCCTCCGGTCCACACTGGGAATTGTCTAAGATCATGAGTTTAATTCTATTCTAGATTGGTTTTAGTGTAAAAGCTGAATGCACTTGTGGACACCATGGGGAAACATAATTCCACTAATAGAGCTCACCTCCCCAAAAAAAACAGACATTTATGTGTCTCTGGTACTTGTCGTACTTCCTGTTTATGTGTGATCGTGGTTTGGCTGGTGATGGTGAAATATGTCATGGTTTATGATCTAATCTATAATTCGCTAGGTATGATGTTCCTTGAGGGTCTCCTTTCAACATATGCTTTAGGATTGACTTTAAACCCTGACTCACTATGATCAAACTTTCAGCTGGTGCAAATGGCCCCTGGGTGTTTGGAATTTCAGAAAGATTTTGGTCTGGTCCATGGATTCTTTTCTGCTACGTTGGGAGTATATAGTCCTTGGAGATCACAGAGGAACGTGCCCAGCAGCACTGTGGGTCGTCAGGGAGGCCAAGTGCAGGTTGAATTTGGATTTGCTGCAGTAGACGGTCCCAAAGGCTTGGCTGGAGGAGTTATACATCACTCGGCTATCATATCAGCCTGGCTACATCTCCGCATGGAACTGCGATATAGGACTCGGCTGCTGACAAATGTGTTCATGCTTTTTACGCTCTGGCTCAGCACTGGATGTTTTGCAAGTGTGTGTATGTGAATTTAAAGTATATTCCTGTGTCTATGCAATAACAGCCAAAAGAAATATCATAAATCCATTCTTTGTTATGATTAGAGGAACCATCAAACCATTCAAGCACCTTCTTCTTGAACAGTATTAGACCACAACGGCCATCAAAATATAAAAACATTGCAGTGATGTATCATACCTGTGCGTGATGGGTAAGGAGTTTCTAGAATGTTCTGCCCCATTTATGTTGCTTCATATTGTCTTAAAAGATGAATGTTTTATAAAGTTGGATAATGTTGCCGGTTTGTTAGTGTTTGATGATGTGTTCATGTGCGGTGGAAAATGTTCGTGTGTATAAAAAAAAACAGCGGAGTTTTGATAGTAAAAGTGGGAGAATGTTTGTTTAGCTGTGAATCTATCCATGTTCAGCCTGTTTGTATTGGAGAATGTGTTGGGTATTATTGATTAAAATAGATTTTTCTGTTTAACAATAAAATGTTGGTTGAAATAATTTTGTTTGCCAATTTCACAAATGGGAATGCTGGTGTATGCTGGTGAATGTTGGTGTAAATTGGAGAATGTTGGTGTATGTTGGAGAAAGTTGGTATGTGTTGGAAATTGTTGGTGTATTTTGGAGAATGTTGGTGTATTTTGGTACATTTTGAAGGATGCTGGTGTGAGATGGAGAATGTTAGTGTACAGTATGTTGGAAATTCTGGTGTATGTCAAAGATTGTTGGTGTATGTTGGCACATGCTTGTGTATGTTGGTGTAGTTAAAGAAAGTTGGTGTATGTTTGGTGTGAGTTGGAAAATATTGGTGTATGTTGGTGTAGTTAAAGAATGTTGGTGTATGTTGGAGAATGATGGCATATGTTGGTGTATGTTGAAGAATGTTGGTGTGAGTTGGAAAATACTGGTGAATGTTGGTTTATGTTTAAGAATGTTGAGTATTTTGGAGAATGTTGGTATGTTTTGGAGAATCTTGTGATTGAGAGACAGTAATTTAGTGATCTAGCAATTTGGGGGTCCAGTGATCCAGCATCTTGTCTCAAAGAGGTGGAGTTTTTTTTCTTTTCCATCGAACTTTGCGTCTGTTCATGTGATATTGGGATCTTGTGATCTGGGATCCAGTGAATCATTGCATAAGATTATTGGAAGATTATTGGTGTGATGGAATGGTATTTAACTCGAGATTCAGAGAATGTTGATTGTGTTTCTTGGGGAACATTTGTCTTCAGTGTAATCAATCTACTTCCATTGTACCTTTAAAGATTTTCTCCCTTGCAGCATGAGCACGACATGACTTTGCAGTGGAAAGTTCATGTGTGGCTCCTTGAGTCTGCTAAGACCTTATCACATCCTCCTTGATTGCTAAAAGCCCTGGTCATTGTTAGCAATGACATCACTGACTTTTCCGTGCACGTTTTCTGTCCAGATGTTGTCGGTCTCATGGGAACGTGTGTGTGTGTGTGTGTGTGTGTGTGTGTGGAGAAGGATTTGGGTAACTGTGTGACACTTCCATGTGTCCGTCCATCCCTTGTGTGTTATCATAGTTTCCTTTTTCTTTGCTTTGAAGATTCCAGTGCAGTATCGAACAGAAACAAATCTGTGTGTGTGTGTGTGTGTGTGTGTGTGTGTAAGTGACAGGAAATGAGAGAGAGTAGAAAGGGCAATGGGAGAAGAAAGCTAGCTCAGTTCATACGCTGACCCTGCAGATAGCGATCAGACTGAAGAACACCGCTTAATTTGTTTTCCTTTCAGAGCACAATTAGCACTGTAATAGCAGAGACACATTGCTGAGTGTGTGTATATGTGTGTGTGTGTGTTTGTGTAAGTATAAGTGCCATTTCCCAGAGCTGCTGAGAGGCTCACTAATGTCCTGAGAGGTTTTTAAGAGGTCACTCCCATGTCATTAGAGTACCGTGTTAGTCGCGTATAAATGTGTTTGAGGATAAAGAGGTGTTTAGGATGCTGCCAATGGAACGCCCACTGAAATGAGATATTTCATTAGAGAAATTAGAGCAATGATGGAGTCATTATACAATTTTTTTTTTATACTGCTGCAAAAATATTAGGACAATCAGGCGGTCAAGAGCCAATGTTTTGGGTCAGGAAGTTCTAATTGTTTCTCTTTTTTCCAGTATAATTGAGTAATTTTAAAAATAGTAATTTGTGCTGTATTTCTAGTGGGTAATTTTGACTTTTAATAAAATAAAGAGGTTAAAATATTCATTCACACACTCATTTAATCAGTTTATGTTGTTAATCAAACCAAAAATGAGGCAGTTACGTAGTACAATCCCGTAAAAAAAAATTCTGGTCAAAACTTTAAATGTTTTAAACATTGTAAAAAATATTAAATTTAATGTTTCCTTTATTTTTTTTTTAAACAAATCTTTACTAAAATCTTTACTAAAAATCTTGACTTTTTTTATGCATACTAGAATGCAAACAGGATTTTTTATTTTATGCCACTCATTTAAAACACAATTAAAAGTAATAATAAAATAATAATAATTTTTAAAAAAAGCCAAGACATTAGACAACATTCACACATTGAGAAATCTGAATGATGCAGATGGGAATATTTTGATGCAACACATACACACACACACATTTATAGAACAGACAAAATCTCCCAGCTCCTAATTGATATATCCCAGTTCAGCGTCTGCATGATATGAGTCTGTACCTTGGGCCAATCCCGCCCGTTCCACTCGCTGCGTTTTAATTGAGTCCACATTCAAATTTACTTATAAAATAATAATGGGTTCCCATGCAAATGAACCCCCGATATTGCCCCAGTGCCATTTACATATCCACAAGCAGCTGGGGAGTTCAGAAATCAATACAGATGATTAATATTATATGGGCTACAGGAATAATTAAAATCCATCTTGATGCGAGAAGTCGCTCAAGCTTGGCGAGGCCTGGGTGCAGGTTTTTTTTTTTTTCCTCCTCACCACGCTTTAATTTAATACAAGGGGCCCCGGATCGCAGTTTCAATTAGCGAGCGGCGGAATAATAATAACCTGCGTAAAAAATTACACTTTCAAATATATGTTATTTCATTTCATCTGATTGAATACATTTAGGGATTAATTCCCACTTTTCTTCGGGCATTAACATATTGCAGCAAATCGCTGAGTGAAATCGAACCGGTCGTTCTGTCTGGCGGAGCTGGGTGTAGATTTGGCGTCAGATACTAAACTCCGTTAAACGCTTTTCAACCACTGTTTATTTCTATGAAGCCATTTGATAGATCATGTTTTTTTTCCACCTGTAGAAGAAGTATCAAACATTCCTCTTTTTTTTTCCTTCATTTTTTCAATTTAACTAATTACCCGAATTTGGCAAGAGCGCATCAACAGATTTTTTGCATCTACTTCAGGTCGTAGCATGCCACAGGAGGGTGCTTCGCCAATAGCACGCTGCTGCTCCACTCTTCTACCATTTGATAGCGTTATAATGTTCTGGATCATGATTATGACTTTGTTAACGACGTTGCTGTATTAATAATAATAATATAAAAAAAAAAAAAAAACATTTTCCATGTTTTCCTGCTTCCTGCTTCTTCCAAGTTTTCTTCACTGCAGGAGGCTCACCTGCCTACCCACAATCCTTCAGTTAGTACACTTCCACCAGGGATTTGTCCCATGCTTGTACGCAAACCAACTTTTTTCTTTTTTCATGGGGTTTATTTTAATGAAACCATCCTGGCATTAAAATTCAGTTTGCATAACGGATTAATTGCACGCATTTGCATCTCCTCTGTGGATCACGTATTGTAGAGCGCGTCGAACCGCCGACATGAAATTATGACCATTATGTTCTCGACAACCTATTACATCTCGGGCACTTTGCAGGGGCATTGTCGAGAAGATCGCCCAGATTTTTGGTCTTTGCCCGTAATGAATGCACTTCGATATGTAATGACTGAGTAATCACATTATTTGCTGCAACTACTGTGCACACTAGGAAGTGCGCATCTGTGGCTCAGCGGTAATTGCTAGGCAGAAAAGATGA
Source organism: Clarias laeviceps (assembly GCA_030014305.1). Classification (NCBI taxonomy): domain Eukaryota; kingdom Metazoa; phylum Chordata; class Actinopteri; order Siluriformes; family Clariidae; genus Clarias; species Clarias laeviceps. Next base: position 24,999,895 of record JAQMYJ010000008.1, on the reverse strand, counting down.
GGAGGAGGAGAAGGAGAAGGAGGAGGATTTGCATCAGCGTTAGGGAGTTCCAGTCGCAAACGATTGCTCGGGATTGTTTTCGCAACAGGAGTGTCCGCCATAATAAAGTTAATGATCTTGAAAGGACTCCTGTGAAAAGATCTATTAGAATGCACATGTTTTCTCTAGTGCTTTTTTCTATGTGGATCCCTGTATACTGTGCAGGAGGTTTGCACATACAGAAGAGGATGGAGACAAAAAAAGAAAAAACTCCAATACTGGAGTTCCAAACTTGTTGGCCAAATTGACATTAGGAATGTTTATGATCCTAAGCCTCAACATTTTTTCACTTCATATTTATAATTTAGCTTCTTCAGACTGAAATGCAACGTAGGATGACCTTTGTTTCCAAATTGTCCGTATTGTATATGGAGTTTACATGTTCTCCCAGGGCTTGGTGGGTTTTCTCAGAGTAATCTGGTTTCCTCTCAGTCCAAAGACCTAATCGTTACTTGGTGTTCCCAAATTTCTTGTAGTGTGTGTGTTCTGTGATGGTACCAATGGAATTGGTAACCTGTCCAGGGTGTACCCTGCCTCATGCCCAAAGTCTCCTGGGCTAGGCTCCAGGCAGCCCGCAACCCAATACAGGAAAGGCAGTATAGAAGATGAATGAACAAATTTAGATGAAAGGTTAATACTCCTATATTTGTTTAGAAAAACTTCTTGAATTTATTTGAATATTTTACGATTTTTTGAGATAAAAAAAATATCTCAGGCAGGTACAATTAAAAATTATACCTGCAGGATTGGTTAGTGGGAGTGGGCTTTTGGAGGATTTAAAAGAACAGCCACACACTTATTTAGTTCAGTGCGTGTGGCGCTAGTTAGGCTATGAACCGCTAACGCAAAACAAAAGCGCAATTCCATTGAATTGTTGCTTATTAGCTGTCCTACTGGGCTACTGATAAAATACTTCAAATAATTTCAGAAAAGTGTTTGCTCTAACACAATTTGTTTCTCCTCTCCACTTCTGTAAACACAGCGGAACATTATCAGGTCACCGGCGTCTCAGGAGAAGCTGCGCTCGACTCCCTCTTCACCGTCTCTCCTCGGTTTCACGTTTAATTATGCCGCTCCTGTGATTACCAGGTAAAGCAAATTATGCCCTTTCGTTTGGCAGCAGATAAATCTTGCCTTCAATTTGCCGTAATGGCCCGTGTAATTTTTAAGGCGCGCCTACACGTTTTGCTCTTTTCGCCGGCATCATTAGTGGCTCTGCGTATTAGATATACGTTGCGGCGGCTTAATTTGGTCTCGCAGGAGCACTTGCCGGGATGCAGCTGCTCCTGGGTTTCTTACCGGAGCCTCTTTATTTGTTTCTTTTAGATCTGTGTGATTGAACGAGATCTAGAGGAACGCGAGGGTCAACGCCTCTGTGGAATTCTTTGAATATAAAATCTGTGCGGATCACTGGGAAAGTTGTTAGGAGAGAGGACACTGAGATATAGAGTAAACGTGGATTATTCCGTGCCGGATTGGAGAATTCCTTGGCTTTAACCTTGGCTATGATTTGTGCTAGGTGGACGTTAAGGCAATCCAATCCGTTATTAGTTTTCATTGGGTTTCCGCCAAGCTTTGGCCTGAGTTCCGTCTTCTTCTTCTTCTTCTTCTTTTTCTATCTGAGCATGATGGACCATTTTTCCCTAAATCCTCCCTAAAACTGCACCTTGCGAGCCGGACGTCAGAGATGCGAGTTGTACATTAACCACATTCCTACAGCTTTGCCAAGCCGAGCATGACAAAGCCGTATTCTTTATGGATGATGTCAGATTTATCTGCTAACACATGTCCCCGTGTGTGTGAGCCTCCCAGGCGGAGACCTGCTTAACATCTGGAGGCGTTCAGAGGCCACGGGCGCTCTCGGCGGCTCGCTGTTATTTCAACACACACCATTACCACACAATCTCCCCTTTCTCCTTCCATCCATCCTTTCCCCTCCAACCTGGCCTCCCTCTGGTCATCCGGAGAGCAAACGACAGGGCTTTGACACCCGCTGCGAGCAAAAACCCTTCTCCCTCACGTTGCGAGACGGTGGAGGGAGGAAGGAACAGGCCCGCCTGTGTGTGCAGGTTTCCGTGGGGAGCCTTGGCTTTGGACGCAGGCCCAGATCAATGTGACCTAAATTCAAATTGCGAATTAGAGGGCTGTCAGTGGGAAAGGACACTCTGCAAATGAGCTCAGGCAGCGTGGGGCCTCCAGGGACCCCCGGCGAACCAGGCACCCCCCCTCCCCCACCAACCCCACCAATTTAACAAGTTCCAAATGGGCGACCCGGCTATAGTCGCACTAACCTCCAGCCTCAGCAGCCGGGGGGCGCCTCTGCACATGAAGTGGGAGTTGAACTCTGTCTTTTCCAACAGTGTACCTGCCGAACCAGGGAAAACAATACACAGTGTTAATGTAAATTATTGGGAGGATTTGGTGGAAAAGAAAATGGTGAAGGTTTTAGAAAAGTGGCTAACATTGATGTGAGTTAACATACCTGACTAACCAGGACTACAAGAGGAAAGAACGAGTGCTACTTATAAGAATAATGTCACGATAGAGACTTTGGTGTGCATCAGTAACTGAAGTGGTAAGATTTTTTTTGAATCGCAAGCATAAACGTCTTGTCTCTGTTTGAATGTTGCTGGAATATTGGAAGCTTCTCTGTCTTTGGTTTACAGTAATTTTTTGAACGTCACAGATTGAAAAACAGAGGAAATTACCCATCAAAAGAAATTAGTAGGAATATGGATAAGACCTTTTAAAAATATATGTTAATCTGTTAAAATCTGCTTCAGTGAATATATAATGTAGATGATATGTCGGGCAGAATTTTGGAATTATAACAAACATTATTTAAAAATTAAAAATGTAAGTTTTTTGGAGGGAACCCAAGGGACAGTGGGGGAAAAACAATCATACATTTAAAAAAAAAAATCTTGTTAAAACGTTTATTGTGTGGACATTTTTCCATAACAAAATGCTCACCAATTTCTATCCCATGCACAACACCTGTGTACTGTCTAATGATATTTTTTGCACATTTTTTGGTGTATGGTGCTGCCCGAGGTGGCTTGGAGCTCACTGCAGTCATTCCTGTGAATATTCCGTGTGTGGAAAACCTGATTCTTGAAAGTCGATGGATAACATGTTGCCAACAAAGAGGACACACATCTGTTTGTGTACACACTGTGCACACAATCATTCACTAACACCACTAGCACATTACAGGAACTCAGCTGGGTGTTTTTGCCACATCCGCCATACAGTCCTGACAGTCCTGACCAGTCGCTCCAAGCCATTTACGCATGTTTGGGCTTTAAAGGAGTTCCTGGGAGGCCGGGGTTTCAGACGTGAATCAGACAAGTGATCCAATCGAGTCTCAGACGGACTGAGAAAACTTCCTACCTTTGTCGTATCTATGCACTAGTGATATACTGGCATACGTGCATTAGTGTAAACAGTGAAGAAATAAAGGGAGTTATTACTCACAGAACTGTGTTCTGTTATTCTGCACAATCAAAAGTCCCTTGTTGAAGGAAGAGTGAAGAGAAGAGGTTAGGGTTTGTAAAGTAAACGTCTGAAGATTTATGAAACTAAATGAAAGAATTGCTGTTTTTCTTATTCCACCTACCAAAAAAAAAAAAGAAGAAAAAAAAAAAAAAGAAAGACTCAACCCCCTCTATATATACACCACATACAGCAATCCATAAGGGAACGCAGCCCTTTTGATTGCCTCCGATAGCATATGCTAATTGTTGATTGTCTCCAATATTATATGCTAATTGTCACGAATTAGCATAATTCATTAACATTTGGGTTCTAATTACACGGCGAAATAAAGGCGAGGTCTGCCACGCCGCCGTGTGCACCGACTCCCTAATGCGCTCTGCGAATTACGCCGCGCATATTGCTTAGGAAGTCGAAATAGCAAACGCGTGGTGGGGGCGAAACATGCGATTATTCCCCGATCAAATGTTGTCTCTTGTCTCCTTTTGCTCTTTGTTGGCCTGCAGGTGAGCCGTGGATCTACTGCTCGGATTTATTTACAAAAAGAACACATTCACAAACATTCCTTAAAATGCAAATTGCACAGCAGCAGTGTTTTCATGTCTCCTAATGAACGCTGCGTTCGGAGGAAATTTAGAAGAACAAAAGGGAAATTAGTCTTTTTCTTTTTTCTGGTGTGTGTGTGTCTGTGTGTGTGTGTGTGTGTGTGTGTGTGTGCATCATTACAGCCTTATGTGCTTGATATGTAATCTTATATTCTCTTTGAAAGTCTCTCATCAAGGCTCATTAATGACATTTTCATTTCTTGAAGAAAAAAAACAACAACAGCACAAAAACACAACACCAACACAGTGGGTTAGAAAGTGCAACAATTTATTTATTTAGCGTGTTAACTTTGTTAAGTCGACTTAAAAAAATGATTTGGACAATGATATTAAGTGGCCTACGACTGAAATGCATCGCTACACACACTCACACACACTTACATGTAGGACTGATTATCATTCCTGGTCAATTAGGTAATTAGTCTTAGTTACGGGCAGTTAGTATAACATTTAATATTCAGCACTCTGTGTGCATTGTGTACAAAAGTACAGAATTGCATATGAACACACACTGCACGCTTTGTTCAAGAATACTGTTTTAGTCTATTACTAGGTGTTTTTGTCACACCAGTAAAGGTTTATAGGAACATCCTTAACACGATACAACATTCCGTTATATTCTTTAGTAGATAAGAATAAAAAAAACACACACATACACAGCTTTCCTTCTAACGTTTAAAAAGAGCCGACACTGGAGACTCCTTACATATTCATTTATCCTACACTTTTCCAGCATCAACGTCATTGCAAGGCAAGTTACATTCCTTTGACATGATGGTTACTTGGCTAATAAAATTTCCTAATGTTGTGCAACGACATCATCCTGATTGAATCAAGTGTTTGTGATCAGCAAAATGATAAGAACAATTATTTTCTCATTAAAAGGAATTACAATAATGTGATACCATAAGATTCATAGGCAGTGTGTGTGTGTGAGTGTGTGTATGGAGTGTGAAGTGTGTAGTAAGCACACAAAGAAGGGCCTTGAATCAGTTCCCATTGCATCTCTTCACAGAGGCGGAGCAAGGCAAAATTCCCAAGGACAGGATTTAGGGGCCGTGCAGAGGACCCCTACGAGACATGGCCAGAAGTGAGGTAATTGAACAGAGCCAGTGTGTATGTGTGTGTGTGTGTGTGTGTGTGTGAGGCCTCCTCTGAAGGAGCAAGCCTCCTGAGAGAAACTCAGCGAGAATGGGAGGGTTTTAATGAATGGAGACTGTCATTAAAATGATAACTATTTCCTCTGAGATCATATCCAATTTAAATGGAAAAGAAAAAATATTAGAGAAGACGTATGGGGAGCAAAAAAAAAAAAAAGGTAATTGAAAGATCTTGGATTTCTTCTGCCATTCAAATCTTCTGAGCTTAGTAGAGGAAGGAAAATGTTGCGTACGGATCTCAACAAACTTCTCCCAATTACGTCTGTTTTCCCAGTATTTAATCTGCCAGAGAGTCCCTCAAAAAGCGGTTTGAACTTTGACCCCTGAAAGACGGTAAACCGCTTAGAACCGATCCTGGCTCAAAAAAAGAAAAAAAAAAATGCACAGCTGCGGCAACATGAGACACGAGTTCAGGGCCGACGCTTCGGTCGGAATACAAAGAGGAATGGTATTTCCACGCAGCGCTGGAGGAACGTGTTAAGGAAATATACGCGAGATCAATTAAAAGTGAGATGAATTCACTCGGATGAATTTCAGGTGTGCTGCGAGATGAAATGAGGCGGTGTTGATAAGCGGGAGGGTAAAGTGAGACGTTTTAGCGTATTTGGAAACAAACGATGGTGAGAAGCAGATGGGAAACTTGCAGAGAATCAATTCGGGCTCGTCATGTGACTTGACTGCAAGCTGAGGAATTTTGGGTGTCTGCCTTGTGATTTAAACTTTGATAACATTTAACATTATTTGCAAAGGAGATTGTTCTGCCGTTCATGAGTATCTGTGTATGTTCTGCATCTTGCATTAAACTACTCTTTTTCCTCTGCAGGATCGAGGTGGATCCAGAGCCCATGACAGGAACACTGTGTGCATTGTGGGAATACAGTTTCAGTGGAACATGGAGGAGGTCACCACAAAGTCAGGAAGACCAGATTCATTCATAAGCAACTAGATATTTCCTGTGTCGGGTCTTACAGACATTCCCCAGCAGGATTTTTTTGGTTGTGAAAATGTTGTGATGATGTTAATGTTCTAGACATCAGGACAACTGTGGTATTAGGTTGTTTTTGAAAGTTAGAACGAATTAAGTGAAATGGAGTCAGAACAACATTGACTACATGAAGATGGGATAAAGGTTGAATAAATGCCCCCTAACACACAACAAAAACAACTTCAAAACTGGCCTGAGGGAGACTTGGACTCTGGTCACAGGACAACAATGAACAACAGCAACTTGCTGAAATATTAAATTAGAAAACAGCCAAAAGGTTTTTTAAAAAAGCATAATGTCTGAGAACTTTTTCTTGAAAGACATGATGGCAATATTTATGAAATAGAGAGGTAACATTACTACACTAAGAGATGAGTGAAATGAGATACTGTACACATGCACCGTGTGGGGGAAGCTGGTGTACCCGTCCCAATTTCCAATCAGAATTCTAAACCATTATAGAAACTTAAGGCGCCATGGATGTGGTTGGACTGCAAATGGATGTTAATTAGCCTAAATGCTCCAAATAAAGTTCAATATTTTGGTGTTTTGAGGTTGTATTTGCAACATCGTTTTCGGGTCATTCATTTAATGTTCCCAACATCATTTTATCATTCTACCTTTCAAAAACAACATTGGCCCAACAATGATGAACATCATCGCCGTGTTGTTACAACTATGTTTCAGATGCTCATCCATCCTTAGTGTTTCTGCTGGTTCTTTCATTATCACAAAAGGTTTGGTGAAGGGTCAATTAGGACAAAAATAGCATATGCCAGTTTTCCAAAAAATAGTGTAAAGTCCTAAACATATCAGAAAAGTTACAGCTTTACCTTTACACAGCACTGGCACTGGAGACTCCTTCCGTACTTACTATAGAAAATGTAGTATGACTAGATCATAGAAGTTGTAGTATAGAAAAAAATTTAATACTGCTGAGCAATCGGAATCTTTCCTGATACAATGTCATTTGCACTTAAAAGGAGAGATGTCAGACACTCTAGCACCCCCCCCCCCCCTTTGCTGAGTTCAGCTAAATGTATTTATTTATTTATTTCAAAACATCTTTAGTGAAAGTAATAATTGAAAGCTATTAGTTGCCCTGTGGCCTGATGGGAGAAAGCGAAAAAAGTCCAAAATCTCAGTGGCCTGCCGTGACTCCCACACAGCGGAGCAGATGTCTAAGCCGTCTTTGTGTACATCACATATTAGCATGACAAAATAATCCATTAAGTGCATTATGTACGCTCGAAGCACTTTATATTAGATATGGGGTGACATGAGTTTATTAGGCTTGATGAGCTTATGGAGTACTTGAACAAACACTTAACATGCCTGATTTATTGTCTATTTGACCGTCCTCACCTTGGCCTTGTTTAGATCTCGAAACAGAAAACTTTTCTAGCTGAATATATACACTATGCACCAGCACAGAGGTACTTACAATGTTTACACACTTTATATATATATACACACTTTATCTTGTAAGCATTACTCAAGTGGTTCAGGGAAATTATTGCCTAATGAATGTTGGTATAATTGCAATAATTGGACAGTACACTTTGTGGACAGTCTCAAAACAAATAGATAGTTGGCCCTCTGCCTGCCGGAGGCGTAGAAACACAATGTACCAATCAACCGTCTCTTTAACAGCAGAGCCCAGAGAACAGATGCAACAAACCTGCCCCAACCATTCAATACAACGTAGATCAGTGGGGGGGAAGGGGTGGGTTTTTGGAGGGTTTATCAAAGAAATTACTGATCATAACATCATCCTTATGGGTCTCCAAAGAAACACTGAGCCCATCTTGCAGATTACTGCTTGATGAGAAAAAATGCAATTAAAATGTCAAATACTTTTTATTAGAAGCCGCCTGCCCTGTCGAGTCGAGCATCCCCAGGAGTCAGCAGCAAGCATTAAATGGATGGCAAAACAGAAACATGCAGACAGAATTAGAGAGTGTTACTGTAAGAAACAAATTAGGCTGTTGGAACTGTTTTTCGTGCTGGAGTGGTGCTCGAGGCCACTCAGAAGCCTAGCTCTCATCTGCTAGTTAGACCATATAATCCTAGTCTTTTTGCATGCTCCTACATTTAGCATTTGTCATTTAGGATCCAACTTCGAAGAAGAGACTTAAGCATCTTTCTCCAAAGCATCCAAAGCCTTAAAGACTGAGCCACCAATTTTGATCAGTACTCCAAAAACTTTGCAACCCTTTCCCAAGTACATGGACACACACTTAACGCAATATTCCCTGTCTCTATACTCACCAACCGCCAATCTGCACCAGTGAATTGTACCAAGATAGACCATCTTGACCATCATTTTGTTCTGACCCCAGTAGTCAATGCAATCAAAATGAACTGCAGCAATGCTTTCTGAAGAAACCCCTCTATGCCTATGACTACCTTGATCTAATCAACAAGAAGGATTAGTACTAAGCAGATCTGAAGGACAGACGCAAGGATGGTATGGTTGCTGTTCTAATATGTTTCATGATGAGGTTGTGTGGGGATGTGGGGATGTGTTAATTCATGGGGTGCAGTTAGTGTTTCAAGTTCATCCCACATGTGGTCAGGGGGATTGAGGTAATGGCTTTGTGCCTTGGAAAGGATATCTACATGAACCTTGCGTTGTGCAAGGTGTCCACAAACCTTTAGCCACATCCTGCAGTCTTACAGGAAGGAGCACTTTTATTTTCTCCTGGCCTGAAGTTCCTAGAGAATGCCTAATCCTGGGGGTTGGAGACAGTTTAGTTTCCACATCTAGATAGAATGGACCAGTGATAAAAGTTTGATGTAAATAGATGATGCCACATTGACTAGTTCACAAATGTTGATTGGCAAACAGAAAAAGAATGATGAGGCACTTTGGTACACTTGGCCATTTGTTCTGAGGTAACCATGTACATTAAAAGCAAAGAGAAGTGCACATCTGTGTTCCTCTAATAAGGTACAGAGCTTTGCTTGGTTAAGGCTTAGGTTAATGATCAGAGGTTTGGTGGTTCAAGCCCGAGCTCCACGAGTACCATATCATGGGTGACCCTGTGCTCTAACCACGTCTTCCTGAGGCAAAGAAAATCATTTTGCTGGTGTAATGTATATGCGACAAGGCTGGCAGAGACACAAAGTTTGCTTTTGAGCAGGTCCTCCCTTGAACAGGTCGGAAATAAAAAATGATCTTGAACTGTGCAGTAAACACAGACAAAGGATAACCAGTGAAACAACAAAGACTACCAAAGACTTCAAGCATTGGTTACTTCTACATTGCTTCGAGCACTTGTACCACTCCCTGTTTTAAATTAAGGCTAAAGCACCCAAGTGATTGAATGGACTGCAAATGGATCTAATTAAGAAAAGTTTTAAATTACTTGCCATTGGTTAATTTCTCCTCTTCTCTGCTTTCATGTGTCTTATGATTTTAAGTTTGTTAATTAGTGTGTTCATTCAGAATTAATAATTTACTATGGAAATGTTGACAGCATAATGACCTTTAAAAGTCTCATTTGTTGTGCTAGGTCTGGTAAGATGACACTGGTGTGGTGGGAAGAAATGGAAACAAAAGAGGAAGAAATAGAAGGTTGTTAATGGATTTTAACAATAGGTCCCCTGTGTATTCATTAGCATGAGCGGTTTGAATTATTTTACAGCCATTTGTAATTAGTATCTGTGAGAGTTATTGCCATAATCATCGTCAAGTTCTCAGGATTCCTTTGGTTAACAATTAAACTTTGCTGTTCTTATAGTTGGTGTGGGGAAACGGACATTCGTAAAGCTCACACTTGTAAAACTAATAAAACCGTAGGGTTCCTTTAGGAGGAGTTTGATCATTTCATAGTTATGAGATTTTGTGCAAACTTCAAAGCAGCTCTTAATAAGGCAGCAGGCGTTGGTTAGTCCATTGACGGCAGAGTTTAAACTTAGGAACTGGTTGATGTCAAAATGACTTATTATTGTTCACTAATTTTCTCAGCTTGCATGCAATATATATTGTAGAATAGACCTTTTATGCACTCTTAATGATACATTTGAGTTTAGTTAGGTACCTGAATATTTAAAATAGTTTTATTTACAGTGTAGTTGTTTTTATTTTGTGCATATTCTGTGTTTGTTGTGCAAAAAGGTTCCAGTTATTTTTAATAACATTTTAGAAGGGCTGATGATGTTGATGATCTCCATGATACAACATTCATTCATTCATTTATTAATTCATATATTCTTTTAAGTTTTAGTTGCTACAATGGATCCGGGGCCTTTCTCAGGAACCCTGAGTGTAAGGTTGGAATACACCCTGGATGGGATGCCACTACATTACAGCACACCACAAGTAGGCAGTTTTATGCCATGTTACTACTGGCATGTTTTTGCTAGGGAAACTAATCCAGAATGCACATCGGAGAATATGTGAACTTGAGAAAATCCTGAAGTGCTTCAAATGTTTACATAGCAGTGGCAACTTGGTGGCCGTGGGATTGAAACCTGGGACCTTCTGAGCTGTAGTTTAACGCCTTAACCATTGAGCTACGTCTGACACCACACAGCTACTTACTTATAGTTATAGTAGTATAGTGTTTTTACTTAAAAACTATAAAAATTATATTACTATACTACTGATCACACAGAAAAGACAAAATCTAGCACAAATTGCCATGCAGCCCATGAACAAAAGGATCAGAACACCCAGGTCACCACAGCTGGCCGTGCACAGTGCCCAGCAGGCCAAGTGCCTAAGGCCGCTGACCCGGCCCTCAAACTCTCCAAATTCTAATCTAAAAAGGAACTGCTGCCAATGTCCAGGTGCCAGTCACCACAGCACACCCCCGGGGGTCCTTCAAAGCTACACCCCAGGGGAGCAAAGCTGACCTGGTGGCACAAGTGGAACCCAAAATGTAGGTGCTTTAAATGTTATGTGTGTTATCAGTGTTATCTAATCCTGTTTAGGGTTATGAGTGGCCTGAAGCTTCCCTCAGGAAACTTAGGACACGAGGCAACATGCACAAGGGGTTTTAACCCATCGCAAGGCACAAGCACACACAATCATACACGACAGGCAATTTGAATACACAATGTACACCTACTGTACAATGTACTGTATGTCTTTAGATTGTTGGAGAAAACTGGAGTACCCAGAGTAAACTGACGCAAACTCCACACACACAGACCCGAGGCATTATCCTTTGGTGTGACAACAGTGCTAACTACTACACCACAGTGCCACCTTACGCTCCACATATTTACAAAATCACTATTTTTCCAAGAGCTTTATCCTAAAAAAAAGTAGTTTTCAACATTGGGACATGTCCCAATTGACTTCCAGTAGTCCTGGTAGTACTCACCTTACCATTTTTACAACCTAACTCTCCCCATCTAAACCCTAAGAATGCTTCTCAGCATCTCCAAGATAGCTATGGACAATGTGTAGTGGACACCAGGGGTTTTAAAAGTGGCCAGTAACAGAAGAGTTAAAGCAGTGAGTGGTGAGCAGGAATGAGGATGGAGTCAGTCACCCTTGGGCCTCAGTCCTTCTCATCACACTTCATCATTCTTTGAGCTGGGGCCATTCTCTTGCCCCACTCCTGCCGCTGCTTTTATTTCCTCTTCTTTTAGTGCCCATCTAATGGCTTATTTATTACATCCATACTTTATAAGTTGGATCCTGTGTGGCCTAATTAAGGGCCACGCTTCTTTGGAATTCTATGATAATTATGTGCCTTCGTTGTTTTAATATTAGTCCTCGCCAGACTGAAACTCTCGTTCACTCACTGCATTCCCAGAGGGGTTTTTTATAGGACTGATGAAGCTGGGGCAGAATGATGGTGGATGTTTATATGGCTGCTCTGAAAGCTGAATCTCCCCTAGTCTCTTGTTTCAAAAGTCCTTCAGCAGGCTGCATACAGGTGGAGAAACTTGGCTGCAATAACGACCTGCTTCAAGTGCTTACATTCCCTTCGAAGGTTGTGTTCAGGAAACTCGGGTGAAGGGCGAGGTAAAAAGAGTAGTCCGATTCCTTTCATATTTCAATTCCATACCCACTTATGAACACACACACACACACACACACACTGTATAATGGAAAGAGCTTTAGATGCACCATTTCTTTCAATATTTTTTTTAATGAAATAAGGATAAGCGGATATGCTGCACTTTTTAAATAAATGCCACAATTGGATTGTTGTAGGATCTAAAGAGATGGCCTGGCTCAGTGGGAGAGAACATTGCTAACTAGGATACAAGGATAAGCATGAACAGCGTGTTTGCTTGCATTTCTTAACAGGAGCGCTTTCGAGTTCAGCTGCTGTATAAACATTTCTCATCAAGTAGGAATGCTCCCTGAGGAAGCGCCACAGTGCTGAATAAGTTCTGAGAGGGGGGAAAAGGTCTTGGAGGCAAACCTATACACCATGTTCTTTGTATGTTCTTACAGAAAAGCTATATTTCATTATATTTATCATTTTTTCGTAGTGTAATTTTCCCGATTTTTCCACCTTTGGCATCGGAATATGCAATGTAATGGGCAGTTTTTACTTTCAGTGTAGCTCATTTCCACTCACTAGACAGTAATGCCGTTTAAATGCTCGGACGATAATTGCTGCCCATCCTCTAGAGATGCTCTGGAATGCTTGAGTGGCATTTCTCACATTTCTACAACATGTAAATGGTCTCAATCCAGTCACTTGTGCAGGAACACGAAAATATACACTGTGCAATCGCTCCTGCTCACATTCACACTCTGACATGTATTCACAGTACATTTAATATCAATATCGTTACACACACATACACACACACTAACATTTCTACAGATGCAGATTTTTTCAGTTTAATCATAAAACCCAAAAGATACTTGAGGTAGTGCGTAAAACGTTTTTATGAGGTACGTGCTTTTAGGTAACTTACTGTAATGCTAGTTTATAGCAGCATTGATTTAAAAGCCCATGTTATTAGCATTACATGTAAATAATTGAAAGCATTAATGAAAATCAATTGGATCTAAATGAACATACATAACACTTAAACACCACCAAGAAATCCTGTAAGGTTAGCTCATTTTAGCTACCCTTACCACTAAATATAATTATTTATGAATAAAACTTATAACTCGTCTAAGGTAAGTCTAAAGGTTAGCTAGACAGCTACCACTACCGTGGAATTAATAATATAATCTAAAGATTCTTCTCAGAAATCCAGTCATCTTGTGCTAGTCAGATGGCAAAATAATACATTTATGAACATATCATTAAAATTCCTTGGAAACATTCTGTCAGGTTAGCTCATGTTAGCTAATTGGTAGCTATATATTAGTATGAACCAGTATGATGCAGATCAATCCATGCTATCTATTTTCACCCAAATGAGGATGGGTTCCTCTCAAGTGATTTCCTATTACCATCTCAGGGAGTTTTTCCTTGCCACTGTCACCATCGTCCTCTCATCACCTTGCTCATCAGGGACAGTCTTATGATTTTGATTCGTACACATTCACATTTCAGTGAACATTATATGCAATTAATAATATAATCTAAAAATTATTTTCAGATATTGAGGCGGCTTATGTTATTTAGATGGCAAAATAATTAATTTCTGAAAAAATCTTTTAAATTCTCTGAAAAAAATCTGCCAGCTTGGCTCATGTTAGCAATCTGGCTAATTACCCGCTAATTACCCATAAACGTTACAAAAAAAAAAGGAAAAAGAAGATTCCTCTCAGGTTAGCCCATGTTATTAGCATTATGAAAATTAATTTTAGCTACTATTGCCACTAAAGATAATGATTTATGAATAAGGGTTGAAAGTCCTGGAATTTCCTCAGATTAGCTAGCACTATCAGTGACCAATAGAAGCAATTACCAATGTAATCTAAAACTTCTCCTCAGAAATCCAGCTTATGTTAGTTTGGTGGTTAAATAATACATTTATGAACAAATCTTCAAATGAACGAATTCTCTGGAAAAGGTCTGTCAGATTAGCTATATGATTAGTTTCTCAGTGTTTATAAATATGGCTTAAAGGTTCTCTCAAAAATCCTTACCAGCTAGCTGATGATGGCTAGATAGATTAGTAGTAAATATTATAAACATTTTGGAAAAAGCCCTAAAAGTCAGATAGCTAGATCATATTACTGAAGATTGCGTTATGAATGATTTAAAATGTTTAGTTAGTTAATGAAAACTTAGTACTACCTGTGAAAATTTAATGTAAGAAGTTTTCTTAAATATCCTGTCAAGTTTTCTTATATTATATGGCTGCCTAATAATTTTGTCAAAATGTATATAGCTGTATATAGCTAATATCCAGGAATCTAACCCATCATCATCATCATCATCATCATCATCAGAAACAGATGATATCATTAGCATCTTTAGAGCTCAAGTAAATTTTGTACCATCTATATAAATAAAAGAAAGGTTTTGTCTGTATATTGGTCACCACTCGCTCTCTAAATGATATCATTTGTTACATTAGAGGACCTGAAACTAGTCTAAGAAAAATGTATGTATGTACAGTATGTCTGCCTTTTATGTCTGTCTGTATGTCTGTCAAGCCAGAATTTATCACAGCATCACAACTTTGGCAGTAATCACGGTAGGTATTTGCCTGAAGTTAAACCTGTGGCATAAATGAAATCAAAATGATGATTAGAAGCGAAGTTATGAGCAGTTATGTGTGGCAGATTACCCTTACAACATGACACACGTTTTTGGATGAATATATCACTTTTTCCCTTGAGGTGAGCATGATTATACAGGTCACTCAACAGAGCCAATCAACAAGATAGTGTACTATGTGTACTGTACATAGAGTATGCAGAAGACATGGTAATGCATCTAAGAGCTGCCACAATCCTCACGAAACACAAACAAAAGCAAAACACAGCATGGCTTACTGCAAAAATAGGCAAGTGGACAATGAAAGATGTACAACTTACCGTAAACAAGGCGTAAGATATTCAACCATACAAAATTTTATTTCTTTCTATTAATATGTTAGAGAGAACAATTAGCTTTACTGAAAGACAGGCAGACATGTATGTGGGCTTCAACCTGAAAAAAAAATAATATCACTGATTACATTTAAGCTGATCATCTTATTTTTAGCTTGAAACTATTTCTACGATCTCTTTTCCAGTCAATGACGGGTACTGTACTTCCGCTATGTATAAATATTTAGGTTTTAGATTTAGCTGCTTTGTTTGTTTTATATACAGTACATCTTGCATGTATTCAATAGTAATATGAACTAGTAGAAGCTTTAAGTGGAACAGACTCTTTAAGCAGACTTATCATCTGTAACCATAAGCTATTTCACAGCCTAAGTGCTGATGGCTCCTCATTGTTCCTCTTTATCCAGTCACCTGATGCTAGCTGAAGTATGCCTTACTTATACTAAAGCCTGCTATCTGACTTATCCTTAACATGTCTTTGGGTGATGCGGATGCTTCATTGTGTCTCCTGCCGTGCTGTAAATCTGCCAGAGAACATGGACGTCTCTTCCTCTGCCAGGGCTTGGGCCAAATCCCTGACTTGGCTGCCGTCGCTCTCTTTTGGCAGGTGGCTGGAGCTCGTGTCTGCTTGTTCCATCAGAGGTATTAGGTACTTCTTAACGTCCTTCTCTCATTTCCTTTCCCCTCCATTTCTTCCTGCTCATTAGGCACTACGGATTCCATTCATTTAGCAATGAGCTGAGGGAGGCGTTGTGTGAACACACCCGGGCTTTACGTTGATTCATTAGCTCCGATTCGAACCTGAGACATTCTCTGCAGGTCTTTGCTCATTCTCTAGACAAACTCTTTGTTCTGTCCTGTTTTTTTTTTTTTGGTTTGTTTTGTTTTGTTTTTTTTGCCTGGAAAAAAACTTCCTAGAGCATCCCGAGTTTCGTCCGGCGTGACTTTGCTCCGCAAGAGAAAAACACAACAGACCTTGAAAAGTTCCAAACACGAGCAGCTTGGGAGAACTTTTGCAAATTAGCCAGATGTGTTAGTAGGACAGTCCCTGGTTGGATGATTTAAAACCTGTTTGTTTGGACGTGACCGCTGTTATCCGATCTGGCGCTTTTCTTATTCTTGTTTATTCTGCTCCACTGGCTTATCTTACCATTGAACCTGCAAAACTCTAGTGACCATCATTTTTTAGATTAACACTCCATCCCTGGAACTCCTTTTCATAAATAATCTTTATAAAGACCTCGCAGACATAGCATACTAACTTATTAAGAAAATAAATAAGAAGGGAAGTAAAACACTGTCAATTTGAATGATTTTGCAGAAACAAATCAACAACAAAATTGCTTAAATAAATAAATGAATGAAAGTAGGCAACAGTATAAAGAATATTTTAGACTACATATTATATATTTTAATACTAAAAAATTAACCATTTAATAGCACTGGCTCCACATTTTCTATGTTAACTTAAGTTCTGTCATTTGTAGATAGATGTTTTGTTTGATTAAATAAAAAATAAAAAAATAAAAACATATTGTAAATGTGAATTAAATAAATGAACATTTATGTATTTTAGGTAAATCTGATGACTTGTGTAAAATCTTTTAATCATGAAACGTTAAATGATTTCTTGATAATATTTTAACATTTTCATTTATTTACTTTCAAAACGTGCACATTTATTGTTAAGAAGAAGGTCATTTTTTCTATTACATATTTGTAAAAAATTTAATTGATAGATCCTGGGAATCATATTTTAAGAGTGACTGATTATCTGGATTTTTTTTCTCTCTCCCTCTTTCTCTCTCTGTCCATTTCCTGTCCTGCTCTATAACTTTCAGGTTTGAGGAGCTCCTTCAGGCCCCTGGCTGTGCTCATTAAAAACAGTTTTCCCATCGATTCTTGCTTGATTTGACAAAGTCAAGATCTCACATTTGGCGTAATATTACAAGGGAAACATTGAGCGAACGAGTCGCCCTGAACGACTGGAAATAAAACTCGGTCGAAGCCCTGGCCTGAAACCTGATCTCGGCGTCCCGTGCCGCATTTGGTTTTCATTATTTTGCCTCGAAAATTTAACAATAGCACCCAGGGATTAAGTCATGGGGCAGGGCGCAGCCAAGCCAAACATCCTGCCTCCCCCAGAAAAAATGGAGACGGATGAAAACAGGTGGAAGGAGTGCTCTTTGTATGTTTTTTTTTTTTTTTCGTGGAGGTGTCATGCGCCGGGATCGTCTTCGGCTGAAGACACACTTTTGGCAGGGAAAGTCAAAAGAATAAAAAACCTAAAACAAGGAGTGTTTCTTCACACTGCACAAACAGCATTCATATTTTTTTTCCCGTCTCTTTCACAGAGGAAATGATAATATTTCTTTTGTGATGGAAAAGATTGTAGTCAAAAAGATGGGAACACTGAGAGATGAAGAGATTGTGCTAGAGAGCGGGGTGTGATCTGAGGCAAGCACTGTGATGATGGGAAGCAGGCCGTGCTCAAATAATAATAAAAACTAAACTAAAAAATCTGTCAAGCATTAATATGTTTTTTTTTTTTTTTTGGTTGACTAAATTCAGAGCTTTATCAGTGCTTTTTTCTTCTTGTTACAGAAAAGTTATTTTTTTAATAACTGAACTGAGCTTTTTAATAAAAAAGATATAATGCTAAGATATAATGCTTTTCTTTAAGATTGCTTGTTTAATTATTTTTAGCTTATATTATTATTATTATTATTATTATTATCATTATTATTATTATTATTATTATTATTATTATTATATTTACCATATCAAAGAGTAAATATATTTTTAAATCAAATTTAAATTTGTTATCTATATACAGTGTTGTGTAATTTAAACCTGTTTCATAAAAAAAAATATATATATATTTTTTAAATTGTGCTGTTGTGACAGGTGCTGCTGTTTTTCACCTGCGCTGTGAAGTCATGTTGAATGCAGCGTTTCCCCTCATATGATTCAGTAACACTTGTCATCACTGGTGTTATCAGTCTCATCAAATCAGACCCAGTAAGCTCCTCAAAATAACACACACACACACACACACACACACACACACACACACAGAGCAAAAGAGTTGATGATACCTGATCTAGAACTCAAACATAAACCTCCAGAGTCTTCGGCATCCATTTTTCCAACACTCCTCCTGAGAGTTACATTTTAGCAAGCAGAAGTAAAAGACAGGTACTTAAACCCTGAACTTAGTTAGCATAAACGTTAACTGTCTGATCTTAATTAGCTATTGCTAAGAATTAGTTAGTTTAGCTATTGTTGTGAAAATTTTCCTCTCTTTTTAGCAAAAAAAAAAAACATTCTCTGAATGTCCAAGGCTTAATGTTTTATTGTTTACTAAAGTTTTTTTTTTTTTTTTTTGCAATTTTTAGAAATGATCATGATATTATTGAAAAGGAATAAAACACGTAGTTATGGGGAAAATAACTAAAAAGTGTTGTGAAAGATTTACACGAACTACGCTGAAGATACCAAATCAAATCATGAAATTGTAATGTGTGTGTTTGTGTGTGCAATGTAAACTATTTTAATGACATTTTAATTTGCTATTTTGAGTCACTATTTTAATAAAATATTAATTTGTAAAGTAAATTAATTACAGGTTACACTACATGACCTTATTTTATGATTTATGATCAAAAATTCTCAAGATAACATCACAAATTAAGATTTCCTCTAATGTCCTCCAAAGGGACAGAATGATGAGTTAATTACCAGTGTCAGAAAACTACAAGGGGTGTTTAAGTTAAACCAGAACTTGTGATGAAATTTCTGAGGAATGAAGGCATAAAAGCGATTGACATTTAAGACTTAAAGCACAGTATGGTAATGACACTCTTAGGTTTAAAGGATGCAAACATTTTAAAGAAGCCTGTACTGTTTGTCCAGGAATGATGAACCCCTCTGAGGTGGCTCGGAACCCACTTCAGACGTTCCTGTGAACATTCAGTGAGTGATCTTTGAAAATCAACTGATAATTTGTAGTGGACTTGCAGAAGAGATGCGTCTGTCTGTGGGAACTGAACATGCAATCATTCACCAACACCACTTAAACACATTAAAGGCACTTGGGTAGGAGTTGTTGCTACATCCCCCCTACAGCCCTGGCTTCGCTCCAAGTCATTTCCACATTTTTGAGGTATTAAAGGAGTTCCTGAGAGCCCAGCGTTTAGACATGAAGCTTGCAGTCTGATCATGAGAAAACATACTATCTTGATGGTATCCAAGCAATACAGTAGTTAAACACTGGGATAAGTGAATTAGAGTAGCAGAGGATTATAGAGCAAAATAAAGGGAGTTTTTACTCTTATACCGGTGTTCTATTATTCTGCACAATCAAAAGTTCCAGTTTGACTTGAACACCCATTGTATTTAAGACTGGCCTCAAATGGTATGCAGTTCGCTTTTATTTTTCATTTATTTGCAGCCAAATTATACATTTCAGCATGAAATACACCCCAGCTCAGGTTATAAATGTATGATAAGGAAGCTTCTTTGCACCATTTCTTCCTCTTGTTCCTCTCATATCCATCTTGTGTGAGAAGTTTCCACCATGTGAACCTCTGAGAAAAGGGTTTTTCCCCACTTAAAGGACATTTCCTATGGCTTGTTCTCAGCATCTTCCACACTCACACTCTCTCGTTTGTGTTTTTAGCTAAATCAGCCGTAAACCTCCCACACCACCAAGCCCTTTTAGAACCAGCTGAGGGCTCAGACTCTTTTCCGTTCCTTATAAAATCTTAACTGCGGAAACCTTTATTAAATCGGAATTCGTCATTTTACACATGGCTCAAGCTGTTCCGCTTCCTCCACGGCTCGGTAGCAAGCGACAAAGCTCTTGGCGCTGTAAGAAAGAGGCTGAGTCGTGGGAACGACTCTTCAACTCACTGGCCCGGCTTCATCAAAGCTTCTCTGGCTAGCCAGTGTTAGATGCAAACCACAGAAGCTTTTAAATTTAACCTCGAGTTAAATGAGTAAAAGTTGGGAGCTTCAGAGATCTCAGTCCAATCTTCTAAATTCTTCACACAGAAATTAAATAAAACTAATCTAGATCCTTTGAAAGCATTATTCGCTGTATAGTGTCTTTCTGTATTGTCTTAAAGAACACCTTGTGTTTGATAATTTAAACATGTTCCTGCTTGGAATTCTGGGAAATAGTTACAGTAGCTAATGAGTAAGGTTCTTTGAAGTACAAGAACACTGCTTTAGCGTTACACTAGAACATCCAATATCATTAAATTTACAATCTTTACAAGCTACTAAAGTGATACATTGACATATGAATGTCCCACCTCACAAATTTTAGCCTTAAGAACTGAAATTTTGTAAGAAATTTGCCTCAGTGTATGAAGAATTTTTGGCAGGCAAAAGAACCGAGCCGAACTAAACACTGGAGCAGTTCAAAACTTGTTTGCATTAGTGGAAAGCCAAGTGAAGTGAGTTGAAAGTTAAGCCTTTATTTGTCACACATACATTACTGCACAGTGAAATTCTTTCTTCACATATCCCAGTGTAACTTGGGGCAGAGCACAGGGTCAGCCATGATACAGCGTCCCTGGAGCAGATAGGGTTAAGGGCCTCACTCAAGGGCCCAACAATGGCAACCTGGTGGAACAGATTACATTCATATGCAAAGGAACCGCTATAGAGTTATTCACCTAATAACTTGTGACTCCAAAAAAGCACAAGCATTGAATAATAAAAAAGAAATAGTCAACAGAAAATGCTAGCAAGCCAGATATAGAATTTATTTTTTAAATGGAGATTAAATGTGATAATGCCTAACACTAACCCTAGTATTTGCTAATTATCCAGATATTCCATTTCAAGCTGAGGGTAAAGCTAGACAACATCAGCTTGCCAGAAATTGAATATTAAAATCGAGGCACAGCTAGATACTACTACGTACAGTAGGTATTAGGAGTTTGCCAGCTAACCATATACAGTGGAACCTTGGATTACGAGCATAATTCGTTCCGGAAGCGAGCTTGTATTCCAAAACACTCGTAAACCAAATTAAATTTTCCCATAAGAAATAATTGAAAATCAATTTATTCATTCTACAGCCCAAAAAAATAAATACATAAAAATAATAAATACAAAATATAAAGTAAAAATAAAACAAATTAACCTGCACTTTACCTTT
>JAQMYJ010000008.1:24958848-24974304 GCA_030014305.1 Clarias laeviceps | reverse complement strand
AGATGTGCAGCCATTTTGATTTCACATCACTTGCTTGGAACTTGGAAACTTGGAATTGAGAAGACCATCCGTTCCTGAGTACAAATTTCCAGATTTCTTTGTTTTGTCCTAGTCAGAGGATTGACATTACGAGTTATGAAATTTAATCAATAGCTTGTGATAACAAGTTATAGATAAAATGTTTGTCCTTATGGGAACGACTACAAATTATTTATTGTTGATAAATTGTTAAACTGAATGTTAAAATGCTAATTAATAATGTGCTCAGATTTAGCCTTTTTTTTTTTGAAATTCGCACAACCATACAGTACATTTTAGTTTAGAACATTAGGGTAGGTTAAAATTAAGCTACTGGGCACAACTGCAGATTCATACTGTACATAACAGGCATTCACTTTCAAACTACAGTTCTACAATCTGCTACAGACCCAAGTCTCGCCCATTGAGATCAATTTGTCTGATATAAAATTTGCAACGCACCACAATCCAAACCATTTAAATATCCCAAACTATTAATGTTTGTTTCACTTCAATTATACATTGTTCTATTTAGCTAGTTAAATGTAGACAATGAACAAATTGAGAAAGAAACAAGCAGAATAATCATCTATAGACTGTCAACAACCTGCCATTATTCCTAATCTATAAACTAGTAGCTTCTTCTTCATTTTATCACGATATCAAATTCTGTTCATGTGGATAGGTTCCATGGCATAGCGTTGGGAATTGGTTGCTTGCAAGAGTCTATAGATAGACCAGTTTATAGATGCTTTCTATATTAAATACAATGACATCATTGTTCTTTTTGTTCCTCCATCTGCTGAATATGTCATGAGGAAAACCAGTATTGTTTTGGGAAGTACATAGTGTTTTTTTTTTTTTTTTTTATAAAGCATGGCTACAAATTAATATATTAAAGATCAGCTCCTTTCTATGTTAAGAACTCTATAGAATTACACAATTATAGCTGCAACAACCTAATTATGGAAGCATTTGGTACTTTCTGGGCTACTATGAAATTTATGAATTTCACAAATTACTTAATTTGTTGCCACAATCCGCTAATTCATGGCTAATTTCAAAAATGTAAACCTACAAATCATCACCGTGTGCCCTTAGAGTCTCTATACAGTATGTACCCAATGAGATTTGATCTTTGAAGAAACTTCAAAAAATTAAAAATTTAAAAATTAACAATATAATAATTCACTAATAAATCTGAAGGAACTTCATACCTTCTGTATTCTGGATTTCAGGTTGATACACGTGAAGTGCATTTTGCATAAGTAGTTAATTTAAGTTGTGTGCAATGATGTGAGCAATAACATCATGTCTAGTGCTCCAATTTTGTAAAATTTTGTAAAAATTCGTACATTTTGTAGCTAAATCTATATTTTGACAACTTGATTTATTTCTGGACTTTGGACCATCAAAGTGGGATGAAATTCTAAAACTGATTATTTTACCGTTTTGCTGTTTTGTTGTTGTTTTTTCCTAAACCCAAATTCAGTCATCTAAACTAACCACTACAAGGCAACCTGACGTGACCTTAAAACATTAAGCACATGAAAACATTTCAGAAATATCATCCAAACCATGTGATGAGCAAACATTCATCCCAGTCATCACCATAGCAACAAACTAACTCGATGTGTGGGAACATACTGGTGCATATTTGTGGAATTGTTTTTTTCAGTCGAACCGCTTTTTTCCTGTTAAGTTTGTTCGCTAATATAGTACATTGCCCTTGTAAGTGCCCCAACAAAAACAGTGCATTTGGAAAGAACGATGAACGTACACGTTTTTTTTTTTTTTCCGTCACAAGAACAGGACAGGACGAAGGAAAAAGGCAAACGAGAACACAAAATGCTGTTTACAAAAAGAAAAAAGTTAAATATACAAATAAAAAAGGGATATTTTTTCTTTACAAAAGTGGTGAAGCGTACATCCTGCTTTCAATAGAGCAGGTGACCTGACGTGATTTTTTTGTTTGTTTGTTTGATTGGTTTTTACAAAGGAAAAAAAAAAAGACTTTTCACACTTTTTTACAAGATCTAAAAGGTATTAAGACATCAAGAGATATGTGATCCTATATTTCAGGCCTAAATCACCAAAGAAATTTCCAAACATACTTTTTTTTTATATAAATACATACAAATAAAAAAAATTCACAAGAAGTTCAACAATAATGTCTGGTACCTAAATGTGAATAAAATTGCAGAAAGCATTCCTGGTTTAAATCTAGTGATCCACACACCTGCGACTCTAATGTACCTACACACACTCATCGACTCGTCGTTCGTAAAAAATAAAAAAATAATCAAATAAAAAGATGATGATCTTTAAATCTTCGAGTTTGACCCAGCTGTTGTGCACGTGTATCAGGTTAGTAACATTGTTCTTGAAATTATTTACTATTTCAATGGTAGAAAATGGACACGCAGTACAAATTTATGTTGGCAAGACTTTGTTCGAGCTGATGAAAAATTTCAAACGTTAGCATAAGAAGTGGGAGGAGGTTGTAGCTTTCCTCATATCTCGCCCTCGCATGTATTCATTCTTTTACAAGCTTATTTCATTTTTCCCTCCATCCTTACTGTACATGATACAGTTCATGAAATTAAACAGGATCAGCTCCGCATGCAAATAAAAAGTCCGGAACTTAGCCGAGGGTCACAGCTGCTGCACGTCTCCAAACTCTTCGCTTCGTGGTGAAATCATCTTAAAGCTGCCTTCACATTTGTGGCTTCGGCTGCTGTTGTTTGCAAAACAAGTCCCCGAAGACATCGATCGAAGGGGAATCGATCGAAAAGAAAGTTTAAACAAAAAGGCATTGTGTTAGTCTTAATCTTTTTTAATGCACTTTTGTCCAGGTTGTCCAGGTTGTGGGAAAATAAAAATAAAACACTCCTCCTGTAAATGATGATGATGATGATGATGATGATGTGGGGAGATCTACTAAGATGACGTTTGAGTCGGTGAGTTCTTAAGAATCTTTTAGTTTTATATTCAATGAGCACAAACTTCTCCTGCTTCACATGGGAGGGACGATGAGACCGGCCATGGCTGCAAAACAAGACACAAACACAATCAGTGAGCAGCAACACACTTTTGATATTGATATTTTGGATTATCTTGTAAATACTGAAGATGTCGCAATATGTCTACCGAAAAAAACGCAAAACATATTACGCGACAGGGTCACAGGATGGATCGATCTATACATCCATACATACTTTATTGCTCCCAAAGGAAATGTCTAAATATTTACCTGTGTTAAAGTATTATTTAAATATTATTTTCCTTTTATTACTTATTATTTAAGCTCATTACAGTACTTATTTTTCCTAATTTGACTTTTTCAAAATAAATAAGTGTAATTATAAAAATATAATATAATTATATAGTTACATAATTATATAAATATTATACAAATTATATAAAATATATATTTTTTTAATTATATAAACAAATATTTGCTAACACAATAATAAGCACATTTTTAAAGAAATTCTATGAATAAAAACAGAATATTATAATTTCATTTAAGTTCATTTTGTTTATGTAAATATCATTTTTTTTTTTAATATACTGAACTAACATTCTGAAATTCTATTAATGGATTTGCTTATTTTTATTTAAAAATAGTAAAACTCTGTACTGTATTATACTGTACTTTACTATAATTATGCTATTTTATACTACATGCAGTAGTTGATTTGCAAAAATAAATTAGGGTGAAATTGATAATTAAATAATTTTGATTGAAGTTTAAAATACAATTTATTGATAAGAAATATTTACAGTGAGTATTGTATTCTACATACTCAGATATATTAACCCTTATTAAACTAACAGATTGAGGATTGCTTTTTTTTTTGGACGTAAACATCAATCCTTATTACACTGACAGATCAGGAAAAAAATCTCCGAGTTATGGATCAACTTTGACCATCCATATTTCTGTCCGGTCCGATTAAATGTTGTTGAATAGGGCAGTATAAGCCTAGGTGCTTTAGAATAGGTGCGTTCTCATTGGCTGAGAGGCAGGAGAGGGGCGGGGTGCTCACCCTGTAGGCTGCTCCCATTGGTGCCGGTGCAGGTGGGGGGCGGGGAAGTCTGAGGCCGCACGACGGGGGCGAAGGCGCTCTTCTGTTTGACTGTAGAGATCATATGAACAGGAGAGAATGAGGAAGAGGACGTGATGGAGCGGTAGAGGGAAGAAGTCAACG
Source organism: Clarias laeviceps (assembly GCA_030014305.1). Taxonomy (NCBI): domain Eukaryota; kingdom Metazoa; phylum Chordata; class Actinopteri; order Siluriformes; family Clariidae; genus Clarias; species Clarias laeviceps. Next base: position 24,970,072 of record JAQMYJ010000008.1, on the reverse strand, counting down.
ACGCAAAAAGGAAAATGTGAAAAACAGAAAATAATGAGGAGGAGAAGGAGAGATGAAGTGGTGACGGAAACAGACATACATGCACATGCGCACACACAATCATACACACACATACACAGAGGTGAATGAATGAGTGAGTAGGTGATTGGGAGGACGCTCATGCTGGTTATTAGGGCTCGGATGAAGTGCAAAGGGACGACTGGAAGGGAGCAGGAGGATGGGGATGCGAGAGGATGCTACCGGAATGGCAAAGTTGATCCATAACTTACACAATCTTAAATAAAGTTACATTTTTATAGAGCATCACACATAGATATAAAGAAACAGCTCCAGATTTAACACAGCATTCATTTAAACAGCTTGTCTTTCATCAAAGTTGCTCACACACACAGAGATAAAAGAACAGAAAGGGAAAATGCATAACACTGAACCTGTGTTCTCAATTTCTTAGACCAAAAAAAAAAAGAAACTACCTGGTGAATCTACCCAAGAATACAGATTAGCCAAAAGCACATTCCTCCTTTAAATTCTAAATCTATTTTCCAGGCCAAGTCGTCCTGCCTGCCTGCTGCTAAAAGCAAATGAAATAAAAACCCTGTCACTTTGCTCGCCGCAGTGACTGCCAACCATATGCCAATCAAATGAAACACAAGCACTGTGGACTGAATATATGAACTGAGCTACAACAACTCAAGCACTTAAATGCACAGCCGAATTACCCAAGAGGGTGTATTACACATTCACCCCGTTCCGACGTGCCTAAGTAGAAGCATGTTGTTTGAATTTCATGCCACTGACATATAAAGGACTAAATTATAAAGCGATGTGAAAGGAGAATCAACACTGGCAGCTAGAGTTGAGGGTAGACAGCAAGCCACATGACAGGCATGTTAATGTGTTAGTGAGGATGAGGATGACGATGAAGATGAACGTGAGTGGCAGCAATTAGTCATGGCGGGACTTTTCCATCTGTTCTTCTTCTAGCGATCAGCGAGACAACAACGGATTTTGTGGCCTTCACATGAAGGTGCCCAAGCCTTGGACTGTAGTGTACATACTGTAGACTTTCGATTTCAAATAACTGAAACTAAGTAGGTTGAAAGAGAGCAACAAAAATGGAATGGATACAATCAGATACCCAATCAGGTACACATCAACATGTAGAGGTAAATGGCAGTATATACTGTAAGCACACCTGTAATTTCCTGATGCACCACTACATCACAACTACAGCAACAGGTATAGACATGTACATTCAGTTCTACGATGTTTAGGCAACTACGATTAAGTGTTCTGATATATACTTTAAAAACTCCTAGCTCTGGAATACCTACCCAGGTAAACAGGTAAAATACGAGAAACATATATACCCAGTTCGACTAAACCCCACTAAACCCCTGTGGCAGTAAAGAAGCACCTGTACAGGCAAGAAGCTCCAGCTTCTACTCAGGTAGACTGGACATATCAATAAAGAAACTATACACTATCACCTGCTCAGGTCAGCTACAAGTAATGTATTGGAAACACCTATATGGGTAGAGAAAACTACCTGCCTGGATAGCCTACCAAAACCTATGATGGCAGAAGACTAAAAGAAACACATGTACGGGTAAAACTGTGGAGCGCCCACTCTTGTAGACTATAACACTATCAATACAGGATAGCACAACAATTAAAGTACTGGAAACACCTATAAATGTAAACAAAACCAGACAGACTTCTCAAAATTCTGTGATCCTAAGACTAAAGAATCACCTGTATAGTTAAAACTCTCAGGAAAACTATTGACACATAACTATAGGAAGCACTTAGTCAGGTCACTAACTAGTATAGTACTAGAAACACCTCTACGCCTGGTCAGGTAGTATACAGAAGCAGCTTAAAAGAAAAACTATAAGTGGACTATGGCAAAGTGGACTATGGCAGGTAGACTTAAAAAAGCCACCTGCACAAAAGACTTCAGAAAAGCTTCTACCCATAAAGTAACGTAAGCACCAAAACAAACCAGCTATAGCGCTGCAGCTATAGGTGTCAGCTACACCTGTTCCTGTAAAGGTATTCTACTGCCATGCCCCCGATAATGCGCTGCTATTGCTATTGTTGCGTCACTGTTCTTGTATAATGCCAGGTTTGTGTTCACTCACTTGCGTAGGGGGAGTTGGCAGTGGATCCATTGAGGAAGCTGGGTGAACCTGGCACGCCAAGGTTGGTCATGCCGGCGGCTCCGTAGCCGTTCATGGTGGAGGTGATGGTGTTGTAGTTGGACTGCTGAGGCGTGGAGCTCGGCGCATAGCCACGAGGAGACACGCTGTTGGAGTTACGTGAATAACCTACAGCATGGGGACACAGACAGCAGGCTTAGAACAGACTTTATTATTAAAACTAAGCATGTTGTTATAGTACATTTTTATAAGCTATGATAACCGAATATATCCACTGTGGACATACAGGCCTAACCAGGATGTACCGTTTGGGAGAGAAAAAAGAGAATGAGAAAGACTGTCAGTGCTGCCCTTCTACTTATCCTCCTAACATGTGTTTCCCATTCTCTCTGTCTCTCTTTCTTTTTCTCTCTCTCTCTCTCATCATGTCCTGCTGAATTTCTCAGCAGGAAGGCCATTGATGGAGTGCTGGCCTGCTGGCTGTGTATCAAGAAGAAAGCGAGGGCCAAAACACACACACACACACACACACACACACACACACATGCATGAGCTCAAACTAAAGCCAAGCTTGCAGAGTCTTCACATTGTCTGAATCCTGAATACTGACAGGTGGAGCTGGACTATCTCATGTGTGTTCAGTAACCTGATCTGCTTCATTCTTATACAATGACAGCATATGAGGACATGGCACCTTGACATCCACACACACACACACACCGTCTCAGAGGTCATAGCAGGGATACTTACACACAAAACAAGAAGTAAAGCATGTCATCATGCATCACTTATTTGGTTAAAGAGATGTTGAGAAAATTAAATAACGCATTAGAGATGAAGCAACATGGTGTGGCCGAATGTTACCCCAAGATCAGCAAAAATGGGCATCTGGATTTCAGTTCTTTATTTCTACAGTTGAGGCTAACATGTATTGGAAACTATTAGAGACCCTAGTTTTGCGCTACCTAAATTATCACAAAATTGTTACAAAGTTTAGGAAACATTGATATTGAACCATAAATTTTAATTAGATTTTGTCGTCATTTAAGAAAGCATTGACTGCTGCAAAACCCTGAGTTGTTTGTACAATCTTTTGTTGGCTACGGGCTTCAGAATCTTAAAGGGTGCTGTATAACTTGTTCTCAGTTGTGTATACATACTTACACAATGAATGAGAGAAAGAGAGAGAGAGAGAGAGAGAGAGAGAGAGAGAGAGAGAGGAAATGATAGAGGAACCCAAGCCAAATGTTTTAATCAGTGTTTATAAATGTAACACATAGAGTACAAAGTGTAGCAGCCCTTGTGTGGGTGTGTGTGTGTGTGTGTGTGTGTAGTGGGGTGTTTTATGCTCTTTTCCCATGACCTCATGGGGTTCTGTAGGTGTTCTTTCCTGCCTGAATGAGGAAAGCAGATGAGCAGAGAGAAGGATGAGCAAGAAGAGAGAATGAGAAAAAGGGAGAGAGAGAGAGAAAGAGAGAGGCATCAAGGGAATTAGTAGGGCTTTTTCTGTCTCCCTCCATCTCCTCTCTCCTCCTCTATCATAAATGAAATGATCTGTTCATCCCTCTCTTCCTGTCTGTGAGAGACAGAGCTGGTAGATGAAGAGAACCATGGCTCATCTGAGCGGATATTGAAACACTGTCCTTCTCTTACACACACTACCTTGTATTGCAAAGTAATGGGGACCGACTGTCCATAAAATCTTGTGTAGGTTTTTCACACATTTATTGCTCATGGGGATAATTAATCCTGAGGTAATAATTACATTCTCCTCTACATGTGTCAATGCGTTATCCTTAAGGGATGGGGGATTGTTGTCCAGACAATGTCTACAGTCCCCAGGATACTGCTGTGTGAACAGGTCCCCAAAAATAGATCATACCAAATACATTTGCAATCTGAATCTTAACCCCTAGAAACTGAGGCATAAATGCAGAAGATTTTACCTTAACCTCTGAAACATACTCAGACCTTAACCTTTGCAACCTGATGAGACAATCTCTGGAACATGACTATGATCAACCTCTAAAAAAACCTATGCAACCCCCTGGAACCCAGTCATCCAGATCTTCATCTTTGGAACCCCATCACATGTTACCTTCTGGAACCTAATCTCCAAATCTTAATCTTTGGAAACCAATCAGATGCTGACCTCTGTAACCTTTGGAGGCTAACTGCTCAAATCTTAATGTTAGGAACCCTATCAGATGTCAACCTTTGGAACATCACCCAGATATTAACCTCTGGAACCGAAATAAACAAAAATATCTGTAACCCAACTTTTGGAACACAATCAAATGGTAATGTCTGGAGGCAGATAACTCAAATCTTAACGTAAGGAACCTAATCAGATGTCAGCTTTTGGAACCTAATCATCCAAATATTAATCTGGATGGAACCCAAACAAAAAAAAAATATTTGGAACCCAAATTTTAAATTTTGAGTCACAATTTGATGGTAACATCTGGACCTAGTTCCTCAAACTTTAAACTTTGCAACCCAAACAGATGTCAATCTTTGTAACCATATTACATGAATAGTAACCTCTGGAACCCAATCAGACATTCATTACTGATATCCAAGTTTTAACTTTGTAACCCAATCAGATGAGAACTTCTGGGGCTTAATCACGCAAATCCAAAAATTTGGAACCCAACTAGATGACAACATCTGGAACCATATTACCCAAATCTTAACCACTGGAACCCAACCACACCTCTGGAACCTGACTGTTGAGATCTTAACCTTTGGAGAACTCTTACTCTCAGTAACCTGGTAAATTGCCCAACAGTACTAAAGCTATCTTGCCTGTTATGGGCAAAGTTGTTTTCTTATGAAGCAGTCTTATGAATAGCTGTGTGTGTGTGTGTGTGTGTGTGTGTGTGTGTGTGTGTGTGTGTGTGTGTGTGTGTGTGTGTGTGTGTGTGTGTGTGAACAGAGCAAGTTGTCAGACACTGTGTGTAAACACAGTGTTTTTTTTTTTTTAATTCACACAGTGTCGTCTTCTGCACTTTTCCACTCATTAACAGCATCCCTCTCTCTCCCTCTCTCTTCCTTTCTCTCTCGCTCACAAACGTATGCACGATACATACAAGCCGCAAACAGCTCCGCGCACGTGTTTCACGAGAAACGCTCATAATGAGTGGCAGCTCCGTAGCATGTGTGTGACAAGCATGTCAAAACTATGCGACTTAATCTCTCTCTCTTTCTCTCTCTCTCTCTCTCGCTCTCATCCAAAAAAATCATTAATCACACAGAGGGATCTCTCTACAAATAATCACATCCAGTACATAATATTTGGTTTTGCAAAAACTTGTCCCAAAGTCAGCAGCTTGAAAAATAATAATAAATGACACGTTTGATCAAATAAAACAATAAACTCTTACTAACAGCTATTTTCTCTCAGCGTGTTTATATTTACGTTGTTATAGTGTTTATTGCCGCTAACTGCTATGCTACGCTACGTTTCTCCACAAAGCAAAGGATTGCTTCTGATTGAGTAACAGATTTTTAGGAACCGAGAAATGCTTGGTGACGGTCTTGCTATCTGTGTAATCAGCTGTGTTGAAACGCCTACAGTGTATATACAGTATTCACACGAATACACGTTCTCGCCAGAGCTATGAGTCTCTAGAGCCATCATAGTGCTGACATGTCTGATTATAGCGCTACTCAGTCCAAACACACACACACACACACACACACTCACCCTGGTCGGCCTGCGTGGCCTCGGAGATGTTGACGGCGAGCTGACTGCTGAACGAGTTCACTCCCATCATGCCCGTGTGCGCGCTCGATCCGGTCAGAGACGGCAGCTGGTTATGGCTGCGTGGCACGCTGTACAGAGCCTCGGTGAGATCGGCCGCCCGCTTCAGGATGATTTCCTTAGAGAAAGCAAGAAACAGAGAGTTCGTTCCAAAACTATTGGCACGCTTCATGAAGATAGTGGTATACTAGAAGATAGTAGAAATTTAGATTCTTTTAACGGCTAAAAACAATCTACGTAGTGTTAACAAACCTGATTGTTATGAGGCATTCCATAAAGAGCTTCCACCAGGTCTGCTGCTCTCTTTAACAGCACCTCCTGTACACACACACACACACACACATGTAGAGTTTAGCTAAACATTCTCCGCAAGTGTACCATGAATGAACCATGTTTGCATTTTTATAAAATCATTTAAATCTCATGTTTAATGTATAAAACTTTCCCCAGTTTTTAATTTATTTTTATGTTTATTTAGAAAAGTGGGGGAAAAAAACTTTCGTACAGTACTCATTTAAATCAGCGACATTAAACTTGGTGACATACGGGTGCGGGACAGGGGTGTTAAAACACTGCAAGCATTAAAATGTAATTATTATCACAGAGAAGACATGGCAGATGCATCGCTCCAACACGACGTACAGTACATGACAAAGAGGGATGGAAAAACAGCTGTCTGCATTTCATTTACACCACACACTTACTGCACATACACACATACAGTACACAAATCCTCATATACTGTACGTATAGTGCCTTGAATAAGTATTCACCCCCCTGTGGAACTTTTTTGTAGGAACTGAAAGGTGCTTAATTAGGATGAAACATCACACAAAATGGCTTGTAATAGTGGAAAATCAATGTAGTTATAATTTTAAACAAAACAAAACGAAAAAGTAGGTAGAATCGTGGTCTATTAGACTGAACAAGGAAGGACTATGACTCTCAGAATTGTTTCTCTGACTTTCAATTCTAGGATTTAACCAATCAGATAAAACCTGAGTTATATGTTCTACTGTCAAGAGGTACAATTATAAGTAAGTGTTTGTGCACAACAATGTTTGCAGAGATATATTATATATTACTATATACAGTACGGCCTATTTTTTTTAATACTTACTGCACATTCTATACATAAAACACTCACATGCACATATGAACCCATAACCTTATTGTACTACATTTGGCCACTTGTGCACTTCTAATCAACAGCACATTTCATGTGGATTGATGTACGTATTCGTTTGCATTAACTGCTGAAAACGCAAATTAAAAAATGTGTTTGTTAAAGTGTTACTTTAACAACATAAAGAGGCGCTAGTTTAAGTACTATAAAGGAAAAATACATCTTCACCGATTTAACCTGGAAAATTGTAATAATTTAAGCCTTAAGTAAATATGTAACACAATTCTGAATATGTGTAACTTTCTTAATAAAAATGATTAAATTTTATCAGACTTTATGTCAGAATGTGTGGTTTACAATGGAGATCACATATTCAGAACCGCACGTAACTCGCCGAACGTTGCAGAACAATTTTTTAGGGTGAACACTTTTTAAAAAAAAATAATAAAATATATATATATATATATATATATATATATATATATATATATAAAACTAACCCCAATTCAGTTCATTTCAGTTCTAATGTGTAACAATTTAAAGTGTGGAAAAGTTCAACATCATGTTAACATCTCATGTTCAACTTTGATTTTTAACAAATAAAATCAACTTGACACCGAGGTGTTTACGGTGTGTGTTGTCGGATTTCGTATCACACTCTATAGGGGCGGTTGGATGAAATGATAGGGCCTGACAAAACCTCAGGAACACAAAGTCCCTTATTAATCCTTTAATGATGGCCAAATCAAACCCTGAAAAACACACACACAGTTCTAATAGAAGCGAGCGCACTGCATCCGTTTATTGAATTTGTAACTCTCGCTCTCGCTCTCTCTCTCTCTCTCTCTCTCTCTCTCGGCCCAGGGCTTCGTTCCTGTGCGAGCTGTGGCGATCGCTCTTTTAATAACAATAACAAAGCTAATAAATAGAAAAACACACAGCAGTGCTGGGGGTGTCAGCTGCGGCCAGAGAGACTAAACCATACACACACACATACACACACACACACACACACACAATCTCTCCTTTCCCTCGATTTCTCAGCCTTTCAGTGTCACAGCTGGTATTATGGGAGCCTCTGCTGGAGGTCTCTGGGGTATTGCACTGAGGTGGACCACACACACACACACACACACACACACATACATGCACACACACACACGCGCATGTGCGAAAGACACACTCACACATACTCACCAACACAAACACACACACACACAAACCTGAGAAGTCATACTTTTGAGGACCGGACGTGTCACAATGGTGCATAACGGGGACTTTTATTTACAGTATGTATTAATTGTGTAGGAAATAAATCCCTTGGAGTCATGCTGTTTAAGGGAAACAGGGAAACATCATGGAGTGATAAAGTGGCGGAAGTGGCGACATCTCCAGTATAACATTGTTGATATTTTGTATAACAGAAGGTTGTGGAACAGTTTATTCCTTTTTATAGTACAACAAATTTGCTAGGCTTATTTTTAACACGTCATTTCCATGGCATGCTCCTAAAACATTCCCGTTAACACGTTAACACTGGAGACTCCTTCCGTAAATATTAATAACCAACACTACATCAGCAAATCCAAACGCTTTTAATCTTTAAACTGTAAACATCCTTGTAATCGAGCTGTTGCCATAGAGACGATAAAGTATTAACGGTTCCTGATCGGACTGATGATAAAGTTTACTCTGGAAATTCTGTTTGTCCAAGATGGCCGGCCCACATAACATTCCATCTCCGGTTGGTCCGGGTTTATGGATGACAGGAAGTTCCAGTGACCGAGTCTGAGTGACATCACTGACCGACTCAGTGTGCTGAGAGACTTGTTAGAAAGATTAACCTCGGAGCTTGAGTCGAGGGTTTGTGTATCGTTCCTTTTTTTCGTTCTCTCTCTCTTTTTCCCGTTCTGTTTATGTCATTGACTCAAACCATCTGTGGAATCGTTACACGAGGATGATTAGTGTTGAGGTCATGTTTTATCGTGGGAAATGTACAAGGGCGAGGAAGAGAAGGACAAGGAAGAGGAAGAAGAGTTTCCTCTATGTCCACTGTACTGAGAAGTAATAATGGGTTTTTTGGTGTCGGTTTGTTTACACACACACACACACATGAATCTGATTATAATTTGATGCCAGATAGTGTGTGTGTGTGTGTGTGTGTAATCTGAAGCGTTGTGTGTAAAGTACAATGCTGTAGTTCTCACACAGCAGTAATGATAGGCCTGTACGAGCTCCAGCTGTTCCACTCAGCTCTTTAACACTCATTCATCTCTCTGTCTCGTTCACTTTCTCATTCATTCTTTGATTCACTCTCAGTCTCATTTCTCCCTTCTTTCATTCAGTCTCTCCTTTATTCCTTCTTTGATTCATCCCCTAACTCGCTCATTCACTTTCTTCATCGCTTCTTCATCCCTTCTTTCATTCCCCGCCTCAGTCACTGTCTCTCTCACTCGTTCACTCTCTCATTCTTTCTCTAACTCACTCTCTCATTCTCTTATTCTTTTTCAGTCTAACTCTCTCACTCGTTCACTCTCTCTTCCACTTTCTCCCTCATTCTTCGTCTTTCTCAATCATTCATTTTCACTCACTCTCTCAATCCTTCTCTCTTTGAATCTGTTCTCGTCCTTCTCCTTTACTTTACTCTCATATCCTGCCACATTCTTTTTCTAACTCTTTGACTCGTTCAGTGTCTCTTCTTCTTTCTTGGATTCAGTCTCTAACCTTCTCATTTGTTCACTCTCACTTTCACTCACTCTTTTTTTCTTTTTTCCACTCACTCATTTCCGCATTAGATCTCAATTTTTTCTTACTTTACTCTCTCTCTCTTATTCCCTACATCATTCTTTTTCTAACTCTCACTCATTCACTTTCTCATTCAACTCTCTCAATCACTCATTCTCTTATTTACCCTCTCATTCATTCTCTATCTCTTTCACTCATCCTCTCTCTCTCTCTCTCTCTCTCCCTCTGGCGGTTGTTCACTTCATTAATCTCTATTATAAAGCAGAAGTTAGTTAATGTTTCGGATGCTTGGCCAACGACCCCCTGCCATGCACCCGCTGCCACACACACACACACACAAACACACACACACACATAGACACACACACCGAATGCTAATGCTATGTTTACATTGTTCGCAATAGTCTGTTTTCATTAGGCAGTGACAGAAGTGACAGCAAAGAGTAACGATCCCTACAACCTCTCTCTCTCTCTCTCTCTCTCTTTTTTCCTGCATGAGGATCTCTGTGTGTGTGTGTGTGTGTGTGTGTGCATAATCAGAGCACCAGCAACTTCCACCCTAGACTGTATCTATGTGTGTAAATTCGTATCCACTAATGGTTCCAGTTTTTTCATTATTATAATTCCACGTTGTTGTTGTTTTTTTTTTACTGTTTACGGTTTCATTTAATGCCGTGCAACATCTGCAAACAAACAAATAATTAAATAATTCTTTAATTATACAGGTTTGCTTTTATTTTATTTTATTTCATTTTTATTATTGGTCGAAGGCTTTTATTACCCTTAGACAATAAATCATTTTTAATTCTAGGAGAATAAGCAGTTCTTTTATTATAGTAGTTTTTAGAGTTTTCTAGAATCAATTATGAAATACAAACTAATTTCAAACCAATTTTCTCCAAAAAGATAAAAATCTGCTGTCTCAGTATGGACACATTTCAAATCTGACAGCTGAAGTGTGCAGTGCGAGTGAAACTCTGAGTGTGTTTTTCGCTTTACTCCGAGTAACAGCACTGTATCTGTATCAGCACTGCATGTCTCCAGACACATACACACACACTTCCTCTCTCTCTCTCTCTCTCTCTCTGCACTCGTTCTTTCCAGGGGCTCAATTATGAGAGCACGGCTTTCTGGATCCACCGCCTCCGGCAAGACAGCTTCGGCGAGGAGGAGCTCACCGACAGCTCCCTTAACAATGATAAATCACACACACACACACACACACACACACGGAACATAAACCCGCTGATCACTAGATCACATGAGAGAGAGAACAAGCGCTGCACTGATAAGGAAGTGAGTAACACACTGGGTGGAAAAGAAAATACAAATTGTTCACACACACACACACACACACACAGACTGGAAATTCCTTGATCACTTGATAATCAGATTATCATAATAGTGTATTGCAGGTATAATCAT
>JAQMYJ010000008.1:24916356-24958749 GCA_030014305.1 Clarias laeviceps | reverse complement strand
TACAGCTGTGGGCAAACTCACACCTACACCCACACACACATGAACACACACACACACACAGACACACACACACACACACCGAACCTGACAGCATATTTACCCACTTAAGTGCATCTTTATTTCTTAGCATGCTCACATATTCTGTTATTTATTTACCTCCTGTGCTCACTATTATTCATTTATAGCGAGAGCGAGAGAGAGAGAGAGAGATACGGCGAGAGAGAGAGAGAGAGAGAGAGAGAGAGAGGGAAGGAACATCTGCATTCTTATTGAGTTTTCCTCTTGAATAAATAAATCTAGTGCCTGCGATAGTTAATGTTCCCTCCGTGAAGAGGCCGAGACGCCATATGCTTACTATTAGCATCAATTCGCCAATAAACAGCTTTTTTTTTTTTTTTTCAGATCTCAGACGCCAGATTTTGATAAATGGTTTCAATTTGGCAGCTGCTTTAAGGTGTCAGTCCGCATCAGGTCGGAACAGCGGGCCTCTGCCCGAACAAATCTCGCTCACTTAGCCCTGCCGCCTTTTTAGGCCGAAATAATCTTTTCATACTAACCAGGCGGCAAACCACACGCGGCACCTGCCGAGGTTTTTCTTCTTCTTGTTATTGTTGTATTTTTTTTTTTCTTCCTTGAATAATTGTTCTACGTGTGAGTTCAGGACACGATCCGAATCCGGCTCTGTTTAACACTCCAAAAAATATCACACCTGCAATTAGTTTCGAAACCCGAATTGGGCGTGGCCTACTGTAAACCCGAACCTGTTACCAGGAGTATTTTTATCCTGCTTGTGCAGTAATTATTAGGATGACATAAAAGAAAATAATATTAAGAATTATCAATCAATCGGATCATAAAAATGTGCCGAACATTACAGCTAATCTTCAGACGTCTACCTACCTTAGGTAACCTCTCAGGGTCTCCAGGGTGGCGTGGGATGACCTTCTGTAACCTCTGGAAGCCGTAATCAATGGTGGGTTCATTCAGAGCTGAAACACACACACACACACACACACACAAACACAGATACAGCGTTATACACAAGGTCCTTGTTCTGTGGTACAGCAAATACATCAGGATTCAATTTTGCGTTTTTTTGGTTTTGTTTTTTTTAAGCTGGGAATGTGGTTAGTGTGTGTTTTTATATGGAGTGTTTGACTACCGCGTATGTTATTAAATTACCGTCTTCCAATTGAATTTTATTTCGCTTGTATTTAAATGATCGAATCAGAGTTTTATTCATTTATCAGAGTCTGTAAACACTTATTAAGTTCTGAGTTATAAATGGTTCTGGAGACTGCACTGGGCGGGAGGCCGTGTGATGCTCTGAGCAAACCTGGGGTCCTGCCATTCACATGGATGTTATTTTGACGTGTAAACACCTATCGAAACATTTTTGCAGACCAAGAGACCAAGAGACCTCTTTCATGGCAACAGCGTTCCCTGCACTTGGCCTAGAAATTCTATACTATAGATTAAAATGCTGTATAGTACAGGATGGGGGTACAGTGTGGCATCAAAATACACATTTTATAATAAAGTATAACCATATACAGTAGTGCAGGTGTATAGTGTTTTTATACTGTATAGTATGGCATATACAGTACAGGCAAAATTATACAGCATCAGGAATAGCAACAGATGTGTTGTGTAACAATATATAGTTACACAATTTATGATAGGATACGGTATGATACAATATAATACGATAAAATACGATACGATACGATACGATATGATATAATGTCCTCCAGGAATAAGGTTGAGAACCACAGTTCTATAGCAATAGCCGCAATAAAATATGCAGTACCAGTCAAAAGTTTCATTCAATATTTTTGTTTAGTGATTGATTTTCAACATTCTAGAACAATACTAGATTTTTTATTTTTTTTTTTCAAAACTATATTAGGTATTAGGTAATTAAATAATAACAACAATCAGTAGGTGTTTTGAGACATGAAGGTCAGCTGTTCTGGAACAGTTCTCACAAGAACAGTATTGTCACAAGTGCATTTGTAAAACCCATCAAGCTCCATAATAAAGCGGGCCTTAATGAAGACCTTCCCAGGAAAGCAAGACCAAAACTTAAATAAGTTCATTTAGAGTCACCAGCCTCAGAAATCACAAATTAACAAACACCACCTCAGATTAGAGGCTTTACAGATCATGAGTAACAGATACATCTCAATATCAACTGTTCAAAGGAGATTATTGCAGAAACAGTATCGTTTTACAGTGTAGAAAGAAATAAAACTATGGAATTAGAAGGTGTATCCAAATTATTGAGTGGGGTGTATGTAGTAAAGTAATTTACATAATATACAGTATAGCAAGTATGTACTACTGTATATCTGCATCGTGCATAGTTATACAGTCTATGATATGATATGATACAATATAGCAATATATAGGTAGGACTATAAGTATAATTATAACTATATGGCATATTATGTGTAATAGATTTTTTTCAAAAGGCATGACTCATCAAATAGTGCAATATGTAATGGATAGGGTGCTACTTAGGACCAACAGAACGTTATATAACATAACATAATTCAATAGGGATGGTGAAATAGGAAGTCGAGGATCAGTGTACATGACTTGGCAGGTGGTATGATTGAGGAACGCCTAACGAGCGAGCTCAAGCCGAGTGATATTGTGTCAGAAATGGACTGTAAATCTGTTAATGGCATTACTAAAAAAAAAAAAAAAATCTATTTCCGCTGTCTTAGCATGTGTGTGTTTTATGAAGTGCACAGTCAGTCTCTGTTGGCCTGCTGCTCTTCTCGCTCTTCACTTCTCATTCACACACTGGCTAATTCAATCCTCCTTTCCTCCATCCCTCTACCAAACCCCCCCCCCCCCCCCAATACATACATTTGATTTTTCATTCCCCAGGTCTAGAGCTCAGTTTTCCTTTCTGCCGTTCTCAGGCCGTGAGAAGAACATGAGAGAGAGAGAGAGACAGAGAGACAGAGAGAAAGGGAAACACCCCGGAAAAAACGGTTAGGCAGATATTTCTCCATAATCAAGCCCATTAATCATAAAAGGCTGTCAAATTTGACTTTGGGGACAATTTGTCAGCCCCCGTGCCCACTCTGCTTTTGTCACCGATGCCTCTTGTATCGGTTAAGGATGATTGACAGTTCGAATGCAGCCGAGTAGAATAGCTAGTTTGCGCTAATATGCATAACCGGGCTTTCATGAATAAGAATAAGGTTGCAGCGCCGGAGCATGCTGGCCCTTTCAAAGGGGCCCGTCGCCGTTTGTCGCGCAAGGCAAATAGATGTTATTACCATTATAACAATATTTGTTTTCTCGCGGCGGGGAAAGGGCCCCTGCGAGCTGCGAAATCAAATTTGTTCAAGACAGTTTTTGGCAGGGGAAAGGAGAAAAGAACGAGTGCGCTGACAGAGGCCTTGGGGGGGGCGGCGTGGCACGTGAGCCGATGGTGTGAAAGTGCAAAAGAAAGTTCTCTCGCTCTCTCTCTCTCTGTTAGTGGTCCATAATACACTCGATTCTTATGATTTATTACAGTTCTGTTCTCAAGTCTGAGTTTAAAAGAAAACTGCTATTTATTTAATAAGACAATTGTTAATATTCAAGAAAACAGTGTGTAAATTTTGCCAGAAATAAGTTTCTACCCCTGAGCAATTCTAACTAATTTAATTCATATATCGAAGTGCAAAAGTTTACATCCCTTTAGGAAATCTAGGACGCAAAGGAATGTTATTTATAAAAGTACCAAGAAGATGTTTAGAAGGTGTGATGGTCTGTCGGGAGTTCCTCCTGATATGAAAAAGTTTATATTCCTCTTTCCAAACATTTACCTTGCATTTAATTGCATGTTTCTTTACACTGTTTATGTGTAAATAGACATATATTTTCCTCTTTAGACACCAAGAAAGTGTCACTTATGCTCTCCACTATAATGAATGTACGTACAGTCATAAAATGTTTCATTTGGAAACATTCACGCACAAGATACATTTTTACAAATAAAGGGACCTCAACCGGTATCACATCCCACTTTTATTAATTTGTGAGTAAAAATGTTTACTAAACTATAGGACAAAATACACCAGTGTCTTCTGAATAAACTGCTTAGTTAGAGCAGGGGACATTTAGCTTGTATTTTTTTTTTAAAACTGTAGTAATTATGTCAAAGGAAAGTCCTAATAAGGATATTATAATAAAACTGTGTGTGTGTGTGAGTGGGTGTGAGTGCTGGTGTATCAGTTGCAACTCTCACCCTCCATCAAGCTGTCGAGAAATTAAGCCCGTTCATTCTCTTATTAAAATCCCCCTGCACTTTGACCCCCTCCCTTTTCCCCATTCTCGTGCCCAATCGATACACGAGCGTTACCGAGCGCGTGCTGCAGTAATTGCCACGGTAGCGGGTGCGCGCTTGGCGTCGAACCCTGACCCCACGCACATTGCCGCGCTCGTATGAAGATAGATTGCCTGATTTAGTGTAAACATATGCTGCAATTCCAGCCATCAGCGCCACTTTCTCCGTTGTAATTCGTATTGATTTTTCTTCTCCCCGTGCACGGCTGGGTTTTTTGACGTGCGACTGCGAGAGAGAAAGAGAGAGGGAGAGAGAGGGAGCAGGGGAAGAGATAATGTGGTTGAGCGGGAAGACGAACGAGTGAGACGAGGAGGAAGAAATGGGGTGCGGGTATTTATTATTTATTTGATAATTTCTTTATTGCGCTCATCGTGATGCCGTGGCACTCGCACCCAACACAGCTGTAAATGCGTCTGGTCAGTAATCAGGATGTGATAATCCTTCACACACAGACAGCAGACAAAAGGTTTGATTCACTGTTTGAGTCCTTGCGTAGTTGGAGCAGCCACTATTTTACGCATTGAATTTTCCATTATTTATCATGGAATAGAAAAGTTCTTTAGTGTAGCGAACAGATCTTCTGATGAACCGAATCATCTTGTTGTTCGTCGTAGATATAATCATGGAGAAAAAAAAAAAACCACAATGGCTAAGATCAGATCTGAAACTAACCAGCACAATCCCAGCTTTAATGCTCGTCTGAGCGGAGAGCTGTCCCGTAAAAAGCGTGTTAACCTGCGCTGCTAACTGTCTGTGTGATCGGATTTCAGGAGATGCTCTTCGCTCTAGCTGGCAAATGAGAGACAGCGCGCGCACCTCACCGAATCAATTTCTCGGATCTTCTTCCACACGCCGCACAAGGTTAAAGGTCAAATGGGGCAGAGTGGGAAAGCAAGCACTCAGTGATTAAAGACTCTCTCTCTGTCTCTCTTGCTCACTGTTTCTCGCTCTCTTTCAATCATCTTACACACACACTACATCATTACGCTCTGTACCATTTCGAGCACATATTCAGCATATGCAGCTGTGTGTGTTTCCTCCCCTGCATGTTTTTCTCTAAGGAGTTGCCCTCTATTTCCATCGATTGCATTATTTGCCCCACATCCAGCTGATCGCTCTTGAGAAACAACCATTTTTCATCAATTTCTTTCCTGCCCGGTTTGCTATTTACATTTCGTTCCTCTGCATCAGCGTCCGGCTACGTTTCTCCCTGAGAAAATGACGCCTCTCGTATTTCACCTGATGGAATGATTGAAGGTGCAGTCACGCCCCCGCTGGCCACAATCCCGTCGGCGCCTCTTAGCCATTCAGGAGGCTATTTCTGAATCGTTCTGCGTTCAGCTCCGGCTCTGTGTACAAACCACTCCATCAAAGCCGTCTCGCCCGTGATGGAACGACGCAATTTGTTTGCAAGGTTCAGATTCCTGCGCAGCACGGTCCAATCTCGCATTTCCATGTGCCGGTTTATTGATAAGGGCCGAGCCGAGTGTGTGTATCTGGTTTGATTGTCCCTTCGGTCATTACGGAGACGCTTCCAGATGGCGCAGGGGGAGCAGGAGACAACAGGAAGTGATTTGTTTTCCTGTTTCAGCCTGTCGACTGCGTGCAAAGTGGCCGGTTGACAAACGTCTAAAACCCCTCGGCTGCTTGCTATTGATTCTGTTTTGCTCCTCTCCCTCCTTCACGCGAAGCAAGGAAGCAGGAAAAGCACACGTTCACTTTCGGCGCAAATTCAGAGGCATGGAGCTCGGCCTGATCAATCGCTGAACCTCTGATCGATCCTCATAGAAATTTCATGAACTTTAAACTGTGACTGACAGTTGAGAGGCAGCTGAAGCAGAAAACCACCAGGGGAGATGAGAGAAATCCCAAACAGACACACACACAGAGTTAATTACAGCCAAATACAGCTTTTCCAGGAGCGCGTATGCTGCGGTGTGACCTCTGTTTACCTCCGGCATGCACGCTGCAGATGTGCAAGTTCGCACTTTTTCAAGTGCGAGTCAGACTTTTTTTTTTTTTCAAAAAACAAATGTGACTGCGAGAGGACAATAGGACGGAGTGTGAGAGGACAGCAATATGGGGTGTGAGTGGACAGAAAGAAGATGGGATCGAAAGGAGTATGAGTTCACAGATGGTGTGTGTGAGAGGATAGCAAAAAAGAGTGAGAGAAAGAATGAAAGAAGGACTGAGTGTTTCAGAATGACAGTGGCAAAGGAGAGCAAAGAAAATGTGGAAGAGGAGTGTGAGAGGACATAGGGAGTGTGATAAGACAAAAATGAATCTAAGAGGAGAAAAAGAGAAGAACAAGAACAATAAGTGTAGGAGAACTGCAAGAAGTGTAAAAGCAGAGGAAAAGGGGAATAGGGAAGAATTATGAGAGAGGACATGGAGAAAGATGGTGATGGAATAGTGAGGACAATGTGAAGAAATGTTGAGAAGACATGAGATGACAAGGAGAAAGGTTTTAAAAAGGCATGAAGAAGGAATGTGAGAAGACAGGGGAAAAGAGTGGGGGGGGATATAAAGAAGGATGGCGAGGAGAGATTGAGCAAGAGTGTGAGAGGACAGGGAAAACAATGGAGAGAGAAAGGAGTGTGAGAAACAGGGATGGTGAGAGGACAGCTAGAAGGAGTGTGAGAAGACAGGAGGAAGGAGTGTGAGAGGACAGTGAGAAGATGTGTGAGAGGACAAGGAGACAGAATGTGAGGGGACATGGAATGTGAGGGGAATGTGAGGGGACAGGAGTGTCAGAAGCAGATAAGGAGAACGATAAGCAGAACGAGTGGATAGAAAGAGGAAGTATGAGAGCTTCCAAAGATCTCAGTGAGATGTAAGTACTCGTTCTCCTCTCCTCTGATGAACGTACAGTATGTCCTCACACATGGCAGCGATTTCAGGAGGAACTTTATGTTGCCGTGTTAGTCGATAACATCGCACTCTTCAGGTGGGGGATTGAGGGGTTTTGATACACACTTCCTGTAGGTGTCACTCAGCTTAATCAAGGCAGCACTGAGGCAATTAGCAGACGGGTGATTAGCATACGGGAACGGATGGATGCTGCAGTAATCAGGAGAGTTGCGTCACAAAGAACGGGAGAGGGTCGATGGGGATGGTGTGAGACAGAGACAGCAAGGCAGTGTGTGAAGGAAAAAAAAGAGAATAAACAGAGCATGAGAGGAAAGCAGCAGAGTGAAGTGACCACTTTACGGGTTTTATGCTATTATCTCCAGCTCTTCACACACCTGTGTTTACACCGCCCTCAGCGATGAGTGTGTGCATGTTCTCAAATATGAATCAATCTTTAATCAATATTGTATACGCTACTGCTTTGAGGATAATGCCATCTTGCATTGTAGTAGGCAGGCTCCTCAAGAGTTCTGCTGATTCTTATACCTGAAAAGGATATATAAAAGAGATACTATATGTGTTGTGCTTCCCTTTACATGTTTCACCAGAGTGACATACCAATGGAGATGGATGGTTTATTTTGTAGAACTTACTATGAGAGTAAGAAAACTTGTTAGTGACCCCCCTTAGATTTTGGTTATTTAGAGTGGTTTGTGAACCAGTCATCTTAACCTCAAACACTCCATAGATCACATGGCGCATTTAGTTCCCCCAGTTGGCCACAACCTCCGGAATATTGATGGTCGCTCTTCCTGATTGGAAGTCTTGGCCATGCTTAGCCTCGGAAACTACCGGACTATTTAGCAAAAGTTGGAAGGTTCACTTGTGAGGCCACTGACAGGAAAAACCTTTTGTTGTCGGGGTCCTTTTGGAACCTTTAAAGCAACCTTCAAATAAACAAACTCTTTAGGATGCAAGATTGAGACTTTTTAAATAATGTTGGGTAAAGTAGTCAGAATAGTGCTGCGTAATAGTAATACATAGGTACTGTACCTCCAAAAGACAGTAAAACTGAATGGGATGATGGGAGGAAAAAAACTCAACACAAAACAGAACTCTTTTGTTTTCAGAACTCTACTCAATCCTGGACTTTGGTTCCCTGCCTTCCCCGAACTTCTGCGCTCATAAAGCTTTAGAGGCCTTTTAAAGAAGCCGTGCGTCACATGGCGCCACCAATTCTGGCTAAGGACTGAGCAGGTCCCCTATACACACACATACAAAAAAAAGTTCATAGCACCAGTAGGTCCCATGAGGAATGACGCCATTTCTCCGCTCTGCTTAAGCTCACTTTGCTCTACAACAGGTCTCTGAACATGGTGGGTGTGTGTATATGTGTATATGTGTGGGCTTTCAGGTCCCGCTGCTTGCTGTCACTATAAGAGTTATAAAGGGTTTGGTTACACCCTGGCACAGGTCAATGAAAGAGTCTTGGTTTATTAGAAAAGTAGCTTTGGGGGGAAAAAACATCATCCAGTTTTTCATCATAAAAACCTGGGTAGCCATGTCCCATATGTTGATGACTGCCAACTCTTCATGGCACATGTTACATCACCTATAAAATACCGGACCAAATCCTTACAAACCAGATCCTCCACGGTCAGATTAACGCCTTCCATGCTCTCTGGTGAAAGATGTAATTATTGATCATAAATTCATCAAGAATATTGTTCACTGTAATGGTGAAAGCATGGTTGACTGCACGGTATCAGGGCATGCTTCAGTGGCGTTAATAAACACTGTCACTACTCCTACATTCATTCAGCCTTGTGTTTCCATGTTTTTTTCTGGTCCTTTGGGAACCCCAGATGGTGCTTATTGTTGTCCTTCCCAGCACCCAACACACCTGTAACAAATATTTAGCATGTTGCTTGCTTGATTTAGGTGTGGTGGAGGACGAGAGTAAAAAAAATGCCATTTGTTTGGTCAAGAACACCAAAATAGGGAAACCAAAATGGAATATGCTTCAGCAGTAGAAGTGTGCCTCACAATCAAGGCTTGCTTTTGTTTTTGGTTTAGTCCCAAAACTCATTGGGTTTCTCAAAGATTGGATTGCTGTATGACTTGGTTAAGCACAATGGGGTCTATTTCCTCCAATTTAATCACACCTTTCAAACACTATGGTCTGACAACACAATACTCATGTTTAAAGCTTCATTGGATAGCTAAGATAGTTCCACTTCCTAAAATGGTTCCACTTGGGACTTTCCCTGAAAAGGAGTAGGGTTCTTCATGAAAACCTTTATCAGCTCCCCAAAAGTTGCACTTTTGTTCACCCAGACTAGGGGCTCATCCTGAAATTTTGGACATGTTCCCAAATGAGAACCCTGTCATAAAAACATTATCTTCTATCTAAATGATCTCCAAGCGTTCTTAATAACTCTTTCGGGTTCCGGACCAAACCTTGGTTACGAATATAGGTCTATATTAGACCTTAGTCACCCAGCTTAGTCCGTAAGTGTTTAAAAGCAATGCAATGATTTTTCTTTTTGGCTTGTCCAGGTTTCTTGCTTAAGGGAATTAGGACATGTATTGTGGGGTTCTTCAGTAAGCTTTCAAGATTCTCAGAGAAGGACAAACCATGAAAAGAGTCTCCAATTTAAATGTTCATTTGCAAGAAATGTAAGTACGATTTATTCCTCTGGTTAAGCTGAAGCATGATCTTATTTCTAAACTGAACACTGTGTTGTTTACACAAAAGGTTTTAACCTTCCCAACCCAACACTTCTCTGAAGCCCCTTCTTGTGTACCATCTGTGAAAATCCCGGGCAAGCCTGGACATGAAGTGACACGTGTCCCTCAGAAAAACACCTCATGTCCCACCACTATGATCAAATAATTGTGTTTGTGAGCACCAGTGGAGCGTACAGTGATGCGTTGTTGTTTTTTTCCCAGGGATTTGATTAAGCATTTAAAAAGATCTTTCATATTATTAGACAGGTGCTAAAGTGTTAGTTAAGTGTATTATTATTATTATTATTATTATTATTAATATTATTATTATTATTATTATAATAGGATGTGAAGAAGCAAAGGCAGTAATTTATTTCTGATTGCTGTTTTTTTCAAGAGCCCTCGAGTCCTACGCTGCCAGTCTGAGAGTTTGTAATGCGCAGATCAATGCGACCATGGATCAATGGCAGTTGAGTTATTGCAGTATTTGGCTACTGATTTCTTTCTAGAGATGTGTTTTCCCAGGAAAGTCGATACCCTCAGGTTCATCTCACTATTTTTTGCTCCCCTCCTTCCCTCAAACCTCAGGGCGCACCTGGGGAGCCTCGGTCTCCGGGGACACGAGGAGGCAGGTGGTGGTAGTGAAGAGTGGGCGAGAATGGAATGGAGAGAGACAGAATCAGAGAAAGAAACTATAAGTGTGTATTATAAGCGCAATCTACTCAGCAACCTTCTTCGATCTTTTCTTTCGCCCTTTTATCGTTACCAAGTTCCAGATAAAAGAAGAAAAACCTGAGTGCTGAAAATGTCCCAATATGTATCTATCTTCCTTCTGCACCCTTCTCTATCTCTCTCTTTTTTTTTTTTACGACTTGGATGTTTAATTTTCTAATGACCTAAAGAAAAAAACTCCAAAAACGTCAACCTGGCTCGTTTTCATTCGGATGCCGTGAGTTGAAAACGAGGCAGGCGAGAGGGGAGGAGGAGGAGGAGGAGGAGGAGGTCGGAAACTCCCTGATGAGAAAAACACGGCTGGGTTTGGATTCGCTCGAGTCTTGCCTGTTTAGTAATTAAATCCTGCCTCGCATTTTACATCACACGCACCTAGCGCTGTAATTAAGATGCAGAGAATGACGGCGACGCTCATCCGCTATCGAGAAACATAAACACCAAACCAGGGTACGTTACTCACGACGTGAATAAATAAAGTTGGATCCGGTTTAAAAAAAAAAAAAGGAGAAAGCTACTCAGGAAAGTCTTATCAGAAGACATCGTATTTGTCTTATAGAAATCCTCGATAAGTCTTCACTTGTCACCGGATCACACGTTCGGCTCGGGTTGATCGTGGCGATAAAAGCGAACGCTATTTCACATGTGCATTTTAGTCACTCGAGCCTATTCTTTACCATCATCAATGCCGAGTCCTATTCACTTCGAATGCACAGTTGCGCTGTCAGTCAAATGATGGAGACGTCAGTCAGAGCGGACGCTGCGGAGTCCCGGTGTCCCATTGTAAACTCGTCTTTATGCGAACGAGGACAAAGGCGAGGCGCAGAGATAAACCTCATGTTTAACACTGAGCCTTAACACAAGGCCTGCTTTTTCCGCCGTGACATTTTCTTATCTCGCTAAACAGTCCTTCATCTGACCTTTGAATGGCATCTCGAATTATTCCGATGGAATAAAAAAAGCATCGATTAGACAGAGCGATACTCGGGCACGCTGGAGAATTGACGAATAGGAGGACTCTGTTGCGATGCGGGGAAACACACAATAATAAGTAAACTTCCTGAAACTTTAATAAGCTTTAAGTTGTATTACATAATTCGCCTAAACTCTTGAGTGGGTCATGTACTGTCTTCTAGAGTGTGTGTGTGTGTGTGTACCTGTGTAGACGAAGCGTCCCGGCGCTCCTTTGCAGAACTGCTTGGATTTGTAAGACAGTGTGACCTCCACGACCCCGGGGATGTGTCTGGGTGGCGTCTGAACACGGATGGCGTGGGGCGTGATGAGCTAAAACACAGCACACAACACGTTCAGCTCGATACACACGCATCGATTAGACACACTGCTGCACTGCCGAGAGTCCACTCTGACCCTTCAGTAAGAGACACACACACACATACTCACACACACACACATAACACTCATCGCTGTTAAGCTAGCACCTATGTTGTTTAATTAACTATTACAGCGATGTTAAGATGTTACATGCACACGGGTTTAAGTTTGTTTAAGTGTGTGTGTGATGTTCTAAAGAACCCACCTCGCTCCAGACGAGCATGGTCCCGAAGACGACCTGAAGGCCGTCGAAGAAGTTGTCTCCGATGATGATGACGGTGGCTCCTCCAGTCGTCCAGCCCTCACTGGGGCTTATAGCTTTGATGCATGGAGTGGCTGCTTCACACACGTACAAACATACACACAAACACACACACACACAACATCAGAGATCAATTTTTTGAGATAAATATGATAAATCTGTTGGTCCATGATGCCATAGTGACGCAGCACTGTGTTTCTCGTGGACACGTCTCAGTATTAATGTACACTTAACGTTAGGTTTCCTAGCATCTGAGTGACGGAGAAAAACAGAACGATAATGTAATAATAACTCTAAAATTATAAAAGCTCATTTTATATTCCTGTTTCCTGGTCAGCTCAATAAAACCATTAGGAGCTTATTGGTTGTTTTTGTTGTTTATGGTAAAGTTTTTAGGCTTGGTGTGATGGAGCCAGGCAGGCTGAGTGTGTGTGTGTGTGTGTGTGTGTGTGTTTGTGTGTGACGGACTGTGGACAGGAATCGATTCGACTGATGTCTGAAAGGCTGCGTGCGTACTTGGAGAAAGCTCGGAAACTTGGGAAAGGGAACTTCTGAGAACTTTAAAATGATCGGGGTGTTGAAGCGTCGGCTACAATGAAACTACTCTCGGTTTAACAACAGCTAAAATGACAAGATTGTAGCGTGTGGTTTATCTCACTTCTGCACTGTATTTATGAATCAAACATAGCGTTTCACTAGTGCTTGGATATCATCAAGGTAGAAAGTTAATAATAAGAAACGCTGGCCTCCCAGGAACTCCTTTAAAAGCCCAATCTTTTGTGGGGGATGTGGCAATAACTCCCAGCCAAGTTCCTGTAAAATGCAAATAGTGTTGGTGAATGATTATGTGTAACAGTTTCCACAGACAGATGCGTTTCTTTCACAAGGTGGAATGATGCTTCCACAAGTTGCATCACTTCATGCACTTCCCTTCTTACTCTGACGCGCTCATCACTCTGGAATAAGGTCAATCTCTAAAAAAACCTAGCAAACCGAGTCCTTTCTCCTGATGAGTCTCACTAACTTATGAACACACAGCTGTGCTTTACTAAGTTTTTCTATTTGGGATTAAATATCTCCACTTACGCAGAATGTGTTTCTGTTTTGAAGTAAACTTCATTCCAAACCTGGGAATTCCCAAACACCAATAAATGAATTAGCCAAGATCGTAATGGCTTCAGGTTCACCTGTCGGGGACGTGATTCAAACCCGGAGCATCTGCTTAAATCCTGCTCATCTTCGCAAAATCGTTCCATTGTGTCCGACATGAAAGTTCGCCGTTTCCCCCTGAAAAACACGCCACCGTCGGCTTTGTGTTCATGCGCTACAACAATGGCGTCGTTTCTCTTCTAAAGGGAAATCATGCCGCCGCCGTTATCGGTCCACTGGTGGCAGGATGTTTCTCAGTTCAGCTCTCTCTAGTGCACCGTTCTCATTGTTCTAGTGCACTCGACAGAACGCATCAAAGACTTCATCATGAGTTTGAGTTTGAGTTTGACTCAGGTGTGTTAGAGCAACAGGACGCTAAGCTAATCAACAAACTTGACGCCTTACAAACACATGCACTGGTGATCAGTGGAGGAACGGGACACATACTGTCGGCTTTCATCTGAACTCATCAAAGCTCCTGTAGGTGTTTAGAAATTTGAGTTCCTCGGGTGTGACTCGTCCTAGTTTTTTGTAACTTTCCAGTAGTAACTACCTAAGAACCTTTTTACTTCCTGGTCCTTGACTGTACCTTGTTGGACAGTCAACAAGTGCAGTGTCTTACCTTCGGATGGGTCGAGGCGGCGAGCACGTCTTCCGTGTTTGGAGTTGTTGTGGACAAACATGTTGTCTGATACAGCCAGCACATGGCCGTCTACGTTCACTGTAGTAGAAATCACCACCTGGGAAGCCAAAGCGGTTTATTCGTAAGAGCTTGGATTTGGCATAATCCGTAGTTATTATATGTTTTAACATCTGGATGGGAACTGGCTTCACGGGTTCATGGGGCTCACCTGAAAGCGTCTCATGTCTCTGGGGTTCCCGGCGTTTTTCAGGCAGTTCTGATTGCACTTGAGGAAGAACTTCAGGAAGAATCTAAAAAAAAAAAATGGCAGGATGGATCAAAGGATCTGGTTAATACCAATGTTGTGAATTAAGTCGAAAAAGATGAGCACGGACGGTCAGTATGCACGGTTATCATCACACTCTACCTCAGCATGGAGAGGTATTGATAAGGCTGATGCGAGATATCGCTCTCTCTGATAGACCTAGCTCACAGTCACTTTTAGCACATTAGCCTCTACCCGCTAATCTCTGCAGATCCATCACCGGCACCGGTGTTTGATCGAGTGCTTGCCTTTTAATCGTCGCATTATCGCAATAATAATCCGGGCGGTTAACGGCACCCAAGGTCGTTGACAGTCATGTCACATTAACCAGAGGATAACCTCATTCATGAACTCAGGATCACATTATGCCTCTCCTTTTCCTCCTCCTCCTCCTCCTCTTCTCTCTGCCACTATTTCCTCTCTACCAGTTCCTACATTTTCCTTTGGTTCCATTTCCTATGGTTAATTTTCTCTACATTCTCTACTTGTCATCATCTACAATCATTCTCCTTCTTTACATGCTCTCTTCTTTTATCCTTTTTTCCTCCTTTCTCTTCCCTCTATTTTTTTCATGTTTCATAATAATCGTTTACACTTTTCCTGCTTCACTTCCTACTCCTATTTCCTATTTCACCTTATTTCTTTGGCTTTTTCTTTCCTTCCACACCCTCTTCATCCCTACTTCCTCTTTTGCTTCTGTGTATCCCGTTTCTTCTCCCTTCTCCACCTCTTTCACTCTCCTCATCTTTTACTTCATCTTTTTCATCTTTCTCCAACTTTCCTTTCTCCAAAATTTTTCCCCTCTTTCTTCTTCTTCCTCCTATTTCCTCATCATCCTCTTCTCCTACTTTCTCCATTTTCTCTTCTCACAATCCTCTATCATTTCTTGCAACACCTTTTCTTTTTTTGTCTTTTTCCTTTTAACTTCTTGGGCTGTACAAAGCGTGACAGAGAAGGAGAGAGAGAGAGATAGAGAGAGAGAAGGATTGTGGGAGTGGAGGAACCCCTGTCAGTGATATAAACGACTGCCATCTGCTGACTGCATCGATTTCCCCCCTAATAAGACAGTAACAATATCTTTAAAAACACACGCCAGTAACTCGGGTGATTTTTTAAAACCTCACTTCGCCTGGAATGACATAATCACCTCGTACATTTTAAAGACCCCCACCCCTCTCCCATTTTACCCCGCAGCACTCAGAGAGAAAGAGAGAGAGAGAGAGAGAGAGAGAGAGGCATCAACGAGTGCCCTGTTGCTCAAGAAATATGTGCATTTCGTAATCACAGTAGAGAGATATAGTGCAAGTGTGTGTATGTGTGTGTGTGTGTGTGTGTGCAAGAGTGTGTGAGTATGAGAGAGAGAGTGAGGGTCTTTGCTCTATTTAGCCAGTATCGACTGACACTCGATCCGGGTTGCTCTGAAGGCTGCTAATGCCCTTTATGGGTGCGGAATACAATAATATGGGGGCTCCATCCCCGAGCTCCATTCATATGATATTAGAGTCCTTGGGAGGAGAGATATGGATCAATAGGGATTGAATTAAAACGCAGCAGGAGACGAGGCGCTGGTAAAGTGAAGCGAGAGATAGCACAGAGACGCAGCGTCCAGCCCAAAAAGAAAGAGTAGGAGGGGAGAAAAAAGAGGGCAGGGTGAAAGAAAGAAAGAACAGTTTAAAAAATAACGAATGACAACAAATAAATAAGCATAAAAACACTGACAAAAAGAAGGAAGTGAAGACAAGATGAAAGAAATAAAGAGAAGGATTTTTTTTATAAAAAAGACCAATGAAGCATCAATGGCATGAATAGGAAAAGAAAAGTGGGTTAAGAGAGAGGGGAGAGAGAGAGAGAGAGAGAGAGAGAGAGAGAGAGAACAGTTAAAAACTAATGTCTAGAAAAACAAAAAGTAGAATACAAATAGAAAGAAAAGGTTAAAGTAAAAGATAGAGAACAGAAACTATATTCTGCATAACAAAAGAAAGAAAGATTGAAGGACAGCTTTAAAACGAATGACAGCAACAAAAAAAAGTAGCATAAAATGCTGACAAAAAATAGAAGACAGGGATGTTCAAATGAAAGAAATAAAAAAGTTAAGGAGAAAAGTTATAAAGAAAGAAAAATGTGAAAATTTGAGAATTTTAAAAATAGTTTAAGAAATAAAGAGAGAAAGAGCAATATAATTAAATGATTAAAAAATACAAAAACATAAAATGAAGAAGACCAATAGATGATAAAAGTAAATCATAGAGAAAAGAAAAGAGTAGTGACAAAAAAAGAAAGTTTGTTGTTCATAATCATATTAGTTGTCTTCATATTAACAAGTAAAGCTCATAGGTAACTGTTTAGCATCATGGCTAAA
The DNA here is from genome assembly GCA_030014305.1 of Clarias laeviceps. Taxonomy (NCBI): domain Eukaryota; kingdom Metazoa; phylum Chordata; class Actinopteri; order Siluriformes; family Clariidae; genus Clarias; species Clarias laeviceps. Next base: position 24,942,040 of record JAQMYJ010000008.1, on the reverse strand, counting down.
GAATGTTGATGGTCTTTATCATGAATGCTAACATTAGCGTGCTGACTGCCAGATGATGCTAACTGTTAGCCACATTAGCCTTAAAGCTCCATCGCAAATACTGTACATATGACTCAGTTGCCCTTCAAACTATTTGAGAGACAAGCAAAAAAAACTGAGAAAGAGAGAGAGAGAGAGAGAGAGAGAGAGAGAGAAACATCAATGCCTCATCTTCCTCATTTCCTCCAGCTGTCACTGGGCAGGAGTTGATAAGGAATGCGAGATTCCCGATCCCACTGTGGAGGAACGGGCAGCACATCAAAGCTCACTCTCTTTTGAGTGTCCTAGTGCTCACTTTTAGACCCAGTGCAGAGTGAAGCGCTTCAACAGGAAGTCAAGAGAGAGAGAGAGAGAGAGAGAGAGAGAGAGATTCTTAGGAGAAAGTTAGTGCTAAAAAAACAGTCTCCGGAAACTGAATGGAAATGTAATCAGTGCATGGCGTACAGTAGCACTGAAGTATGAACTTTCTCTAAAACATTCAGATTTAAAGGGTTGAGTCTGAGTGTACACTTGACTCTGGCATCCAAAGTTGACAATCAATGACTTTAAAAAACAATCTTTCTGATTAATTTAAATATAATTTGCGGCAAACATGTAGAAAAATAAAACAAGCATAGATTATCTGCCTTTGCATTATTTCTTATGGAAAAAATGTTATTGCAATACGAATTTTCCTCTTAAGAACTTGACTCGAATGAATGGGACGAATTAAATTTGTATGCCAAGGTTCCGCTGTGCGATGCTAGTGGTTTTTATGAAATCAGGCATTTCTGTGTGACTATATACTAAGATTTCATACTCCAGTAGCGAAATGAACAAAGATATTAGCATAAATCTAAATTCTATTTACAAAACTAGGCTATGATGTTTATTGCAAAGTCTTAAAATGTCAGAAAATGGTAGTTGAACATAAATAGTAAACTGTATTTAATTATTTATAAGAAATTTGCTCTCATTATCTTGATACCATGATATCACTCATGACATCATCCTGTAACGGAAAAGCTGTAGTGAAACAGCTAGAATCTAAAGAACTGCTGCTAAACTAATATACAGATTATTATTTGGTTAGCTGCTTTGCTAGCTAGTAAGTCTGCCTTTGAGTCATGTCAGTCAAGTATGACTCATTTCTCACTTGTTAATATTGTATAATAATATTTACCAGAAACATAATTAGGTTTTATCTTATTTACTAGCTAGTGAAAAAGCTAGGAGCTAATCAGCTGTTAGTCAACATACAAATTAGCAGTTTGCTAGCTATACAGTATATCTACAGTAGCTAGAATATCGATTAGAAAGGATGAATTTATAAAAATAGAAACACTGTCGACATTCTTTTGAAATTCTTGTTGCTGCTGAATTCTTGCTAGTTGCTAGTTAAGTGCTTGCAGACAGGTTAGCACTGAGTAAAGTAACATGTTAGCAGCATCTAGGATTACAGGTAATGTAAATACAGGTAATGTGAAGTTTTAGTTTTGTTTCAAAACACGTATACACGTCATTTTGGGGCCTTTGTAAGACATGCTAGTAACAACCTTAACTACATATTTAACATTTTAGTGTATATATTTTGTATTATTTTTTATAGTTTTGCTCATAAATAGAATTTTTTCTTTTTAATTTGTAATTCAAGCTACGACTGATCTGAGGAATAAAATGAATATGCCATGAATCATAAAGCACATATTTTAGATGACAAGACTGTAAAAACCGAGACGCGACGGAGACTGTGAGATGAAATGAGTAAGAATGTGTGTGTGTGTGTGTGTGTGTAAGAGAAAGAGAGAGAGATGTGAGGAGAGAGATGTAGAAAGACAGAAGCCCTCATGTTGAAAGTCTCCCTCCCCATCGAAAACTTATTAAAACAACATCAATTATTAATGTCCATCTAGAGCCAAGAGTCAGTTATTAGTTTCACTGCCTTTCTCTCTCTCTCTCTCTCTCTCTCGCTCCTTCTCGTCTCTCTGCTCTTATAAAGTAGGTAAAGATAATGAGCTGAGTGGAGTCTCTGTTGTAAGCCGTCACCTCATTACACCGGCCTGCCATCAATTACAAGAGGAGTGTGTGGCCCTGTCACTCGCCTAATGTGCCTCCGACACAGTGTCAGGAATTACTGCTGCCCCTAAATACACCTCTCTCTCTCTCTCTCTCTCTCTCTCTCTCACTCTGTATCTATACACATCTCACAAAAGTACTATTCTAAACAAACTGTAGGTCATGTGACATGTGTAGAGTCAGGTACAATGTCTGTCTATTGTCTGATAGTGTCCGAAAGGAATAAGTGTTGTGCTGTTCTGGGAAACTAATTAAGGACAATTGGGGTGATCCATTAACTCGCCAATATTGCTTATTGTCCTACAACAGCACACCCTGAAGTGTTTTTTTCATCCTTAGTTTTTGATAAGTAATTAATTATTAAGAATAACGTTATCATTTAAATGCCATTATGGCTATGTTTAATGTTGCCAATGTAATCTCTCATTAGCAGAAATCTGGAATTTCTTTCGGATCAATCTAAACATTTTAGCAGCTATAAAATTCCTACAAAGTGCCTTCTGTCTTTTTTTTTTTTTTTTTTAAGTTTTAACAGGAAACCTGCACTGGAGCCTCCTTCCAGAAAGTTTCTCAGAATTTAGATTGTTTAGCATGACTTTTAGATTTAAAAACAAAAAAATATGTAAGGACATGTGTCCTGGAATTCACAGATAGTTTAATTCCTAGATTAGTAAAGTCTAGTCTAAAACACATACAATAATAATTAACAACGGTGTTTGAAATCGGATCTCATCAAAAAAATAAAAATAAAATAAATAAAAATTGCTAACTCCTTCTATCACTTTAATTTCAACTCTGGCCATAATAGTAATAAAGATGACAATTAAAGATTTCACAGAGCGAAGGCAGAGCTTGTTGGATTGTTGTTCGCGTTCGTATCGCTGCAGGACTGTTTAGCGTGAAGTCATACGTTGAAGGCAAGCTAGCATATGCTAGCTCACTGTAGCATCACACCAGAGCGAGGTGAAAGTCTGGCATCAAGCCACTCCGACACACAGCACTGTTCTAACTTGACGTGTGAGAAGAAATACCTTAACACTGACCTATCTCTGTCTCTTTTACTCTCTCGCTCTTTTACACACATACACACACACCTTTCCCTGGAGTCTCGCACTTATTACGCTAGTCAAGAAGAAGAAGGCCTCCATTTCAGAGGTGGTATTTAAAAAAAAAATAAATAAATGCACCGTGTTCCAATTCTCAGGTAAAAAATACTTCAGGATAATTTACAGGAACATTAACGTTAATGGTTTTGTTTATTGTTTTTTTTTTCTATCAGATGTGTTAACCTGAACCTGAAGTAAAGCTATAAAGAGAACATGCTAGCGTGGTGTAAACATTAGCAACAGACAATCTAATCAACAACTTAGCTACTGTTCAAAGGAGATTAATGCATTTTTTGGACGCCTCCTTTACAATGTAGAAAGAAATAAAAATCAGGAACCATCATGGAGTTAGAAATTGACCCCAAACGTTTGAAAAAAAAAAAATTAATTAATTAATTAATTAATTTAAAAAAAAATAATAATAATATATATATATATATATATTTTTTTTTTTTTTACTAACTTACTGTAACACACTAGTACTGTTAAGTGTGTTTATACTCAGACACAACAAGTGATCTAAAGCCAATGAAACACTTTAAATGCAACATAACACAAAAAAAGTCAGAAAATTAGCGGGAAGTAGGGTGGGTTTACTCCAAAACAAAAAGACACTGATATAATTCTGAAATCACCACAAAATATGATTTGACACAAAACTATGGAGAATGACTCCAACATAAAACCAAACATTTTTTCTTTCTTTTATTATAATCTAAGGAACATGAGCAGAGAGATGATTTTCATATTCAGGCCTGAGTCTTCCCCTGAACCCTAAAGCATTTATCCAGATTTATGACCAACAATAAAGGTGTGTGTGTGTGTGTGTGTGTGTGTGTACCCGTGTGAGACCACCTAGCCAATTCTCAGAGAATGGGACTCTCCTTGGCTCTGCTACATGTTATTAATAATTCACAGGCCAAGATGGCAATTACAGGACCATGTACAATCAAACTAAATATTTAATAAGGCACTAAAACAGTGCCGTATTTTGGTCTGTCTCTCTCTCTTTCTCTGTCCTCCTGCTCTCTCGTATTAGCTCCGAACATACAGTTTCTATATCCAAGAGCATCCTTTACAGTCCTCCTGACATGCAGCAACTTTATATTGTAAAGGCTGTGAGTGTGTGTGTGCCTGTGACAAATCTGATAGGATTCGAATTTTACTGCTCAAGCAAAATATAAGCACATGTATGACAAACTTAAAGAAGCTAAATATTTAATGGGATACACTTCAAAACTGTTTTGATTGTGCAAACAAGTGAATTTTGAGCAGTGGGAGGCCATGCTTCATTCCATAGAACTAACAGATATATAGGCCACGCCTCCTCCAATAGGACTCAAAAATAAATATAGGGTCAGAAATAGGACTTACAGCCACAGAAAGTCCTATTCCATTCCACAGCTCCTTAACTAATACTGACAGACATTTGCTTCTTCACTTGTACTGACACATAGGCCACACCTCTTTTATGTTATTATTACAGTGAAAGGTCACTTCATTAGGATTGAGAGACACAGAAGCTACTATCCCCTTCACTGGGACTGGCACACACAGGCCACACCTCCTTCACTGGGACTGACACACACAGGCCACACCTCCTTCACTGGGACTGACACACACACACAGAGGCCACACATCCTTCACTGGGACTGACACACACAGGCCACACCTCCTTCACTGGGACTGATACACACAGGCCACACCTACTTCACTGGGACTGACACACACAGGCCACACCTCCTTCACTGGAACTGATACACACACACAGGCCACACCTCCTTCACTGGGACTGACACACACAGGCCACACCTTCTTCACTGGGACTGATAAACACACACAGGCCACACCTCCTTCACTGGGACTGATACACACACAGAGGCCACACCTCCTTCACTGGGACTGACACACACACAGAGGCCACACCTCCTTCACTGAGACTGATACACACACAGAGGCCACACCTCCTTCACTGGGACTGATACACACACAGAGGCCACACCTCCTTCACTGGGACTGATACACACACAGAGGCCACACCTACTTCACTGGGACTGATACACACAGGCCACACCTACTTCACTGGGACTGATACACACACAGGCCACACCTCCTTCACTGGGACTGATACACACAGGCCACACCTCCTTCACTGGGACTGACACACACACAGAGGCCACACCTCCTTCACTGGGACTGATACACACACACAGGCCACACCTCCTTCACTGGGACTGATACACACAGAGGCCACACCTCCTTCACTGGGACTGACACACACACACACAGGCCACACCTCCTTCATTGGGACTGAAACACACACAGGCCACACCTCCTTCACTGGGACTGAAACACACACAGGCCACACCTCCTTCATTGGGACTGACAGACAAACAAAAATGTTGTATGTAAACAGAATATATAGAAACAGAAAGAGAGAAACTTGCAAGAAGAACATAAACTGGAAGATAAATAGATATATGATAAAGAGATCAAGATAAAGGTAGAGAGAGGAGACGGAGAGGAAGAAACGGGAGATATAAGAGAAACGTTTTATGGAAAAGAGAGAAAGACAAAGGGTGATGGAAAAAAAGAGAGCGAGTAAAGTAAGTAAAAGAGAAAAGAGGACAGATAGAGATGGAAAGGAAAAAAAGATGTGCATGTGTGTGTGTGTGTGTGTGTGTGTTACACCCTCTCTGTCACACAGCTGTTTCAGTCAATATCAATTCCTCAGCTAAAGCACAGGCACAGTTCCTGGAGCGCAGAGCAAGTGAACGAACACAACCAATCACTCATTTACATCTGTGTGTGTGTGTGTGTGTGTGTGTGTGTGTGTTTGTCTCATAAACCATGCACGTGCATACCTGACACACACATATATTCTAACACACACACACACACACACACACACACACACACCAGTCAGTTTTGTTGAGGTCCCCTGGCTGCACTTTGCTCTCTGTTGCCATGGAAAAGTACATATTTGTCTCACCGCATGACATAATGCACGTTTCAGAAAGGAAGTAAAATATGTGCGGACAGTGACCTCATAGTGAGAGCGCAAGATCACGCTCGAGTGCGTTTCTTCATCCACACGCCACACACAAAGTCAGAGCTTCACATATAAACCTGAGATATCGCAGCTGCACCGCTATCAGAGAAAATGAATCATCACCTAATGACCGGCTCGACAGTGTTGCCGGTCTGTACGGTGAGGAAGATTTGCACGTGTCGCGGGACAGAAGTTTCTTCCTATAGAATCGACGGCGAACTTTTCCATCATGCTGCTATAAAACCCCATCGGGTTCTCGCTAACACCTCAGCTCTCATCCTGCCCCAGTCTATCAAGACAGGGGTGAAAAAACAAAGAAAAACCTGCTTCCTGATGCGTTTAGACTGACAGATTCATCCGGTCCCTCCTCGAGCTGTCGCTCGCTTCCAAAGGAATCACTGGCTCGGATTTAAATACGGGCCTATAATAGCCCTCCATCTATCAGAGCGGCCGAACGCCTATTCTTAGACACATACATTAGCCCTTGGCCCAGATAGGAATGTCACCAGATTAAACATCCAATTTGTTAACCGGGGCGGGCTAGAGGTGCTGCTTCTTGACAGGACTTACAAACAAGTCCAAATGGCCCCATTTTTCACGCCGGCGTGTTTTTTCTTTTTCTTCTTTTACACACCGACAAGACGGCCAAGCAGTGAGGAAGGTAAGTTGGACACCGGCAAGATAATGTCTGAAATGCCTCAAACACTCCCACATGAAGGATGCTTATGAAGGCATACATTATTCCTTCATCTTCTATACTGCTTTATCCTGTACACAGGCTCGCGGATGGCTAGAGCCTATCGCAGGAGACTTAGTGCACGGAAGCGGGTACATCCTGGACAGGGTGCCAATCCATCGCAGGGCACACACACACACACACACAAACACACTACAGGCAATTTGGGAACACCAATAGATCTAATCTGCATGTCTTTGGACTATAGGAGGGAACAAACCAAGCATGAGGAGAGCTCCACGTAAAAAACAGATCCGAGGACCCTTGACTCCAGAGATGTGAGGCCGTAATTTAATCGAACAGGTATCTTGTGTTTGGGTTAAACTGGGCCTAATATGCAAAAGCACTCACTGCTTATTCATTTTTAAGACATGAGGGCATTGTACAGTATATGTGTGTACAATTAAGCCACATGTGAAGGAGAAACATTCCATAAGCAATCCAATCCAATTTCATTTTCCCATTTTCCGCCTAATGTGACCTCATACAAGAACCTTGTTGCTCAGCTCCACAATTCATATGGAAAGGGGCGTGGCCTTTTCAGTAGCTCATTTGCATAAGCACTAAAACGTTGGGATTGTGGTATAAAAATAAACTATGAAAAGTTCTGATGCAAAAAAAAAAAATAGTACAATATCAGACCTTTAAAGCTAATTGCACATTTTTAACATGAACTCTAAAAGACACAAATGTTATGCATGTTACCATCCATCTATCTTCCATACTGATTACGTACACATGTGCAGAGTTACGGGGGGGTCCTGGAACTTATCCCAGGAAGGTCAGGGTGCAAGGCAAAAGGAGAACCCCACCAAGCACTGAGAGAACATGAAAACTCCATACACACACACACACACAAATCGGAGGCGAGATTCAAACCCTAGAGATTGAAAGCGACACCACTAACTTCATTAATGGAGTGCTTGAAAGATGGCTAATATGGATAATTAACGTCAGATCTCGGCTACTGCAAACTTCAAACAACAAATCAACAAAACCATTCAATTTATTTTGAATTTTTTAAATTTTTTTTATTTCGATAATTAATTAGTTCCTGTTATCATTAACATTTGATAAATTGATTAAATATCTACTTACAGAAAAATTCATCACACATTATTTGTTACTATGGAAACGATAAGATATTAGAACGAGTGCGTGACCAATCAGAACGGGGACCGCCATGGTATCTGAGGAGAGGAAGGAAAGAAAAAACGAAAAAAAAACAACTCATCCTATTTCCATCACACCAGCGAACAGGGGTATTTTATTATTTCTAAATCGTATCTCAAGGAGTGAGGGGTCGAGGGGGTGGTGAAGCAGGGTGGGGGGGTGTAGGGCGGAAGGGGGGGCTTGATTTATCCCTCACTTTATCTGTCAGACAAATGTTTCTCTTTATGGCCATTACTATTCCGAACCGGCGGCTGCCATCGCAAGACTAATATAATGCGTGAAGTATTTAATTAAGGATCGGCGCAGGGAAGCCGCTTACGTCTCGCTTTATTGGAGCGAAATTAAAAATAACTCCTGCATTTGAATAACAGCCCTGGGGCTGCCTCTCAGCCATGGCGGTTTAATATCGCTTATGCCACTTTAACCTTTCTGAGTGCCGGGGCCTTCATTTGAGCGCGAGAAACAAACGCACGTGCACGCACATGCACACACACACACACAGTGTACGACTCTCAAATAAGTTTACCGAGCAGCCATCTTTTGTCTCACTTAATAAACTAGGAAGAGAAGTACCTTCAGGTTACGCTAGTTTGTGTGTGTGTGTGTGTGCATGCATGTGTGTCACTAATTTTATTGTGTGTGTTTTTTCCACACACATTCATATTAGCAAAAAAAAAAAAAAAAGACAAGCAAGTTTACTTTGTAGCATGTTGCTTTTTTTTCTTTTTTTTTAAAGTTTTATTTTTGTCTCACTTCATAAGCTAAGAACAGAAAATCTTCAGGTTATGTACCTTCAGGTTATATTTTTGTGTGTGTGTTGCTAATGTTATTGCATGTTTGTAAAAAAAAAAACATACACACACACACACACACACACACACACACACACAAACTAGCACGCAAACCACCAGAAACAACATAAAACAAATAACCTCAAACAATGCAGCTATTAATTTTTTATTTATCTCATTTAATAAACACGAGCAGTATCTTCAGGTTATGCTAAGTTTAGTCACGCGTGGCTAGTTTTATTGCATTGTTGGTGGGGGAAAAAAAGACAAGCACACCCACGTTCAGACTTTCAAACTACCACAGAATAAAAAACAATATTTATTTATTTTTCACACACATCAGCAGCAGGTCACTTCATGAGCCATGCGTCGTTAAGGTTATGCTAGGCACGGGCCTTGTTCTTAATTTGATGCTAACATTTAACAGAGAAAAGTTCAGAAGAAGCAATACGTTGGATATGTGGTTCTGAGACGGGCCTCGTGATGCAATCCTCACAAAGTAAACGCAATTTGGTTGTAGCAGCTCTGAAGTGCGGCTGAGCACCGGGCATATTGTGAGGTTTTAATTAAACGCGACAGCAGTGAAAATAATAAGAGTGAGAGAGAGAGAGAGAACAAGCAAACGAGCACGGCAAGCGAAAAACGCCAAAATAACAGCAAAAGATGAACCGAAAAGAGCGAACGCAGCTTTCCGGGACGAAGGGATAGTGAGTGAAAAAGACAAAAAAAAAAATTCCAGATGCGGATTTTAAAATCGCAGTGCCGAGATGGTCCGTATTATCCATCTGTTTGGCACACCTCTCTGTTGTGCCGGAGAGACGGTCACGGACAAGGTGAACTGACACACTTGCACACACTCACACACACACGCATCCAAGTCCACCATCTGGCTTGGGATTGGCTTGGATAATACCAAGTACGCGTTCAGGCTCGAGACAAGAAGCAAAACATGCACCATCGTCTCCGATTGCCTAATGAACTAGTGTTTTCAAGGGCCTTGATGAGCAGCGGATGGTGTGTTTCTGCATGTGTGTGTGTGCATGTGAGCTTCTTGATTTGCATTCGGTCCTTGTTTCGGTAATTTCAAGTGCGTTGTTGATACCAATCCCTCGTTAGGACTTCACGGTTCCTACAACCTCCTAGAGTCCCTCAAGCGTGTCTGGAGAACATGTCTCTAGTAACTACGTGTATCATTTAAAAAAAATAAAATATCCGGATGCTAACCTGTTAGCCAGCCATCAGCGGATGGGTCACATTCATGCTAACAATGGTGTATTACCTGAACTGGGGGTTGAAAATAAATAAATAAATAAAAATATGGTAAATGCTTTGACTAGACTTAAATGATTAGCTAGCTATTTTAATCAGCGAACTTTACAAAAACAGTTGATGATTGTTAAGGATTCAAGCTTAGCCAAAGCACACAAACGCTTTTTCACCAATTACATCCCCTTAGAACGGCATAAAAGGTTCCAGACTTTACATTCTGCAACCATGACCCAGCCTTAATACGTCGAACCTGCGCACTTTGTTCTAGACAGCTGAGTAAATTTACACAACACACTCTCAAATTCAGTATTGATTTATAGGACGAGGGCCTCCCGAGACTCTGCGTGCGTATAAACTGGGCAGCGCTGTCGCTAAACCGCATACAGATATAGCGCACTTGTTTTAAGCACTATTGATGGAGGACACAACCTGAGATTTTAGATCTTTAAAGATCTTCATCAAGGATGCCTTCATGGTGCCAATCCAAGGTGGATATAAACCCTAACCACTAGCCTTCGTTTTTACGGTAAAAGTTAGCGAGATAGTTAGAGTTCTGTAAATATTTACTATCATAAACCATACTACACGGATGATACATCTCCAGTGGAGATGACTTTCTTATGACTTTCGTATGATTAGGTAGTCATCCTGAACCTTTTTTTTTTTTTTTTTACTTAAATCAAGTTTACTTAGCATAAAAATAAACTCAACAGTGCTGGTGCAAAGTGAAGAAAGAAAAAAAACAGAGGAAGGGAGTACTGACACTTGTTTGCTGCTTCCTCTTGAATATGTTCTGTGCATTTCACGGTCTTGCGTTTTCAACCCTGTCAATTATTCATCGTGCATATTTTAAAGAGTCTACAAAGCTGTCCTGAGGAGAAATGCTAATGAAGGATTCCGAAGTGTTGTCTGGCCCGCTATGTATTGCTGCATCTCAGCCACATCGATTAATCAGATGCTACGAGGCATGGTTATCTAAATACATCAGTTTCCTCTAAATGGATATTGATATTTTCATCATGTTGAAATGGTGGATGCTGATTCCAAAGGTTACGCGCTGTAGGAGGGCCCTTTTTATCCCGCACAGCCGTAGTGTACGGTGAGGGCGCTGTTAGTGCTTGTAGGTTTAATCACAAATTCATTCATATGCAATGCGGCAAAACCACTACCAGCTCATTAGGATTCCAATAAATTTGCATAAGATTTGTTATTTTGATAATTTATGTTCTAGATTATCTATAAAAAAGTGCCAGGATGTTCCAAATACAGCACCAAACTGTCTACTTTCACTACACCAACATCCACCAAATTAAGACCAAACTATTTAATTGTCTTACACCAGTATACTCTCCACTATACTATGGTCATAGACCAGTGTACTCTCTAAAATACTATGACTGAACATTGGTATACTGTCTACAGTGACAGTCTATGGCCTTAAACCAATATAGTTTCCACTATACTACGGTCGTACACCAGTATGCTCTCTACAATACTGTGGTTATGCACCAATATACTGTCCACTATACTATGGTCATGCACCAGTATACGTTCCATTGTATTACAATAAACAGTTGGCATACTGCTCACTAGCCTATGGTCATACACGAGTATACCCTCGACAATACTATGGTCTAACATCAGTATACCCCCTAAAATACTGTGGCAATACACCAGTATATTCTTCACTATACAGTGGTCATACACCAGTATATTCTCCAAAATATTATCATCTTAAAACAGTATACTCTATCAAAAATGCTATGGTCTTACACCAGAATACTCTCAACAAAAATGTGGTCTTACAACAGTATACGCTCCAAAATACTATAGTGATACACCAGTATACCCTCTAAAATACTATAGTGATACACCAGTATACTCTCTAAAATACTGTGGTCATACACCAGTATACTCCCCACTACACTATGGTCATATAGCAGTATACTTTCCATTATATTGTGGTCATACACCAGTATACTCTCCAAAATACTATGGTCATACACCAGTATACTCCCCACTATACTATGTTAAATGCACCATATACTAATGGTATCACACCAGCGTACCAGTTTACTATGGTCTTATACAAGTATACATTCCACTATACTATACTCATACACCAGTATACCCTCCATATATATGGTCATACACCAGTATACTCCCACTACACTATGGTCATACACCAGTTACTCCCCACTACAGTAAAAAAAATCATTATACCCTCTACCACATTATGGTCATACACCACAATACTCTCCAAAATACTATGGTCATACACCCGTATACTCCCCACTATACTATGGTCATACACCCGTATACTCGCCACTATACTATGGTCATACACCCGTATATTCGCCACTATACTATGGTCATACACTCGTATACTCCCCACTATACTATGGTCATACACCCGTATACTCGCCACTATACTATGGTCATACACCCATATACTCCCCAATATACTATGGTATTGTAAATGCACCATATACTGTCCCTAGTGCGATGGTGTCACACCAGTATACCATCCACTATACTATGGTCACACACCAGAATACCCTCTACTATATTATTGTCATTTACCATCATAAGGTTATAATGCTCATTCTCCACCATACTTTGTTACTACGCCACCAGACTGTCCATACCATACCAGTCCAGTCATTCACCACTGTACTATTTACTATGATCATACATCCCTGTCCACAACACTGTGGTGTGGTGTTCATTCTACTGGTCATACACCACCATATTGTCCCTCACTCAATGGCCATTCATTACCAGACCTCCTCTTACAAAACACCATACTCTCCACTATACTACTGTTATCTATCACTGTGCCATCCGTCTGCAGCTTTATACCACTGCTGTACTGGTTTAAGGTTCTGCACCATTACCCAGAAGATTGCAGGTCCCAGGACTGACGTCACGGTTTTATTCTTAACTCTTCATCAGTTCTCAGATCATACACACAGATTTTAGGCTTTGAGCAAAACACAAAGAGACGACGGTCTTGTCACGTCACATCACAACGTGTGAGATTAAAAAGAAAAGGGGAAAAAAAACAGCCTCCCAATTAATAAATCACCTCGTCAGTGTGCAGCTGGGTAGGCAGCTGCTCCCTCGAAACACTAATAAAGGGACGGCGGAGACCAGACGAGGACAAGCACACACACACACAAACACACACACGCAGCAAAGTGTTCAGGGATCAGATTCCTTTAGTGTTTATGAATCAGATTTGTACAGTATTGACTCGGTTGCATAGCAAACTGTTTTACTTTTGCAATACCTGCCAAATTTGCACATTCATTTCATGAAGGGTTAGAACTGAATGCTTACCGTAAATACGCTAATAAAGGGGAAAATTACAGTTAAGGGGATGTAAAATGTATAGTGTGAATACACACTTGCTAGACTTGCCTAGTACCCTAGAAAAAAAAAGCACAGGAAGTTCAGCTGGGTTAGATGACATCATATTTTTCAAGAACATGTATTATTTCTCTAAGCATTTACATATGAGGTTGCATTCCAATCTTAATGTGTGTGCGTGCATGTATGTGCGTACGTGTGTGTGTGTGTGTGTGTGATGTGCATTTGTGTTATATTAGTTGCATAAGTTGAACCCGATTTACTTCATATTCACAACGCAGACGGAGATGCAATCGATATGAATCCGTATCAGAGTGAGAGAAACCCTGAAGGGTCCCTATGAGCTATGATGCAGGTGCAAAACTTGGAAGTGTCTCAGACACGCACACACACACACACACACACACACACACACACACACATACACACAATCTTATACACTCATCCAGAAAGTAAAACGAATATACAGACTGTTCACACATTCAATCACACACAAATCTACGTCATCATCAGGGAATACTGTACGCTGAGACCGACACTGAGACACACACACACACACACACACACACACACAGTATACTTGTTCTGTAAAAAAAAAAACTCTCCTTTTCTTAAGATCTTAAGTGCATGTATATATGGATCATGTATACAAGAAAAAAGACAGACTGAACAAGAGGAACTGGAGCCAGAGCTCGCATACACACACACACACACACACACACACACACAGAGGCCTGGGAATTTTATCATCTCTTGTGATTTGTGTGTTTTGGAAGGGAGTGTAATGGCTCATATGAGGAACAATACGCATGCCGATACACATCTCTCTCCTTCTCTTTCTCACATATATATATATATATATATATATATATATATATACACACACACACTATTTGTGGAAGTCTTTATAGCTAGCGTGTGTGTCTGTGTGTGTACACAGTGCCAGATTTGTAGTAAAGCTATAACACAATCGAGGCAATTTGTTCAGTGCCATCCACAACACATGGCCAGGGACAAACACACTGTCATTACTACTAACACACACATATTCAGGTTAGAGAGACCTGAACCAGCCTCTCTCTCTCTCTCTGTCTCTGTCTCTCTCTCTCTCGCGCGACTCTCTCTCTTTTCCACCAGTCCGGTTTCACACTCGCTGCATTCGGTCTGCTAAATGCCTCATCAACATGTTTAATCAAATTAGCGCGCGGCCAAAAATTGACGCTTTTCATTAATTATACAGGATAATTCTAATTGCAAATTCAAATGTATTCGCTCCGAACAGAAGGTGTTCAGTAATATTTCAGCGTATTTGCATATTAAATGGGGGTCGCGCTGCATTATGCATGGTAATGTATGCGCATTGTCTTTATTTTTAACTCGTGGGCCATATGCGCGGCTGCTTGCCGGCGCAGGTGAAAAAAAAGTCCGGGGTGTTTAATTTTGCTGAACAAACGCGACGAGGCGGCTTGTCGCCGGCTGCATGGTCCGTGTCAATCTTTGTTTTTTTTTTTTTTTTACACTCCACCCTCCCCCCTCCCACTCCCTCCCACTTTCCCAGCTCTCCCTTGCCCTTCGCTTTGATTACGCTGCTAAACACAATCGCCCGCTCATTCAGGAAACAGGAAGTCCCAGACGACTGTCTCTTCCTGTTTCACCCTTTGTTGTTCCGGCTTTGATTTTTTTGTTTTTGTTTTTGTATGGTCCGGTTGTTCCAGGTGTCAGGTCTTGTTGAGGCATCCTTCAATCCAAAATCCAAGATGGCATCCCTTCATTCTTATGTCCAGGCCCAAATAAATATGTGTTGTGCTCTTACGGGAAATTAATCAATTAAAAAGTTTTTAATCCTGATAAAAGCGATTTGTCATCATTCACGCTGTGAACTTCAACTCTATCCAACTCCAAAGTTGCAGCAACACTTAGTTTTCCATCCAGAATCTTTCTTCTTTAAACCGGAGCTGAATGGAGGAGTGTTTCTGTCCATCATGGACGAAAAGGAAAACACTGATCGCGTTTGAGAAATTGGATTTCGTTTATCCAGTAAACTACTCTGCTCCGTTTGAACTCCACTGCATGGAGAAGTATTGCATCAGTGTGAATCAGGTGTAAACATGGACTCGCGTATCCACACACATACACACACACACCTCGCACGTTTGATGAGTTGCTCAGGAATTTCAAAGAGACAAGGCGCGCGTTGTTCGATTCGCATCGAGCCTAGTGTTTATCAAAGCGATGGCACTTTTCCTCTTCGTTTACGAAGAGTTTTGTCTCTGCCTGACGCTCTCTCTCTCTCTCTCTCTCTCGCTCCAGCTTTTCAAGGCGCTAACGTGTGTGACGTGAGGAGAGAAAGGAGTAAAGATTAATTAAAGCCGAGGCAGGGTTGTGTTGGACGGTGACGGCAATGACTGGGTAATGACTTTGAGACAAAGCAGACTGATTTTACAGTTTATGCTTTTTAAGTGCCATGTATTTTCACCAACACACACTCACTTCCTGCATTTTTGCAAAAGGGATGTCATCGCCAGAATCATCTTCATCCTGCTCCACTTGTCCTGTATGGAAGAGGATTAGGGCCTTGTTTTTAATCTTGAAATTCTGACTTTCTGAATTATTAGGGTTTTTTCTCCAAATTATGATTTTAATATCAGAATTCTGACATTTTTGCCAGAATTATGACTTTTTTTTCAGAATTCTGACTTTTTCCTCAGAATTATGACCTTAATCTAAGTATGACCTTAATCAGAATTTAATCTCAGAATTTTTACTTTTTTTTCAATAATAAGATTGCATGTAGGTATGAATCAATAATGTGATTTTTTTTTTTTGTTTTTGTATTAATTTGTTTTTGAACCCTACTAAGAATTTTGACTTTTTTTTTTTTTTAGAAATATGACTTTTTTTTCTCAGAATTATCACTTTTTTCAGAATTATGATTTCAATGTCAGAATTATTACTTTTTTTCCTCAGAATTCAGTTTTTCTTTTTCTCAGATTAAATTAAGAAAAAATTTTCTGTTTTTAAAACAGTCCTAATCCTCTTCTGTAGGTCCTGTGCCACTACCGGGCCAGAGAAGTACAAATAGAGTCCAATATTCTCTAACACCTAAACCAAACCCCTCCACTGACCCAGTGATGTGAGCCCAAAGCCAAGCTAACTACTCTGACTTTATCTCTCTGCCAGACACGACACCCACACGACCTGTCCTGCTCTCCAAGCAAAAGATTTCCACCCTCTCGTTCAAACTTGCGATCGATCAAATGCTTAACACGCAAACCCACAAAAACACACGCATGAGGTTTCGCCTCGTTTCCTCCAGCACTATCTGAAGTGCCGGCCGCGATTTAATGGCTGCTTGTGACGGTACGAGATGAGCATAACGCCCGCTACGTCCTCGTGTAAGATTATCTCTCCATTAGCACAAACACGATCTCTTATTGCAGTCAATAAAACACGCCATTCTAATTACGAGGGAGGGAGGCGGCGTGGGTCGGGACGACACTCTTTATTGCTATATTGCATTCAGGATGCCTTTTTCGTCAGCGCAAGATTTATGGATGTAATGAAGGTAGTCGAAATTATTCCTGATCATAATTAAGGCACGATCCGATTGAGACGTGCGCAAAATTCTGCAGGTTTATTGAATTCTTTATTATTTAATTGTTATTTCTTAATCACGTCCTTAAAAATCTTTTTAAATACAGGAAGTATGGTGTATGCATTCACAGTTTCACATATGTTATGACTCCTGGTGGCGTTTTACTCCATCTGCTCATAAACCCACACTCCAAATGTCTGTTTATTGTTTCAACTGTTCTATGACTTACTTCCGAGAAGAAATCCTTTGAGTCTGAGTTTGAGCTCAGCTTTTAAAACACAAATCTTAAATCTCTCTTTTTTTTTTTCTCCATTTCTAAACCCCTAATTCATCCAATCCTGATTTCTCACCCTTTGCCTCCATAGTGAAAGGAAGTAGCATATGGTTTCTCAGGGTTGGAGCTGCAAAGGTTAAATGTCGAAGTGTATGCGTCTAAGGCGAGGGTGTTGCCGAAAATCCCGCTGAGAACGAGCTCTCTTTCCCGAGGGAAACTAAAGCCACTTCCTTTCTCTCTGGCTCGCTGCCTTGTAGTCCAGCTTTGGGAACGAGAAGTTGTGCGTATCCAGGTCTCCGAGAGATCACATGGACGACGGAGTGTTTGGGGATGCGTAGACGCGAGGATCTTGGGGTCAGATCAACTTGATCTTCATTTGTTCTCAGAAACAGATATAAATGCTTATGATGTTATAAACTTCTTAACATCTGGCATTGGTTATGTATAGAGTAGATTTAGTCTCATCAGCGTACACTGTAAATGAGCAAACCATTAGCACGATTAACATTATCACACACTTTTCATTCTTTGCAGAAAACGACTCATGACTCACAAAGCAGCCAGTGGGTGGAGGAGCTGATATTCCAGACGATGCCAGGAAGTACACCCCTGACCTCAGATATATATGGAAAGAGAAAAAGCATAACTTTATCTTTTTAAGGGCTTGACAAGAAATGGTTTGGATCATGGGATTTGGAGGTTACGGTCTAATGGAGGTGGGGAAGATGGTCGAAAACTGATGACTCAATTCAGAATGAAGCCAGTTGAGCCTGATGGAGTCCTGTACTGAAGATCTGGTGACGAAAGGGAGTCTGTTGGAAAGATCGGGATAAAAGCAGTGTCTAATGAAAGTACAGCATCTGATAGAGAAGTCGGATGGAATGAAGGGAGATTATCCAACCCTGATGGACAGAAAGTCAGCCTAATCCTAGTATGGAGTAAGTCTCCTAGTATGGAGAGATACTAGTAGAAGACGTAAAAGATGGAGAGATGGTGTCTGACAGAATAGGGTGAGGGTCTGGAGTACAATGTGGTGACTTTTGATACAGAGAAGGAGTCAGCGTCTAAAGGTTCAGGAAGGTAAGAAAAGGTGTAGATTAGTAGATTTAGAGAGTAAGGATGGAATCAGAGATGGTTTTGTGTGATGGAATTTACACTTGAACTGTGTTACCCCAAAGACGTTTTCATTTGCATCCAGGACGTAAATGCACATTTTACCAAAATTTACACAAGACTGGAAGGAGGGAGGAAGGGAGGAAAGAAGGAAGGAAGGAAGGAAAGAAGCAAGAAAGATCTGGAGGAATAATGGACAAGAGTCAGAGTGTGAGGGAGGAGGTAAGATGCCATGGATCTGCAGATAGAAGAAGCTGTAGTGTGATGGAAGGGTGAATGTGTGGTAGAAAAAGGTAGATTAGGAAAGAGACAGGAAGGGTAAGGTCAGGGTCGGATAGATGGAAAGAGTCGCAGACGGATGTTAGACTCAGGCCTGAGAAACCGTCAGAGACTCAGAGTGCATTCATTAAGTACCAACCTGCCAAATCACTAATAATACTTAAGCCTCCGCTCTGGGGCTGTCAACCACACACAGGTCGATAGATCGATACTGCTTGCATCAACACACACACAGTCTCTCTCTATCTCTCTCTCTCTCTCTTATTCTACTCATCCTATATAGTAAACTCTGTCCGTCTCCACTCCCATCATGATCTATCTGGCGAGACATCTCTAAATTCTGCCCATGATTCCTGGACAAAAGAGTGCACCTCATTAACCCCCCCGTTCTGGACTTCCCGAGTGCGCACCGGGGCCTGGATTAGTTAATTAAGGGCAAGTGAGCTGGATCCAGAGCTTGTGTGGCGTTCTGTTTTGACAGTCGGGCTTAGCGAGGTGCGATTAGAGACGAGACCGTGTAGATCCCTCTAAGCCCTGGTAAGCCCAAGACCGACGAGCGGCGAAGGTTTTGAGGGAGGAGGATGGAAGGATGGAGGGATTTAAGAAGAGGAGGAGAAGAGATTGACAGCTGGAAGTGCAGAGAACACACTCCATCCTGAATCGATACCACCTGCAGGACCCACGGGACCTACGGGAGGTATCGGCTTTTCTGTGTCGTGTACCGTTTGCCATTGAGGAGTTCTTTTCTTTCTTTTCGTGCTCACGCTTGTTCGTGTGGGAAAGATGTGCGCGTGTGTCAGTGTGTAATCTCTCAGTTCTCGGTAGGTCATTCCTCATTAAGCAAATATAACCAGTGAACACATGCGTGTGTGTGAGAGAGAGAGAGAGAGAGAGTGTGTGTGTTCATGATGCGAGGTGGATTAGCATTATCTAAAACTCTCCAGGCTTGCTAAGTATCATTGCGCCACGCTTAAGTTAAGGTGCAGCCGGGCCTGATTTGCATAAGTAATTAGCTAATGTGCTGTTCAATTTCTCGCCCATCTGCGTGGCCAGGCAGGCCCTCATTGCTCAAATTGACAGGCCGCTCTCTATCGCGCGCCACACCGCAACAAGGCTCGCTCCAAATTAATTTGTCAACCTTCTCTAGTAATGGGACGTTCACCTTGAAAACTCAATTTACCTGAGTCTGTCTGAAAGCGAGGAAAAGGAGAAAAAGGCGAGAATTTGCGCCGAAACACCGCAGCGACAACAAAGGAATTACTGCGAGCTTTCTGACAGGCTTTCAGAAAGTGGGCTGAAGAAAAGAGCGTGAGGGAACACCCTTACACACACACAGACACACACACACACACACACATACATACACCTGCACACACATCACATCAGAGCAAAGCAGGTAAGAGTTTAGATCCACTTTAGATCTTTGAGAAATTACCAAAGTTTAGTCTACATGAGAATGGGTGTAAATATTTGTTTAATCTGTTATGAATAAAAATAAAATGTAAATAAATTAAATGTGATTATTAAACTAATGATTCATGATTACAAAATCACACAGAATGGTTCAGTGCTCCCTGAAAGAAGCACAGAAAAAATATTCAGGAATTCTTTGATAATTGAACAATTTTGTCTCTATGTATATAAAACATCCACTTCTTCCACTGCACTCGAGACATCTTTCTGTCTCCTCGATTGTTTTTCTTTGTTATACAGTTTCCTTCTCTGTCCTACTCTCTCTGTGGGCATCGCGCTGGGCTGGCACGGGCACCATCCATGCCCAGGGTGTCACGCTCTGGGATCACTCGAGGAAATGGGCCAAAAAGTGAATTTAATGAACCCTTTGCGTCCCCCCTCCCAAAAAAATTAATTTTCAGTCTGATCTCTTAGCTGGAGGCGGCGTGGAGCCCTGGGACCCTCGGCCTTGTTTGTGACGCCCTGGATGGAGGTGTGTGAATCGTGTGTGTCTGCGCAACTCCTACAAGGAAATGATTTCCCTTTTCCCCCCGCCAGTTGCTTTTTGTCCCTCACGTTTCATCAGTCATTTTCTTTCTCGCGACTCAGAGACGCATACTTATTAAATTCCTTTGTGCCGGGCGCCTGGGCCTCTCTTAGTGGCGCTAAAATGGCTATTCATTTCGCCAGCTGCCTCACACGGCAACTAAGTCCCTGGGAAGGAGTGACGGGGGACATCACACTCTCTCTCGCTCTCTCTCTCACACACACACAATAAATCCACTGCTCACTGATTTACATAAAGCGTTTACTGTATATTCATCATGACTCTCTGTGACCTTCAGGCTATTTCTTTTATTTATTTTTTTTACAATAACTGTTTACATATATATAGACAATCTTTGGCACAAGTTCAGAAATTCCTTTTTGACATCAACACGTTACCTCCATGTCCCCAAGCCTTTGGGACAGATTTCAGCTAGACAGTGTGTTAGCATTTAAAACAGGAAAAAAAAAAAAAGCTTTTGTCTTGGTTTCTGCAATGCCTGCAGAGCTGTAGCTAGAAAGGCCTTTTATTCACACAGCACGCACAAAACCCACTTTTGTAGCATGGCTTTATATAAAAATGTAAAAAATCAAAAATGTCTCCAGGATCAACTAATAGACGGCTAGTCAATGTGTTAGCACTGCACCCTTGAAAGCCTTTGTAAAATAAGTGTTTACCTACAGAAAATATACTATATACTTATATATTTTAAATCAATTTGTCCACTGAGGCTTCAACTTCATCCTAAGATCTCTAATGTCTATAAACTAGCAGGACAGACAACAAGCTAACAAGCTATTATGCTAGCTACAACTGACTACAAAAATTATCTTTTAATTTAACTTAGGCTTTTAATTAAACTTTTTTTTTTTTTTTTACCATTTATAGACTTAAAAGTGAAAAGTTTAGCATTTTTCAGTTTTCAATATTTTTCCAAATATGTATGACAATTAAGCTAGCGCCAAGTCCTGCCAGAGCTCCTGACACAGGGAATTCATGCTAGTCCTGTTTTTAATGTCCTCAAATATGGCTTCAGCTTCCAGTTAGCAAAATGCTAGGCAGTTTGTTTGTTTGTTCATTTGAATGTTGAGAAAATTTCAGCTACAATCATAATGTAAACCCTACGCTCATTGCTAATCTGCTATAGCTTTACACTAGAGCTATCAATGTAAGCACATAAAATGGAGAAAAAGTACAGATTAGGGCTAAAAATCTGTTTTTGGACTAAATACAGTATAAGACTTCCACCTTGTTCCTCATTCATAGATTAGATAGATTTAAATAGCTACCGCGTGTTTAGACTTTTAAAACGTGCTACTAATTAGCAAACCGTGCTATACATTTTATAGCATTCACTCCTAGGTGTATGTACAGCAGGTTCTGCAAATGAGCGCACACACACACACACACACACGCGAGTGCGATCTGCAGTCCTCAGTTTGCTGCTCTGACCAACGCGCAATCAAACGTTTTCCGTGCCATTTAGTGCCTGCCGTGTATCCCGCTCTGCTGTGTGTGTGTGTGCCCGACCTTGGCCTGTGCCATCTGCAGCCGGCAGGGTTGGGCAGTAAAGCATCTCGACCCTGAGCTTTGGGCACAATACGCCCCCACGAGGGGCCGGGCCAGATGGCACTCCCTACTAAGAAGCTTTTACTGCCACTAAAGATGCCTGGGCAGCTCACTGTCTCTCTCTCTCTCTCTCTCTCTCTCTCTCTCTCACTCTATTAAAGTCTCTCTCTCTCTCTCATTGTCTCTTTTCCTCTCTCTCAGTCTCTGTCTCTTTCATTCGTTGTCTCCCTCTCTGTCCATGTCTCATTCTTTTTCTCACTGTATCTCTCTCTCTCTCTCTCCATCATTCGGAGTCTCACTCTTTGCCTGTATCTCACTTTCTCGCTCTCATGGACCACCTCGCTCTCTGCATCTGTACATTTCATCCCATTCCATTTTTTGTTCTCTAACTAAGTATGTCTCTGTCATTTTCTCTTTTTTATTCTTGTACTGTCTCTCTCTCTCTCTCTCTCTGTCTCTTTCTCTGTTTCCCTCTGTCTTTCTTTTACTCTTGCACAGAATGTCACTGTCTTTGATTATTTTACTCTCTCTCTTACTTGATGTCTCTCTCACACTGACTCTCTCTCTCTCTCATAGTCTCTTCGCATCTCTGTCCCTTTCCCTTACTCTATTACTTTCTGTCTCTTCCTTTCATTTGCTATCTCTCTCTCTGTCCATGTCTCATTCTTTCTTAGTGTCTCTCTCTCTCTGTCTCTCTCGCTCCTTCATTCAGAGTCTCACTCTTTGCCTGTATCCCGCTGTATCGCTCTCATGGACTGTCTCACACTCTGTATCTTTACATTCCATCCCTGTTTTTTTCTCTCACTATTTCTCCGTCATCCTCTCTTTTTATTTCTTGTACTGTCTCTCTCTCTCTGTCTCTCTTTCCCACTCTTTGTCTCTTTCTCTGTTTCTCTCTTTCTGTCTATTACTCTAGCTCAGAACGTCACTGTCTTACATTATTTTAATCTGTCTCTCTGTCACGCGCTGCCCCATATCTCCTGCTAATTGTCTCTCTATAATTCTTTCAGTTTTTCTATTACTTGATGTCTCTCTCACATTGACTGTCCCTCTATCACTCTGTCTCTCCTGATCTCACTCAAGCACTGACTCCTCTCACTTTCTCTTCCTCTCATTCTTTCTCTCTCACTCCATTTTTCCTTCGCCAACACACACTGCAGCACGTTCCAGTCTTTTTTCCCCTGTACCGTTTTTTTATTTCTTTTTTTCACTACAAAAACAAACAAAAAAAATTATACTGTACGTTCCATCAAACGGCTGCCTTTGGAGTACAAATGGAATTCACATCTGCTTTATTCCCCTTTACAGTTTGCTTAGATGCTAAAGCTTTAGCAGTGTGTGAACCCTTTCCAACGACGGGGGAAAAAATGAAATAAAATAAAACTGAAACGTTTAACCACCTCCGATTAGGACGAGAGGAAAAAAACGATCTGCAGTTGGACAGAAATCGATAGATTCGCTTCTTTTGTTTCTTTTTTTTTTTCCCAGACGGTTTTGGGGGGGAGGGGGGGGGTGGCGGATGTTGGGACAGGGGGGAGTGGGGTGGAAAAAATAGCCAGCTCAGCAAAAATACCCAGAGAAAAACATGCAGTTTGAGTCTTTAGTTGAACCGGTTAACGCCTCGGGTTTACCTCAGGCTGCTGAGACACGCTGATTTGTTAGACACGTTATTAGCATGTTCAGTTATTTCTACGTGTGTGTGTGTGTAACCCTTTGTCACTGATCCCATCATGTTAGCCACTGGTGCTAACGCTAGCAAACCTGGCTCAAAAGGAGCCTGCGTTAGCCGCTGCCCAATTAGAGGCGAGTCACGCAGCCTGATTAAAGGGTTTAATAGTGAAAGTGTTTGATGAGTTCAGTATTGACTTCTGAGTGAAGAACAGGAGAGAAAAAGAGAGTGAGAGAGAGAGAAAGAGAAGTGCGCTGTTTCCTTCGCTTTGGTGTGAAGATATGTTTTTAGCTTGCTGTTTTTATCTCTAATGGCTGCTCTGTAGAGTTTTTTTTTTTTTTTTTTACTTAAAGAGGTAGAGGTGTGTGTTTTTCACTCGGCTTTATGACACGATTGATTTTCTTTCATCAGACAGAATCCACATGAGACCTGGGGGTGAAATTCAGGGAGAAGTGATGAGCATGTGTGTGTGTGTGTGTGTGTGTGTGTGTGTGTGTACTGTATCTCTCTAGACCTACTATACAATAGTTATTCACGTAATGACATGCGATTCTTTGCTTGCTTACATCCATCCATGATTTTCAATAATTTCTTGTTGTTTCTTTTATACCTCTTTCAGTTTAATTCTTTTGATCTCTAATTTTATTTTTTAATTTTTTATTTCTTTTTTCATAATTTATTCACTTTTTTATTTTTATTTTTTCTTACCTCTTTTCGCTGTTCCTCATTCTTTTCCTTTTCTCATTCTTTCTTTTTTCTGTTATACTTTTTCGTTTATCATTTGTTCATTCATTATTTTTTTTATTAATTGCTCCTTAGACTTTCTTATTTTTCCTTCTACCATTCTTTCATTCTTTCTTTTTAGCGCATTCTTTCTTTCTCTTTTTTCCTTTCTTCCTTCCACCCTTTCCGGCGGAAAAACATTTTTCCTTACTTTCATCCTTACAAAATGTTGAATTTGAAGAACAGTTATTCATGTCATCATCCTCATCCTCATCATCATCATTATTATTATTATTATTATTACTAATTGTAATTATTTGGTTTTTTTTCTTTACGTTGCTTCAAAATCTTTCCGGTCACTTGTACAGAATGTTACAAGAACCTTGCAGAAACATTCCCAGAATCATTCCAGTAAATAAATAATCAAACTAGTCTAGAAATGACTGTTACAGTATTTATTTCAATGCAGTGACACACATTACGTTATGCCATGTCGTGACCAGAAATAGCAGAATTTAGCAAGACAGAGAATGTTATAACACCTATCATAGTGATCAAACCGTACGTCGTGTATGTCAAAAATGGCCAAACAAATACGGGAAAGACTTTAACATAAACTTGAAAATAGATCTGTGTGGATGGTGAACGGTCTGATACGGCAGGTCTACACGCAGCGCTTGACGTAAACAGTGTGACGTTTGTTTAAGGAGGTTCTCTCCGTGCGCTCATGTCCACTTCCTTTCATTTCACAGATCCGACATGTTTTGCAAAGTGGAGAATGAAAAACAGAGGTCTCTGCATCATCCCAATAAATGAGAGAAGTCGAGAGAGAGAGAAAGAGAGAGAGAGAGAGAGAGAGGAAGAGAGAGA
>JAQMYJ010000008.1:24885774-24916256 GCA_030014305.1 Clarias laeviceps | reverse complement strand
CCCCCCCCCCCCCCCCCCCCCCCCCCCCCCCCCCCCCCCCCCCCCCCCCCCCCCCCCCCCCCCCCCCCCCCAACCGCCAATTCATTGGGCTTCAGTCAATAACACTGTAATATTTATGAAGGCTGGAAGCTGGCCTGCCCTAAAACCCAAACTCCAGCAATCCTGAATTATAAATTGGTATTGATTTGTGTGTGTGTGTGTGTGTGTGTGTGTGAAAGAGAGAGGGAGAGAGAAAGAGAAGCATCGTACACAGGTAGTGTTTCAGTCTGCATTGAGGTGGTGTGTTTGTATATATATATATATATATATATATATATATATATATATGTGTGTGTGTATGTGTGTGTGTGAGTGAGAAAGAGACAGAGAGAGAACGATTGTACAAAGGTAGTGTTTCAGTCTGCATTGAGATGAGTGTTAGTATATACGTGTGTGTGTGTTAAAGGTTGTAAAATGTTCACTGGGGATGTGTGGCATTGTGTGACTTATAGTTGTATGTCACTGGAAATATATATATGTATATTCTTATGTTCGTGTTTTGTGTGTGTGTGTGTGCGTGTGTGTGTGTGTGCGTGTGTGTGTGTGCACACAAAAGTGCATGTGTGTGTTTTGGCGTCTAAAGCCACAGGGTCTAACTCTCTGCAGACAGACATCAAATATAGATGCTGAACTGTTGGTGTACATCAGGGACCGAATGCAAATCATGACACACACACACACACACACACACACACACACACACACATACACACACACTTTCTTGATTATTACTTTCTTTCTTGCTTGCTTCTACTCCTTCATGATTTTCCATCATTTCATGGTATTTCTTTTCTCCCTCCTTCACTTTCTTATATCATGGATGGAGTTCTATTTCAGTTTTTTTTACACATTTCTTTTTATCATTAATTCTTTCTTTCTTTTCTTCTTTCCTTCCTTCACGTTTGTTTCGTTATGTTTCTTTTGTTTGTCATTTGTCACACTGTCGTTCTTTCTTTCTTTTATTAATTTGTTTCTCAACCTTTCTTACTTGCCTTTCTTCCATATGCTTCATGCTTTTCTTCAATCCTATTTTTCTTTCAGTCTTTTTCATTTTCCTTCCTGGTTGTCATCACTCATTCCTTTCTTCCGTCCTTTTCCCTTTCCTTCAATCCTTCCTTTCTATTTTTACTCTTATCCCTTTCACTTTTCACCCTTTTCCTGGTTTGTTTTTGTTCTCTGGTGGGCGTTGCCTCTGACAGCCTGACTCCGCCCCCAACCCCACCCCTCCACAGAGCAGGAGCGCTCACTCAATGGTGCGATGATGATTTTTGTGTAATAGGTGGAGTATTGTGTATATATGGGACAGGTTTAAAGGTCCCTTTTTTAACAAGGAGTGTGTGTGTGTGTGTGTGTGTGTGTGTGTGTGTCATGAAGACACCAGGTGGCCCTGAAGCATCCTCCTGTGACTGCCACATTCCCCTCCATATCAAATTTCTTGATCTTTATATAGAAATCAATACACTCTTAATCTCCCTGACTCTCTCTCTCTCTCTCTTTCTCTCTTTCGCTCTTTTTCTCCTCCTCCTCCGAATCCGCCTCTCTGTCTCGCCTTCTCCTCTCCACACCTTTCATGCAGGCCATCATTTCTGTCCTGCACACCCCTTTGCTTTTCTCCAATACACGCACACACACACACACACACACACACACACACACACACGCTCACAGCTCACACAGTTAACCGGTCCAGGCATGTCGAGGCCACATCACACACCAACACTCGCATGTCACACCCGGAGAAGAGGACAAATTACACAGCATGACAGTGACATCCTGACTTTCTCCCCTGACCTGTCAGAGATTCAAACCACCAACACACACACACACACACACACACACACACACGAACTAGATCCCAAATCCTTCCTATATACACACACAAGATCATTTTTTTCCTTTCCTACATTATAAAATCAATGCTGAGCTTATTAAAGAATCTAAAGAATCAATGAATCAAAGGAATCATTTGATTCATTGCTTTGTTTTTCTTTTTGCGTAACAGATAACAACATAGAATTTCTCTTTATATTTCTCAACAGATACCAACT
The DNA here is from genome assembly GCA_030014305.1 of Clarias laeviceps. Lineage (NCBI taxonomy): Eukaryota > Metazoa > Chordata > Actinopteri > Siluriformes > Clariidae > Clarias > Clarias laeviceps. The sequence goes on along the minus strand of JAQMYJ010000008.1, from coordinate 24,914,169 downwards.
GAATCTGTGGTGAAATCCTGAGGTTCTCAGAATGTAGCTCACTAAGCTACCATGTAGTTGATTATATTCCTAGGACAGCATGTCGCCAACGTTTTCCTTCTTACTCACGCCAGCACTTTCCGAAATAAACTGGATTACAAGGTACGATACAGGGATACATCTTATTCCAAGATAACTGTGCGCACTTGCCAAAGCTGAACACATTAACACACAAACACACTCTCAGACTAGACCAAGCCAGACCCCCTCTCCCCATATCCAGTATGCATGAAGTTCCCAGCATGCCCCGGGGCCGGGCTCCGGGCTGCGACTGAACGCGGGCCTGATGGAGTCAGTTGCACTCGCACGTCTCAGCCTGCGGCGCTGGACGCAAACACCGGCATCACTCCTGCGGGAGAAGCATCGACCGCCAGTGCAGCTGGATCGCTCCTCGCACACACACACACACACACACACACACACGAATGTCCCATTTCTGCTATTTTTTTTTTTTTTTTTTTACTTCTTCTTTTATTGCTTACACCCAGTCTGATGAAACTCTTCAGTTTTACTGTTTTGAGAAAACACACATATTTTTTTCATAATAGTTTATGTTCCTAAAAGCAGTTTCTTGAGATTTACAGATGTACAAAATCCTCTGACATTGAAGGTGTGTGCAGTGGAGAAACTCAAGTCCAGATGTTTTCCATCAGCTGTGGAAGTGTTTCTGTTCCAGTTGAGTTCGGGTTTGGGTTAACCTTCTGTATGCGTGCTTGAGTGTGTGTGAGTATGTGAGTGTGTGTGAAGGTGCCTGTGGTTCTGTGGGTTTCTATTTGCAGGAAGCCTGCTTTGTGTAGCGTAATGTGTAGCGAGAGCCGGTGTGAAACAGGAGAGGGCCTACACGGCAAACATCGGCTGAAATATTTCCCCTCTCTCATCCCTCAAGGTCGTCTCCTCTTTACACACTCACACTCACAGACACACAAATTCCCTTGCTAGGTGTGTGCTTGTGGCTGTGGATCAGATAGGCTGCAGCGCTGCGTAGCTTTTCAGCTCGTAGGATTAGTAATAAAACTGCAAATCGCTACTAAGAAGGATTCTTACAACAACAACAAAAAAGGCAAAGTTATTTACTTCTAACACGAAGTTTAGTGTGTGACTAGGCATGTTTAACCTAACTTTAACTTTTACAACTGTGGGCAAATCCACTGAAGAAAACATGCACCTTTTCTTCTTTTTAATCCAAATTGCATCGTAAGAATTGACGATTGTGGCATTTTTAAGAGCTCAACAGATTCCTGGTTAATGACAGGTGACCATTTCGGGATGAGCGCGCTCCACGTCTCCGTGGCGTCTAGCCTCATTTCACACACACCTGTCAGCGTGGACCATTCTGCCGTTTCCACATACACCTATGCTGTACTGTCAAAAAATAACACCAGATCACACATCTGCCTCCTCTCCTTTTTCTCCTTCTCTCTATCTCTCTCACACATACACTCACCCACACACTGATACACACCTTCAAAACAATGTAACAATAGATCAATAATGTCTTATATGCAGAGGAATTTATGTGATCAATAAAAAAATGCCAAGCTTGTAACCTCTGCTATAAAAACAAACCTTACATGCTGGGAAATTTTAACTGGCCGTCCCTTCTCACATAAATGCTAAAGAAAAGAAAAAAAACATGCACATACTAAGAGATGCCCTAAGCAGAATATACAGCCATAATATGATCTGTTACATAGAAGATAAATCTCACAGCATAAATCATTTATATTGCAACATGTAAAGGGCACACAACACAAACAGGAAGAATTAAGGCATGACCTGCTAGGTGCATTTGGTTTAAACCTAATGTTTTGTAAACCTTACATACCGTAGCACCAACTAAGCACCTTTTGACCCTTTTCGATTTCCAAAAAAAAAAAAAAAAAAAACTATTGAAACCACATTCTCACCAATATCTCTATAGTTTTCAAACATAATATCTGTCTTGTTTAACCTAAAAACACTTTTTGACCCTTTTTGGTTTCCAGTAAATAATTCCTATTGACACAAGTGTGACCTCCTACGAAGTACAGTATCTCTATAGTGATCCTGAATAATATCCGACTTGTTTAACCTGAAAACACCTATTGATATTCTTGACTCTCATTTTGACCTTTTTTGAATTCCACAAAATGTCCAATGTTAAAAGTCATTATGTGACTTAAAAAGGTAAATGACTAAAAAACATCTCTATTTTTCCACACACAATGACTCTTACAGTATCTCTCACTTGACAGCACACTTTGACCCATTTTGATTTCCATAAAATGTTCCCTTTTCAACAGGTCTTCCACAGATCATGTTCTTTTGTGTGTGTGTGTGTGTTTTTTTGGTTGTTTGTTGTTGTATTTTTTTTTACCTAACAATTAATATATTTCTGCCATAGAAATTTAATTACTTTTGTTTTTCCTTAATGTTTTTCTGATGAATTTAAAATTTATCTACATCTAAAATTATATTTTGGACTGACTTCGTTATAATATTTTGCACTTTTTGAACAATTCCAATTTTGAAAAGACAATTAAAACACTGCTATATGTAATAATCTTATAATCCTGCATGTGTGATATTAATATTGTAGCTGTGTGTGTGTGTGTTAGAAGTAAGCCCTGCATTTTGTTGTGTGTTCTCATAGCAGGTATGTGTGTACTGTATGCGTACGAGGCTTTAGCCCTGCAGGTGTGTGTGCATGTGTTTTAAGTTAACCCTGCAGATATTTTTTGTGTTACACGTGTGTGAGCGTGTATGCGCGAGTGTGAGAGGGGTTAACCCTCAGGGCGTTGCTCTCGTTATCAGCCCCTGTGGACTTTTCCCAGCAATAGCGCTCTATTGATCGAGCCTGGAGCGCATTGGTGCCAGCCAGATTAAGAGTATAGATTAGCAATAAAAGGAGGACATTACTCGGCAGCCGGGCTAAAATTGAAAAAAATGATGAGCTCCTGGAAGTGGGGATGAGTCAGATGGAGGAGAGGAGCATGAAGGGATTTGCAGAGGTGTGTTACCATGCAAAAAAACAATCCGGCAGGTTGTGTGAAATTTTGTGCGTGTGACCTAGTGACGGAAAGGCAGGAATGTGTTGTCGTAGTTATGTCATCATTACATCACTGTTTACTCAAAATACTTTTTAGCCATTTAACAAATTTTTACGTTATTAAATATTGGTGAAATATTTTATGCACATATTCATTAATATAGTGTTTTTCAATTTGTATTTTCTTGTTTCTTTTTTAAAAATTATGTAAGTTAAAATTAATTTAAATCAGAAATTGAGTGCTCTAATGAAGAATATGTTATTATAAAAAAAACATTTATCACCTTATGACCAATCAGAATTGAGAACAGGTCTAAAATATGAACCTAATTTAAGTTCAGAAACTTACTTAATTCTATTTAATGCAAATATTTATTTCCCATTATTTATTTTTTAACTTACTTATTTTTAATTTTTAAAAATTCTACCCTTAAATTAAATATGTTGAGCCACGAATCCTTGTTTTTTTATTTAATGTTTTTTCAGTGCATAGTCTCCTGAACAATCTTAAATACACTCTTTTTCACATTTTTTTGTCAGTAATGCTCCGATAAAGCAGATTTTAATGCTGCAGTCCTGAGACACAAACTATACGTTCTCATTCCCATTCATCTCCCATTCAACTCTAAAGCACCTGAAACTAAGCGATGTGTTAGAAAGGATTTGTGAGAACCTTCTCTAATGAGAACACAGGGTCTCAGAAGGATAGGTAAATGGCTACCTTGTGACACTGTTGTTGTTATTTGTCTGTAGCCTGACAATAAAATGTACTTGCTTCCATAAAGGATTCTTTTAATAATCCTCACAGTAGGATTTAATATCTGGACAGTATAAAGAACATGCAATAAACAGCCATCGTGCAGTGTGTGGTGCTTTCTGTTCTACCGTCATAAGGTTCTATTAAAAAAATAATAATAATTTACACCTTTTTACTTACTTTTGAAGTTTCTTTTATTAGATTACACTAGAAGCTAATGTCGCTAACAAGTCATGCTTACAGCTATGAAATCGTCTAAATTGTCATGTTCTCACTTAAACTGACTTTTATAGACGAATAAATAATACTACATGTTTTTATCTTAACCATACAGTTTATCATTTAATAAAAAAAGATTTTTGTCTTAACAAAGCAAAGTTCAATATTTTGACATTTTAGACAGGTAGATACATCTACATAGTGAGCATCCAAACGAACGAACAAACAAAAAAAAAACATGAGATGAAAAAAATCCCTGCTCTTTTCTCCTTTTGGTTTTGGCCAATAAGGAAATCGGATTTTCCCCGGTTTTGTGACCTCATATATTGAGATTCCTCAATATATGAGGTCACAAAAGAGTATTTGATTGGATGTGAATTGGAAATGGATGGGAAGTCATTAAAGGTCCCATATTTTACTATTTCCTCTTAACAAGGTAAAAAAAAACTTTTAAATAACGCAATGTTAGCTCCAACCTTAGAAACAAGCTATATGTACTGTGCAGCTGTGTAGCTAGTTAGCAGCACGCATGGACACACAGATTGCTGGTAGAGGTTTTGGTGCTGTAGCTTTCCACATAAATAAGATGGTTGAAGTTTACATTAGTGCCTGCGCCCATTCCCAATCCAAAACCAAATAAACAAACAAACGGGAAAAAAAAAGCTAATTAACAATGGACAAACACTGATTTGCGTCATTTACAGTAAGCATGAACATGAGTGCTAAGCTAAGGGTCCTAGATCTCAAAGTCTATTGGCTGTTGTGGGAATCCATCACGTTCATTGAAAGTTTTCCTGTATTCAAATTATATACATTGACATACAGAATCAAATCCCGGTCCTTAAATCTTTTTAAGTTGTGTCGAGTTCTTTGTCGATTTCAAACAGTATTACTGATGAGGCTTGCAACACTGAGCTCCATTAAAATGACGCTGTTGAACTGAAATTAGTCGTAGCTCCATCCACAGCACACCTTATGTCAGGATCAAATGTGTAAAAGGTGTGGCTTAATATTAAGATATATTATATAATATCATAATACTAATATTGCTTTACTCATTATTAATATTTAAATCTAATGAACGTACCCACCTGACGTGGCCACCTGACATGCCTTATATTCGGAGTATATTTAGGAATTGTTTAAAATCGTAAAAGTATTCTCAGCCCAGGTTTGCCCCACTTTCCACAAACATTAAGAAAATGGAGGAGGGTACAAGGTCGTAATTAGACACAGCCCCTCCCGCCCTCTACATGCACTGCCAGTCCTGGAGAATTTATAGCCCCACTAGGGGAGCTTGCTGGGCGATCTAATTGCAATATTAGCTTGTAATAACACCTGTTTTAGAGGCAGGCGATAGATCACCGGCACCGCAGGGCCTTTCTGCTTGCCTCAGCACAAACGCCCGAGCCTTTACAGCACTGTCACAAAAAGGCTTCCATCTAATGACCTTCGACCTCGCCGACCGGCACTTGACCCCGTCCGCGAGCACGATCTGATTCGCAGATCACAGCGAGAGGAGCAGGAGGAATGATTTGCTCGTCATAATTAGTTCTACCTTATTTCCCAGGATGGCTAAATCAATGATCTGAGGCTTTGTGTTTATCAGAAAACCCACCATCGTTCAGAGTGATTAGAAAGAGATATTGCTCGTGTTGAGGCAGAGCAAGAAAAGAAGGAAGGAAAAGAGAAAAGTAATCCGACCTCATGCAAAATTGATAGGATTTTTTATTTTATTTTTTTTTTAACCAGTAACCTTTGAGTAATATCGTAGACCTGGAACCACTGTCATGGTTATAGCGTGAAGGTTTTAGACGTCTTTACAGGTAAATAATAGTTTAATAATAGTAAATAACAGCTAAATAATAGATTAGCAATTAAATTAAATAAAACATCCTCAAGATAGTTCATTTTCTTATGGGAGGTAAGAGTTTGTTGAGAATCATTACTTGCTTTGATTAGCTAGTTAATAAAATCTGAATTTAACTGACTCACTAAACTCTGGAAAAGATCTGGATTATTTCACTGTTACTTGTATAATTCACGCAGTTACTTTGGATACAACTCCATTTTCAATTAAACGGAATCACACTGTTCACGTTCGTAAAATTCGCATAAATTTCTTACAAGAACTGTGACCGGAAAATTGGACCTAAAAATGGAACCGGTGAGGAAAATGTTTTTTTTTGTGACAAAAACACAAAACATCAACTTTGTTCTCTTGTTTTTACTGTAATAACGTAAACACAACAATGAATTATTTAGCAGCTGCATTGTAACTAACAGCTAATATATACAGTATAGTTATGACCACCTTAACATTTTTTATTACTATCACTGTATGTCTTTGATGCATGTCAGGTGTTCGAGATATTTACGCGTTCATGCAAACACGTATGCATGTGCACATATGTGAACTGGCATGCGTGATTATAATGCGTGAGGCTGCATAACCTGACAGCAGATGTTGATTTACAAGGCCGGGCAAAGGTGGTGGCAGGAGCATGCACTAGCGAGTGTGTGTATGTGTGTGTGTGTGTGTGTGTGTGTTGGGGATGAATGGCTCCCATTAAGGCTTTTACAGTGACGAGCAGTGCCGCTGATTTGCATGGCAAGCCAGAGGCCTCGCTTCGCGCCCAGCTGATTTATCTGTTGGTTTAAGGAGGCCATAAATACCGGTGCTCTTAATAGGGCACTGAAATGCAGTCGTACGCGTCGGTCCGCCTTAAATCAGAACCATCCACTGTCACCGGTAAACACTTTCGGAATGGGTTTGGTCAGCGTAATGAGGAGCTCGGACGTGCCAGACACACACACACACATACACGCACAATAGGCTATAAGGTATCCAATGTAACTGGCCCTGAGGGAGACATTCAAGGCAGCCGTGTCCGCCTCATTGCAAAGACATGAAAGATACAAACTCTCTCTTTTACGCCATCCCGTTGCGTTTTTCTGCCCTTTTTGATTGCCTGTCCTGTCTAATGTTGCTTTGTTTACTCCTAATAGCACCATAAAGAAGTGCAGCGTTCTAGTTATATACTTCATAGGAAAGGGGTGGCGTCATGTCTGTAGGTTTACACCAACCTGGACTGTCCTTTTAACGTGTATTTCTATCTATCTGTGTATGTGTGTGTGTGTAAAGAGTGAGACAGGGTCACCCGTTCCTGACCATGCACTGGACGTGCTCCAAGGCCGCTCTAACGAGCCAGCATGGATTCGGTAATGACCCTTGTGCCCTAGGAAGAGACACTCACTGCTGTCCTGTTTGGACACACACACTCACACTAATGCTCACACGCTCCGGCTCGGTCATTAAAGCAGCTCCCTTAAGAGAAATTTAGCAGGTAGAGACTTGGTAGTGTCAATCCAAGGAGCTCATCAGGGAGTTCATTTGAGAGTCGCTTATAAATACGGCCTGCTTCTGAAACGCCCGTGTCCGAACAGATTGTGCTGATTTCATCAGAGCAAAACTGTATTGCAGTGTCCGTGTTTCACGGATTCAATACGGACAGCTGCACGGCTGTTGCAGAATGCAAACCAGACGCGTTTATGAATACTTTATCTTGTAGTCAAGACGAGAGAGAATTGATAAAGCGCCAGATATTCTATTACTTTCATTCTCAGATCAAAACCTTGCTCATACATCATTGTTTAAAGCTCTTTAAAACACTGGTTTAGAAAGGTGAAGCGAAAAACCAGAGCTTCGTTCTAAGCATTTCCAGGTGATGTTCTCTTACCTGTCGATGATCACTGGATCCGACGGTGTCTCGTTTCGGTTCCCGCAGCTCTTTTTGTCGCAACACCGACTGCAATGAAAAAAAAAAAAACATCATTTAATTTATATATATATATTTTTTTTTTGGTAGAACATTTATTCACTAAATACATTATTAGAAACTTAACTGTAACATAAATACATTTTAGAACTTTGGGTTTTTCTTTGGAGTCTTATGATATGCTATGCGTGTATAAACTTAGGTGTTTTCCATTTGTATGAAATTTTTCACACTTTTTAAACTCTCTCATAAACATACATATATGCAGAAATACAAGATATCATTATTACTATGATAGATTTGTGGTCTTAATGCCACATTAGATTGATGCTTATTAGTGATGTTTTCATTATTATTAATAAAAAGGTTTTATAATTTGTATGATATAAATATTTTATATGATATACATTAATATATGATATAGATTTTCTTTTGTGAAAGCAAGAGCGTGGCTGAATAGTGGCTAAGGCGAGTTTCTCTCTCTCTCTCTCTCTCTCTCTCTCTCTCTTTCCCTCTCTCGCTCGCCCCTTTCTTTCTGTCTCTCCTCTCCAGCTGGGCTGGGCTCATGCCAAGGTCACTCAGCCAGCCTCTGACAGTTTGGACAGCACCCAGAGACGTCCTGGTGCAGCGGCCGCGTCCCAAACGCCCCTCACTGACGTTGCCATCACCCCTGCCCTTGCCGGTGCCCTCGCCCCGGGGCTGGCACCTCATCTGGTGGCATGTGGCTCTCTTAAATACAACCAGCGTTCCCCTCCAAATAAAAAGAGGCTCATTGTTGGCTAGCCAAACTGGCATTGCCACTCCTGTACCCCAGTGGAAAAGTGATCTAGCTCTCTTTCCAGTTCGGGTTTATTGTCATTCATTATAAAATTACGGTGCTCTATGTGAAGCTATCTGCAACAGTATTGCAAAAAAAAACAACAAAAAAAACACTTTATTAAAATGTAATTTAATAACTGAGGTAATGCTTGAACTAACCAAGATTTAACAGAAAGATTCTTCTTGCTTTTCTAAATGAGCTAATTTGACAAACATTTACAATATTCCATAAACAGCTCCAAGGCTGTGGATTCAAAATAATCTGTCATTATGAATCATTTATCACATGGTTTGATATTTGAAAAAAAGAAAGCCACCCAAAACAGGCGTTGTTTTTTCCTTCTCCTGGTGTGTGTGTGAGACTGTTGCCATAGAGCAGTGCAACCATAATTTATTCCCCGAGCTACTTGGACCCATTAGCAAAGTTCCAGGAGACCAATTAGCATTGGAAGCCCAATGGTGCGGCTGTGGTGACAACCTCCTCAAACTGAGAAAGAAGTGTTATAAACAAACTGGACCCCATGAGCATCAAGCAGTTCCTCTGGGACAGCAGTGGGCCCCCTCGTTCACCAAAACAAACCCTGGCAGAACCTTTGTAAAACCACTCTAATGGCGATCCCAGTGGGGGTCCAGGGTGGCCAGGACGAGTCCTGCTAATGACTCTGACCCTACACCCACAACAAACACAGGTCTGGTGTCAAGGCTTAACTCAAGATGAGCCAAGATCAAACATGGCTAAGAGCGAACGTGAACTAACGTCCCGCTGGTGCCTTTATGATAAATCAGGTATGTCTTCCCCAGACTGGGCCACACGGTAGCTGATTTCCTTAAGACATGAAAGAGGTCGTTTTATAGCACAAGGGTACGTTTAAATAAAAGCAGGCTTCAGGGCCTCTTGGGGAAGCCAGAGGACAAAAATCCAAGAGAAGCAGAGATATGAAGGGATACAGGAAGCCTGTAAAGATATTAAGACAGGCAGGGTGTCAATAGAAGGCTTGTTTTCAAAGGGCAAGTATTGTAATTGCCCAGGGTGGATGGAAAGCATAGCCACTTGGCCACTTGGCTGCCTGGCAGTAGTCTGTCATCCATCCTGGCTGCCCAGCATCATCCTTCCATCCTCCAACTCCCTCCCTCTGTGCCCATGCGTCAGGCTCTCGACGCTGATCAGTGCCAGCTAACCGCCGCCATGCCTCATTTGGCAATTTCAGGGTGCCAGTTTCAAGCAGTGAGAATAGCTGGTGAAGACCTTGGACATCTACAGCCAATGGAAAGCCTGATCCCGTGACAAATCACTTCTTGCCTTTTGTAAACCATCGCGGCTCATTATTTAGTCTTGCGGCTACGGTGCTGTCAGAGTCGGGTCTGTAATTCAAAACGCTAATTAATCAGTCAAAATTGATCTCTGGGCTTAATTGCGTTGCACCCACTCATTTCCAAGAAGGACATGACTAAATAAAAGTTAATATCAAAAGATGGCAAGTGAATGTTTTTACAGAAAACACTGAGACATACTGGTATGACTGGTATGGTTTTAGCCATATTTTTGTTAGAAAGTGTGTAGATTGTAGGTGAAGCACGTTTCACTGGGGACCTTATAAAAAGTGCTATCACCCAGGAGAGAGAGAGAGAGACAGAGTGAGAGAGTGTGAAAGAGAAGGAGAGAGAGAGAGAGAGAGAGAGAGAGAGAGGCAGGGGAAGCATGTCTCATCTCCCTCTCATTAGCGAATGGAAACACACCATTCATCAGGGGATGGCTGCTAATAATCACACTCAATCACGTAATGACCGCCTCAAAGTGAGCTGTCATTATGGAAATGGATCCTGTATCAAAATCATCTTGGAGGAGAGAAGCAGGTTCCGTCAGGAGAAAGAAAAAACACACACACGCACACATGCACACGCCGCAGAGAATTTCAGCGCAGTCGCTTCGGGGTTCATAATAACAGGTTATTTTGGCTGCTAAGCTGAGAAATCCATTTTAAAAAGAGAGACAGTAGTGAGATTTACGCTTGGTAATTTAGCGAGGCAGGCGGAGACAGACGAGCGATGAGAAGATTAGCGACATCTCAATCTCGATTATGGCTTCTACATCCAGTATCATGGTAATATTTAATATTAAGTGAATATTTCGTGAAAGAAATTTTTTCGACACAACGGTTACGCTCACCTCCGTATCCACTGCCTGAGTGCATTACATGGCCATTTATTATCCAATGTACATTATAGCGTGTATTAATTCAGTAACACATGTACACTGTGTTACTATCAATTGATCTCTAACTGCTGCTTTAAAGACTACAGCTACTGTATAAGCACACTACATAGAGTGTTAGGTGACATAATCATGGCAAATTCTGATCAGGAATATCTCTACAAGAACTCTGCTTCCTTTCCCGCAGAGCGTTTGTACAGTAATGGATACCTAGAATCCCAGGATTCCTGAGTGCCCCCATCGTTTCCCCTTATTGCATTATTTACACAGCCCTCATCCCCTCGACCCTCATTCCTAGGTCACTACTCAGCCAGGTTCCAAACATCCGAGCCCCTTAACGTTCTGCAGAATTCACCCACAGATACATCCCCTTGACCCCCACTGGGTATTCGGCATGAACAAGCCCCCTACTGGTCAGGCGTCAAGCTGACAGAGCTCATAATTACACGGTATTAGAGCCGATAGGTGCTCTGTAATGAGGGAGGCCCTGTAGAAGCGCACAGCGGAGACCAGCGAATTTACATCGGGCTGAATACCGATCCCATGAGGTGCTTGATAAAGCCTGGGTAATGTTTCCTTTTGTGCTGATAATGCAAAATTTTTGGTAACAATGAAAGACAAAAAAATTCAAACATTTTAATAGTAAAATTTAGCAGAACCAACCTGCACATGATCTCGTGGGTAAGAAGGACACGGCACATCTCTGGGTTTTTGTCTTGGCCTTCATAAATGATTGGCTGTGAAAGAGGAAAAATGAAAGAAAAAATCGCTTTTAATTCCATTCGTGCAAAATTTAGAAGCTTTGAAATCAGATTTGGGAAATAACTTTAAATTCCTTTTAGTATCATCTAAACTACACGAGTAAGTGTGCCAGACCGGGGTAGGTCATTAGTCATGTTTTTGTGGTGCACAGCATGCTGTAAAACGTAACATATGCTAAAAGGTAACTCTGGTCATTAATACGGGGGCATATGGAGAGATCCAGAAGGTCCACAAACGGATACTTTCTCCAAGGCATCCATCACGGAGCTGACGTTCCTGGCGCGTATGACGGATTATTAGCGAGCACCATAACAGCCAAGAGAGTCACTCTCAGCCACAGACACACCCATAATCCACCTTACAACATCCCCAATTTCTCTCGCCTTTGGTCAGTCGACCCAATGCCTTAGGGGACAATACTTTCAGGATAACGACCACTTTTACATTATTGATCTCTCTCTCTCTCTCTCTCTCTGTCTCTCTCTCTCTCTGTGTCTCTTGATGCTGTCCATGTAGGTCCTCTGCCTCTTTATTAACATCCACCCAGTTCGAGAAAGGGGAGGGGATTTTGGAGAGGGGAGATCAGGTCGATATTTGTATATCACACTTGATTCACGTTTCTGGCGCCGAAGTGGTCCATGATATCATCCGCACGAAGTGCTTCCATTACTATATGTTGGCATTATCGACCTTGTGGCCTAACTCGTATTAGGAACTCGGATTAGGAACAAACATTTTACATTCAGATCAACAGAGATGAGTGTGTTTACGGCTGAACGCAGGATCCCTGTTTCATATCTATCATTTATAACAAAAGACAAATCAAGACAGCAGGACTGTAATCGATCAATATCTACACCTCTTGCTTTCATAGATTGCTAGATTGTGTGTGTGTGTGTGTGCGTGTGTGTGTGGGTTACAGAAGGCAGAAGGGAGGGGATTTGACAGCCGTGCATGGCTGCAGATCTCTTTTGTTGTGCTGGGGATTATAGTCTCCAGTGTGCCGCCTCTGCAGATACATTAAGGCCTATTGATTGGTCTCCGGGGCTGACGCTTTTGTCGAGGACCTGCTTGCCGTATTGATCCGAGGTAGCCTGACACACCATGACAACGAGCCCCCGCCGAGCCAATGGGACATGAGGAGGGTGGGACTAAAATTAGGGTCCGTTTCACTAGAGAGCGAAGAGGAATTGAGTGCAATCGAGTCTCAAGTGTTGAGTTTATAAAGACTTCTTCGCATTTGTGTAACTACTCCAGGGAGCTCGGAGGCTGTAAAAGTGAGTTATACTGTAGGAAAAGAGAAACGGGGCTGCCTGGAAATCAAGAGGATGAGACTAAGAACTGCTCGTTAACTCATAAAGAGTTATGGTTAAGTCTGAAAACTGATTGCGTGTTCTGCGTTCACGGCTCATCCGAAGAGTGGGCGCTTGATCAGGGGCGTCATAGTAACCAAGCGGCAAACTGCTAAACTCTTACAACCTGAAAGAGTCTGGTTTTTTTTTTTCGTCATATACGTTAGATGAATATGATTACTCACCTGTTTAGTCATGGAGTCTATCAACCGTACATACAGGTCCTGCTCTGTCCTGATTCCTGTTGGAAAAAAATTTGTTGGTTAAACAATAATTTGCAATTTGCACAAGAGGTGCTGATAAGGTGTACATAGAGAAAAAAACATTACAACCACTATTACATACGAAGGATGAAAAAGGTGCACCATGCTAAGTAACTAGTAAGACAAGTAGTCTTGTTTTCAAAAACTATGCCAGTTTATGACTTAAATGGAGGTTTGGCTTAAATTCAAGTTAAACAGAATAATAACCATCAGAATTCAAAAATCAACATATGACTTAAAATAAAATCACCCTTGTTTAGGTTTTAGATCCCTGGATATACCTGAGCGCTAATCAGGTATAGAGCCAGCTCCCCGCTTTACTAGCCTACGTATGAAAAAGCTCTTTCAGAGACACACCCATTGGCTCCCCAAAATAAACACACTCAAGTCTTTTCACCAATTTGATACTATCAAGGGTTCACCCATTGTACGGAATTTATTGTATGGAATCTAGGTCTAATAATTACTGTATAGGCCATACAATTATATCTCCAGAACTTTCCAGGTAAAAGATCTGTACTAAAGGTTCAAAAGATGTACCTGTTTTAGGAGGGTTAAGAGGTCACGTAGTGTTACGTTTAAGTTTAAGTGTGCATAAGCAAAAAGAAAAAAAGAAAAATAATAATAATAATAATAATAATAATTTTTTGCGCCTCATGCTGCCTGAGCTGTTCAGTTATCACCCGCCCCCCACACCAACACACACACAGACACACACACAAACACACAGTTAATCAAAAAAAAATTTTATTTATTGCGTTCTTGTCTTAAACCTGCAAGCTTCCCCGACCCCTCGCTGTATCTATGGACAAACTCTTTCTTCACTCCATCACTCTACTGAGAAAGGCAGGTGTATGGGGCAGGGCTGGAGGTGGATGAGGGGTAAAAAGGCATGCTGGGAAGGCGACCCGTGGACTAATCTCTTAGCAGGGTGGTGTAATTGACATGCACACCGACTATATGTCATTATTTCGATTCGCACACAGAGTGTGTGATAATCGTTTTAACATTAATTAATAGTTTTTAAATTTTACTTTAGCTATTTTAACAACAAATGAAAATAATAAGTATAGGAGAGAAACTGTGCAATGGCATCCAGAAATCCCAACCTGAAGTTAAAAAGGTACTCGGAAACAGAGGAAGGAGACAGATGTGAATGAAATCATCCCGGTATAAACAGATGAAATCTTCAAGACTCTTCCAGATGTGCAAAGACATGAAGCTGGATGCAAAAAGCAAGCCTGAATTCACTCCTGAGAACTGTTTTAACACTTCGGGTATTTCCAAAATTTTATTTCTCAATAAAATGATAAAAAAGTCCAAAGTGTGATATGAATTATTGGGAGGAATTGAGATAAGGAGATGTATGTGTATGTGTAAGTAGAGAGAGAGAGAGAGAGAGAGTATAAGCCCAAAGAAAGAAAGAAAGGAAAAAAGAAAGAAAAAAATATATAACCCCATAAGAACAAAAAATAAACAAAGAAAAACTATAACCTCAAAAAGCAAGAAAGACTAGAACCCCAAAGAACAAAAAGGTGAAAGAAGGAAAAAAGAAAGAAAGATTAAAACTTAAAAAAAAACAAAAGGAAAGAAAAAAGAAAGAAACTATAATCCCCAAAAACCAATAAAAAGAAAGAAAGAAAGAAAAAAAGGAAAAAAGAAAGAAAGACTATAACCCAAAAAAAACTACAAGAAAGAAAAAAAGAATAAAAGAAGGAAAGAAACTATAACCCCCCAAAACCAATAAAAACAAATAAAAAGAAAGAAAGAAAGGATGAAAGAAAAAAAACTATAACCGCATAAGAACAAAAAAGAAGGAAAGAAAAACTATAACCCACCAAAAAAGAAAGAAAGAAGTAAAAAAAAAGAGACTCCAAACCACGAAAGAAAGAAAGAAAGAAAGAAAGAAAGAATATGGAAATGTGAAGTTAACATAGACTTCAATGTATTACAGTATAAGAGATGGTCTTCTATTGTGTTGTTGTATGTTGTTATGTTGTTGTGTATTGTTGTTGTGTTGTTTTGTTGATGTTGTTGTTGTCATCCCTTTGACTGATGAATGTGGTGGTTTCTTACCGTTACTGTAGAGAAGCTGTAACCTGTAGTGGATGCCATTGTTGGTCTTCTCACCGTTATATTCCTGAAACAAAGGAAGAAGAAAACCAGCGAAAAGATGAAAAGTTGAAGAGAGACTCATGAACACGCACACACACACACTACAGCGCTAGAGCACTGCTACACTGTTTTAGCTGTGATGCTAACATGGGTTCTCCCTCTGAATCTCAATAACCACCAGGTCTGGACCGCTGGTTAATGTCTCGCCATATCATGTGGAGATCCCTTTTGTCAGATCTGGGTTTGGGAGTCAATAAGTAACTAGCTGTATCTTTGGGTAAGAAAGACTTCTAATTGTCTGAAAGGGCAACGCTGGACACTTAGAGGCAGTTAGCACACTTCTGTAAGCGCGAATCTTCCCTCACCTTTACTGACAGGTCACATGATTTGTGGGAACTGGGTGGGAATCGTCAGTGATCACGTTATGACAGACTTGGCATGAATAACCTCCTGGTAGAGGCTTAAAACTATTATACATAACACCTAACACCGGAGCCCTAGATGGCAGTCTTTACATCGGCCCAGATAAGACTCACTTGCTGATAGATGTGAAACCAAATCTATGCAAATGTCAAATGACATCGTGCCGCTTCCTCTCTATCTCTCTCTCCATGTCTCTCTCTCTCTTTGCCAAGATTTGTGGTGATGTCTTGGCAGAGTCCCAGATTGAACAGGAGTGGAGGTCTGTGTGTGTGTGTGTGTGTGTGTGTGTGTGTGTGTGTGTGTGTGTGTGTGTGTGTGTGTGTGTGTGTGTGTGTGAGAGTGTTGGGGGCGTATCGGGGGTCGAGGTGGAGGTGAGCAGACAGCGAGGACGGACGAGTGACCGTGCCAACTGGACACCATCCCACCCCAAGCCAGGGGCGGAGCTGTTCTCTGTAACCTTTTTACCGATAACAACACACACACGCTCAGACACAAACACATACGCACGCGCACAGCAGGCCTAGCAGGACTACCTCCTGACACACACAACACACACACTGCGAGGTTGGCACGACCAGAGACGAGGAGGCGACAGTTAATCAGTCGGTCGCTAACGGAAGGCAGAGATTTTGTGCACACCCGCGCGCACACACACACACACACACACAGACACTTTTTATTGTTTTTAAAGCTTAGGGATAAATTAATAAAAGCAATAAAGCAATGCTTTAGACTAATGTAATAAGACATAACTATTTGCTTTGTTTTTTTTCTGCATATGTGAGCTTATGAGTCTGGCCTCTTCACTGCCCCCTACAGGCACACATAGGTATTTCAACATCTAACACTGGCATAAATTAATAATAAAAAAATAAAAACAGCTGATAAAATCACATTTATACATCTGTTCTTTTTCATTCAATTAATATTCTCTCTCAATAAAAAATATTAATAGGAAATAATGTGAAAATGCACCCAATTTGTGTTATTACACAGTAATAAGCATGTAATTAACTGTGTAATGTTAACGGAAGTGTAACAAACCTAATGCACAATTCTTTCTTTCTTTCTTTCTTTATTTATGTAATATATCATGGTTGTGCTAAAGGATCACTCACTTTGTCTTTCTCCACAAAGTCAACATAGGACGTCCTCTCGATTTCCACCGGCTGTCCCTGACGATCGTACAGCGCCAAGACGAAGTGGAAGAAGTTGGATTTACGCAGGTTGGACGGAGGCTGCTTCTCGTAGTGAGCTCGGGCCAAACCGACACCGCTGTAGAGAAGAGAAGAGAAGAGAAGAGAAGAGAAGAAAAGGAAGAAAAGAGAAGAGTTTTATCTTTTATCATTCACCTAGTACAAGGATGGACATTAAGGGATGAACAACACCGGATATATTCAGTCTTTTTCTACTTGGCTTGTATCACATCTGGCCGTGTGTGTGTGTGTGGGTGTGTGTGTGTTTGTGCTGTCTGCACACCCCATGCTGCTGGACATTTTGGCAGCCTCTACGCTACTCTTTCCCCAATCAGTCAATCAAACTCCTCTCTCCATGGTTTAACCAATAGGATGCCCCGATCAGGTCGCATGTGCTCGCGTAATCATCCATTCAGACATCGCAGGGGGGTTTAAGGTGGGTGGAGGCTGGGGGGGAGGGGTTCATGGCCTCACACCTATTGCAACGGATCAATCCTATCAATCACTCAGTGTGTACTCAGAGACAGAGGAAGAGACAGAGAAAGTAGAGAATAAAAATAATTGTGAAAGAAAATAGATAAATAAATAGATATAAAGACAGATATAAAGAGAGACAGACAAATAGATAGATAGATAGATAGATAGATAGATAGATAGATAGATAGATAGATTGTTGTTGAATAATCAAGCTTCCTAATAGGGGGTTCGAGGGGGAACCCTGTCTGACAGAAGAACTGAGTGTGTGTCCTTAAGTAGAAATAAACATGTGACATGTAACATTAATCCACTTTGGTCTCTCTTCACTTCCGACAGAACTAACATCCAACACACACACGCACTTTGATCTTTATGTGCACCCATCGACATGGAAAGCTCATTAAGGTTATTATTTTAATTATAGTAATTGCTGCTACATCCACTTGAGCAGCAGAGTGACAGGGGGTGCACACACACACACACACACACACACACACACTCTTGCTCTTACACTTAGTCATACACAGACACTCGCTCACTCACACGGTAACTTACATATATATACAACTGTATCAATGTGTTTCTGTCCATGATTAAAAGAAAGAAAGAAAGAAAGAAGGAAGGAAAGAAAGAAAAACATAGATAGATAGATAGGTAGATAGATAGATAGATAGATAGATAGATAGATAGATAGATAGATAGATAGGAAAAAAATGCATTAAGAAAGAAAGAAAGTGTGTGTGTGTGTGTGTGTGTGTGTCTGACAGAAAGAGAGAGAGAGAGAGTCAGATCTGTGAAGACTAACTCTCTCTTTCTCAATTCCTCTATCACTCTTTCCCTTCCACTTTCTCTCTTCTCTCTGTATTCATGCCCTCTGTTTACACAAACATGATGCAAGAATAGAAATGATCTTTTTTGGCACAGAGCCATGGCACTGATATGAACAATAATCGTTAATCTGCCCCGGTCTTGCTCTCTTTCTCCGGGCGTTTTTTTTTTTTTTTTCGTTTGTTTGTTTTTTTTTTCTTGTTTTTTCTTGTTTTTTTTTTTCTCACTCCTCTTTTCTCCTCTTTCCTCTTTGCTTGAATGCTTCCTGAAGTACAGTGGAGCCTGACCTCTCTTTCATTCTGTGGATAAATCACATCAGTCTTATGAAATGATCTATTAACAGAAGCCAGAGATTCAATGTCATACTGTGATACAGGGTGATACTGTACAGAGTTCTGATTGGTTAAGGTGAGTCTGAGAGGCGGGGTTTAGTCCCTCATATCAAATACAATCAGAGAACATTCACATTGTAAAAACAAAATAATTGTTTTTATTTATTTATTTATTTATTTTTTGAGGGTAGGACGACAACACATAAAGAGAATCAGAATAGTTTATTTTTTAAATTATATTTATACTTTATACTTTGTTATTTTATTATTATATTTATTTTCCTTCAATCACCCTTTTGGTCCTGGGCTCCAAAGAGAAAAAAATGTCTCTATAATAATGACAAAGATAAAGATGGATGTGCAGTACTGATTTCTGGCGTTTTGGGTTAGATGTAAACATCCACATTTTACAGTTTATGATTAAAAATATTAAATAAAATATATTTTTATTTCCATAAAAGTAAGACAAAATGAAGGATGAGGCATTTCAAAGTGACACACCTGACTAGGATTTTGGTGAAACGTACAGTACAAGCTTTCGATTGTAAAAGTGTAAATATAGTGTAAAATCAAGTATAATTATAAATTGTTATAGTGTTCAATAAATTATTAAATAAATAAAATGAAACATGAAGAAAGAAAATTTCAAAAAAAGTATTTTAAATATATAAAATATTAAATATGTAATGTAAGTGTTTTGAATAAATAACAATTTTTTTGTGTAAGATATGTTTAAATAAATATATAATTTTTAATAAATAATTAAAATATTATTTTAAAATAACAATTTTCTTCAGTATATTTTATTTGTTTCCGCATCATCCTGGAAATACAAATGTGAAGATCATTTAGATTACACACACAAACACACACAAACACACACTCTGAGCAAATCTAACTGGCACTGTATCATAAGTTCAGTTCTGTACAAAAAGGAATATAATACATAAAGTGTCCAAGCACACACACAAACACACACACGCACTCTCAACCAGCTGACAGCAACATTGAACATGTCGGGAAACGTAATACCCCAGTTCCATATCCACGGCAGTGTGTTAGCGGCGTGAGCGCTCCCGGCTAACGGCTAATTTGGTGGTAATTGCGGCGAGACGAGCATGAGCTGCGTTCCGGCCCGGAGCTGCTCTGCTAAATTACACGAAAGTGTTTCGCACGCTAATTGAAAACGTGACGGCGTGAGGACTTCAGTTTTTACCCGTGAGGGTTTAACGATATCATGCTCAACAATATGTGCGACAAGTTTTCACGCCGCGTGTGTTGTGTTCATTCTTACACACACACGCTGTCAGAGCCGGCCCTCTGACTGAGAGCGCAATAAAATCCAAATGAAGGTTAAGTGCATTTGTGTGTGCGTGTGTGCCATGGAAAGTGTGTTTATAGTGTAATAAGACTGGAAGCTAACACACTAACCAACAGGCTAATTATCGTGTTGTGTTGTGTTGTGTAATTAAAATCCGAAGTCAGAGCCACATTAAAACTGCTAGCCAAGATTGCTAAAAAGAAGGCTAACATTATACCAGGTGTTAGATTCTGTATTTATAACCAGGCTAGTAAGCTAGCTGATCATTAGTATAATTATTATTATTATATATAAAATCGGGAGCCCCATTTCTAGTAAGCCAGAATGCATTATGCTAATGTGTGCTTCACATGACTAGCCAGGCTAAATAACAATAGGATACTCTGAACTGAAACCAGTGGTCACTTTGCTAGTTAACTAGCTTAGTGTAATATTATCATGTTTGCTAGCAGACAAACAATAACATTAATATTAATATTATGCTAGCCAGTATGTTAAAACCTGCTAGCAAAGACAGCTCATATTAGCTAAACTGTTTTTGTGTAGCTGCACCTGCCACACACACATACACACAGACAGATCAAATCTGCATGGAACCTCCTTCATACTCTTACACACAGACACACACACACACACACACAAACACACACACTCAAACATACACACACCAAAAGTCATTAAGGGGCTACAGCTGAAGCTATTAGTCGGTCACCTGTATGTTTTGATTGGAGTCATTATGGAGGCAGCTGGAGGGAAAAACACTTGTTCCTCAGATGAAAAATGTGACCGCATGTGTGCTTTTTTAACATTTACTGATCATTTGTGTTACAAATGTTTTACATTAAGTAAAAGCCTTCTTAATGAAGCGTGTAATAATCAGTCTGACATTTATGCAGGTTCAGCTGAAATATGTACTGGCTAGTTTTCAGCCCGAGCTGCTTAAACCTGATTTTATTTTATTTATTTATGGCATGTGGCAGCGCTAATTTAAAAGCTTTTGCTAAAAAATCATTGCCCCAGTTAGCTATTTTGCAAGAAATCTACTTAATATCAGCTAACCATAGCTACATATTAGCACTGTGACATGGTCAGACAGATGCTAGCTTGGCACATTTCTTTATCATCATTAGCATTTTAAAACATTGTATGAGTTCCTTATGTTAAGAAATCAACAAGAAGGTCTTGAGGTATGAAAAAAAAGTATCAGTTTAATCAGTTACAGTATGAGAACTTATTAGCGTGAAAAAAAATTTCAAAAATGTTTCAAAAATAAAAAATAAACCCCATATTTTTATTAGCGTGATTATTTTTTTTCTTTTTGGAAGTCTACCAATCTATAAGACACTTTATAAGAATGGATTATATTGTTTTTTACCTCAGGAACTTGTTTTTAAAATGTCTTTCTATTTGCTGTAGCTAAATAAACAGGCTAGACGTAGTTGATGTTTGCAACAAAAATCCGCTAGCCAATTTTCCTAATGCTAGACATTATAAAATATACACACACAACTTTCACAAATACAACCTTTAAAAAGACCGTTTTATGTGGAAAGTCTTGCTAGCAAACTTGTTACTGATAAAACACGTTTTTTTTTGTTTTGTTTGATATATACAGTATTAGTATGTTTACATCTACAGATGACGGTTCAGTTTACAGCATCAAGATGGTATACCTTAGTGTGTGTATGTGTGTGTACTGATAACATCAGTTAGCTTAAGCTTAATAACTTATCTATGATGGAATCATTGCAGCTTATAAACAATTATATTATTAACCGGAATTTTTTTATTTGCCTAGTAGTTTTTTTAATACACTCTGGTGCACCAATCGTTTTTAAAGTAGGGGAATCCCTGCGCTCCATGAATCATGGGCTAGGTGTTAGCAATTTTTTTATTTATTCATTTATTTGTTTGTTTGTTTGTTTTGGTGAAAATCCCATTATGCATTACCAAAGGGTGTCCAAGCCAAAACACATTTCTAAAATGTTTCGTCAGTGGAAAGTTCATGAACCAAAAAGATGTATTTGAAAAAATGTTCATAAAAAATGTTTATAATGAATAATCGCCAAATTCTTAATTATTAAATTCATACTCATCAGGCATTTGTGAAATTGATATTACAGTTAAACAAGGACTTGGATGCAAAGGTTTAAGAAACACGGAGCTACACCACAGACATCAGGGATTTTTTTGACAAAAAGGAGCAAAGTCAAGTACTGTGTGTGTGTGTTTTGCTAGTGTTCTACAGATGCTTTTCATTTATGCAGACTAATGAAGCATGTAATAAGCAGACGTCCGCTCTCTTAACTTGCTATTCGATACTAATGGACATGTTGCTTACTGTAGTGTAGGTCCAGCTGCAAATGCAAGTACAACAGGACGACAACATAAACATGACATTTTGGATGCTTTTTTAAGTCATCAGTTGGGGTGTAAAACAGAGTGTCAAATTTAATACGATCCTTAAATGGAATTCAAATTGTCCAAGAGAAATGTCTTTAATTGACAATTTTATATCCAACTGTGTAACAATGCGAAAAACTGTGCATTTGTTTCACTTTGTTCATATTGTGTTATGTTAAGCAATTCATTTCGGGTGACTAGAGCGTAAAAGACAGACATCTCTTTGAGTTAAGCTTGACTCTGCGTCCAGGCTGTCTGTCCTACGTTCCTGTCTCACGTACAACAGCCTTCGCCTATGCTGCATGTTTCTGTACATTTTTCAGAAGAGGTCAAGAGCTCGGATTTGTCCTGAATCACAATCCTTCATTCTTTCTGTCTCACTGTCTTGTCCCTGCTCTAAACCCCAGAGTCTGGACTTCATTAGGTCCAAAGCCTTTCTCTCCTCCTCCACCTCCACCTCCTTCCCCTTGTAGATGGAACAGAGGCGACATAATTCACTTTGCCAGGTTTTACAGTGTGGGGTAGGGGACCAGGGAAGGGTCAAGTGAAAGAGTGAAATCTGTTCCCCAGCTGTGTGCTCACCCCGCAGGCTGAAAAACAGAGTGAGAGAGATAGAGAGAGAAAGCGAGAGAGAGAGAGAGAGAGAGAGAGAGAGAGAGAGAGAGACTTGGTGTGTGTGCTGGGGGGGAGAGACAGTCTATTGAAATTGCTCTGTCTGTCTCCACCTTGCCTTCCATCAAGACTAATCCAGTTTGCATCAGATTCCTGAGTAAACCGCCCTCACACGTTGAACACAGTGTGTCAACATACATACATACACACACACACACACACACACACACACACACACACAATATATATAGTATATACTTGCTCATATATATGAACTTGCTCATAAGCTACACTGCAACCAAAACACCACAAATAAATCTTTTATCATGTCATTTTTTTCCTGTGAATTAGGACTCACTCGCTAATCTGCACTTCCTCTCCAACCAACTCATCAGCACCTCAGAGTGCAAAACCACACCTGTACCTCACACGCGTCAGTCTCGAGAGCACCGAGCACAAAGCGCCGCTCAGTCATTCATTCATTTCTAATTAAAAATAAATTAAAGCCTGTAAGAGCTCTTGTCACCATCTATTAATTAATAATCTTCTCATATCATAGTCTACTTTTCACTTTCATTATTATTATTATTATTATTACAAAATATCCACATCTTTTATGAGCAACATCTAAGTATGAGCTAATAAGCCATAATAAAAGGTTATTTAATTATAAAAGCTTCATTTAGCACTAAATAATCTTGCTCAATTTTTGTCCTCCTGAACTGTTAAATAAAATATGTAATCTCCTGCCTGCAGATATTTATTATGATATCTAATTAATAAGTTCATATAATAAAACAGACTTTTAAAACTTACTTTTAAATTAAGATATAATATAGTTTTATAAAGATATAGCACGTAATGCGTATGTGCAAGAAATCATAAGTCGATCAACAAAGCAGGTGTCTCAGAAGATGATGACATTTATATTTATAGACTCACATGGAATAGTTCATTTATTGTTTTTTGTATTTAATTGTGTTGTTGTTTAATTGTGTTGTTATTGCATTTTCATATTATAACATTATCTTAATACCTCTACATGTAATGTACAAAACAGCTTTAAATATTGAACTCGAGTATTTTTATAGTATTTTTAGTTACAGTGTAATTTTACGCATGCATTATTAACCAAAGATGCACGTAAAAAAATAATAATAATTAAAAAAAAAAAAAAATAATAATAATAATAATAATAATAATGCATGACCTCTAAAAGCAGAAAAACATATTTTTGTTTAATTCTTTGCTAAGTTGACTTTTTGTGAAATGTTTTTTTTTTTAGGTAAAAATATCGTCTCAAACTTTTTATCAGCATTTTATAAGTTGTGAAAGTGTGTCCAGTTCCACCTGATGCGCACAGAGAGTTTATCTGAAATCAGAGACAATTTAATCAGTTGCGATAATTAAACAATGACACGGTAATAATGCGCAATGTCTTCAAGGTTTATATGAAATGTCTCGGCACGTGTGCAAAAACAGGCCTAATGAATCTGCAATTAATTAATCCGAAAAACTGCCGCTGTCGGATTCGGGCTCGGCTCTGAAAGATATAATCCATGCGCTCTTTTATTTTTGTTATATATATATATATATAGGCCTATATGAAATAATTTTGCAGACATTGTGGTTAAGTGAATATATATTTGTGTGAGTGTGTGTCTGCACAAGAATGCATGCGTAAATAAAGTAACTGGGTGTTTTGTTTTTTTAGCATGCACCAAAAACAGATCAACATTCAAAAAAAGAATAAATTAAATGTTATATAAAATTGATCCTTATTTCAAAATTTTTTGTTATTATTTTATCTGCTATTTTATTTATCAGACTTTGACTTGGATAAGCACTTCAGTTAAAGCTCAGTCAGCATTTTAAAGTAATTTCTCAGCGGGCGCATCAGGTGCTGTGATTTTTACAACGCACCAACACTGTAGCTGTAGATGTCTAAAAAAAAAAAAAAACAGGATTCCCTTCATGCATGACGTGTTGAACTCTTAGACCCGTCTGCTCCAACACACTCAAACCTCCAGCCGTGTTTAATAATCCTGCTTGTACACTGAACAAAAACGCGCCACAGGGCCAACTGTATACAGTGGATGAAAGAACGTCTGCAGTAAATTTTAAGCACTTCTTTATGACCCAGTAAGTTTAAATAAGCTTCTGTGTGTGTGCAATGACTCTACTTTTATCCTCGAGGAGAAAGTTTGGGATGCACAGCTTCAGTTTACGCACTATATGTTTATGCGCTCATGCGCTACAGCTTTACAACTCCAACGGTTCGCTTTGCGCGTCTTTAAACGGATACGCATGGTGCATGATCACCCAAACGCACACGCACACACACATACACTGATGATGTCTCACCTTTGCGCGGCCGTGTTGGCGTCCAGTATCCCGGCGCTCTGCATCCATGAGCGCACCGGAGTCATGCCGCTGGCGAGCGGTTCCTCCTTCATGGTGAGCGCTCCCCGCGGGAGACCGTCCTGGATGGAAAACATGAAAACGGCCCTCGAAACCGGCTATTCGAGCGGAATATTTTTTTTTTTACAAAAGATGAAGAAAAAATTTGGGAAAAGAAATCCTCCGGATTAGTTCGTAATAAAAAACCAACTCAACGGGAGGAGGCAAAAAGAGATAAGCGACCAAAAAAGTGTCAACAAGGGTCCTTATCCTCTCCAAAGGGGTCCTTGATGAATGCGCGGCGAGCGCTCCGTATCCCACCGGGTTGCTCCTCTCTTTCTTATTTTAGATTCCCAATAATAAACCTCGCAAGTTCAAGACGAAGCCGGTGTGTGCGTGTGCGTGTTTGTGTGTGTCTCTGAGTGTGTGCGTGCGTGCAAGTGTGTGTGTTTAGTTAAAAGAGGGAGGAGAGAGCTCGCCAAGCATCTCAAAGGAGAAAAGCACCGGATCAAGGCGAGCGTCTGGTCGGGAAGTTGCTCAGAAGAACGAGGAAAGAAAGAAAGAGCAAGCAAACGCGCGCGTCTGGATGAAAAAGCGGGATGAAAACGGAACGCGCGTGCTTCAAAAAAGAAGAGGGAAGTAAAAATGCAGTGATTAGCGACAGAACAAGAGGGAGGGATGGAGCAAGGAAGGAAGGCTTCGTGCGCTCCCCGGGGAAAAGGCGGATTGGGTAAGAAATCTCACTCCCTCTTCTCCCTCCTTCCTCTCCTCTCCTCTCCTCCCCTCCATCCATCTCTTTACGGCTCGCGCGTCCCCGCAGACACGCAGCGCACCTTCTCACCGGGGCTGGGCGGGGCCCTCGCCAGGAGGGGGGCGTGACTCTGGCCTTAAAAGGAAAGCTCATTTGCATATCGGAGGTGTGGGAGTCATCCGCAAGCGCCGAACACCTGAACACTACTGTGAGGTGTGTGGAGTGACACAATGCATGGAGAAGGAAAGAGAAAAAAAAAACGATTTCCAGCCCGAATAAATCATGATGTTTCCCAATTCCAGAAGCTTGTAAACTCTAATCGATTACAGCAAACATGGAGGTTAAACAGGGGTCAGAAATGCTGAAGTCTGAGAGGATAATACATCTAATGAGTTCAAGTGCACTTATGTCAGTTAAACACACACACACACACACACACACACACGAACTGACACTGCTGCTTTATAAAATTACGGTATAATAAGTTAGGATAAGTCAAACATCTTTCATTTTTAGCCAAATAATAATAATAATAAAAGAATTATAATGGTTATTCTTTTACTACTTTTTTGAAACAGTATGTACATTGCAATATGAGTAATCAGTGTAAACAATAACTCTATAATTTACCATTTAATAATAATAATAATAATAATAGATCCACAACCTTGACTCGATTTTTTTTTTGGTTGGTTTGTTGTTTTTGCATCCTTGGTTAGACAAAATCAACCTCGAAATTTTTAGGGGGAAAAACATGTTGTAATAAATTATAATGCGCCAGTTTGAAAATATGTGTCTAGATAAAGGAGTCGATGGTGGATTAAATATGAAATATTTATCACACGAGACTGAAAACGATCCCGTGGGTTTTCAAAGCAGGGATTTCACCTCGATTAGATCTTAAATGATATGATACTTCATAGATTTGCGAGAAGAAGAAGAAAGAAATATCGCATGCTTATCAGATAGGTATTAAGGAATGAACCCGACAATTATTATTATTATTATTATTATTATTATTATTATTATACGATGTTAAGAAAAAAAATTAAATATTTGGATTTAATTTAATAATATATGTGGATTTATTATTATTATTGTTATTATTATTATTATTTTATTATTGTTATTATTATTATTCGTTCATAATCAAGCTACCAACGCGAAATTATTTTAATGGTGATTTATCTTTTAACACATACATACACACACACACACACACACACACACGCTTTTCTCTCTGGTGTAAATTTATCTTTAAAAAGAGACTGAAATCCAGATCCTATAGCCGGTTTCATCCTGCGTAATATTACTTTTATTTGTAAAAAGTTCCTCAGTATTAATTAACATCAGTGATGCAACATATTTAACAAAAGAAAAGACACTTTAATACATTTATATTTTATACATGTATCCATTTCTATTACACTCTCAGCTTTATTCCTCACACATGCAGACTGACAGCAGGGTTTTTTTTTATGATGCGACGGATGATAATGTCCATGAACCAGGTCCTGTTCTAAAAATCCGACTCTGTTTAACATGTATAGTCATCGCCTAAAGCGTGATTGTATTTTGAGCACGGAATGTGGGTCTAAAGCGGCTGCGGATTAAATAGTAGTGTCGAAATGGGCTAGTAGGTAATTCCACCTTTAAGAGTAACGTGCGGAAATACTTCCTGTAATGTCAGCCTGAGATGTGTGACATGTTTCACTTGGGAAAGTTGCTCAGTTTGGGTGAAGTTTGGCCACAATCCAAACCGCATGGCCCGTAATAAACACCACACCAAGCCCATTATGGCAAATTAGTACACCACTAATACACTCATTATGATACTCTGTAATATTTAAGACCAAGCGCGCATGCGCAGTTTACATTCCCTCCCTGTGCACACCACCTTATATACCTTTAATATCATATAGGCTACAGTATATCTTGAAAACCTAGAAAACTTCTAACTAGAAAGCTTTAATCCGAAAGCAGTTCCAGGTCAGTTCTGCACCAGGTATATAGATGTACGAATTTCTAATTTCTAGAAAATATATTTTAAACAATTTAACCCATCTTTTCTGATTCTAAACGTTATAAATAGGCTTAATATTTATTCATTTTACAAAACACTTTTTTTTAAATCCATATTAACACCCAATGTTACATAAAAATGTCATAATTTCCAAAAAAATAAAATAAAATAAAAAATGAACGCTTTAACATTTAACATATATTTGTGGGCACACAAACATAAAAATAATTTTAAGGCTACATTGTGGTCACATGTAATGTAATTAAATAAAATGATGTCAAACG
>JAQMYJ010000008.1:24865402-24876056 GCA_030014305.1 Clarias laeviceps | reverse complement strand
GTAAATGTAGTCAAAATACTGTGAACAGCTTGTTATGTTTATTGCTTGTTTTTGATAGTGGGGGTCGCGAGATCTTGAAAGTTTGAGAACCACTGTTCTAAGGTAAAGGTAAAGATCTTACTACCTCTTACTCCCACACCTTAGTAAGTCATGGCCACAACATATATATTTTCCCCCCAATGTCACCAGAGGGGCTCTGTAAAAATAATATGTATATGAATTATGGAATATGTCATAAAAATACCTGAAAAGTACGTTTATTGTTCATTTGACCTCAAAATTGCATTTTATTTCCTTTCGTTTTATTCCCATTCTTTTTTTCCTGCAATCTTACGAGGTTGAACTGGCAGCAGGAAGCCGCAGGTTGGCGCTGTTCGGGATCCTTTTCCTTGGGTGTGTATAATTTGCATTGTTTTATTTCCCACCCGTACTCCAACGCAGTCCCGCCTCGTAACGGCCGTCATTACCAACACAACGCTCGCTTATTGGTCAGATTTGTCTCTCTTGCGGAATTCTATCCAATCCCAGGGCAGTATTCGAGACATGCTGGAATGTGTTTGGGAACAAAACATCGCGTCTGGTTCCGCTAAGAGAAGACATTTTGTGGAAAGACACCGTAGAGAGAATACAGACACACATACACAGCGATTTTTTAAAAATATATATATACGCACATAATTTTTTTTCCAGTTGTTTGGACGGTTTAATAGATTTAGTAAAGAGAATTCTTTTGAATCTTGGACCCCATAGTTTCGACAGATTTGACGCTAGCACGCTAGTTCTGTCGGCTTGGCATTGCCGATAACATTCACCGATTAGCTTAGCATTAGCATCCTCGCCTCCGCATTGCTGGGCTAGCACCTGCTAAGCTAGGCTAGCACAGACGCCGCATTTAGCTAACCGGCTAGCTTCTCTTCCCTTTTTTTTCCAACCACAGAGACAGAATGGCTTTGAAACGAATTCACAAGGTAAGGTTTTTCATTATATTTATTAATTAACGAATGTAAACGAATAATGACCACTTAGTGACATTGTCCACATTAAATGCTTCACACTTACACTTAGCTAAATCTGACTAGCCTGTTGGTTAACTTACCAGACTGTTAGAGTTAAATTCATATACAATTTATACAGCAGTGTATTTAATATGTTTACAGGATAATATAGGGTTTGCCTTCGACTTAAGTGCTAATATTATCTGGCTATTTATTAGCTGGTATTTCCAGAAAACTGGTTTGTTGTTAGCTTGGTTTATTAGCTGCTTTCTCAAAAGGAGGATTATCTATCTATCATTACTAACGTTTATTTATTTATTTATTTTTATTATTGTTATTATTATGATATTATTAGTGTTTTAATTATAGATGCTCATGTAATGGATATTATGTTGTGTTGCTTTATTAAGGTTTTTGTTTTTTAAAAACTAGGAAAGATTTTTTTATAAAGAATTAAGTATATATCATGTATTTTAGAGTTATTGTTGGCTAAGTATGTATTTATTTATTTAAAAATTTTTGCCCGGGCTAATTGTAGTTGTTATAGTAAAACAAATCACCTAATATAAGTAAGATAATGTCTGCTATGGTGAAAATTTTAACATGTAGAATGGAATTAGTTAAATCTACAGAAGATTTGATTACAAGTTTATAGACCCTTATTATGAGCATGAATTCTATTGCAGGAATGAACTTAAAAAATTTTTTTTTTAAACTGGTCTTTTCCATGGTTCAAAAGTTTTAATTTATGTGTTTTTTCTAAATTTGAATCAATACGTGGTCAAAAATATGCATGGACTTGCATAGATTAATTCACTGGTGCTGAAATGTCCTGAAATTTGCCCATGCTCAAGGCTTTTTTTTTAACATCCTGTTAGTTATGATTATTCATCACTACAAAAGCAGGGTGTGTTTGATAGCACTTATAGGATTGACCTACACACAGTACAATACGAACGACCAAGGAGCTCAGTGCAGATCTGAGAAAAAGGATGGTTGATTTACACCCATCTTGTGTAAGAATATATTTAATGTAATGTAAGGGGATCTGGTTAAGAGCATCTGCCAAATGCTTAAGCGTAAATGTAAATGGCTCTTGGAGACGTTTACAAACAGCGCCTGATTCCAACGTCAGTTCAAGTAAGACAGACACGAGCAACCCAGTAACCAACAAGCCACAATCCTGGCATGAACTGGAAGCTGGTGTCCCTGTCTACGGTCAAGCCAGTTTTACTTCAATGTGGACTGAAAGGTTGCTGTCTAGGAAGGAAGCTCCTGTTCCAATAAAGTGTCCACGGACAAATAAAAAGCCTTTTGACCAGAGGTTTGTTTGAGAAGTAGAGGTGAAGCGTTCAACCCCAAGAACACTACTTACATGGTATGGTGGTGGTAGCATCATGCTTTGAGGGTGTTTTGCTGCTAGTGGATGGAATAATGATGAAGAAGAAGTAATTAGGACTACATCAGAGTTCTTCAGCACAACCTCAAGTTTTAACCACATGTTTTTTGAAATTGGACAGAATCGAGCATTAAAACAGGACAATAACTGCATACACATGTGAAAGGTGGTTGTGAAATGGTTAAAACTTTTTAGCTTTTTTAGTCAGTTTTTTAAGCAACAGATTTACTAAAATACTACTAATATCCTACCAGAATTCTGCCCGGAGCTTGTTGATGGTGAACACAACACATCAGCTAAAGGTGAATCTTCCAAAGAACCATTCAGCCAAAAGGTGTGCTGTATGGATATTTTTGACCCTGCTGTGATTTTAGGAAACCTCGAATAAATTCAAATTGTGCTCCAAAATCTTGGAGTTTTGTCCTATTAAATATGTAAGTTGATTTTTCTATTTGAAGACCAGTTTAAAGAAATCACACGAGCCCACGAAGCTAGAGGTGACGTAATACGGGGTTGTTTGTGCAAGGAGCCGATTGTGGGCTCTCTGAAAATGATGTAGGTTTATAGTTATTTTTTTTTTTTTAGTATTACTCTAACATTATGGATGCAGATTTTGGGTGATATCGATATTTTTAAATAGTGACATTCAAACTATTTAGAATTTTTTTTGTTAGTTTAGATAATTATTTGATTGAATATGAATGCCAAGCTTGTCAGTAAATATTAAAGCGAAATCAAATGAATAATAATAAATAAATAAAA
The DNA here is from genome assembly GCA_030014305.1 of Clarias laeviceps. Taxonomy (NCBI): domain Eukaryota; kingdom Metazoa; phylum Chordata; class Actinopteri; order Siluriformes; family Clariidae; genus Clarias; species Clarias laeviceps. Next base: position 24,872,900 of record JAQMYJ010000008.1, on the reverse strand, counting down.
AACTATGCAGTAATATATTCAGTCGCTGATTTATTTATTTATTTTTTTTTTTTTTTGCGCCTCAGACATCATATTACACTAAATATATGAAAAACGCTAATTACAAATCTGTTCTCTGGATGCGGTCTAGGTTTGCAGAATTTTCTTTGAAGTCGAACATGTCAGATACATTTCTATAATAATGGCAATCAACGTAAGCATGGGAAAAAGTCTAACTTTTTGTCACACAAGCTTTTTATTTTTTTGCTTTCAGTACCACCTCCGACAAACCCGTTGCTTTAAAATAGCCGTCTCTGTTGGGGCTGTCCCATATTCCTAATAGAATGTTGTTGTTTTTGTGTACAGGAAATCTCTTTCTCTAGACAATTTTATCGTCTGTCTCTTATCGGTTTTCATCAACATCTGAAGGGGTGCATTTACATTTAACGTTGCATCTTGATATTCTTATCTATTTCTTTTTAATTCAAAACGCAAGCCAATCTCACATGAATCTGAAATGATCGAATCTTTGCAACGGTAACCAATGCCCTGGAAGCTCCGCCCACTTTTCCCCGTTATCTTATATTAATCTCATCATTGTTGTTTTCTTTTTCTCTTTCCTACTACATTGCTCCTCCTTATTAACACCTCAGTACGACTTCACCTTGGCAAAGTTCTTTTTAGAGGAAATTAATGTTTTGTTTTGTATTTAAACCATTTCAACCACACAGTCACATCCTCTTCCTGCACTCTTGTTTTCTCACACGCAATAACGCAGCACCGAGCTGGGTCTCGCCACATTCTGCGTGCTTTCTCAGAAACGGTTGCGGTGACTTCTGGGAAGCGGCGAACACATCATACGACACGCTTGCAGTTATAATTTCGCCTCAGGTGTAAATAGCTGTTCACACGTTCATGCCAGTAGAGGAGCGTGGGGGGGGGGGAGGTGGTTTGATGTAACGTGTTTAGATGCTTGATTTTGGATTGTTTTTATAAATTGTAACGCTTTGTTTGTAAAATCACAGATGGTGTTTGCAGCGTTCATTGTAAAGGACTCTGTTCGAACCTGCCATGTCAACGATTTTGATTGTCTTTCTAACGCAGCAGGTTTATGGCTTAAAATCTGCTGGTGTTGCATCTAATCACTCCTTTTGGTTCCTTTCTGTGTGTGTGTGTGTTTGTAGGAACTGACCGATCTGGGTCGGGATCCTCCAGCACAGTGTTCTGCAGGTCCGGTTGGTGATGACTGTGAGTTCCACTTTAACTTACGATACAGCTCTTAAATACAGCAGGTGTGAGACAGTTGTCAAACATCTGGAATGACGGACTTAACCATGCTGCTTTCACTTTGTAAAATCTCAAATATTTTGTCTTTGTGTGTGTTTTACAGTGTTTCATTGGCAAGCCACAATTATGGGACCTGTAAGTGTGCAAATCACCCACCCACAAAATAATTTTTTATGCAAAGTCATATATAATTAGACGCATATAAATGATTGTGTGTGTGTGTTTGGCAGAATGACAGTCCATACCAGGGTGGCGTGTTTTTCTTGACTATTCATTTCCCTACAGATTACCCATTCAAACCGCCTAAGGTATGTACGTCCTCAACCTCTGCGTCTTACATCCTGTTATTTATATTCAAACATCTACCAGTACATTTCGAACACCAGTCTCTGTAAGCCTCGTGTGTAAGTGACACCGACTCCAGACGTCCACCACGTTCAGGCTAAAAACCCGACAAGTTGCTGACGTCTCGTATTTAATAACACACTGAACTATCAAAGAATCATCGGGCCTTGTTTAATCACCTTTTAGTGAAAGTGTGTTAACTGTATAAAAACAAACTCTTATTAAAAAAAACTTTTATTAAAGTGTCAGAGAAGGCTGACTTTCTTCGTTCTTTTCTTCCGTTGAAGTGTGAATGTGTGTTTTCCGGACACAGCTCGTTTGCATGCAGTGACACCATCGTTTGCATGCAGACGCCGTTCCATCCTAAGCACAAATTCCCCCGTCAGACTTGCATAATTTCCGACGAATATTCAGGTCCAGGTTTTGTTAGCAACGTGACGGATGAGTGCTGTGATGAGGTTTTTTTTTTTTTTTTTTTTTTTTTGTATCAAACAGTGAACTGTATAGTCAATTTAACACAAAAAATTTAACACACACGTCTGTACGTCATTTGCAACAAATAAAGAAGTTTTCAATTTTTCAATTTAAGTGTCTAAATTACTAATAAAGCAAAGCAATGGATTTAAACCTAGTGATATTTTTCATACTTTATGTTGATTGGTGTGTCGCAGAACAATTTCAACATTTCGGATGTAAAGTTATGTATAGCTACGTGCCTTTTTGTGCATTCCTTATATATTCCTTATGTGTTCAGAAAATTATGGTCAGTTTGTACAAGTTACACAGTAAACCATACTGAAAATGTACCAAATCGTGAGTTCAAATCTGAGGTGTGTATCGAACCATATACATACCATTACACCAATAATAAGAAGATGAAGAATACGCAAACGGTAAATCTTCCACTAGCTGAGGCGCAGATAGACCAGCTCACTTTCAGTTTAGATAGATTTTTTTTTTTTTTGGGACGGGGGGGGGGGGGGTGTTAATATATGGGTTTGTCTCTGCTTTTTTTAAGTTATCGTATTTATTAATTTTTGTATTTCTCCCTCTTGAGTTTATCCTTATCTTAGTCATCATCACCTCCTTTACAACAGCAGGTGCGAAGGCTATCTCACGCTTCCTATGAGACCAAATTTTTTTCTGACCTGCTGCTCAGGCACCTTTAGGGGGCGACCTAACACAAGAAAAGATAAACACTAACTAGATATGGTGTACCTTTTTCTTTTTTTATTCATAATTCATGGTCGAGCGTGTTCATTTTTGATGTTTTTTTTTTTCCCCTTATTTTACCAAGTATTGAATACCAAATTTCTTATGTAATTGCTTTCCGCATAATTTTGTTGGCATAAGGATGGATTAACAAGGCTCGTTGTTTGTGAAGAAAGGTCAAGGGTTATGCGCAGAAAGCATTCATGGAAAATTTATTTTAAAAATGTACTTTTTTTAATTAAATGCAATTAAATTTGATTTTAACAATGGTGATTGTCACGAAGTAGCTTTACAGAATCAAAAGAAAATTAGGGAAAATCGTGATGATGTGGGGAAAATGTGTATAAATCAATACTTATGACAGAGTCTATGCTTTCTCTATAGATTTTCCTATCTGTTAAAAATGAGGTTCATTGTATTAAAAATGCAGGCAGGGTGTCTAGACAGATACCGAACAGCTGCGCTTTGCACTTTCATATTGTGATTTCTAGTCTAGCGGTAAACCTCCCATCACTACCCAACCTCTAAAACCAGACTAGCGGTCTCCGTCAGGAAGGAAGTAGTTTGCCAGCTGTTTATTCTGATGGCTGTTTGTCAGCACCCGAGCGAATCATAGCTCTGCTGGATTTTACTCTCTGCTCGATCACCTAAGGAGCATTCGCAGCGTTGTTTTGTGTTTTCGTTTCCACCTGAATAGAAGGTCACGTTTATCTCCTTGTCGTCCCCTGTTCACCACAGGTTGCATTCACCACAAGAATTTATCACCCAAATATTAACAGCAACGGCAGCATCTGTTTGGATATTCTAAGATCGCAGTGGTCACCAGCGTTAACTATTTCAAAAGGTGAGCAGAGCAGCGTTTTTCAAACGAACACATCTCCGTTGTCTGTAACCGTTCATGTGCCTGATCTTGTGTTTCTCTCTCCGTCGCAGTTCTGTTGTCCATCTGCTCTCTGTTATGCGACCCGAACCCAGATGACCCGCTAGTCCCGGAGATAGCACGCATATATAAAACAGACAATGAAAAGTAAGTATTGGAGGTATTGAGTGGTGCAGTTTGACCTTGATGATTTTGCAGTATGCGTTTGCTGCAGCGCAGTTTGGCAGGGTCTCTGCTAAGCCAGCATGTGGCGTTAAACATTCTATTAGCCATCCTGTGTGCGTATGCTTATTCTTCTCTCTCTCTTTCTCCTTCTCCCTCTCTCTCCCTCTCTTTCTTGCAGGTACAACAGAATAGCTCGGGAATGGACCCAAAAGTACGCCATGTGATACCTGAACAAACACCGCCCCAACAAATCTGCATTATAGCTGGAAGAACGTTCTACAACTGGCTCTCCTTCGAACATTATCCCCCTCCCTCCTCCTCCTTCCTCTCCCCTTTCAGCAAAACAGCCCCACCCCTCCCTCCGTCTCTCTTAAGAGCGAATAATTTTTTTCCCCCCACTTGTTTTGTGCCCCTTATCAGATTCCCATGTGCTGCAAACACGTCACTTTTTATTCCCCATTAAAAAAAAAAAAGAAAAGAAACATCCGGGCTGAACTCTGAAGCATGTGTCGAGGACTCCAGGCAGCCACAGGTTTAAAGAAAGCAAATAAAGAGCGCTTTTATTATCTCACACCGCCACACATGCACATGGAGGTGCTATTGAGAAGAAATAAAGACATAACTCCATTTAAAATAAAAAAATAAAATCTTCATGAGCAGTCTGTTGCGCTGGCCTTCACGTTTTTACAAGCTTTTCCGATAGCAATTACGGTCTGTGAAATACGAGTATATACTTAGTCCAGATACAGTTAAGATCTGAATATGAAACCTACTTCCTGCATGTTAACTGCGATCCGGCGGGCCGCTGAAAAACGCCGCCAGTGTTAAACACTCGTTTCCACCTGTTCGAGGAGTCCAAGGACTTGATTTTGTTACTCCTGTCTTTTTGATTTTGTCATTTTTAGATGGAGCTGTTAGTTCATCTCTCTTCCAGCTACACTGTTTCCGCTTGTTGCACTGATTCGAAGCGCTTGATGGATGACCGGTCAACTAATAGCTCTACTAGCTGTCCCCTTTTTTTTTTCTTTTTTTTTTTTTCTTTCCGTTTCTCAATAAAGTTGGTCAAATGTATATCATCTGTTATCTGGTGTGAGTTGCATGTTTTACATTTTAGAGAAATAATCACTAGTGTCAAAGCAGGAGTTTTATTGTGCAGAATAACAGAACATAATTCTGAGAGTAAAAACTCAATGTATTTCTCTATATAATTCCCTGCTACACTAATGCACTCATCCCAGCGTTTCAGTAGTGCTTGGATACCATCAAGGTACAGAGTTTTCTCAGTACTCTAAGTGAGGTCAGGGGTGTACGGGGGATGAGGCAATAACTCCCAGCCGAGTTCCTTTAATGTGTAAGTGGTTTCGGTGAATGATTGTGTGTACAGTTCCCACAGACAAATGTGTCTCTTCCGCAAGTTGGCATTGTTGAAATTTCGTCACAATCACAAGTTTCACGTCAACGCCCCTCATACATTCTGTGTTGAAGCATATGAGATATAAGAATATCACTAATACATAACAAGATTCCCCCCAGATCAGCATAATACTGTACAATCATCTGTAGGTCAGGAGTTCCTTTAAAGCCCTATAGGACTGATGCACTTTGATGTCCTTGTTAGAATATATTCAAAGATGTGGTGCTGTGATGTTCTTTTGAACACTTCTCCCACCTCCAAAATGCCCTATAAAATGTATTCAATCCAGCAATTTAATAATGGTTACAATTATTACACCTTAAAGAAGAGCACTTCGTATATATTTTTTTAATAAGATTTAGAGATTCAAAAAAAAAAAGTGTCCCTTGATGTGTAACTCCTCTATCCTCAACTCCTGTGAAGACTAAGGGAACTATTTTTCATTAAAGTCCTGATTGCTTAGAGGTCACCACGGGAGACGTCACACCACTGCATCAGTGATTATTTTCCGTCGTGGGAAAGTCAGGACCTTTTTTGGTTTCTCCTTAAAATGACAAGTTTTGTTGTTGTTGTCTATTTGGTTTCAATAGCTCATGGTCAGGGAATGACTATAATCTAGAACATGTCTATATTTAAAGAGAAAAAAAGATTTCTTCAATAATTTTCTTTCTTTAATAAAACATTGCTGTGGTGTAAGGAGAATAAACCACTTCATGACAATGCAGTGTGAGATCTTATAGAGGTTCAGACAAACTGAGAGACGATTATGGCCAATGTACAAATAACAAATAATATTTTATAGTGTATAATAACATTACTACGATATCTACTTTTGTTACCTAATTAAAGGTAAAGCAATTTTATTTCTATGGAGATATGGAGTACGGTGTTATTGTAAATTAACCGATATGTCATAGCGGATGATGTCCAGCAGGGGGCGGGCCGAACAGCGGTCTTGCTTTACGTCACGGGGAATTTCCAGCAAGGAAGTCAACTTTCTATACAAACACACCGACTGTAGCACAAACTGCTTCTCAATGAAACTATTCTGTGCTTGACCAGTGACTTTTATCCGCTTTTTTTAATTACTGAACGCTCTGGTTTTTGTTTTGTGAAGACGTCGGGTAAAGTGAGAAGCTGCGTGTGTGTGTGTGTGTGTGTGTGTGTGAGAGTCCTGCCTCTCTCAGGCAGAACATGGCGCAGTAAATAGATTTTAAACACACTTTTAGGAGGCGCAGGATCACAGTTGATGTTCTTTCGGGGTTTTGGGCTGTTACTCATAAAGGTAAGACGTTTAGAAGCTTTATAAATGTTGCTGTTTTTGTCGCTTTGTTCTTTTACTCTGTTACACTTTGTATTTCACACTCGCAACATTGTTTCATGTTACTTCCTCCTTCTGACCGCTCAGTGTAGCCTTTTAGCTTTAGCTTCAGCTAACACACATTAGCTTTTGCTAACACTTCCCTCATCTATCAGTATTATAAGGGTTTTATAATTCAGTCAGTTGAGCAGATTAATGTGGAGAGTTGAGGTTAACCTTGATGTCCAGGAGGGAAACACACGGGCTGTGTCCCAAATCACAACCCAGTCTACAGGACACAGTGACAGTGTGTACAGCGCACGCGGCGTCTCTCTCTGTCTCCCAGTGTGTACTGCAGTGTAGAGAGTAAAGCTCAGGCAGGGACTCCTGCCAGGTTGGATGGGACCTGGTGAGTGGAGGAGAGGACGGGACAGAAAGAGTGTAGGACAGAGAAAGTGTCAAACAGGACAGGAGAGAGCGATTGGATGACAGGACAAGGTGAGTGGAGGGCAGAGAGAGTGTAAGACCGGACAGGAGAGAGTGGGTGAGAGGACGGGGTGAGTGTAGGACAGGAGAGGACATTACATTATGGCATCATATCCAGAGCAACTTACATTTTTATCTCATTATACATCTGAGCAGTTGAGCGTTAAAAGCCCTGGTCAAGGGCCCAACATTGGCAACTTGCTGGTCGTGGTGTTTGAACCTGGGACCTTCCAAACCATAGTCCAGTGCCACTGACGGAGAGAAAGTGGATGACAGGACAGGGTGAGCGTAGGACAGGAGAGGACAGAGGGCGTGTGGGACAGGGTGAATGTGGGACAGGAGAGGACATTGGGTGAATGTGGGACAGGAGGGGACGCTGGGTGAGTGTGGGACAGGAGCGGACGGTGCGTGACTGTGGGACCGGAGGGGA
>JAQMYJ010000008.1:24850151-24865044 GCA_030014305.1 Clarias laeviceps | reverse complement strand
CATTCTCTCTGTTCTCTCCTGTCCTACATTCTCTCTGTTCTCTCCTGTCCTACATTCTCTCTGTTCTCTCCTGTCCTACATTCTCTCTGTTCTCTCCTGTCCTCTCCTGTCCTACACTCACCCTGTCCTGTCCTACACACTCTCTCTGTCCTGTCCTACACTCTCTCTCTATCCTGTTCTGTCCTATCCTGTCCTACACACTCTATCCTGTCCTACACTCTTTGTCTCGTACTACACTCTGTGTGTCCAGTCCTGTCCTACACTCCTGTCCTACACTCCTGTCCTGTCCTACGCTCTTTCTGTCCTATTGTATACTTTCCTACTTTCTCCTTTACTGGTTTACATTCTGTCTTTCCTGTCCTATGTTATTCTCTCCTACCCTACATGCCCCTTTTCCGTCTTACATTCTCTCTGTCCTATCTTACACTCTCCTCACATGTTCTACGTTCTCTTGCTCTGTCCTGCCCGACACTCTCTGGTGTCCTGCCCGACACCCTCCTGATTCCCACATTGCTCAGTGCTATCCTGGGCTCTAAAAATTGTGCATAATCCAATATTTTTCATACCTTGCACTATATGGCCAAAAGTATGTGCACCTCTGACCATCACACCCATGTGCGCTGTCCCCCTCAGTCGAAAGCTCTCTTGTGGCTCATTTTGTAGTCTACAGCCGACGTTTTTTTCTTTTTTTTTTGTCTTTTCAGGAACCATGACAGAAGAGGACGCGTTTCTTCCGGTGCAGGAGGTGGGAATTTTGAAGATTTCTTTTTTTTATGTGTATTCTCGCCTTACTGCATAACATAGGCCAGTCCTGATAATCAGTTGTATATGACTTTTCTTTGTCTATCTTTTTTAAAGTACCATATTTAAGGACGCAGTGCAGAAGTAAAGTGTAAACTGTGATTTAAAAATCAAATCGTATTAAAATGGCCATAATATTTAGTCACCGATTGTGCAGCTTATAAAAACTCGTTATGCTCACTATGCATGAATCCTCCAGAAGCTTCTGATCTGTGCAGCACTTAAACAACCCGATGGTGTGATTAATATTCTCATCACACAGGAAGCATCTCTTAGAAAGCTGCAGAGTTGTGTGCTTTCCTGTATTCTGCGGTCGGTGTTGCTTTCCTTCAGCGTGAGATCGAGCGCGAGTCGAAGCTCCAGATCCCGCGGCACAGAAGCGCTCTCACTTTTCCTTTTTTTGACGACGACTTGTCGAAACGTCATTTAATCAGGATTATTTCAATAGTTCTGTCATGCAAAGTCTCAAAAATGTGTGTCTAAGTAGCCTAGTGGTCAGAAGTAGTCAGTGGAACAGAAATTATGTCAAAGGTTGCGTCTTGTAGGAGTTCATATCGAAGTAAAAATAAAAAATAATGCTGGCTAATGTTTTAGGAATAATGCAAGCTAAACAAATAATCCATTTGTGACTACAGATTATATTAGAATTAGATAAATCTGGAAAAGTATTTTTGAAAACTAAAAGAAATATGTAGCTCCTGATAGGCTAAAAGATAATAAAATAACTTTAATGAATAAACATTATTAAAGTTTTTATTTTAATAATGCAAGATCAACACATTTATCAGGAAATTTTAATGCGTTTTGTAACTAAAATGTGTATATGTTGTAATAAATGTGTGTAAATATAGCAAGCAGTTTCCTTTTCTAATTTAATAATAATAATAGTGATAAAAAATTATAATAATAACTGGATGTGCTCGCGGCTACGTTTGCATGGAATTGTACAGCGCAACTGAGTTACCGTGAAGTGCATGGAATGAAGGTGTGAGATCGTGTTTATTGAGTAGATTTCAATTGCCCACTCATAAGCACGTACTGTATTAAACAATGTACAATTATATAAGGGCTTTTTCCATTTAAATTTCACTTCTCTTCCCGTGGGCCGATTGCGATGAAACAAAGCCTATGTTACCTCAAGCTCTTCCAAATACACCTGCATGAAAACCCCATCAAAGTTCGTTCAGCAGTTTTTACGTGATGTGTTCACAAACAAATTCAGACAGACAAAAATTCCAAAAATCATCTTGATGTGTTCTATTACTCGTCTTGCGTCTCCAAATATCTATAATTTACAGACATGCCAACTTTATTATTATCATCATCATCTATTACATATAATAAAACTGTAATAATAATAATAATAATAATCACCAAAAATATAATAAAAACTAGCAAAATTATTAATTTGAAAATCGAGAAACAAAATTCATATTAACGTTATTGTCTTTTATTTTAATTCATTGTTATTTTTAGAATTAGATGAAGGTTTTGACGTTTATAATAAATACTGATAGCAGATTTTCCTGAATGTTTGTATCCAGTATATTTTTACTCCATTAACAATTGATTAGATATAGATTAAAATCAAATTTTTATTTTGGCAGTCGGGGCGATTCAGGTTTTTAAAAAAAAAATTTTTAGATGTCTATAATCAGTCTTGGTGTGACTGACCGGGTTTGTTCTGTTTTCTCTGTGCAGTACTTTGACTTTGATCCAGCATGGATGCCGATGGACCCGGGTTTTGCTGCTGTGCAACACCCAAACGCACATCGTATAGGTATGAGCGTCATCATTACATACTCTGGCATGAGGGTTGCATTATTATTATTATTATTATTATTAGTAGTAGTAGTAGTAGTAGTAGTAGTGGTGGTAGTGGTGGTAGTTTTAGTACATTTTCCAGAGACCCACGAACTGCATCGTACCAGTAGTGTGTTTTGTACATTTCAAGCGTTGAATCTTGCTCTTACACTTTTAGTTCAGCTACATAGACACTACGGGGCTGATTACTCAAACTTCTGCAAATAAAGTGTGTAGGAAGTGTGTGTTATCGCATGTAGGTATGCACAGTTAGCAGGGAGGTGCTTCGAAGCCGAGCCTTAATTGGGTCACTTTGGATGTTTAGTGCACCGAATGGGTTCCGTCCTCGTTAATCACCATAATACCGACTGTCTGGCATATTTACTAATGCCCTCGTACACTCTTTAGCGCGGGTGTGATGTAAATGTACAGGTGCTCCTTGCTTCAGATTAACTAATCATGAACGACTTCCCTCTTCTAGTCTAAATGAATCCAAATGACTCCTCTTCTCCAGATTAAATTTGTCCAATTGACTCCCCTGCTTCAGATTAAATTAATCCAAATGATTCACCTTCTTCAGATTAAATGAATCCAGAATAACTAAGTAGTACATAGTTAAGTATTAATATTATATTAGACAGATGCCCATTCTAGGGAGTTTGTCATCTATCTTGTGCAGGATGCTCCTTGATAAAGCTGTTTTAGTGGAAAAAGTATTATTTGTTCTGAACAAACATGAACACAAATGAATAAATATGAAGGCTTATTCACATATCTTTATGCAAAAACTAGATATTGTAGCCCACTTAGCTTATAGGTCAGAGGGGGCGAGATGCCCATGGGTGTCACGCCTCAGACAGGTGACTCACATACCACCTGCCACGTCTAGGTTAAAGTATAAAGAATGTTGATTAAATGCCACACCATTCAACTACATTACCCGTTCGGGTTACTGTTATTAGTACGAAATTAGAAAGCGATCGATACATCACCTTTACACGTGAGCGATCTTCTGTAAAACTTTCAAAAAATATGAAACTCCTGTATATGATATATCCGTCCTGCTCCTGTATATAATATTTTCTATGCTTGTGGTTGATGATCTAGATTTTAAATCCGGATTTATTCTGTAGATACATCACTATTTTACCACCACAGCACTTTTGAAAGAAATAAAGATCCAGAGAATTGTGTGACAGGTTATTACTTTGTACTTATCGTTTGTAATAACGTCCTGCTTATTACAGGTGTTGTAATATGATTTAATTTAAGCTTAATCAGCGGTTACTCAATATTTACCCTGGCAGCTTTCCTTTTAATGAACACACACCGGCGCTGGCGAACACACGTGCGATGTTGTGTGCCGGACACAGCACTGATGTTTACACAAGCTAATATTTTTGTTGAAGCTTCGTAATGAATAATTCATTTATTCTCGTTAAAGTGGTAAACAGTTATTATTACACAGCATATATAACATTCGTTAAGGACGTTTGAGGATAAATAAGAAATAAAACACTTTGTATCATGCTGGAATAGGATGTTGATCAACGACGGTCTAGTGCAATGGGAGCAGAGTTAACAGGAAAAAGTTTGTTTTCTACAGAACTTGTTCAAAACATTCAGCGACCATGGCTGGCATAAATGATCTCTGGCATAACTCAACCGCTCAAGCCGCACTATAAACGTAGGTTTTGTTTTGGCTAAGGTTTGGTTATTTCCACCTTACACGGCAATGTGTTTTTTTGTTTTCCAGGGAAAGTGAAATGTGTGATTTCACTTTCATGTGCTAACGCACAGATAACGCAAGTGATTGCTGGACGTTTTATTTTTTATTTTTATTTACATTAGTTAAAATACAAACTTATAAAAATTAAAAAAAATTATTTTCGTAAAATTCGAAACCTTGGCAAAATAACAGTTTCTATACATAACAATAAGCATGTTGGATTTTTTTTTTTATTTGTTGTGTTTATAGAAACAAGGCCAAACTTGTCGAGCTGTGAATTAAAGGTAGACACCTGACTTGATTTGCGTCTATTTATGAGGATTGCATGGTTTTTTTTTGTTTGTTTGTTTGTTTTTCACAAAAGATTCAAAACTTATAAAAGTATTTAATAAACATTGAACTCTAGGGTAAATTGTGTTCTTGTTTGTTTAAATGTTATGTCTCTTTACAAGTACATATACTTTACAAGTCCAGATACACTTCTGCTCAATACTCCAGTCCAGTAGGTGGCGGTAATCCACCAACTGCATGTAAAACAAAGAGACTAAACAAAAGTAGAAAAAGTAGAAAAAGAAGAGCAAATTTCCCTAGAGAGTATTTTTTACCAAAGAATTTGTTGATTGTAGACTGTTTAACAACTGTTTTAACAATTTTAGAAATCCTCAATTGTTCTTAATTAAAGCAACCAAAATTAATGCAATCGCACAGTTCTATAAAAAAAAAAACATATGATGATGTAGTCCCACAATATGTGTACGTATGCAGTTTAACAAAAATGAAGGAATGTAAAACATGATTATGGAAACTAATCGAATGTTAATGTAACCAAGAGTAAAACAACAGGCTCAGAAGGCTAGCAATCAAATCTGTGACTAGCAAGTTCTGAAAAAATAAAAATAAATAAAATTGAATTCCATATGAAATCCTGCTACTAAAATTTTCCTGTTAGCTACGTAAGAATAGTAAGTAGCTAAATTAGCATGCACCTTTGCTATATTAGGTCATGCTAGCCTTGAAAAATCAAGAATTTTTCTGGCAGAAAAAAAAAAAAAACATATTGGCTGTGTTTAAAAAAAAAGTTACATACCTTTATTAGCATTCAAGCATGAGGAAGGTTTCATGTTTCAGTTCAAGAATAAATAATAAAACCGCAAGGCTAAAAATAAATGCACGAGGCGTTCTATCCTCAGAACGGACTTAATATTTATCCCCAGTGCTCAAGAGGTCATGCTTAATTACAGAAATAATACAGAAATCATCTTGACTCAATGAAGGGAAAGATGTCAGATGAAAGGTTTGCCACAAATATAGCGGGACACTGATTTCATGATTTATTTTATATATATATATATAAAAAAAAGTAGTAAAATAAAATGCAGTAAGGACAGTTTTCTCTGTCTTCTGATCGGAGCTCGTCGGAGCTACACTGCTAAAGTGACATGTTTTGACGCTGAAACTGATTTATGAAGACTTTACACACCGGGAACCTCTTATACACTCATCACGGACTTTGTCCTCGTCCACCTGGCTCTCGGTAACGGCTGTGCTCGAACACCTGCCCTGACTTACCCGAGAACCTTCTGTGAAGCTTTTATCACTGTAATGTTGCTCTAAGAAGCACTTTATGCAATCATAGAGATCAGACTAGCTGATTCTACCTCTGTGTTAGATTAGGAGAGACCTGAAAATGTGCTCTGTGAGTTAGTTGATGACTGTTGAATTCTGGATTCTGATTGGGTGGAAGATGTTGATTCATTTTCTGTATGCGCAGCTCTATCATTTTTTTAAAAAGGAATTTCTAATCACAGGTTTCTTTTAATCGAAAAATTTTGGAGGCAATTATTTAACATTTTATAAACGGAGTTTCGAGTACCAAGGTTTCCGACGTGGGAAAGTTTTCCAGACAGAGAAGTTTGCGGTTTCATAGTAACCGTCCATTGTTTGTTTTTGCATTTATGCTGTGTTTGCATCGCATTATGCAAGCGTGAGTATCTTCAATGTAGCGTGTAACTTACACAGTTAGATGTTATATGCATCTACACAAACGCGCGCACACACACAGACACACACAGTGTGAAGACTGGAGGAAACGCAAGGCTGCTTCTGTTTTCTCTCCGATCCTTTCACTTCTCTGTTTGACGTGAGAGACGGTTACTGACACCCAACCACGCCTGGTGTACACCGTTCAGAACGCGCATTAAAGCTACACGCTGACACGAATTCAGTCCTGACAACTTGAACTCATCAAGGCGGACTCTTCCCACGTAGAGGCTAGAATGTCATCGTCGCGCGGCGGAGGTTCTTCTGTGACCTCTGCTTTGTTTTGAACATAAAACCTCAGTTGTGTCATCGTCATAACGGGAAGCGTGTGGACGCAGCGAAGCTCGATCGGCGCAGGTAGAGCGCCTGAGTGTAGAGGATGTGGTCAGAAACGAGTCACTGTTCAACACAGGAAGACGAGGCCGAGGCTTATACAGCTACATGAACACACATTAGCAGTGGAAGCGGCAGGGCTAGGTCATAAACAACATTTTATTTTTTAATCAGCCATAGATTGGATTTTATAGTGTGTGAGCAATCATGAACCATCTTAAGTAGACAAAAGCATGTACTTGAGTAAAAGTAGAGATTCCTTAGGGTGAATATTGCTCGAATAAAAGTTTTACTGTACCCGAGTAAAAGTACAGAAGTACCTTCAGGTTTACTTTAGTATCAAATATGTGCAGAAATGAATGTGCTGTTTTCACCACTGTCTGCAACCGACTCAACTTCTGATTTCAAACACCTGCTACATTATTAGGCCCGTCTCCAAAGGGAAGGCAAGTCAAGCAGATGTTGCCAATGTTCAACAGGGGGCAAAATTCTTGTTGTCGTTAGTTCTTGCAACGCCATGCAGGAATGTAGTGAAGTAAAAGTACAGATATTTCCTGAACATTTGAGCAGAGAAAAAGTAAAACATATCTTCTAAAAAAAAAAACTACAAGAAAAGTACATACATGTGAAATATGTACACTACAGTTCAAAAGTTTGGCATCACTTGCAAATTTCTTAGTTTTTGTTTTGTGATTTTTCTTTTCTGCATTCTACAATAATACTGGGGATTTCAAAACTATAAAATGATGCATACGGAATTGGGTAACAACAACAACAGTCAGATGTTATTTTAAGGCACGGAGGTCGGCCTTTCTGGAACAGTTCTTGCAAGAACATTATTGTCACAAGTGCATTTGCAAAACCCATCAAGCTCCGTGATGAAACTGTGTCTCATGAAGACCTTCCCAGGAAAGCAAGACCAAAACTGAGCTCTGCTGCAGAGGAGAAGTTCATTTAGAGTCACCAGCCTCAGAAATCACCAATTAACCTCAAATAGCACCTCAGATTAGAGCCGTTATGAAGCTTTACAGAGCAGAAGTAGCAGATATACATCTCAATATCAACGGTTTAATGGAGATATTTTGGATGCCTTCAACATTGCTTTACAGTGTAGAAATCTGGAACAAACATGGAAGTCAAAGGTTCAAGTAAATGTACTCGGTTACCCCCCACTTCTGGTATTGGCCCATTTTGTAATTTTTGCTGTTTGAATCCCAAATCCATGCGTCTTGTTTCATGTTTATACATAAAAAGTGTGTGTGTATGTATGAAGTGCAAGTGTATTAAAAAACCAAATGTCCAAGCAGTTATGTCCCCTCAATGTACCACTATTCATTTTGAACATTTTTGAAAGTAAACTTTTTGCTTGTAAGCCTTGAAGGCCTACTAATTGTGGTTCAGGGCAGGAAGGACTCTGTGTAATCTAAATTTAGCCTACCTACTAAGAAAGCCTAATTATAGATTTGTGCACACGTGCTCCCTGAAATGAAACCTTCGGGGGCTCGAAATAACCAGAAAAAAAAGAAAGGGGGGGAAAAAACGCCAGCTGTTTCAGTGAAACTTGGTTTAGATCTTAGTTTTAAAGTGTAACCTTTGTGTGAAATGGTGAAATGTCCACTGTCAAATTATATTCAGTAACAAGTGTGTATTGTAAACGGATACATAGATGTTGTTTGGAAATCGTTATCTTGCAAAGAAAACACACAGTTGATTTATTTCCTTATAATAAGGCACCACTCCATGATTAGTAATGATATCACATGGTTTCTTTAAGGAAGCTCTCATCATGCCAGCGTTAACGCTCTTTATTGTTTTAACACTCCCTGAATTTCAGATGTCATGTTTTATTTGAAAATGAAGCTCGACTTCCTGTACTTTCACCGTGTCAGTTTATTGCCTGCTAATGAACCTGGCTCTTGTCACATCTCGTCTGAAATGCACCGATTGTAATTATTTGACTTCACAGATTGAGTGAGTAAAATCTAAATTTAGCACACCGTGTTTACTGAAATGAGGTGTGGGCTTCTCAAAACAGCCCACAGAAACATGACAGCCAATTCGGCGACTAATCTCTGTTTCATAGTGGAAAAGTCGCCTTAGGGCTTCAAAATGAAAGTCGAACACTTTCACGTTTGTCATATATTGCAACAAAGTGTGGAGGAAGGAAAAAAACAGGAAAAAAATACACCACCACCACGGTCGTAAAACATCTCATGTCTCTTTGTGTGTTTCTCCAGAAGGACCTTGTCTCCAAATTACAGAACAACCCAAGCAGGTAACAAGTGATTGGCAGTTGATGCGAGATAATGCCATAGATATCATTTCCGATGTTTGGTATTGCTTCTCTTGCATTGGAATAACTCTGATGTTTTGTCGCGCAGCGGGGTTTCAGGTTTCGTTACGGCTGCGAGGGCCCGTCTCACGGCGGACTCCCAGGAGCCTGTAGCGAGAAGAACAGGAAGACGTACCCTCAGGTTAAGGTCAGTCTGAGTTGTCTGCTTTTATAGTTTTTCTCATTTTGAAGACACGGTTTGTTTTTTAATTGTTTATTTTGTGGAAAGACGTGACTGTAGAGTATAATCACGATTCTCAAAGGCGTTTCTGAATCTTAACCAGGACTTCACCATGGTTGAAATGTCAGACCTGAGAAGACAACAACAAAAAAAAAGTGTTAGAGAAAGGAAGAGAGCGAGTGAGACAGAGAAACAGAGCGAGACAGAGAGAGCAAGACAGAGAAACAGAGCGAGACGGAGAAGAGAGATAGAGAGAGAGAGAAAGTGACGCTGCCGCATTGGGAATTTCCTCAGAACGTCTCGCTGGTAATTAGTAGGAAGTACCTCTACATGTATTTCTGTGACTTGTGTGGGCATCAGATGGGAAACTCGCCCCCACGACTTGACAGACTCAGACACGCAGAGGACACCTACCCCCCACTCACTCACACACACACACACACACACACACACACACACACACTCTCTCTCTCTCTCTCTCTCACTTGCACACAATGTGCTTTCTGTTGCATCCAGCAAGCGAACAGTGTAGAGTGTGTAACCCGATCCGGGCTTTTCCCCACCAGCATTAACCCTGAAAAGCGTTTATCAGCACCAAGCAGGAATCAGGATTTTTTTTTTCTTGTTTTCTTTAGAACCAGGGAGCAGCCTGACTGACGTGTGTATCCAAGTTCTCTTCTTTTTTTTTTTTTTTTTTTTGTGGGTAAAAAATTTACACACACAAGGCGACCTCGCTGTATCATCTAAATAACTCTGAATGTTTATTATAACTTTATTATTTAGGGCTGGTACAAATTACAGACAGCTTCATACAATTAAATTTAGAAATTACATTTGAACCTCTGATCACGAGTTAATTAGTATCTCTGATGTGTAATTTCAATATTCCAATAAATTGTATTGTCATAGCACTTAGCTTATAATGCACCTCATTTATTAGCCACCTTAGCCACACCCACAAAACTCCTTAAAAGGTGAAGAGAGCTAAGAAAAAGAACTAAATGACTAGCTAATGGCTAAAGAGCGCCCCAGTAGGTATAGCGCAGGTGGTTTATTAAGGTGCCAATAGTTTTCTCCTCGCCTTGTTTTTCTTTGTTGTCTATGCCCTGAGTTTTATGGATTGCGCAATTTTTTTTTTTTTTTTACATAATTGAAATAAATAAAATAAGCATTCCTAGGATTTATAAATTTTATTTATTAGTCTATATTTTCTATTCATGTTTTTTTCCCCACAGCTAACTCAGATACTTGAACTGTACACTGTTAATTGTCTTAATCTTAAGGGCTTAACTTCAGTAGGAGTCTAACTCAACTCTGAATACGTGTAACTTTCCTTATTTAAATGTAAACTGACATAATGTTCACACTTGGGTAACAAAACTTCAGTACAGCCCACTGAGAAGAAGCGTTTTATCTATAAATACCAAATAGTGATGTCATCATTAAGATGATGTGATGATTAAGATTTTTTTTCCCCACTCAATTTATTTTTTCCTCTTTTATTTATTTATTTTTATTTTTTTCACCAGAGTGAGACAAGAACAGAGAACACGTTTAGGGGGTTTACAGACTGAGGGGTTGCATTTGAACAATATGACTTCTGCGTTAAGAGGAAGTGTTTCATATTAATAAAAAAAAAAAAAAGTAAAATAAAGAAAGAAAACCTCCCCCTCCTCCTCCTACTCCATACCAAAGGAGTGTTTTGATATGGTTTGATATTCTCTTTGATATAGCTGGGGAATTTTTCCTGGGGGCTGAAGTCAAATCGCGTCTGAGTCAAACCATACCTGGAGAAAGTGCTAACTGAACCACATGTGAAATGAAACCAAATACCAAGTCTGAGTCAAAGTAGAAGACATCACTCTTAAATATGTCTGTACATTTTCACTTTCACGCAGATGTCAATAAAAGAATATGCCGTAATCGATAGCAATTAAACGCACATGATGAATGATAATGGGTGGGGTTTATTCCAGGATAATGATGTATACAGTGGACAGACCAGAGAAAGTCCATCATCTCTCCCTCAACACACAGTTACATGTTGGGAAATCCCCATATACACCAGTTCTTTGATGTTACCATACATCACATCCACTTCTTTTCTTGAAACAGAACATCTTTTCTCTGTTTCACTCGTGATTTAGATCTCGGCTGCAATTTAACTGTATGTTTTAATTCAGCTAAAACTGAGCTTGCATTTCTTTCTGCAGCACCCTCTTAAATAAGAGTCAAAATAGGATTGTGGGTTAATATGTGAATAAATTACACATGATTGATAATACAGTTTGGGGGGGGTGAACAAAGTCTACTTAGAACCTTAAAGGGTTCTTTAGTTTCCATCTTAGGGGAAATACTAATGGTTTTATCCAGATGACACGATGATAAGATGCAAACTACGCAAAGCACCTTAAAAATCTTTTTCTTTAAACCGTTTAATTTTGTTTATATATTAGCTGGCTAAACTACAAAATAAAGTGAAATTGTCTTGAATATTGCCCATTCTATTTATTTTTACTGATAATTTTGTTTTTAAATAAATAAAATAAAAGCAGAGATAAATAGGGTGACTTAAAAATTAATTATAATAGTATTAGTGAATATTATTCTAATTATCAAAGCTTGGGTTTATCTATCTAAGTAATGAATCGATGCTGAAAAACCTCCAGACCTATTTCAGAGTTTGTCCAGCTAACTATTAAGCCACCGTTAAAAAAATAAACATGGCTTATTCCATTGTTTAACTATTAAACTAGTGTTGTGACACAAAGTCTGGCTTACGTCAGAGTTTATCCAGATAACTAATAAACTAGTGTTGAAATATGAAGTCTGACTTATTCTATCCTGCTGACAAACTAGTGCAGCACCACAGTCAGACTTATTCCAGAGTTTATCCAGATCATGCTAATGCTGGAATACAGACTTATTTTTTGAAATTCAATTTTATTTATATAGCACTTTTAACAGTGGTCATTGTCATTGACTTATAACAGAGTTTATACAGATACCTATATAAACTAGTGTTGGAACACAAAGTCAGACTTATTCTATCCAGCTAACAAATAAACTTATGCCTGAAAAGCAAGTGTGATTTAAATGAAGCTAGTTTCTTTAGCTTCCTAATAAACTATAAAATTAATAGTAATATAAGCTTATTTCATGGTTTATCCAGATTAGTAATAAACTAATGCTGAAAATCATTCAAACTTATTAATCTAGGGATTATCCGACTTACTACTAAACTTGTATTGGAACACAGAGTCAGACTTATTCTATCCAGCTAACTACTAAACTTGTGCTGAAACACAAATCAGCGCTTTTTCCAGTTTATATCCAGTTAACTAATAAACTAATGCTGGAACATACACTACCGCCCAGAAGTTTGGGATCACTTGCAAATTTCTTTGTTTTTGTTCAGTGATTTATTTTCTACATTCTACAGTAATACTGGGGATTTCAAAACTGTGAAATAACACACATGGAATTAGGTAATTATGTAACAACAATAACAGTCAGATGTTATTTTAAGACGCAGAGGTCAGGCTTTCTGGAATAGTCCTTGCAAGAACAGTATACAATGTAGAAAGAAATTAAAATCGTAAACGACCATGGAGTTACAAAGTGATCTCAAACTTTTGAACGGTAGTGTAAAGTCAGACTTATTCCATTCAGATAACAAACTAATGCCTGAAAAACAGATCTGACTTCTTTTAGTTCATTCAGCTATGGAATAAACTACTAAATTAATAATATTGATTATTAGTCCACGGATTATCAAACTAACTAATACAATTAAACCTTGGACTGCGAGCATAATTAGTTCCAGAAGCATGCTTGTATATCAAAGCACCCATATATCAAAGCGAATTTCCCCCATAATATTGGAAACTTTGATTCTTCCATAACCCAAAAATATTCATATTAAAATTATTAGTACAAAATATAAAGTAAAGATAAAACCTACACTTTACCTTTGAAAAGAATCATGTCTGGTATGAGGACGAGAGAGAGGAGTGGAGGAGGAGGGCGGGGGGCTACTGTGTAGGACGACTGTCACTAACGGAAGCACTGCTTTCTGTTGACTCACTGGAATCTTTTTCTTTTTATGTAACTTTAACAAGGAACCTCTCTAATGAAACAGCTCGTTAACAGTTTAATCTCTCGCGTTGCTACAGCCTTTTCAACCTTTTTCTTCGCAAGGGCCATTGTTGCAGTACAGTTACTAAAGAACAATCACTACGCTTGGACACAATTAAAAAAATGCTTTATACACACATGGTCACAGTGCTCTAGTAAACAGTATACACTCGTTACAGATGTTGACTATATGAGTGAGGCACGCGCAGCAAGACTGAGCATGGGAGACAATTACCCACAATCCTGCAGTGCAAGAGAGAGAGGGAACCATTGGCTCAGTTGTGATCACATGACACTCAGCAGATAAAGCGTATATGTACTACTCGTAGTGCAAGACCTCGCTTATTTATCAAGTTAAAATGTATTAAAACTTTTTGCTCGTTTTGCAATTTTGAATGCTGTTTTTTTTAAGAGAAGAAAAGGCAGCATAAATTTTTTGAAAGCTTATCTAGCTTTTTAAATAAAAATAATCAATTAAGAATTTTTTTAGAATATTATTTTTCTCCGTGTGTTTTTGTCCACAGATCTGTCATTATCATGGCCCAGCACGCATCGTGGTCCAGCTGGTGACCAACACCAAACAGCCGCACCTGCACGCGCACAGCCTCGTGGGGAAACAATGCGACAAAGGCATCTGCGTATCCGACCTTCAACCCAAAGACTCCTCCATCAGGTATATGCCACGCCGGTATTCTGTCTCACAACAAATCTCAACACACACATAGTGTAACAATGAATTTTTTTTTCTTTTTTTTTTTTCTCCAGTTTCCCTAACCTTGGTATCCTTCATGTGACTAAGAAGAACGTGAGTAAAACTCTGGAGGAGAGGATGAGTGAAGCGTACAGGCTAGGGTACAACTACGGCGTGGTAATCCATCAGGAAATCGACTCCTTCCAAGGAGAGACACGCCTTCCCAGAGAGCTCACAGGTAACTGTGAGAGTGTATAGGTGTGTGGTTTGAAATATGGCTTTGAAGGTTGAATCGAGCGCATAACATGCTTGATGAGCAAGCACCAAACAACACTGACTCTTTGTTTCATTTACATGATGTATTTGTGTATTTGCGTGTTTGGACACATTATCACCACATACTGAAATTCCTGTTTTGAGGTGAGGATGTGATCCAAACTGAAACCTGACACAAAAATCTGGTTGAACATGTAATTAAATGTTGCGGGGGGAAATAATTTAACAAAATTATTTGTGTGTGTGTGTGTGTGTGTGTGTGTGTGTGTGTGTATTGAATGAGTATTTGGCTATACAACATTTTGGTCAAGTGTATTTTATGATGACGATGATTGTGTATTACAGTTCAAGAGAAATTTTTTTTTTGTACTTTTATGTTTAATAGGCCAGATTTTTGCAACTGTGACAGGCTCACTGGCCACGCCTCCTCCCCATGTGACTGACAGGCGCACTGGCCACGCCTCCTTCCCTGGGACTGACAGGCGCACTGGCCACGACTCCTCCTTCCCTGGGACTGACAGGCGCACTGGCCACGCCTCCTTCCCTGGGACTGACAGGCGCACTGGCCAC
>JAQMYJ010000008.1:24833751-24846750 GCA_030014305.1 Clarias laeviceps | reverse complement strand
GTAGGAAGGGCGTGTTTCTTTTTGTCCGGCCTTTTCCAAGGGTAAAAAAAAAAAAAGAAATTCTTTTTTTTTTTTTTTTTTTTTTTGCAACAAAATGATGATTGATGAAATCTATACAGTTTGCATCTCTGGAGTTGCTGGCTTTGGTTAAAGTATTTTTTAAATACATCAAAATATTCTGACTTAATAGTGTACATCTACAAAACCACATTGTTACTTTTGACATTGTCATGTCGGTGTTGCGTGACCACCATTCTGTCTCAAAATTCTATCGATTTCTCAACAATTCATCTGTTTTTTTTTTGTTTTTTTTTGTTTCACAGAAGCCCCGAACGCTTCGAACTTGAAGATCGTGCGGATGGATCGCACTGCAGGGTGTGTGACGGGCGGGGAAGAAGTCTACCTGCTCTGTGACAAAGTTCAGAAAGGTGAGGCAGCCCAGTCACTCCGGGTCAGGTTCTGTAATTATATTCACCGCATGGAGGAAGTCCATCTGATTTCTCTCAGAGGGGGGGAATTCCCCTCCTGGCACGCAAATCAGATCAGGAGGAAAGTTTACATCTTGCGTACTCTTTTTATTCATTTCTCTTGGATCCTATTTTTTTTTTTCTTTCAGTTCCTAGTCATAATGCAGCTGTATTTCTCATTTGTCTCTCTTATTGTCTTTCTCTTAGTGTTGTAAGTAGTTGTTGTTAAGTAGTGTTTACGGCCGCTAGTAGTCCGAGCAAACGAAACTTCATATAAAATCAAAGAACATGTCACTCACGCCTTCAATCAGCGTCGATCTGCGCACATTTTTATTTTGCTGTGCAGGAGATAAATTGGAAAGATCCCTAAATTAGCATGTGCTTGTGTACGAGGAAGTAATGCCCTGTTCCTGATGAGCCGGCTCAGGTCTGATGTCATGTTGTTGTTGTTGTTGTTGTTGTTGCCAGATGACATCCAGGTGCGCTTTTATGAAGATGACGAGACGGGAATCGTCTGGGAGGCATTCGGGGATTTCTCTCCCACCGACGTGCACAGACAGGTGAGTCGCTCGCCGCACACACTAAAGAGGCGCTGATGTGAAAAGTTCACCGTCTCAGATCGGCATGATCGGCATTTTAAATCCCAGCATTGATTAATCTACTCATTAATAAGTAATAAATAACACAAAATCTTCTCCCGCCCAGTTCGCCATCGTCTTCAAGACGCCCAAGTACCGCGACCAGAACCTCCAGAAGCCCATCTCGGTGTTCGTACAGCTCAAGAGGAAGTCAGACAGTGAGACGAGCGAGCCCAAACCCTTCACTTATCACCCACAGATCATAGGTACGGAAGCGCTGCTTCACCTGTTACCCACTCGTCACCTTTCACCCACAGATCACAGACGCTCAGTTTTTCCGACGAACTGAACAGAACAGAAGTCACCAAGACCTGCCTAGCGTTCAACGTCCTGTTAGCGCTGCTCTGAGGGATAAACGCCGCACGGCGACGGTTTATTCACAGCAGTGTGTGTACAGTCTTTAACTTTTAAATAAGATTATAGACACAACAGATAGATAAACACACATTAGGATAAACACTGAAACACACTTTAGCACAGATGGAAGGAAGAACTCCTCCTACGATCTGGTGTTTTTTTTTTTTTTTTTTAATATCAAATATCTAAAAACCACAAGTGGAAATTTCGTCCTTCTGCACCTTCGTGTGAAAAACCGTGTTGAAGTAGAGCACCAACGCGGGATTAACACCCAATTAGGGTTTTTTAATTTTTTTTATTTATTCATATATATATATGTATATACAGTATATATTAACTTGCTATGATTAGTGGATGAAATCATGAATGATTTCTTGCATCTCCGCTTTTTCATGCATAGTAGAGTTTTTTTTTTTTTAATCGTTTTTTTTTTTCCACTTGTTCTGGATTTCTCTCTCTCGTCTTTCATTTTCCTTTTGTCATTTTCAATATCTCTCACTTCCTCATCACATCAGTTGTGTACCATCGCTGTCCGTTATCTCTCTATTCCTTCTTCTCAATATATAAAATGCAAATAAAATCCACATCATTGACTTTTTTCGTTTTGTTTGCAACAGATAAGGAAGAAGTGCAGAGGAAGAGACAGAAGACGCTGCCCAATTTCCCGGATTACGGCGGGAGTGGTGTAGGTGGCATGTATAGAGGACCCGGAGGCGGGCCTACATCAGGGGGCAGCCACACTGGAGGAAGTAGTGGAGGAGGGACAGGTGGAGGTACGCAGGTGTAAAATGAGTATGAAAAGTTTTGTGAATCAAAAAAAAAAAGAAAAAAAATCATTAAATATCTCTATTTTTGCGTGAATGTTCTGTTTAGGTCATTATTACCAGGGTTATTATAACAACTTCAACTCCGGCTATGGCTTTCCGCCGTCTATGGGTGGAGGAGGAAGCGGCGTTAAACACTGTGAGTTGAGGCGAGACGAAATATTAATCAACATGATTAGAGTATCATTATTACTACTGTTTTTGTTGTTCATCATATTTGTGTACTGAAGCCCCGCCCACACTGCTTTGATTGACTCATCAGCGATTTAAAAGTTGTGACTTTCTACCTATTACATCACAAGCTCAGACCCCTCCCTCCCTCTGACATCCTCAACAGGCAATCACGGTCCGGTGGAAGACACGGACGAAGAGAGCGACAACGATCTGGACGACGATCCGGGGACCGGAGGAGTGTGTGTCCGGCCCGAATTCCTGGTGTCTGACGGGAGGAGTGAAGAGAGTGAGGATCTGGACAAGTCTGGAGTGTGTGACTCAGGTAACGCAGGTGAGTTTAAAGAACACATCACTCTCACTCACACACACACACACACTATCCTTTTCAGACTTTTTTTTTCTCTACTCAGTCTATGGGGATGAACTTGTGTATGTGTGTGTTTTTTGTTTTCCGTTCAGACTGTGTGTTTGAGCCGCGGCTAGTCGAGCTAGCACATAGGCACGCCAGCGCTTTGTTCGACTTTGCCGTAAGTGGTGACCTTCGCAGGCTGCTGGTTCCACAACGCCCTCTGATGGCTGCACAGGACGAAAACGGAGACACGTGTGTATCTCATGTCTCCTATATATACACACATTAATAATTAGTCTGCCAAATGTCTTAATGTAATAATTATTCAACTGTAGTCTTTGTGTAGTTTGTATATTTATTTGTGTGTGTGTGTGTGCATTCAGGGGGCTGCACCTGAGCGTGATCCACAGTCAGACGGATGCAGTGAAGAACCTAGCAGAGGTGATGGCGGCGATCCCCGGAGAGGACGTGCTGAACATGAGGAATGATCTGTATCAGGTACTTTACGCGCTCACACACACACTTGCACACATTGAGGTTTAACTGTCTCTCATCCTGCAGTAGTAACAATGAAGTGTATGTTTGTGTGCGCGCTTTTATCCCAGACTCCACTGCACCTGGCTGTATTGACCGAACAGAAGGATGCAGCCCAGGCGTTAATGGAGGCAGGAAGTGACCTCGCTCTGACTGATCGCCATGGCAACACGGCACTCCACTTGGCCGCCGAGCAGAAGGACGGAGAGATGATGCGGGTGCTCCTGAAACATCAAGCGGCGCTGGAGTTAAGCAGCACGCACAACACAGCAGGTACACACACACACACACACACACACACACACACACACACACACACACACACACTGAGGGGAAAAAAAACATTATTGTTTTTGCTACATTTGCATGATGAGATTTTTGCACATGCAGGTCTGTGTCCTCTACATATCGCCATCTTGACTAACAGCCTGAGCAGCGTGAGGGCGCTTCTGGAGGCCGGGGCTAACGTGGAGGTTCAGGAACGGACATGTGGTCGAACGCCGCTTCACCTGGCTACTGAGCTTGACAACATCTCGCTCGCCGGATGCCTCCTGCTAGAGGTGCGCGTGTGTAATTGTGTACATGTGCATACATAACAGCTGTCACAAACTATCCCAGGACTTCCTTATTTGTTTATACCTTCTTTGTTTGCATACACTGGCCAGTTATGAAAAAAGCACGAATGAAATATAAGTGAGGGATTGAACACTTTTCCTTTTATTTGGAGAAAATAATCAGAAGACGGTACGATATGATAAGGTGCTATTACTTTTGTCAAGTCATGTTCATTGCAGTAGCACATCCTGAAGGTTTTCATTGTTCTTATAACATGTAAATTCTCCAAAGAATACAATCTGTCATTAATAAGGAAACAACATTTCATACTTATTATCCACTTAATAATTAATCAATAGTTAAGGTTAAATTTTAGTGTCTGAGAAGAAAGTTATCACTTAGGTTTGAGCAGCTTTGATCGTGAAAAAAAATTATCTCAAATTATAGATTCATACACCGTAATTAATTAACAGTGTTTACACACACAGTACACCGATACTAAAAAGTCCAGGCCACCAGAGGCAAAACCAAAAAAAAAATCCTCCGTAAGAACATCAGGAAGAAACCTTAAAGAGGAACTGAGTCATTTTAAAAAGGGGGAACTTTTTCATGTCTGATCGAAAATACACAGTGGATTAGAGGGGGAGCGGCACATGCATGTACTCCGACATGGTGACTATTTATACGCTACTGTTTGAAGTATGGAATAAACACCAGCTTTCATGTAAAACCAGCTTCCATGTTGTTCTAAAATATTCAACCCAGACACCCAGATTTGATCTTTACTTCCTTTCAGATCAAAGATGCCAGACGATAATGTGTTCATAATCAGAACAGGATTAGACACTTAGATGAGAGATTGTTTATAAACATATTTAATTAAATCAATGAGATGGTAAAGCTATGTTTTTGATATTTCTGTAATAAATCATCATTAAACCCACCCTTATAAAAAAAGGTAGTGTGTGGGCAGGGGGGGTTAAAACTTTAGTTTAACGGTATGGTTTAAATACTGTATGTGTGTATGTGTGCAGGGTGATGCTGAAGTGGACAGTCTGACGTATAACGGGTCCACGCCGCTTCACATCGCAGCAGGACGGGGCTCTCTCAAACTGAGTGCGCTCCTCATCGCCGCAGGTGTGTACGCGCACGTGTGTGTGTGTGTGGGTGTTTATGTTTGTGTGTGTGTGTGTGTGTGCATCCTGTTGTTTAAGCTCGTGACTGAGTCTTGCAAAGTCGTAATGTTTTGTCTGTTCGTTCCAGGCGCAGATCCTCATAAAGAAAATTTCGAACCGCTGTTCTTCAGAGACGAGGAGTGCTGCAGGGAAGACCGAGACGATGTGGACGAGGGCTACATCCCAGGGACAACCCCACTTGACATGGCAGCTTCTTCGGAGGTCGGTCATGTGACTTCTCCCTGAGTGAAACGGTTTCCTGGAAACAAACTAAGATTTTTTAAATTGCATCCAATGGATGGATGGATGGATGAATGAATGAATGGATGGATGGATGGATGTGTGAATATAGATATAATACAGGCAGGAAGCAATTGTACAGAAATGCATGATTTTTTTTGTTTTTTAAAAAAAGGAAGGGGGCAGGGTTAAGCACATTTATAATGACTTGGGGGCCAAAGTCAAGATCTAAAAATATTATTAAATATGCTTGATGGTCGGCCGGTTTGATGTGACTGACCTTTGGAGGGGGGAAATAAAGAGAGATTAAAAAGAAAATCTTGCCACGCCCTGATCAGAATACACACTCAGACCATGCTGACAAATACCGCAAACGCCACTAGTGAGTGTGTGTTCACGCACTGAGGTAAGATCGATACTCAGTTACCTAAGTCTGTGTTTGACATTGTGCTCAGAATGACTACAGCCACCTGCTTTCCCCTTCATTACTATGGAACTTTGATCAAAAAAAAATTTTTTTTAGATTGTTTCAGGAAGATTAAACCTCCAAAAGTTAGTTACCGCCCTCTGCTGTCTGAAAAATAAATTGCAACTTAAATAACTTGAATTGTTTGGAAGAACTTTTAACCTGCCATTAAAAAATTGTATCTAGTCATGGAAGAGTGGGCGGAGCCTGTTTAACCAGACATCTGAAACGAATTTGTGATTCATGGCATAGCGTTATTGTGAATTGTCTTTATGAACACAGTTATTATTATTATTATTATTATTATTATAGATTTAGGAATGATTAAACATAGCATATCTTTGAATGACGACCAACATAGCACACAATGAATTAACATACAATGAATTAAGTGGTTTTTTTTTTTTAAGTGTTTAATTAATTACATTTTTTTGAAGGTGAGGGAAATCCTCAAAGGTAAACCGTACCAGCCCAGCACTGTCGTCATCCCACCACAAGGTATTTAGCCAATATTTTACTCCTAGCATAGATTAATCAGCGTTGTCTGAACAATCATCAGAATTTAATCGTCTTGGTTGTGTGATTGAAAAGTCATGTGGTCAACTAAATGCGGGGGTGTTTTTTTTGTGTGTGTTTAGGAGACATGCAGAGTCTGGGCGCAGAGACAAAGCAGGCGCTGTGCAAATGTCTGGAGGAGTCTCCGGGTGGCTGGGAGAGTCTGGCACACACACTCAGACTGGGCATCCTCACCAACGCCTTCCGCCTCAGCCCACGGCCAGCCTGCACACTTCTGGACAGTTACGAGGTACACACCCTTTTCTCCCCCTCTCTCTCTCTCTGTCTCTCTCACACACACACGCTTCTTCTCTCCATACTGTATAGTCACTGTTCTCGCTTTTTGATGTGCAGGTGTCAGGCGGGACGGTGTGCGAGCTCTTAGCAGGTCTGAAGAGTATCGGAAACAGCGGCGCCGTGAGCATCCTGCAGGAGCGCATGGCATGCGAGGAAAACGATGACCCACACGACGGACATCTGACCACCGGTAGGCTTTTTCACCAAACAGACATACAAGAATAAACACACACTCTCAGTTGACCTTACAAGATTAGTAACCATTAGTAACGCCATGACACACCCTGAACATGACTAGTTCTGTGCCACACATACATACACTCCCAGATGATGTCATACACTTCCTGTTTCAGCAGTAGTGCCTTCACCTTGGCTGAAACCCATCAGTTAGTGGCATGTGTCACATTCGGGGTTTCCCTGAACAAGGGGCAGCGACAGCACTAGCTATCACCGCAGTTTCTGTATGGTCATCGTGTGAGCCTGTGTGAGCCTGTGTGAGTGTGATGAAATATTGTAGTTGTAACCCAGAAGGGAAGGGGGAGTTCCCCCTCGCGCTAAAGCAGAACTGAGATCCCGTTTGTGTACGAGAAACAAAGTGACACATAGAGCAAGGTTCTGGTTTTGATGGAGTGATGGTGCTCGAGAGGAAAATAGGGGAATTCTCTCACCTTGTTTTTTTTTTTTTTTTTTTTTTTTTTATCTTGGGTTTATAAGGAAATTGAAAAAACTTTGACTCACTATGAGGCGTGTTTGTGCTTTTGTAATAAAGTACCAAATTTTCCCGAACCGTGTTTTGTCCAGCAAGTCATATCGTGTACCTTGCTCATTTGTTAAGCTATTTTCATTGACGCATCACTCCAGAGTTTACTGGTACCCGTAATGAAGTCGTAGTGTTACTGTTGTAACCTGGTTATTTTTTTTTTATAGCAGCATGTTTTTAATTGTTCTGTTTTAATTATGATTTAAGGTTAGTAGTTGCTGATATTTTATTCCTTTAACTCCTTCCTCTTTTTATTTCTCTTTTTCTCTCTGCCCCTTTAGACGGTGGTGTCTCTGCAGGCCTGCATGGTCTAAAATTATCTCCGTCAGACGACATAGGCGTGTGTGATAGCGGTGTCGAGACATCTTTCCAGTAGTCTTACCTCACCGTGACTGACTCGCTCACCTCCGTCTGGAGCCAAAGTCCCCAACCTTGAGCTACGAGCTCACAATCATCAAAGCCGCTCGGATCTGGGACTCACCTTTGGCCTCTGCAATTGGCTGCTGTCGAGCCACGCCCACACGCAGGACCATTGCCTAGGCAGCACTTGGGGTGCTGTGATGGCGAGACGCACTTGGTTAAATAATTTCACTTTATTTTTTTTTTTTTTATTTTATTTTTTTTTTTACAACTCCATATGGTTTTTCTTTTAATAAGACATAATCCGTGACAATCGGGTTTGTTTTCTGACAGATATTAAATATGCCTGCGTCAATGTCCAGAAAAAGTGTACAGCTAGCTATATACAACCGTGAACCGTTTTTGTGTGGTATTATTAGCAATCGTCAGGAGTTTAATTATTCAGGGTTTATACTTTATTGTTAATGTTCCTTATGTTCCTCAGGAAACGCTGCACTCCATTTAGCTCCACCTGCTTCATGTAGTCAGGTTCATCCCAAAGTTCTGCATTTTGTTCAAATGTTGGCCTTTTTTTTTTTTTTTCCTCTTTTTCTCTTTTTTTTCGGTAGCCTTCGGACCAATAGGCGTCTTTAGTAAACTGAAGAAAAACAATGAAAGGACGCTTTGCAAGAAAGAAATTACAGCAGCGGTGTGTGTTGAACTTCATTATCTCTTATCATTTTATCTAAGCTTTTCATCTACTCTTGCTATGCACAGGAGTTTATGGGTACTGTTGATTTTTTTTTTTTTTTTTTTTTTTTTTATTGTTGTGGTTGATTGTGGTGCTACAATTAGAAATGAGTGTGTTTCTATTATTTTTAAGAATTTCATAAGCTGCCATGGTACCAAACTTCCAAATCTAACAAGAAAAGCCTCACAATTATTTTCAAACGCAATATTTTAAAGTACACCCAAGACATTTTTGTAGTTTAAAGTTTGCCCCTAACTCGCACGTACAAAAGGCTTATAGCATTCCATATGCTTTGATTCATTCATCATTAGTTAGCGCTTTATCCCGGGTGGGATTGCTGTGGATCCGGGCCATGTCCCGGGAACGGCTGGCCGCAAGGTGGGTAGTGCAGTGTCGCAGGTTCACCTGTTTCTGGAAACTCGGAGGAAACCAAAGAAACCCAGACTGACACAAGGAGAAGAAGCCCTGAGCTGTGAGACAGCAGTGTTAATCATCTCCAGTTTACAGTCTTTTGCAAACCATGTTCTCTAGATGACTCTGATCTGGATCCCTGTTTACTCCAGCCGATCTACAGTACATAAGTCACCTCCATTTAACTGACCTGGATCAGCTCCTGTGCACATTCAGTTCATAAATCAGATTCACAGACGACTCTGATTCGGATTCGCATTCAGTCAAGACATTTCAGCAGATTTATCCTGAATCCATGTGAATCTTTTTTGGATTCACCTGCTTGTTTAATGTGACATATGCAGAGCCATTGTGTGACGCTCTTTACACTGTAAGGTTTTAAAGAAACTAGAGAAATGTTTACCAGAGAGTTTTTCCCCTCATGTACACACAGTACATGTTAGTATAATCATATTACAGAAACCAAAAATAACTGTACACAAAAATCTGTGCTACAATTTATCTTGTGTTCAGGTACAAGCTCCTGAAAATTAGTTTTACTTTACTGCTCTGGATAACTGGATAGATATATGATGTGCATTTATTATTATTTTTGTAAGTGGTGGTCTCATTATCTCATCATATTTGCTCCAGACTGCTGTCTTGTTATATAGTGATGAAAACCAAAGCGTTCTTATTGCTTAGCAGTTAAAATGTATTTATACTTGGCTTTCAAATGGGTTTTTATTGATGTACTTTTATAATAAAACTATTAATTACATTTGTGTGTATGTGCCATTATGTCTGCCAATGTTCTAGTGTAGTTAAAGTGGAATCATAACATTAAGCACAATTTTTGCCTTAGTGTTTACATGCTAACATGGCTAATAAGCGGTGTGTGTTGAACTTCATTATCTCTTATCGCTTTTCATCTACTCTTGGATTGAACAGGAGTTTATGGGGACTGTCTTGATTTTTTAAAATTTTTTTTATTGTTGTTGTTGATTGTGGTGCTACAATTAGAAATGAGTATGTTTCTATTATTTTTAAGAATTTCATAAGCTGCCATGGTATCAAACTTCCAAATCTAACAAGGAAAGCTTCACAATTATGTGTCTAGTGTAGTTAAAGTGGAATCATAGCATTGAGCACAATTTTTCTTTTGCTTTAGTGTTTACATGCTAACATGGCTAATAAGAGCCAGTCTGAGGTAAAAATCTCTTTTATTAATCTCTGCCTCAATCTTCAACCAATTCTTTATTTTTTATTATTATTTTTTTATCTTCATTGGTTATCTTTATGATGTTGAATAATTACCCGAAAGTGTATTTTGTTTATGAAGAAAGATTTTTGGTTGACCAACTTAGAAAGCTTGTTAGCTTCTTAGCTCTAGTTCACAATTAAAGAATCTATCGTTTCATGACTGATTTAGCTTAGATTTTTTTTAGGCAAGTGAAACAATTTTTACTTATTTTAAGATTTAAACGTGATAAATAATAATAATATTAAATATTTTAATTTGCGTGTCAAGAATATTAGATCGAATAGAGCAGATATGTGTAATTACCTTTTCTGTCCACCAGATGGCAGACAAGCTGCATGAATCTTGCATACAGATGTGCTTTAAAAATATTCTTATTGTGATACAAAAACCTTATTACAATGGAGAGAAAGAAAAAAAACTTTGCTAATATTAAAGGAATGTTATAACAATTAATTAACCAAAAAATATATATTCATTATATCTATAATTATATTTACTATCAACTGCACATACAGCCTGGCACATACATAGGAACAAAGAAACAGTTTTGACATTTGACCTTTGTACACCACCACATTTAATTTGCACCCAAGTTGTGATCAAAGTCAAGACTTTCAGCTTTAAACAAGGAGTTTGACAAAAGTGTGGTATTGCAGCCAGTGCCGTACACACACGCCCATTTTGGTTAGTTATTTTATTTATTTATATAGCACATTTAAAACAACCAATGGTTGTGCTTTACATAGTAAAAAAAAAATCATTTAAGAGCAACAAGAACCATCAAGTAACCAATACATACCACTATGACACATGTTTAAAAGCCTCGGTAAACAGATACGTTTTTAAGTTTGATTAAAAAATTTCAATACTGTGAGCAGATCGGACATGGAATGGTAGCTTATTCCAAAGAATGGGACCAGCCACAGAGAAAGCACAGAAAAAGACTTTTAGGAATCATGAGCAAGAGTTGGTCAGATGATCTAAGTGCTCTCTGAGGACTATATGGCTGAATCAAATTACTCATATATTGTGGCGCTTCGCCCTTAATCGCCTTAAAAACAAATAACATTTTAATTATCACTCTATATTCCACCGGCAACCAACCAATTTTAGGGATTCATAAATAATGGAAAAATGGCTAAAAAGCAATTGCATGGCTGGGTGTGGCCTGTTCCTTCCTTACTCCATGACTGTCGAAGTAGATAAAAGGCCCGGAGGTGGTTCTGAATGTTACATTTGCATTTATTATCTGATCACTCAAACTCTCAACATGAGGTGTGTGTGTGCAAGTTAAGGAAGCCATGACTAGGCTAAAAGAAATAGATAAAAAAGATTGGGAGTAGCCAATACAAGAAATTATCTGGTAAGCTCAACAACAGTACACAGCCTGAAAGACCACAGAAGATAACTAAAGGAAATGGCCACAGAATTCCGTCCATGGTGAAGAAGAACCCATTCACAGTATATAGCCAAGTCAAGGACACTCTTGAAGAGATTGCTATGTCTGATAAAAGCTACCCAAGCAAAGAAATGGGCTATTCTTTACTAGCCAAGTCAGCTTCTCTCAACCTAATAGAGCATTCTTTTCACTTACTGAAGATGAGAGTGAAGACAGAAAGACCCACAAACAGGCAGCAACTGAAGGCAGCTGCAGTAAAGGCCTGGCTAAGCATCTTGAGGGAGAAAATTTAGCATTTTGTCATTTCCATGGGTTCCAAACTTCATATAGTCATATGAGGGATTTTCATCAAAGACATTTCAAAGACATTTCTCTAAAGTTTATTTATGTTAGTTGGTCCTATTGTTTAATTCAGTTATATAATTCCTGTATGGTTAATCATACATTTTTTTGGCGAAGCCCCTTGAATCAAAACTGAATGTCTTGACTTTTACAGTATATTAAATTCAATGGTGTGGAGGACAACAATCAAAACAAAACAAACTAAACATTTCTTTGTTCCAAATTTTATGGACCTGACTGTTATCCTATTTGACTGTTCCCACCAAAGCTTAACGACTCAATTCGTTTTTTGAAAAAGTCAAAGAAATCTGGCAACCTCTTTTAATAATTCTTTTAAGAACATGTGTATGACATACAGTAATAGTGTGATCCATTATGAACTACTGTATATTCTTCTCTTCCTCCTTCTACACACACACACACACACACACACACACACACACACACACACACACACATACATAGATGAGTATCTTGGCTATTTTGTGTAGATTAATTTGAGTTTAATTTCAGGGTTTAACACTACAATATGTGGGGACTTTTAAGAGAGGGGGTGTCAATACTTATGCAAACCACAGTACATAGTACAGTGCATATTCACCGTATACACAGATAAACAACTCTTGGGGTTTTGTAATAGCAAGATGTACTAGGTTAAATAATTGTATTTTTTTTTTAAAGTTTTTTTTTTAATATATATTTTTATTATTTTAGATTTTTTTTAAATTATTTTTATTTAAATACTTTACTCCATATGGTTTTAATTTTATTAAGACATACAGTAATGTGTGACAATCAGGTTGTTTTCTGAAAGATATTAATTATGCCTAAGTCAAGTAGGACCAACGTGCTACATACATACATCATAAATCAACAGAAACTAACTAGCTAGTTAGTTAGTTAGTTACAAACTAATTAGTTAGTCAATTAGTTAACATAAGACACCCAATTAACTGACTATCTAAGACAAACCAAGTTGACACCATAAATTAATAAAAACTATTTTATGCACTATACAAAAGACAACATTGTTTCCATATATTCAAAAAAAATGTAATATGATGTTGTGTATTACATGTCCTTTAAAGGATTAATAGAATAGTATGTGTTAGTTAGTTGTGTT
>JAQMYJ010000008.1:24820529-24833651 GCA_030014305.1 Clarias laeviceps | reverse complement strand
AGGCAAGTGACTGGTGCACAAACACAAAGTCAAGCAATCATACTTCCGAACCAGATGAGGGAAGAAGAAAATAAAGCATTGGGAACAGGATACTGGGTAGAAGATGACAGACTCTACATTATGACTTCCATTAACTTCTCAAAAAGGAAAAAGAAAATGAGAACAGGCCAGAACTTTCTTGAAGGCGAAGTGAAGCTGAAAACGCCTAACCTGTTGACCAGGAGACATCTACTAAGCCAGGTTGCTGGGCTCTATGACCCAATTGGTCTCGTTACGCCTGCCAAGCAGAAAGGTGCAATTCTTGTCAGGAAGGCATTCCAAGAGACAGGAAATGGGAGATTAGCTCGACAAACATGGGACAAGCCACTTTCAGAAAATCTCAGAAATGAGGCCATCAAACTCTTCGAGGAGTATGTGCAGCTCAGTCAAGTTAGTTTTCACAGAAGTCTCACGCCAGTTGGCTGGAAAGGAAAACCATGGGGCATCACCTTCTCAGATGGTAGTGACAAGACCTACGGAAACAGAAAACTGTACCTAAGGTGGGAAACAGACCAAGGTGTAGTTCTCAGATTGGTCGATTCCAAGGCCAAGTTAGCACCACTAGTCCAGAAGGGAGATGCTGTCAAGGCTGAGATCTGTGGCGCAGTTTTTGCTGCACGTCTCAGGAAATACTTCGAGAAGCATGGGCTGATGGAGGTTGAACGTTGGTTCCACTTAGTAGACAGTCAGACTGTGCTCGGGGCCATTCAACGTGATAGTTATGGGTTCCAGACGTTCTTTGCAAACAGGGTCGGGGAGATCCAAAAGACTGGGCCAGCGAGTGACTGGTGGTGGATACCAGGGGACTTCAACATTGCAGACCTCATCACGAGAGGGGGCACTCCCAAGGATCTCGATGAAGATTCTGTATGGCAGAAGGGACCACAGTTCCTAAGGTATCCAGTAGAAGAGTGGCCAAAGAAATCTGCTGCAGTGATTTCTACTGAGGCAAGGGAAAAAGTTAATAAACTCCAAAGGAAGACGTTCTCAGCTGTTCTGACAACAGCTCAAACAATGAAGATCTCAAAGAGAGAGATCTCAAAGAACCGAGTACAAAAAACAGGAGGGATTCCGCTGATGTCGCTTCTGACCCAAGCAACCACGAAAATCCACAGGAATCAAGATTGGAGAAAAATCCACCAAGGAGAACACCTGGTGACTTAGTTATCAAAAAACTAGTGGACGTGGAAAGGTTTAGTAACTTAATCAAACTAGTCAGAGTCATTTGTTGGGTGTGGCGTGCCATAAAAATTTGCTTAGGGTTCGAAGTCAGAACTCAAAGGGCGTAAAACAGAAACTTGCATCGGAAAGAGAAACCAGAAAAGCTCACCGCAGAAGAGCAAGAGAATGCGCTAAAAGGACTCTTTCTAGCAGCACAGGAAGGTGTGACATTTCCTGACACTACACTAAACAGGCTTACTGTATACAAAGAAGACTCAGGACTCCTATTATGTGGTGGCAGAATCCAAATCTTCGATGTGGATAAGGTCGGGGTTCCGATATTACCCGTCAGGGCATGGGTGTCCACATTATTGGCCCGAGAAGCCCACAACGCAAACCATGAGGAGGTAGCAGGTACGCTCCTCAGGATGAGACACAAGGCATGGGTCACTAAAGGTCGGAGACTTGCCAAGAAAATAGTAGACAGCTGCATGATATGCAGAAAAGCAAGGGCAAAGAGGTGCCAGCAAGTTATGGGTGACCTTCCTCCTGAAAGAACAAAACCAGCCGCTCCCTTTGAATTCACAACCTTAGACTTGTTTGGTCCTTACGAAGTAAGAGATGAAGTCAGAAAGAGAGTACGGCTTAAAGTCTGAGGAATTGTCTTCTGCTGCATGGCATCCATAGCCATACACGCTGATGTCGTGAGTGATCAATCTACTGAAGGCTTCCTACTAGCCTACCAGAGATTTACAGCCCTGAGGGGACATCCAAGAAAACTGTGGTCCGACCCAGGCTCGAATTTCATTGGGGCCAAACCTGCTCTTGAAGAACTCTACAAGTTCTTGGATAAGCTGCAGAGATCTGAGCTGGAGGGAGAGGCTACCAAGCATGGTACTGAATGGTCCTGGAAAATCCATCCCGCTAGTTCTCCTCACAGGAATTGGGCAGCAGAAGCCGCTGTTCGTATTGTAAAGCGAGCCCTTCATAACTTGGGAGGCAATGGTGTTTTCACGTGGGGTGAGTTCCAAGCCTTTCTTTACATGGCAGCCAATCTAGTAAATGAAAGACCCATAGATGCAAGAACGCAGAGTAGAGAGGTCATTACTCGGAAAGTCAGGACCGAATGGAGACCCAGGAGATTTTGATTTCATAGGCTATCCCTACAAAAGATTAAAAATTGTCCAGGAAGAAGTTACCAAATTGAAGAAATGGAGTCAGTTAGCAGGACCAAACTTGTTTGTGAGAAGTAAATGGCACACAAAAGAACGGAACGTTGCTGTGGGGGACATAGTCTGGCTGGCTGATCAAAATGCACTAAGAAGCCAGTACAAACTAGCTAGAGTGATCAAAGTTAACTCAGACCACAAGGGTGTTGTCAGAGACGCATATGTAAGAGTCTTTATACACTACCCAGTTCCAAACATAAAGCCCAACCAAGTGAGCGTCACAGACAAGACAGAGAAGGTCATCGAGAAACTGAAAAACAAGGTTCCTGCGACCATCCCTGTATGTGACTCCTTTGGTGTCACATCGGGATGGAGTCAGGTTCACAGAAGATTCTGATTCAGATTCACATTCAGTCAACTCAGTTCAGCAGATTTATCCTGAGTCCATGTGAATCTTCTTTGAATTCACCTGCTTGTGATATATCCAGAGCCATTGTGTGATGCTCTTTAGACTGTAAGGATTTAAAGAAACTAGAGAAATGTTTACCAGAGATAAATGTTTTCCCTCATGTTCACACAGTACATGTTAGTATAATCATATTACAGAAACCAAAAATAACTGCACACAAAAACCTTGAGTTCAGGTACAAGCTCCTGAAAAGTTGTTTTGCTTTACTTCTCTGGATAACTAGATAGATATATAATGTACCTTTATTATTATTTTTTAAGTGGTGTTCTCATTATCTACAGTTTATTATTACTTTATTGCCTTGAACTTTTTCATAT
The DNA here is from genome assembly GCA_030014305.1 of Clarias laeviceps. NCBI lineage: Eukaryota > Metazoa > Chordata > Actinopteri > Siluriformes > Clariidae > Clarias > Clarias laeviceps. The sequence goes on along the minus strand of JAQMYJ010000008.1, from coordinate 24,830,496 downwards.
TTGCTCCAGACTGCTGTCTTGTTATATAGTGATGAAAACCAAAGTGTTCTTATTGCTTAGCAGTTAAAATGTATTTATACTTGGCTTTCAAATGGGTTTTTATCTATGTACTTTTATCATAAAACTATTAATTACATTTGTGTGTATGTGTATGTGTCATTATGTTTGTTAATGTTCATTAAAGTTCATAAAATTTATTAATAACATTTGTGTTTGGTGTTTACATGCTAACAGCTAATAAGAACCAGTCTGTAAAATCTCTTTTGTTCATTTCTGCCTCAAACTTCAACCAATTCTTAATTTTTTTTATCCTCATTGGTTATTCTTATGATGTTGAACGATTATCTGAAAGTATATTTCATTTATTATTTTTTGTGCTTCTTAGCTCCAGTTCAGGATTAAAGACATTTTTCACAGCATTTCATGGATGATGTGGCTGCATTTTTAGGCAAGTGAAACATTTTTATTAATTTGTGATTAAACATGTGATGCAAAAATTATAACAATATTATTAAATCGTTTTAATTTACGTTGGAGGGATATTAGATGCAGTAACAATATAAGTGTAATACCTTTCTCTGTCCACCAGATGGCAAACTAGTTGCACGAATCTGGTATACATGGTATACCATGCTTTAAATGAATTTCTTCTCGTAATACAACAACCTTATTATTAATATGAAGGGAAGGTTATAACCATAAATTAGCCAATGATCCATATACATGGCACATAACTTTTGGATTATAAATATGGTTTTGCTCTGTACACCAACGCGTTTAATTTGAAATGAAACACTCAAGATTCCAGGGACGTCAAGACTTTAAGCTTTAAACAAGGGGTTTGACAAAAGTGTGGCATTACAGTCATTGTCATACACACATACCTATTTGAGGGGGTTCATAAATAATGGAACAAGTGGCTGACAAGCAGTTGCATGGCTGGGTGTGGCCTGTTCCCTCCTTCCTCTGTGACTGTTCAAGTAGATAAAAGTCCCGGAGGTGATTCTGAATGTTACGTTGTCATTTATTATCTAATTACTTGACCTCTCAACATGAGGTGTGTGTGTGCAAGTTAAGGGGGCCATGATTAGGCTAAAAAAAATTAAAAAGCAAAAAGGATTAGGAGTAGTCAATACAAGGAATTATCTGGTAAGAGAATTCTGTCCATGGTAAAGAAGAACCCATTCACTGTATATAGCCATGTGATGGACACACTTGATGAAATTGTCGTGTCATTGTCTAAGTGACGCTTCACAACAAGATGCTAAGAAAATACCCAAGGCAAAGAAATTAGATATTCTTTACTAGCCGTGTCACCTGCATTCAACTTACTAGAGCAAGATTTTTTTCTTACTGGAGACAAGACTGAAGGAAGAAACACCCTCAAACAAGACGGAACTAAAGGCAGCTGTAGTAAAGGTCTGGCTAAGCATCTTGTGGCTTAGAAACCCAGCATTCTGTCATGTCCATGAGTTCCAAACTTCATGCAGTCATTGACTGTAAAGGATTTTCATTCAAGTATTAAAGGCAGTTCTTACGTTTGTAATTATGTTCACTTGTTCCATTATTTATGAGCCCCAGAACGGGTGTGTGTATAAAAAGGGCTATAACTCATGAATGGTTAATAACACCTTAAATTAAAGCTAAAAGTCTTGATTTTTATTTCATATTCTTTGTTGTGCTTAGAGAAGCCAAATGCCAAAAAAATTATTTTAGTTCCAAATTTTATGGTCCTGACTAGGTATTATCCTATTTGTCTGGTCATAACTCAATTTGTTTTTTGACCTAATGTGTTCTGTGAGAAGCAGTAGTGCAATAAAACAGCATGAGTATGGGTTCAATAAAAAGTCAAATGGATTCAAATATCTGTTGAAAAATTATAAAAAATAATTAATAAATTATTTTTTACTCAGCAATGGGTATGTTCCAAAATCTTTTAAATTAGCATTTATTAAACACCTAAACATGGTCAGAAACCTGACCATGACCCCTGTCAGCTGTCCAATTACGGGCCGATATCGAAATTTTGCAACAATTTTAAAATACTACTTTTATTTAAAGGTGGTTTAGTGAGTAAGTTTTGATTACTCTACATGGCTGTGAGTATTATTGATTCATGAGTCGGCTCTCAAAGAGTCGGTTCGAAGAGTCGACTCGTTTATGAACAACACATCGCCAATAAATATGTGAAACATCTAATGTTATGATATTATTAATTTAAAAACACAATGGGAGTTGATGCTGAGAGAAGACAACATTCTAAAAATTATATATATATTGTGTTTTTAAATGAATGACCTAAAATGAAAACATAAAAATGTTTCACTTGCCTAAAAATGCATCCAAACCGGCCATGAAATGCTGTGAAAAATGTCTTATATATATATATATATATTCTTTAAAAAAATAATTAACAGAAAATGTGAAACATTTGGTAGTGGATATGGATGGTAAGAAGATATGTAATGAGTTTAAAAAAAAACCCGGACTTTTTGTCTTTATTTATTTTGTGCAAACAGTGTACAGTATATGATACAGATGTGTGCGGTGTGCATGCGCGCGCGCCAGTGAGAGGGCGGAAGTCACGCTCGTGCACACTAAAATCTCATCTGCCATTGCTGAGTGTAAACAGGCAGCGGAGGGCAGTTCAGCTGATTCCACACTGCAATGAAAAGCTCGTCAAGATACCTCCAGAGCAGCACTGTTACCTTTTCTGTGAGATAAACAGCCTGTTTGACGCCACGGGTGTTATAAAGAAAGTCTCGTTTTTACTTGTTTTTTTTCTTCTTCTCAGTCTGAGCGCTTTGTTTCTTCTCGTGTTTCTTCACTCGCCTAATGGTTCACTCTGTATGCATTTCAGATACGTTATCTCTCTAAACTGAGACATTCTGAGGAAATTTGTCTTTTCTGTCAGGATGATTCGGCGCGGTTTAATAACCTAGCTAGCTAGCTCTGGCTAACTGACTGACTGACTGACTGAGGTTCTGATTCACCTCCAGCGGTTGCCACAACAACCGGGAATTCGAACACGGGCGCGCGGCTTAATTATTAGTACTGTTAATATTATTCGTATTTCGCGACAAATGGCTGAAAGCGGTGGGATAAAGCCTGGAGAAAGCCCCAACGCCGGGAGGATGGGGAAGCATGCAGCTGCTGAAAGCCCTGGACCGAGCCCAGGCAGCGGGAGGAAGAAGAACGGCGGAGAGAGCCCCGGGTCTGGGAGGATGAAGCCGCATCAGTCGCCCTCTACCCGGTCTGCGAGGTATCACGCAGGCGCCGCCGGTCACTCCTTCCGCAGGGTGACCCTGACCAAGCCGACTTTCTGCCATCACTGCAGCGATTTCATCTGGGGGCTCGTGGGCTACGTCTGCGAAGGTAAGCTTAATACCAATTTCACGTGCAATAATAATTATAAAAATTCCAGAATGTTCTCCTTCTACATCATATTGTTTGATGCAAGGGGATGGAGCACATACAAACATTTGCGCATGCCAGCTTATGTGTTTAGTGCAGAAGCAAGAAAGCACAGTAAACTGCACAGCAAAAAAGAAACATAAACAATGAACTCTACATCCAAGAACGAAACGGTAATTTGTACAGTAGATTTGCGATGAATAATCGACTAGGAGCTCGTTTATTCGCAGATTAATCTGTGACATCATCGCAGGTGTTTTGGACTGTCCTTACCATCACTTTCTGAAGTCAACTAGAGCATGATGGGAACACCATCTGGACCAAAAACACCTGTTGGACTCAGGAAGGAAAAACATTGTGTAGTGGTGGGGGCGTGGTCAAGCACAGGTAAAGCGGGAAACAAAGCACACCTAAGGAGAATACTGCTCATTAGTGTCTGTGTGCTGATTCTAGTTTTCCTCAGAGGATATTTTGACATAAATCGCACAACAAACACACACACTGTTTTCCGCTTTATTGTTTTCCGGTTCACAGCACCACGCGGATGCTAATTACTCGCAGTCTCCTCAGGTGTGCATCGTTACCTGACTCGTTAGGTAGCACATGTGTAAAACAACCTTGAGCTAAACTTAAAAGCTGAGTGCTAAACAAGTACCACTGAGTAATTCTGCAACTTATAATTAGAAAATTTGATTATTTGGCCATCGAGGTAGTTGTTAGTTGCAGGGAAGTGAGAAACGCTTTCTTTGTTTATTTATTTATTTTGTTCTCCTGGTCTGATTTTCCTCTGTCTGTATTCATCTGATGCACAGGTCTTCTTTCGTCCATGTCTATCTCTCTCTCACACTCATCGACTTCACCTCTGTGAAGTACAGAGCATGTATCGAATAGCTGCCTCTGGGAAAGGAGCGAGATTGATGGCGCTCGATTTCAGGAATCCTTAATTGGCCGAAGATGTCTGGGCCTCCATACTGAAGTGTGTACTTAATTGATGGAGCTGAGAGAGAGACAGAGAGTGGAAGGTTAGCCGTCGCTAATCTTTCAGTCTTGGGCAATTGCTCTAAGCACTGATGCTACAATCAGATAACAGATTGATGGTATTTGTGTGTAGGTCTGTGCAAAGCCACCAGCCTGTGCTCATTCTCACTCGGTCTAATCCCGTTCCATATGTCTGGGTTTACTGGGAAAATCACCGCAATCGGATAAAAGGCATAAACCAGATTTAAACAGCAGGTTTAAAAATAGCTTTCCAGCGGAAACACGGCGAGGACGACGGAACAGCCAGGAGCGATTACCGAGCAGAAAGCGCTGGCTCTGTAAGGGGTTAACGCTTTCCTGGAAAATGGAAAGTTTTCCGTAGTGTCAAAGGTTTTAGGAGATAATCAAAACCATGCAGATATCATGATTTATATTTACAGCTTGCTTAATCTCAGCACAGACAGACATGCACATTTAAAAGTGAATTTTAGGGTTTGTGTTTCGTAATATTTGTTGGAGTTTTATGAACTTTATGAAAGCCTCGACCAAATATCCACTCAAAGTATTACCTCAGGATTGTGGATTTCTGGCCTTTGAAGGAAAGTTTTTGATTAGTTTGACGTTCTTCTCTTTTGAACACAGAAGAATAATCCCTGCCTTCACTTAATCGTTATGACCTGTCAGTACACGTTGGCTGTTGTGATGACTCGATTTCCTTCTTTCTTTTTATCGTCCCTCGTGATCATCTCGAGGTCACGATCCTGCTCTCAGGACGCTAATCAGATGTTTAGCGTCACGAAGCAGAAAGGCGACTCACAAAGGTCTGTGTCAGACATGCTCATGTATTAGTATTTTCTCAGAAGGGCTAAAGGGACCAGCAGCCATTGGGGCTGCCGGAGTGGGTGGGGCTTTGGCTCGTGATTGACGGCAGCGGTGTTGCCAGGCAGAGCCGTTTCACAAGTCGTAATGAACTCTTCAAGGTTGACATGGCAACAGATAGAAATGGAAAGGCTGGACAGAGAGAAGGGGGTGTAGACAGGATCGTGAGGAACGTCTGTGGATATGAGGAAGAACTAATAGGTCGGATAGATCAGGTAAAGATAAGTATGAGGTCTTAAACGACTTGTCTTGAAACGACTCCAGTATGTTAGAATTTACTCGTACCACTTTAGTGCTGTTATTTCGGCGGTGAAAATATGAACTAATCCCAGTAAAAATATTCAGTTTAGCTTTCCTAGTTAATATCTATTGGTGCAGGTGTTGATCAAGGACATTATTAGTAGCTTTTTTTATTTAAAGTAGATTATTAAATCCGGCACATAACTGTTCATAACTGTTCATAACATCGCAGGAAGATAGATGTTTAAGTACTGCAAAAGTGTCGTTAAATTCTGTACAGCCGTCAAGTTTGACGCAAGTGCTGTACTCTTGTCAAAACTTCAGGTTTCATTAAATTCTGTCAGACAGACAGATTTGAGACTGTTTTCGGGTCCTCCAATGTATTAAATGTAAAGATATCTGAGTTCAGACAAAACCTTCCATTAATTTATATAGATGCTACTTTTCTTTCTTTCTTTAGGGCTTAGAGTTCAGATTGATGGGATTATAGGGTTAGCTCCATCATTAAACATTCACGGCGTCAGCAGGTTCTGATGATTTTCACAGCACTTGTTCGTTAGCGCAGCCTGCTCAGGACGGATCGCATCCCGAGATTGAATATAATTGTGTAATCCGAGCAAAAGGAGATTCCGATCACATCGCATGCTTTTACCCCAAAGACAGACATGCTGGTGACTCGGCCACCGAAAAATCCTCACCTTCAAGATGAAAGAAGAGTAGCAGATAAAGTGGTCGTTAGGACACGTGCTGGAATTCGTTCAGCTTGGCGTTCCTCAGGAAAATTTATGGAAGAAAGTGCTTGAGGTTACTACATTGCCACATATACATTTTATGGGTCCCTCCCAAAGATATACTGAAAAAAAAAAAAAGAATGCTAGATTCTATCCTTTTGTTTGTTTGTCTGTTTGTTTTGGCATAATATACAAATAATGTCAATATGTAGGCATTTGCAAATAAATGATTGAAATCATCTTAATGATCACAGGGGTGCATTCAACGCATTCAGGGTTAACAAAACCTGCTGTGTGTGTGTGTGTGTGTGTGTGTGTGTGTGTGTGTGTGTGTGTGTTTTTTTTTTTCCTGCATGTGAGTAACAGTTCTCGTGGACATTCTGTTACTGAGAACCGCTCAAGCCAGAGAGCCCACTTCCTGTCTCTGAGGAGGATACAAAACCTGAGACTGCGTCAGCGGACTAGCTTGAGTGTGTGTGTGTTGTGGGCTGTGTGGGCGGTTAGTACTTTCATTCTGGCCTTGTCAAGTGCCTGAAAAGTTTCCCCGGCGTGCTGTTTTTTTTTTTTTTTTTCTTTTTGCCCCATTCGAGCTATAACACAACATCATCAGCATCGTGCCACTCGTGCAGTCTCATCAGCTCATCATTTCGATTCCTCATGGCCTCAAATCACGGCCACAAGCTGAACGTGGAACTGATCCTGAATCGTTTTCTAGAGAAAACATGACCTCATAAAAAAAAAAAGAGCGTAAACAAACTCGCTTCTCACAACCGCACAACACAATAAACATGCAGGTCAGAAAAGAAATAATACGTGTGGAAAGTTTTACCGATTCAAACACCCTGTGCTCACACACACACATGCGCGCACAAGCATGGGCAATTTTCCATTTGTTCGACGCTTGTGAAAACATTTGGTTTTACAAACCGAGCAAAGTCTACGTATCTCTCCTGTTCTAAAAATATCGCCCCCAAACCACATCCAGTTCTCTCCGACTCGCTGATGCATGCGGTTTAGGACGTCGTATGATAAACTGTGATCTCGTAAGACGAACAAAGCTGTAATTGGACGTTATCAAGGTGGCCATTTCGGATCCCGAGCGCAATTCTGTCCAAGAATCCCCTGTACTGTAAATCTTACAGCCATTGTTAATATACAGTAGCTATGATGGCGAGATAGTAGGATTGTTGTTTTATTTTTTTTTTTCACGAAATCACAACTTTAAAGGGGCAATAAGCATTTTTGTTTATTGGTCCTTTAAAGAAATGGTCAGCTATTGCCATTTAAAAATTATTCTGGATGAAAATGTTATTGTTATTATTATTATTATTATTATTATTATTATTATTATTATTATCTTCTCACTTCATTCAATTATTCATCTTCTGTACCGCTTTATCCTGGAGGGTATCCCAGGAGACTTTGGGCACGGGGCAGGGTACACCTGCGACAGGGTGCCAATCCATCGAAGGGCACACACTCACTCTCTCTCTCACACACACACACACACACACACACACACACACACACACTCTCTACGGGTAATTTGGGAACGCCAATTAGACTAACCTGCATGTCCTCGGACTGAGTACCAGGAGAAACACCAATGCAATAGACAATTTTTGTTTTTCCATTTCTTTTTTTTTCTACAAACATTTTCTAATTTTTATTTTTTACATAACACGGAAAACAAAAACAGTTCAGAAACCTGACTTCTGGTCTGGAGAGTTTGTATGTATTTAAATCAACTTTTTCAAGTTGTAGCTTTAATTAAATTATTAATTCTAATAGCGCTGAGAGATATAAAGGATACAGAAGTGTATTCATAAACAGCATCAGTGTCTATCTTTGAAAAGCTGAGAAGAATCGTATATATTTTTTTGTACTCTCACAAGAACAACCACAGGGTGTACTTCCTGTATTTCTGACATCAGCCTTTGTTTTCACACTTGAGTGTGACTGTATGTGTGTGTCCTGCTGACGGTTAACACGGTGCTAATGTGTGTATGAAGATGTGAAAACTAACACTCTCTTTCACTCTGTCTCTGTTTCTCTCTGCAGTGTGTAACTTCATGTCCCACGAGAAGTGTTTGAAGCACGTGCGGACGGTCTGCTCCTGCATGACGCCCACGCTGGTGCGGGTGAGTGAGAGCCCGCCTAAAGTGTAAAAACGACCACCCCCGCCACCCCCGCGCTTAAATTACACAAACTCGAACGATGCTTCATTTAGCCGTAAACAATAAACTCGTTTTAAAATCAACAAAGGAGTGAGAGTGCACGGTAGATTGAACAGTGTTTCACATAGGAGACTCCCTTCATACAGAAAACTGCAACACATCAACAAAATTATCACGCTTTTATAGAAAATTCATCAGCGACTTGGAACCAGTCTGAATCTCGCATTTTAGTGGATATTGTGATGATAATTACAAAATTTCCACAACACATAATGATGATGAATACATGTTTTAGAAGAATACAGTTTTTTTTTTTTTTGGTAAAGATAGGAAATCGCCACACTGACTTCAAAAACCGGTTTTAAAAAAATGTTTTTTTTGCATTTACAATACAGACGAAACGGTCGATCGGCCAGTGACCAAAATCATCTAGTTTTCAGTTTGATTGGCTGTGACTGATGATCAGCTGATCATCCTCAGATAGAACTGCTTCTGTACCGAGCGCAGAAGCTTCAGAGTGGCGCAACAGAAACGCATTTTTATGGCATCACATTATACACCAGTCTCAATACATCGCAGTCGTTAATTAGTTGAAAATCGTGTGCGTTAGAAGCCACACATACCCACGTGCTCACTGTCGAGTTGAATTTTGAGACTTTTTAATCCTTTGAGGCGGTAAAACGTCTCTGTTTATAATCTTCTGATTTTATCTCGTGTGGTAAGAGTGAATTATTTTCTAAGTTTGTGTATAAATAATTACAGTGAAGTCTATAAGTATTTGATCACCCTGTGATTTCTCTTACTTAGAAATCATGGAGGGTCTACAATTTTCAGCATAGGTGCATTTCCACAGTGAGAGACAGAATCTGAAAAGAAAAATCTGGAAATCACATTGTATGATTTTTTTTAACAATTTATTTGTGAATTACTGTGTCGAATAAGTATTTGATCACTTGCTTATCAGCCAGATTTCTGACCCTCAAAGACCTGTTATTTTGCTTTTAAATAGTCCAGCTACACTCTGCTGATGAGTCAAAAAATTTTTAATATTTGGTACAAATTAATTATTTGGTACAAAGTAATTATTGTTAACAATTACAGAGGTCAAACGGTTCCTGTAGTTCTTCACCAGGTTTGCACGCACTGCAGGAGGGATTTTGTCCGACTCCTCCATACACATCTTCTCTAGATCTCTCAGGTTTCGGGGCTGTCGCTGAGCAATACGGAGTTTCAGCTCCTTCCAAAGATTTTCTATTGGATTTAGGTGACTGGCTAGGCCACTCCAGAACCTTGATATGCTTCTTACGGAGCCACTCCTTAGTTTTCCTGGCTGTGTGCTTTGGGTCATTGTCATGTTGGAAGACCCAGCCACGACCCGTCTTTAATGCTCTGACTGAGGGAAGGAGGTTTTTGCCCAATATGTCACAATACATGGCCTCGTTCATCCTCTCCTTAATACAGCGCAGTCGTTCTGTCCCCTGTGCAGAAAAACACCCCCAGAGCATGATGCTTCCAGCCCCATGCTTCACTGTAGGTATGGTATTATTG
>JAQMYJ010000008.1:24792098-24808744 GCA_030014305.1 Clarias laeviceps | reverse complement strand
GTGTGTGTGTGTGTGTGTGTGTGTGTGTGTGTGTGTGTGTGTGTGTGGTGCAGGAGCGTTGGCTTTGCAGATCACTTGTTTCTCTGAAGCTGAACGAATCTACATGCTGGCCAGAGACACCAGTATTAATGGCAAGCAGCTCACTTGTCTCGTCATACCCAAGATCATGGTACGCTTCTCTGTCTTTCTCTCTCTCTCTTATTCTCTCTCTCGCTCTGTTTCTCGCTCTCTTTCTCTCTCGCTCTTTCTCTCTCTCTTATTCTCTGTCTCTCTCGCTCTCTTACTCTCTCTCTCTCTTTCTCTCTCGCTCTCTTTCTCTCTCTTATTCTCTGTCTCTCTCTTATTCTCGGTCTCTCTCTCTCGCTCTCTTTCTCTCTCACTCTCTTTTTCTTACTCTCTCTCTTACACTCTCTCTCTCTCTCTCTCTCTCTCTCTTTCCTTCTTACTCTCTGTCTCTCTCTCTCTGTCTGTCTCTGTTTCTCTCCTATTCTCTGTCTCTTTCTCTCTCTCTCTTCCCGCACTGACTGAGCGAAATCGGCCAGTGACCTCTAGTGTAACTTTGAGTTATTTTTTCTTTTTGTCTGTGTGTGTGTTCCCAAAGAAAAGCAAGCTAGCCAGAGATTCTTGCCCTTTGCTGGTGTTTGTTAACCCTAAGAGCGGAGGCCTGAAAGGCCGAGAGATCCTTTACGGCTTCCGGAAACTTCTCAACCCTCATCAGGTGTTCGAGCTGACCAGCGGAGGGCCATTGCCCGGGTAATGACGTCTGGACTTTGATTTATTGAATTATTTTCTTATTTAATTATTATTCTAAATGACGTCTGTGTGTTGATCATTTCTTGCTCTCTGCTGTTGATCAGACTGCACACGTTTCGTGAGGTTCCCCACTTCCGCATGCTGGTGTGTGGAGGAGACGGGACAGTGGGGTGGGTCCTGGGTGTTCTGGAGACCATCAGACACAAACTAGCCTGTCCTGAGCCTGCCATTAGCATAGTCCCTCTGGGAACAGGTATACACTGACTGTGGATGCATCGTGTGTGAATATACTGTAGCAGGGTGACCATATGAGCAAATCCATAGGAGTCCTCACACTCTGTGAATGTAATGCTATGCATGCGTGTGTGTTTAGGTAACGATCTGGCACGTGTTCTGCGCTGGGGGGCTGGTTACAGCGGTGAGGACCCATATAGCGTCCTGGTCTCAGTGGACGAAGCAGAAGAGGTGGCGATGGACCGCTGGACCATCCTGTTTGACGCTCAGGAAATGGCCGAGGACGGAAAACAGAACGGCTTCCTGGAGCCTCCGAAGGTGTCGCATTACAGCTCAGACTTTCATTTTTATTTTATTGGATAAAGATTTCTGCAAGTATGTTTATCTGACGAGGACGATGACGAGTGTATGTGTGTGTCGTAGATAGTCCAGATGAATAATTACTTTGGCTTAGGGATCGATGCAGAGCTCAGCTTGGATTTCCATCATGCTCGGGAAGAAGAGCCAGGAAAATTCAACAGCAGGTCAGGATACTCTGCACCTGCATCAGAAAATAATGATGATGATGATGTTAATTTATTCATAAAATGTCTGAGCTGGTGCTTGATAAATTAGTATCACTGTTTAAAATTAGCAGTTGCTTCTTTAATTAAATGTAACTGTAGTTTTGTACAATGAGGTCAATGGGAATGTTTAAGAAAAAAAATCATTAGGGAGAAAAAAAAAAAAAGAAAACATAGCTCAAAGTCATAGCTCTAAGTGCTGCACTTCTATATCAAATGAATGAAGCTGTTTGGCTTTACAATCTTTATCTTTGTTTGTCATTCCAGTTGAGTATATTTATAATTTTGCCAGTGTAGAACTCAAACGCATTAGGCAGGAGTGACAGCTGTCAGGGCGTATATAAAATACACTACAGTAGGCCAGATCTTCGGCGTAACTCATACACAGCATAAAAATACACATCATACCCCCTGCTATCACCATATAACAGTGCTGATGATGATGATGATATATAATAAAGCACTTCTGTACCAGAGAGTCTCTTATCACGGGCTAAGCCTGTTATTGTGGCTTATTTTGTGCAGAGTGCATACAAAGCATGTTCAGTGAGTCTGTGATTAGCGCCCTCTGGTGTTTCAAGATGTACATACTTATGTGTTCAGTGTTTATACAATAGAATATTTAAGACATTATCTTCGTTGTATGTCATACATATTGGGTGTATCATGGGTTATGTGTCTCGCTCATTCAGTGGCCCACTGCCTTCATTTTGCAGATTTCATAATAAGGGCGTGTACGTGAAAGTCGGCCTGCAGAAACTGAGTCACACACGAAACCTTCACAGGGACCTGAAACTGCAGGTGGACAAGCAGGATATAGAACTGCCAAGTATAGAGGGGCTGATCTTCCTCAACATTCCCAGGTTTCTACATAAACAAAACGCACACATCCTACTGTTTGTATATCTTTGGATTAATATGTCATCACTTAGCTGTGATGAAAGTGTGAATGGATCCTTCCTTATGATTATTAATGATAATTACTGTTGAAGTAATATTAGCTTGCGTCTCTGATTATCGTGTGTTTGTCTAGCTGGGGATCCGGTGCTGATCTCTGGGGTTCGGACAGCGACGCACGCTTTGACAAGCCCAGGATAGATGACGGCATGCTGGAGGTAGTGGGAGTGACTGGGGTGGTACATATGGTGAGTTCTTTCTTTCTTTCTTTCTTTCTTTCTTTCTCCCCCTTATTGGTATGGAGTGGCCTCAACAAAAAACCTAGGCCACTAATATCTGACTTTGTACCCAACTCAAAGGAACTTCTGCGTATAAGTCAGTGTCTAAATAAAATCATGCACCTGACTTGGTAAACACGGGTAACATAAGGGTGTTTGTGATGTAGTGTACTTTTCTCTTATAGTTCTTACCAAATCAGGAAGACTGAACTTAAGAATGTGGAATGGGTCCGCTCCTGTCTTTCAGGGTCAGGTCCAAAGCGGGCTGCGCTCAGGGATCCGGCTCGCTCAGGGCAGCTACATCCGCATCACCGCGACGAAACCCATCCCGGTGCAGGTGGACGGCGAGCCGTGGATCCAAGTCCCCGGACAGATCATCATCTCCGCAGCGGGACCCAAGGTACAAGATCTATCAGATATCTTTAACCTTTGATAGATTATTTCAGTCGGTTATCAGATCAATACAAGTCAGCAAGTCCTAGTGATCTGGTTGAGAACTGAACAGAAATAGAGGTGGTTCTTTTTTTTTCAGGTCCACATGCTGAGGAAATCAAAGGTCAAGCAGAAGAAGCAATCCGGCAGTCTGAAGGAGGGAAGATCCGAGAGCCCGGCGCTGGGAGAGGGGGCAAACTGACAGAAAAGCCCAAACACACACACACACACACACACACACACACACACACTCTCACTCTCTCTCTCTTTCAGAAATCTGCTCAGTGCCTCCATTCAGTACCAAGTCTGCGTCCACCACTATGTTGGTGGAGTAACAATCAAATTCACTGGATCAGAGAAGTCTAAAAAAATAAATTAATTAAACAATGAATATATATATATATATATATATATATATATATATAAAGCCCAGTTTGTATTTAATAGCTTTAAAAAAACTTTAGATTTAACAATAAACTTAGGTTTACTATTTATTATAAAAAAGTACTATAAGACCAGACACAGACTAGACTAGACTCATGAAGTTAATGTAAGTAGCATCATTAATTTATTCAGTTTGTAATAAAATTTTTCTTTTAAAGCACTCAAAGACAGAATGAACTATCTTACTGGTGTTTATAGATGGTCTCAGTCTCTGGACTTATGTAACGAACAGCTCAGCATGATTTTTTATTATTTTTAAAAAAAATAATCTTTCACTTGTCTGGGTGTTTAAACTATATCCTAAAACTATTTATTGTAGCAAGTGAAAGTGCACTTGTGCCAAGCAACATGGCCAACAATAAGCATTGATTCTTATTAATATTACTGTAAATTGTATGTGCCGTAGCAAGCTCTTGTAGCTTACTTCACCACACACACTGCACCTACTGTTGCATTTCAATCAAAGAAACATCTCAGAACAATCTCAGACAATCATCTTGCACTCCTGTTCCTGTAGCTGTAGCATCTGCTGACTGACCACAATGTGTCACAATGTACTCGACATTCCAATCCGTTTTAACGTTAATGCTGTATTCCTTTTCTCATGTGAGAATGATCTATTTTGCCATAATCGATCTAACTCATAGTTATAGTTTTCAGGCATTCTCTGAGCTTGTAAATGTGCTTTTCTCCAGCTGATCCAGTTCCTCACGCTGACCTGAAGTCAGAGTTGTTGTTTTTTTTCTTACACGACAAACACCAGCCGATTCGATCTAGATCAGCATACGAGCGCTTAAATGTACACGAAGACTCCTGATTGGCTGCTGATAGTCATGTGGTAATGTCAAGTTTGAACATTTCTCATCGTCTTACGAGCATGAATAGTTTGTGTGTGCGCGTGTATAGACGATCTCTTGTACTAGAGTAACTTTTACAGGTTCTAATATTCTAGACAAATGTTTGCAAAGTTTGTAAACGTGCCCTACTGTAAAGTTGTACATACTTATCTTGGTGTAAGCATAATTCTATATTGTGTAATAATATACTGGATATATTCAGTGTATATACTGTAGGTTTTATATATATATATATATATATATATATATATATTCATGAATACTTACAGAATGTTGTACTGTATAGACGTACTTGATGTACAGTGACTGGTCAAGTCCTGTTCCGGTATACAATATTCAAAATCAAGCGTCGTAGCACACAAAGAAACGAGCGGATACCACTACCGCTTCACTAAAGCAGTGCTTGCTCTACATCTACCTCTGCTTCTGCTCTTTGTTCTGTCACTTTCACCTTGCATAAGTGTTAAAGATGCTGTGCCTTTGTTTTTAGTAGAATTGGGGATGTTCTGAATGCCAAATGACTTATCAATACTGAGTTATTATAGCTTGAAGCTTTTTTGGGGGAAGTACAGTACATTCCTATATTTCATTTGCGCAAATAGAGTATCAGCCTGTGTTACTTAAATGTATATAATATAGTCGTTCGGATGGGGCGGGGGATTGAATCATGTCCTTCAAAGATGATTATCAGTCATCATTACAAGCATTTACATGTCCAACATATAAAATATTAAGTCTAGCTGTCAAATACACATTGGAATGTATGAAAAAGAAACAAAATCATATTGCACTACTATAAACATCAAATTTGAATCTTGTAATAAGTAAAGGCTCTTAGCTTCACACTCAGAAATGACTATAGTGATTATATGGTAAATATATATATTTTTATTATTTCCCTACATTATCACAGTGATTCATGAATAATTCTGATCTGTGATGTCAATACCTCTTAAATGTGTATAATAACCCATCCTGTGTAGTTTACACACTTTTTCGGTTAGTCCGACAATCTTAAGATTCGCATTTTGCTTTCTGTCTCATTTCTCCCCTTATATGAAAGCAGTATCTAATCTCCAAAATCTACAATGTTGAATGTATCAGAGAGATCAGCGGTTTGGTTGGAAATGATCCAAGTCTTTTCCGTCCGACAAAATCAAAGTCGGTTCTGTTCTCCAAAATGGATCACTGCATACCTAGCAACAACCAGCATTCCACAGAGTCCGTATTTAACGACAAAAGCACCAGTCCTGTCTGGTATCGTGGTGGTTGATTGTGCGCTTTTAGACACTTTGTGGCGTTGTCCATGTGCTGCTCTTCCTCTTTATCCAGACTGCTCTGAGTTAATTTGGAAAAAAAAATTAATAAAATAATCATGATGTTCGTTGTAGAAATGTCCTGAATGGTTATATTTAATATTTGATGATTATTGTATTATAATGTACGTCTGTGTGTATATATACACCCACTTCCCCATGTAGTGCCTCATCCCCATCCAAGTGCTTTTAGAAACTCTGCAGTATTGAAGTACTGTGTGTGTCACCAGGCCCTTTGACCTTTTTACACTGATCTTGGTATCTTATGTACATAGGATTTTGAACATTTCTGATGTGTAAAAAAAAAAAAAAAGATCATGGATATCAAAGTTGTTGTGAAAGAATTATGGACCGGATGACCTTTTTTTTTTTTTTTTTTTTTTAATTGCCAGGTTTAAACAGCTATAATTTGGACATTGCTGTGTTTTAAGCACTTTAAAATATTGCTGAATTAAATTGCACATCCTGCCATTTTGTGCAGCTATAAAACTTTTAAAGGTTGTATACTGTAAGTTGGAGCTATAAAGTCTGATTCCAGGAATTGCTCCTGTAGAAAAATCTAATTCCCAAGGATATCTGTTCACGATGACCGTATAAGTCTTACGTTGACGCCTAAATGCTCAAGAAATGCTCAAAATCCTAAACAGTACCGTTTTAAGGTACTTTAAAAAAAAAAAATAATTTTATATGGTCAGTTTAAAAAGGCTAAAGATTTTAAAAAGAATTAAAGAACAGTGTTCCTGCCGCTCAAGCTGTTCTGCTGTCTCAGTGGATGTTGGGTATCGTCAAAGAATTGTGCTGTTTTAGATCTTTTTAGAGCTTCTGTGCCTCTACATAACTACACTCGTTCGGTTATGCGCCTGCTCTCATAACATCTAATGTGATCTAACAATTTTTGTACTGATACAAAATCAAAGGTTAACGTTCTAAGAGCTATAGTATACAGTAGATGTATATTTTTTTGAAGAGAAATGTTGATTTTAGCTGCCAAGAATATTGCACTGAGCATATTGTTGTACAATATTACAATATTCTGTGTCAAATGAATGTCAAATAATTATAAATGTATAGATAGATACATCAGTTGTGTAACACAAGAAAAGAAAATATAAATTTTGACTTTTTTGATACAACACTGGCCGATTTTGTCTTTTTTAAATGTGTACCTTTGTATGAAATGCTGTTTATATTATTGTTGATTTTTCTGTTACCTCTAACAGTATTGACCCTTGTTATAATTACCTGTGGATGTGGTCCTTTTGCTCATTGGCTGTCAGTATGGACCAAAATACTGCTTAGAAAATCTCCTTCTCTGCTCCTGGTTTTAATATCCTGATAAACTGACTGGCTAACTGGTTATCAGGTTCCTCTGACTATTGACTGATTCCAGCTCATTCACTGAACCCCCCCCCCCCCTCCCCAATTACTGCAGGAAGCCATCAATTTCCCCCTCATATGACGTTGCCTGATCCCCTTTATTTGACTAATGAAATTAACTGATCCCTTTCACTGAAATATTGAATCAACTGATCCCCCCCCCCTTAATTGGCTGCTAGTATCAATAAATTTACCTCTCAGTTGGCTGATGTTGCCTGATCCCCTTTATTTGACTAATGGAATTGACTGATCCCCTTCGATGAAAGATGGAATCGACTGATCCCTCTCATTGCCTCATAGAAATGACTTATCCACCTCATTGGCTGCAGGTATCGATTATTTTCCATTGATGGTATGGACTGATCCTCCTCAATTGGCTAATGGTATCGACTTATTCCCTTCATTAGGCTGATGGAATTGATCAATCCCCTCGTTGACTGCTGGTATCTATAAATTCAGCTGATTAGCTCATGATATTGGCTTATTATTGGTTAATACTGACTGATTCCCCTGTTGGCTGATTGATATTGACTCATTGGCTTCAGGTACCAGTCAATTTCCCCTGATTGGCTGCTGATATTAACAGAGCTACTAAATTTACTAAATCAACCCCCTCGTTGGCTTATGTCATTTACTCATCCTTCTCACTGGCTGTAGTTATAAATCAAGTCCCCTGATTGACTGATGGTATCCACCAATTCCCTCCTCTACCCATTTAAGGCAGGTTCCTTTGATTGACTAATTGGTTGTTGGTATTGATTTACAACTCCTTGGCTGCTGCTATTGAGTAATGGTTCCAGCATTGACTGATCCACCGTCCCAGACACCCCACCCCCAATCCCTGGCTGTAATAGCTGGTCTTTCCCAGCTGCCCAGATTTTCTGCTTGGATTTACCGATCCCTGTCATTGGTCTTGAATTTCTGGTGTTATCTAATCCACTCTGACTGGATGCTCATACTTAGTTTATTGCACAATGTTTTTTAAATAGTGCTTTATTTTCTTAAAAAAGGAATTAAATATATAAAATAACAATGCTTTGGGAAGCCAGTTATTCTAAGGATTCAATCCTTCATGGAATATACTGACACTACACCCAGCTGTGTGAAATAGTTTAAATGAGAAAACGATATATATTTTTAAAAAAAAGTTGATTAGACAAGAAATTTTACTATTGATTAAAACAATATACAAAGAAATTTATAATAATCTTTTGCTTTGAATCTTTTGGTCATTAAAAATATGCTCACGCTGAGGAATCTAGTTGCTGTACAACAGTGTTAGTTCATGATCAGTCCTAGTGTATTGTTACAATCAATATTGCTTTTGTGTGTTTTTTTTTTTTTTTTTAAGGAATAAGGCACTTAGTCTTGTAGAGTGAAAAGGTCAGCCCAGGTTAATGCTTCCAGCGAACATGGTGATGAGGAGGATGATGGCGAACCCGCTGAGGAGCCCAACGTTCTGAATGAAGAAGATCACCCAATTTGTCTTGCCGCTCTGCTGCTGCTCCTTAGCAATGGCGTTCATCTCGGGGAACTGAGAGAGAAAGTGAGACAGAAATATTACACATCTTCGTTGAGGATTTGAGCTTCTCATGTACAAGGTATAAAAATCCATAGACCGAAGATAAATTCTGAGTTCATTATATCATGTATGATGGAGATGGACAGCAGGGATGTATCAAATATCTCAGTGCTGATCTGAGAACAGTTCGTTTTACATCATAGGGATTATGATAATATGGTCAAAAAGAAACAATGCAGTGATTCAGGAACAGCACACTTAATTTTACATGTACACAGCTTTAGATAAGAACAAGCTGAGCATGCATTTTTTTTTATTTGTTGCATAAACTGGCTGACTGTAACTTTTCCCCTGAACTTGGATATAAGCCTGACTGTAATATCTTATCTCTGGATTATTACTGCATCCTGTTCGGGTGTAAATGGAGGAAACAATAAGGAGAAGGAGACCATAAATGCTTGTATACTGTATGTGTGAAGTACCAAATACAACCGTGTCCTCTGATGACCCAACATGCCATGCTACGTAATACACCAGGAAAACATTCAGTAAGCAGAATAAACAAACTTGACTAGGATTCAGATTTGAACAGTATTGTTATAGAAAGGTGTTATGTTAAAAGATGTTAGTCTGTGTATGCAAGCATTTTTGTCTATGGAGAGGAAAACGACCTCATCCTCAACAAAGACGAGACCAAAGAAATAATCATGGACTTCAGGAAGAAACCTCACCCCAAAGCGAATGAGGTGGAGAGGGGTGACAGTTACAGGTTTCTGAGCCTTCGTGTGACACAAAACCTGAGCCGGACTAAAAATACCACCGCTACAGTGAAAAGGCTATAGAGGACCATAACCCCTTCATCCAGGCCCAATAAGGACTTATCGAGGACATCCTCACATGTGGTATCCTTATGTTTCGGAAACACCACCCAATAAAACTGCATGACTGTCTCACCCCTGTAAGTTTATATCTCTGTCATGCAGAGACCTGCTGCTCTAACCAGTGTACAGTATCTGGTATTAAGTTCACTGTCCTTCACCTATTTATTATCAAGAACAACATGCAATATAAAAAGTGTGACATCAAATGTGCACTTAAACTTCATGACAAAGTGCAATTTGTAAATTTGAAGTGCAATAGTTCAATATCTGGGGATCATGTTATAGTGTCATACGCGATCATTGTTATGGTGTTGTAGCTTAAATCCTTCTATTTATTCTTGTATTATATGCTTATTTTACTTTATCAATATATTCTTATCACTGGCTCAGATAGTTTCTGCACAAAAAAAAATCCAATATACTTATACTGTCGGTATGTGTACAAATGGCGAATAAACTCTCTTTAATCTTGAATCTGTACAGTATGTGCGTCTCACCATATCAGCGAGGGCGATGTAGAGAAACATCCCTCCAGCCAGAGCAAATATGACGTTAGGTGCGAAAGTGCTGCCCACCAGGATCCCCAACACCAGGCCCAAGTAACATGACATGGCTGATAGCAAGTTGAACAGCGCAGCTTGGCGGATGCTCATCCCTGCGTTCAGTAGAATCACAAAGTCACCTGCAGGGGGAGACAGAGAGCAGGACATAAATCTGGGGCAGAAATACACCTTTTTTTTCTTCATAGAACTCTGCTGTTTGTTCTGTTGTTTATAGTTTTAGTTTGTTGAAATCTCACTGTTTGTATACAAACATGTCTATTAAGAAAGCCATGGAGAGAAATGTTTCATAACATTTCTAAACACATTCACCGGCCGCTTCATTAGGTACACCTGTTTATCTGCGCTTTGAGGCGAGTATGTAATCAGCCAATCACATGGCAGCAACTCGGTGCATTTAAGCAGGTGGACATGGTTAAGACATTTTGCCTTGTATCAGCTGTTCATGCTGGTGGTGCTGTAATGTTTTCTTGGCACATTTTGGGCCACTTAGTACCAATTAAGCATGGTTTAAATGCCACAGCCTACCTGAGCGTTGTTGCTGACCATGTGGCCATCACTTTATGACCACAGGACAACACGTCATGTCACAAAGCTAAATTAATCTTAAACTGAGCTCTTGACCAAGAGAAAGATTCACTGGACTCACGTGATCACCAGATCTCAATCGAATAGAGCCAGTTTGGGATGTGATGGAATGGAAGGTTCACATCATGGATGTACAGCTAACAAATCATGTTGAATCCAATATGAACCAAAATCTTAAAAGAATGTTGTCCTGAAGGCAAAATGGGATCCAGACCAATACTAGCAAGGTGTACCTAATGCAGTGGCCGATGAGTGTAATGACATGATAAGGGTACTTTGTTGCAAATGTAATGGTAAATAATATTTTCTTACATCTGGCTAGGGTTATAGTGATATTATATAACATATATTAAACTTAAACATGTGAAAGTTGTGGGATCAAATAAAATAAAGTATGAAGAAATTTTTCTTCCTCACTGAGTTCCTGTTTTTGGTTCAGTACAACTACAATTCCACATTTCTACGAAGCACAGAAAAGAAAATTAAACAGTCTGTGACCTCTGACCCGGCAGCAGGTCAACTGAGTGAGCAGCTGTTTGTTTTATACACACACTTTGGCAGGGGTTGAATCATTGCAGATGAACATTCACGTGAATCATTTGTGCATCTGAGCCTGTTCTTTGCGTTAACCCTTGCCTGACCAAGAGGTAACAGATATTGGAAAAGCGTTTGTGAAACCTGTGGTGGAGAGTTACTTGTTGTCTCTGTTTCTGTGTTTTTCCTCACCGAGCTCATGAGGGAACTCCTCACACACGATGGCGATGGAGGTGCTGAAGCCGGTGAGGACGGAGACGGTGAAGGACGCTCCGATGGCCAGACCGTCGATGAAGTTATGAAGAGCGTCGCTGAGCGTGATCATCCACGCCAGCGTCTTCACATGTGCCAGCTTCCCGCAGCAACCCTGAGATGGCGGCGTCTTCACAATCAGGGAAGATAAGAGAGAGAGAGATTTATACAGACACCTTATTTTAGCTAAAATGGTGAACTGTGGGGAGTCTTGGCTAATCTTTTGATGTCGACATGCAGTATGTATGATTGTAAACCGGTAGCTATAGACAGACTTTTTATTTGAACTAAACAGTGAGAAGGGGAAGGAAGCAAACTGCAGAGACAATACACACAGGGAAAAGCACATGACACCCCAGTTTCTCCTTTCCTGCTTTTGTTGTCAAAGCTGAGAAATCAAACTAAAAGACACACACTTTGACATATATAGGTTCTGTACAATAGTAACAGGGTAAAGTTGCGATTTTTGATATGTAGAGTGAGACAATTTAGATTACAGATGTTATCACGCATGCTGTTCAAGTCAAACTGGGACTTGTGGTGATATTCCTAGTGAACGAATGCATAAAAGGCGGCATGGTGGCTAAGTGATTAGCACTGTTGCCTTGCACCTCCAGGTCCTGATTTGATTCCCACGTTGGGTCTGTGTGCATGGATTTTACATGGCCTCCGGTTTCCTCCCACAGTACAAAAATTAGATTAGGCTAATTGGTGTTTTCCAAATTGTCCGTAGTTTGTGATTTGATGACTAGAGGTCGTACAAAATGGGAATAAATACAGTGGTCACCATTGGTCTCCACTGTCCCTATTTAGACTACAGAGGGTCCAAGATGGATGGATAGAAGACTTGAAGCACAGTACGGTGATTAGACTCTTAGCCACCGTAAAAGTTTTAGAGAAGGCCGTATGTTCGGGAATGATGATCCCGTATAAGATGGCTCGGAGCCCACTGTAGTCGTTCATGTGAACATATAGCGAGTGGAATGCCTGATAACTTGTCACCAAATTATGGAAGAGACACATCTGTCTGTGGGAACTGTACAGTACATACAATCGATCACCAACACCACTTGCACGTTACAGGAACTCGTCTGGAAGTTATTATCACATCCCCTCGTATAGTCTTGACCTTGCTTCAAGCCTATTCCACATGTTTGGGCCATTAAAGAAGTTCTCAGCAGTCATTCTTAGAAACTTTCTACCCTGGTGTTATCCAAGCACTAGTGAAACACTGGGATAAGTGCATTAGTGTAGCAGGGGATTATATAGAGAAATAAAGATATGTATAAGACGTTTTACACCAAAATGTTAATTATGACATTTGTATAAACGTTCTAAACCTGCTTTGACATTCTTTCACACCTACATAAATAGCTTATCATTACGAAATCTCAATATCTTCTCTAATCGCTTCTTATCTACACAATAACCCGGTCATGATGCCATAGTGAAGTATTATTCGTATGTTTTGTGTTTAAAAGCCCTGCGTGGTCGACGCCGGCGTTAAATCCCCGAACAGCTGTAACAATCTGGGCCAACAGAACAGCTGGGTGTCTCGCTGAGTCTGGACGAGAGGACAAGCTGTCCCTGACACACACACACACACACACACACACACACACACACACACACACACACCCCTACTGTAGAGCCAGCGCTTATGAACAGACTATAATTTCAAGGCAAAATCCTTGGTTTATCTGCAGTATTTTTTTTCCTTAAGAGATAAGTAAGTAATAAAACACCCTATGTCTGTTTAAGGAAAATCATCAATGACAGTTTGGTGTGCTGTGGCTCGAGACAAAACCGCGCCTTTTATTTTATTTTAGAAAAGCATTTTTTATTCCCATTACATTACAGATTTTTTTTGACAATTACAATCCTTTATTTATTAAAGAACAATCTTTTACAGTCATGCTCCTCGCCTCTTCCTGTCCGAGCCTTTGAGACTCAAACTAAAAAATTCATCCATATGTTTTCAGTGTGAGAAAGGACGAATGATGAATGCTGACATGACTTATCTATAAGTATACAGATTGATTGAGCAATTACTTAAACAAACATTTATCAAGTCTTGCTACTGATTATTTGTTTGAAAAATGACGACATCCGTCAAAGCAGCCAACATGACGACAGATAAAGTCAATAATCGTCTGAGTGTAGTATTCTCTCAAACCTGCACCTCTGTTCATTCTCGGGACTTTTAATTAAACGCACGCACACACAGAGACGTAGACATGTGTGCTTGACTCTCATTTAAGGACATCGCATGTGCCATGACATCATGCCATTTAACTCCATTGTGTTATTTTTAATCCACATCAAGAACTTGATATTTTGGGTATTATTATTATTATTATTATTATTATTATTATCATCATTATTATTCATAGATAATTTTTTAACAGATATGAAAATGTCGTACCTGCTCCACTGTAGCTTCTGAAGTCAAGCTGCTTTTTTCGCTGCTCGCGATGCTGAAGCTGGTGACGGTGATGACAGCTGCTCCGTTCTGCTGAGGAACCTCAGGAGGACTGAAATGACTGTGACCATGCTGGAGAACAAAAATGGAGATTAAGACACTCGGAAAACGTTCACTAAAATCAATATTAAATATGAGGCCTGTATATGTCTGTAATTAACAGGTGTAGTACTTTAAAGTGGTAAAAGCCAGATTTGGAACAAGACAAAAGGACCAACGTCCCTCGAGCTCAATCATCAACTAATACGAGGAGTGTTCAAGTCAAACCAGGACTTTTGATAGTGCAGTATAACAGAACACAGTTATGGGAGTAAAAAACCCCTTTATTTATAATCCCATGACACAGCGCTCATACGCTTATCCCAAAGTTTTGCCAGCGCTTGGATACCATCAAGACAGAAAGTTTTCGTATTACGCCAGAGCCTTGATCGGACGTCTGAAACGCTTCACGTCTGAAACGCCGGCCTCCCAGGAACCCCTTTAATGGCTCAACCATGTAGAAATAGCTTAGATCGAGGTTATGACTGTATGGGGGGCGTGGCAATAACTCTCACCGAGTTCCTGTAATGTGCAAGTGGTGAAGTGTGTACAGTTTGGACAGGCAGATACGTCTCTTCCACAAGTTTGCGACAAGTTATCAGTCGATGTTCCACTCGCTGAATGTTCTGCAGTGGGCTCTTAGGATTCATTCACAGACATACAGCCTTCTTTAAAAACGTTTTTTAAAATGGTCAAATGTTTTATTGCGACTAAGTCTCATGACCGTAGTCTGAAGTCCGGGTTTGACATGAACACCCCTCGTACATGGTGTACTTTTATCTTTTAATTCCATAAAATTTTAATAGAATTAAATGCTACAATGGTATAATATCGTTTCTTAACTTTTTTTTTTGTACCTCTTGGTCAGTTTTTAAGAGCATCTTTAGGACCTTCTCAGTAAAGAAGAGCAGATAAAATCCACCGAAGATCCCAATAGCATTCAGGATGTAGTTATCTTTTTTGGGGTCAAACCCCAGAGCCTGCATCATATACACACATTTTGTTATTACCTCTAAATAATTAAATAATAATAATTTGATTATGTTTGTACAAAAGCTTTTAAACACCTTTTACACATGCAAGCAAAAACAAACCTTCATGATATGCATTAATTATTGGAATCATGTATGCATTCTTTTTTTTAACAATAGTCTAACCTCAGGTATGAGCTGCAGCACAGCGTTGGAGAACAGTGTTCCGATGGCCAGCCCGATGAAGTACGTGAGCACCTTGGGGAAGTATGGTTTCTTGGTGAAGGGAATGAGGATGAGACCCAGGAGGGAGGCCAGGTTGATGATGGTAACAGCCAGGAATCCATAACCCCATACTGTGGACATATAGGGGTGAAAACATTTATACATTTTGCATGGAAAAGAAATTGTGATCCATAAGACAAGGTCAAGTTCATCTATTGCTCCATCTCCAATGTGGTTCAGCCCACATTGAAGATGTTTTTGGTAGTGGACAGGGGTCACATGGGCTCTCTGACCGGTTTGCAGGTATGCCATGTCTCTGGTTTACCAGTTTTCCTTTCTTGGAAACACTTTTGTTAGGTAGTACCCACTTCACATCAAGAACACCCCAGTCCTGCTGTTTTGGAGATGCTCTGACCTAGCCGTCTACACATCACAATTTCATCCTTTTTAAAGTTGCTCAGATCCTTAAACTCACCCATTTTTCCTGCTTCCAACACATCACCTTTGAGAACAGCTAAAGGTTTTAATATTATGGCTGACAGTGTGTCCAATTCAAGTTTAGTGTTTTTCGTTTTTTTGTGGTCAGCTGCTTGCGTTTTTCTGTATACTGTATAATAACTTCTGCTATTATATAGTATACAGTGGTAATTCTAATAAAACCATATCAGCTCATGATCGTATCAGCTGACAAGAGGAAGCTGTAAAGAGCCATATCAATCTACGGCTCATTAAACATTTAAGTACACTCTTGAAAGGTGCAGGAAATTGTGTGAGATTGTTTAGAGATCATAAAAATCGGTTGTTTTTCCCAGAACAAAAACACAACGTCTTATGCGAGACCTTAAACATGTGTTTAAACTGAATGCAGATGAAATATTAATTTATTTGGAAAGAATCAACGCAGATAGGCTAATTCAGTTCAAATTAGGGCATTATTAAGTTCTGTGTCTTTAGTCTGGTAAAATAGAAAAATGCATATAGTATTACGGCTAGAGCACTGCTAGCATTCTTTTTTTTTTTTTTTTTTTTACACTTTGGTCAGTGTTCATGAGTTGAACAAGTTTATTCAGAAACTGCTCCGTAGTATAACGGCTCGCGATCCCATTAACCTCAGTGAAGCCTTTATTGTGGGTACAGATATCCGCCTCAATAAAATAATCAGCGTCCGGATGAAACCAGTGCTGACGGTAGAATGGCCAGCAGAAAGTGTGGTGACGAGGGCAAGGTTCACTGATTAGGGTAAAACCATGAGCTTTGCACATTACAGCGAGGTCAAAGTAACCGCTGCAGGCGCTGCTGTATGAAGTGCACAGAATGAGGAGAAATTATTCAAAAGTTCAGTGCTAGTTTTTACATGAGCATGATGCAGTGGCGGCTACTGGTCTGTCAAATAGGGGAAGCTCATTTTCGGCCTCACTTTCACGGCTCATTTTCACTTGAA
>JAQMYJ010000008.1:24767928-24785274 GCA_030014305.1 Clarias laeviceps | reverse complement strand
TTTTGGACTGTGGGAGGAAACCCACCAAGCACGGGGAGAACATGCAAACTCCATGCACACAGAGACGGGAATCGAGCATGGCCGGGAATCGAACCCAGACCCTGGAGGTGCTAACCACTACACCACCGTGCCGCAACAAATAAAATTTGAATTAGAAAATTTGCCAGTGGTGAGATGCGCTGTAGGTGTGACAGAAGAGTTTAAGGTACAGTAGAGGTGGGTTTGCATCAAGAATCGGCTCTGAGCCCCTTATTGTTTGCTCTGGTGATGGACAGGATGACAGATGAGGTTAGACAGGAGTCTCCATGGACTGTGATGTTTACAGATGACATTGTGCTTTGTAGCTAGAGCAGGGAACAGCTAGAGCAAGAGGAGGTATGTGCTGGAAAGCAGAGGAATGAAGGTTTGCCACAGCAAGACAGAATATAAATAAAAAGTGTGTGAATGAGAGAAACCCAAATGGAAGAAGGTGCAGGACTTTAAGTACTTGGGGTCAACGGTCCAAAGCAGCGGAGAGTGTGGAAAGGAGGTGAAGAGGAGTGAACAGGCAGGTTGAAATGGATGGATAAATGTGTCAGGTGTGTTGTGTGATAAAAAAATATATATATCAGAGAAAATGAAAGGAAAGGTATTGAAGACAGTGGTGAGACCAGCGATGCTCTACGCCTTAGAGACTGTGGCACTGAAGAAAAGACAGGAGGCAGAGCTCTCTTTGGAGTTCTCTTTCTGAGTGACGAGGATGGATAGGATCAAGAACGAGTTAATTAGAGGGACAAAACCATGTTGGATGTTTTGGAGATAAAGTCAGAGAGGCCAGATTGGGATGGTTTGGACATGTTCAGAGGAGAGATTGTGAATATATTGATAGAAGGATGCTGAGGTTGGTTGGTCTAGAGGAAGACTAAAGTGGAGATTTATGGATGTAATGGGAGGACATGAAGTTAGTTGGTGTGAGAGAAGAGGATGCAGACAGGGTTCGAAGAAGGCAGATGATTCTTTGTCTTTCAGCTGTTCCCCTGAAAGGGAACAGCTGAAAGACAAAGAAGAAGAATTAAGATTTAAAGGCCTGGCAACCACAATCCACAATATAATTTAAACATTCTCACAATTTGCAAAGTTTTTGTATCTTTTTACTCTCTAGTTCCATCACATTAAACCTCACTTTGAAAGAGAAAAAAAAAGGTTTAAAACATAGCTTTGGGACCGAAATCAAGCAAAGCTCTGTCGCCCACTGGTGGTGGAAATCAAAAGCAACATCTTAAAAAGGGGCGGGGTTACGTTCTTCTTTTTTTTTAACGTAACGTCCGGTGAAGTGTTATTTTCTGTATCTCTAACACATTTTGCATCCGCATAATTTCCGGTTGTAATCTGATTGAATAAAAGGGCCTCCGGCGTAAGTAGGTAGTTTTGGTGCCTGACTCAAATTATTTTCTTTTAACGTAGACAAGAAAACTGAACACTTAAATTTGATAATACAATTAATGATACGCTGCATGAAATAGCGCGTTAAAAAAATCGCTAGCTTGTTAGATAACAGAGCTAAAGCTTATTTATAAATATTTAAAATTGTCGTATTTAGGTGAAGTTAGACGGGCTACGAGTTAAACCTTCACGCCGTTCAAAAATAAATTAAATATTTAAAAGTTTTTTAATTATTATTTAGAAAGGTATCACTTAATATCGTATTCTTAGTACTTTATACTCGTAATATCTTAATATTTCACACCTGTTTATGATTTTCGTTTCGCATTTCAAACAGGCATTGTGTGTAGCCACCCAAAGGGGTCTTTAGGATGCAGGATGTGCACAAGGAGCGCGATGTGGCGCAACACCGGTGCACAGTTCCAATGAGCACAGTTATGGCAGCGCACTTTTACCTGGAATTCGCCCTTTACCATGAGCACTAAACTCTACCGTTAAAAATCTCCACTTAAGTCGGAGGTACCTGTTTGTATTCATTAGATGTCGGGTGTTATTTTTTCACTGATATGTATTTCTATCTTTATTTTACTTGTGATAGTTCACGGAAATGGAAGTGACAGCTGAAGGACTGGTGTAAAGTTAATGTTGGTAATTTCGGTCTTTTTAAAAAATAGTAATAAATTGAACTAAAACATAATGAGGAGTAGAATTTGTTCTTTTGTGTTGTCTGTCATTGTTGCATTTAACTTCGAAATTTCCTAAATCATAAAAGCCTCCATGCACATGCAGTTAGAGTGCACGAGACACTGATGACAAATTAAAGGAAAAGTGTTGCCTCATGTAGGGGGCACTTATTTATTATCCTTATTATTCTCTGGTATGCGAATGTCCCAGGAATATTCCACAAATATTCCCTTCTGATCGCTTCTTTCTCATTCATTTGTTTAGATGCCCCTTCCTCGGTGATGGCGGTGAGCCGGCTCGATGTGCTCTACCGAAGGCTCCTCCTCACCAAACTCTTCATCCAAGGATGGGGAAAGCCAGAGGAACTGAAACGGTGTGGTGCTTATTAACAAAAATCTCTAAACAAATGACGAACAATGCATCTTAACCGCATGACGATGCACACAGAGTATGCATTTCTTATTTTGGTTCTTATCATAATAACATTATCATGTTGAATCTTGTTCTTTCTTTCTTCACAGAATATTTGAGTTTAGGAAAATCATCGGCGATCGGGAAAAATGTAAGAACCTCGTACCACGGGACTATCCGGTCTCCATCGACAAGGTGTGTTTCGTCTTAAAGGAGGAATTCAACATGAACTAGGTTGTTGAATTCCTTGTAGGTTGCATGGTGGTGTAGTTGTTGGCAATGAACAGCTGAATGTGGGTCCAGACACGTCTCTGCGTAAAGTCAGCATTATATTCTGTGTTTGTGTGACATTTTCTTGTGCGACTGCTCTCAGGTGGAGGATCACTCGGACTGCAGAATTCACAGCGGCCATTTCATTTCCCCGCTCGAACACCTGGTCCCGGGCATCTTGCCAGCAGAATCAGTGAGAGCCAGGTAGCGACGGCAGTCACATGGCGACCCCAAAGAAAGACTTTGTTTTATGGTCGTTATTCAGTAGATTAGAAGATGCCATAAACTTCTTTTTCTTATAGCTTTCAGTTTATAGTGCCTAAAAAATGGAGGCAGCACAGGCCGGTGTGTATCCATTTGGCAGGAACAGGAGATCATGTGAGTTATTATTATTATTTCTATTATATTTAATATGTCAAAATACTTGACTACGTCAATAATGAAATTAAAAAGCAATAAAACATAAAAATGATATATGTACATCCTATGAGCAATAATGATAAGATTAATATAATTCATTAAAAAAAAATTAGGAAAATTATGAGAGTAAGTGTAAACAAAACCATATACTGTAATGTGGGGACAAATACAAGAGGTGTTCAAGTCAAACCGGGACTTGTGATGAAATTTCTGGTAAATGAAGGCGTAAAAGTGATTGACATTTACAGAAGATTTGAAGCACAGTACAGTGATGAGACTCCTAGTCGCAGTAAAACAACTGAATGGTGCAAACGTGAATGACGATCCTGGCTGAGGTCCCTCAGAGCCCACTGGAGTCGTTCCTGTGACATTCAGCAACTGGGACACCTGATCCTTGCAAATCAACATCGCTAACTTGCGGAAGAGAAGAGACGCAAATGTACACACAATCATTCATGACAACCACTTGCACATTACAGGAACCTCGGCTGGGAGTCGAATGTACAGTCCTGACCTCGCTCCAAGTCATTTCCACATGTTTGGGCCATTAAAGGGGTTCCTGGGAGGCCAGCACGAAGCTTCAGTAGGCAGTCCGATCACGGCTCTGGTGTACTGAGAAAACTGTCTACCTTGAAGGTTTCCAAACATTAGTGAAACACTGGGATAAGTGCATTAGTGTATCAGGGGATTTTATAGAGAAATAAAGGGAGTTTTTACTCTCAGAACTGTGTTCGGTGATTCTGTACAATCAAAAGTCCTGCTTTGACTTGAACACCCTTGTTCAAGTAAAAAAAAAAAAATCTGAAATCGTACTGACATTAAAACAAAACAAAAAAAAAAAACGAGTTTTTTTGAAAAAGAAACTTAAAACAAGTATTTGTATAAAAAATATATATTTTTAAAAAGTAGAAAATAAAACAGAAGGAATTAAATTACGTTTGGAAAAAATATTTTAAAAGATGTAAAAGTAAAGATTGAGAATATTTAGAAAATAATGTTGGGGAAAATTAAATAATAAAACAAAAGTCTGGGGAAAAAACTTTGAAACAGAAAGAAAAAAAGTTAAATATTGTTTGGAAAAAAAGAATGTAAAAAAAAAAAAAAAAGACAAGAAAGTTAAAAAAATAAACGGATTCATTTAAAATTTTCGTTTTATCTCTCAGATGGCAAAACCAATTCTGGATCTTTTGTGTGTGTGTTTGCAGTTTTTCTGGAGGAGGCGCATCCTCATGGCCAGACCCATGATCAGAGAGGCGGGAATGGCGTCCCTGCTGCTGGAAAACCCGTATTATATCCTTTACGTATCACAGTGTGTGTGTTCTGAAGATCTCAGTCTTTATCAGCTTCCTTGACTCTGAGCTGCACATGGATACAGAAAACCTAAAGACCAGAAGTGAGTTCTTTATAGCCAGTTTGTGATTGTAAGATGTCATTGCTACAGTATTATCATCATCATGAGCGTCTGGTGTTTATGATGTTGCTCTGTGTGTGTGTTCGAAGGCGGTCCAGTCTGAAGAACGTATCGGACCTGTTTGTGATGGGCGGAGCTCTCATCGTGGAGTCGGCTGCTCTCCTGCACTGGTTAGAGAGGGAGGGCTTTTGGCCCCTGGGCATGACCGGGATCTCCATGGGAGGCCATGTGGGTCCCTCTTACAATCAGATACTCTACTGGCGCTTACTGATACATTAGTGTATCATCAGTACATTAAAATATTCTCTCACCCTGTCTTGATGTGACGATCTTAACCTACTGTACGATTTTTCTGTAACAGTGTATGACTGAATATTTTGGGATCTGATCCTGTTTGTCGCTATAACTGACAAAATTAAGATGCCGTTTAGGATCATAACGCATGACCGTGATTATTCTAATGAATATGCTTACTGACATTAGTGTTTCTTGTTTTTTTTAACCCAGATGGCATCTTTAGCTGTAACCAACTGGCCCAAGCCAATTCCTCTGATCCCTTGTCTTTCCTGGACCACTGCGTCGAGTGTTTTCACCACTGTACGGCTTCCTCTCTTTCTTTATATTAAGTCCGCTCGCTGTGTGTTCAGGTCTCACCCAGTCAACTCTGTCCTTCCACAGGGAGTGTTAAGCAGGGCTGTGAACTGGAGGGAACTTGAGAAGCAGTACGCCACACACACCGCCTACGAGGACGAGATCGTCCACATGCTGGAGTACTGCGGGGTGAGAGGACGTCCAGGTTAGATATCCTAGGCCAGTTTTGTCTCTTTTTTAGCATCCCAATCGAAATGTGTATTTCCTCCGATTCTCGCGTCTAGACGGACTCTTTCCGGATGGGCCAGGACTTTGTACGCGACGCCCCAGGCAGCTTCGACAAACTCTCAAACATGTCCCTGTCTCCTGAGCTCCTGTTGCAGCATAGGGACGCCCGGGATGGTTTGGAGCGCATGCTGTCGTCCTCTATCGGAGGCAGTCGGACGCACGTCGGCGCACTTCACGGCAGGACCGCGAGTCACAGTGTGGGCCAATATCGCTCGCTGCAGCGGGAGTCACTCTGCTTCATGAAGGGGGTGATGGATGAGTGCACACACATCGCCAACTTCTCAGGTGAGGAGAGGAAGCAGAGGATGAGATGAGGCGTTATTATTATTATTATTATTATTATTATCATCATCGTCTGGAATGTCTTTGTATAGGTCTTTATTCACCCAGAGCTTTAAAAATGTTTCTTTAAGAATTTTTTTCGTGTTATTTACTTTAATTTAACTAACATTATACCCCCTCTGTATGACTATTCATCCACACTGCCATCATTCTGACCATTTTTCTGCCCTTTTCACTCCTCTGTCTGAACCTTATATCTTCTCCTCCACTCCTCTGTCTGTCTGTCTGCCTGTCTGTCTGTCTGTCCCTGCCCTGCTGTGCAACCCTTTAAATTTCCTCACACCTTCACAGTCAAATCTTCTGCCCCAAAGACACACTGCCTAACTCTCGATCTGTCCACCGTTCACGTCTCTGTCTGCTGTTCTGCCCCAGACATTCTACATGATCCTTTACTCCTCAGCCTGTTTGCCCTCTGACACTGACACACAGTGACTATCAATGGTGACTATAATGGTGACATACAAATACCTGGGGGTGCAGCTGGACGACAAACTGGACTGGACCGCTAACACAGATGCTCTGTACAGACCTGCACATTATGCACAAATACACTGACTTTGCACAATAATATGCACAGGAGCTTTTACCTTTTTTTTTATTTTTTTTATATATATATATATATATATATATATAGGATTATTTTTCCCTTATTTGTCTTATTTTCTAGATGTCTATATATATGTGTCTAGATATATTTTCTAGATGTTTTCTAGAACTATCTAGAAAAATATAAGTGGACTGCTGGATCTTGTGAATTTCCCCATGGGGATTCAATTCAATTCAATTTTATTTATATAGCGCTTTTAACAATGATCACTGTCTCAAAGCAGCTTCACAAAAATGAAAGAAATTATTATTTTTTCAATTTCAATAAAAAAAATTTTTTTAATAATAATAATACTACTAATAATAATAAATTGTGTATGTGTGAGAAAAATGTGTCTAGATAATAATGAGATGAATGAAATGTCAGTGGCAAGGAAAAACTCCCTGAGATGGCATTAGGAAGAAACCTTGAGAGGAACCATGATGAATAAAGTATCTGTCTATCACACTATCTGACCTCTCTACATGCCCTTGTGCCTGACCCTATACCCGGCTTTGACTCTGTCTCTGATATTCTACCTCTCTGAGACACTGTCTGCTATGTCTTATTGACATTCTCAGTGCCCCTTCCTACAGTTTTGATTATTGTCCTACCCCTAGTCCCACCTCTAACTCTCTCTTTTCCTCTGTAATCTGTAACTTTCATGCTCATTTCTGACCTTTTTCCAAACGTTCGGTGCTTTCTTTACCTCTTGGTTTGCTCCTCTTTTACCTGTCAAATTGTCTTACTAATCCAAGTCTGATCTTTTAACTGCTTTTCTACCATTCTTTGACCTTGCATTCACCTCTTTCTGACAATTGACCTGCCCTTTTACGCTCTTTGACCGTAATCCCCCTGAACCCCTCTGAACTTAGACTGTATTTTTGCCCTCTTTCTCACTTCTCATCTTTCACTTCTACGTCTGATCTTTTCTCTCCGTCTCCGATGTGGTTTCCGGCCTGCAGTTTGCCCCTGTACCCCTCTATGTGATGCTCTCTCTGCCCCTGCGTTTTCTCCGCAGTGCCGGTCGATCCCGGTCTGATCATCGTCGTCCAGGCTAAAGAGGACGCCTACGTGCCTCGCTCTGGCGTGCGCAGCCTGCAGGAGGTCTGGCCTGGCTGTGAGGTTCGCTACCTGAACGGGGGTCACGTTACGGCCTATCTGTTTAAACAGGCGGTGTTCAGGTGGGTACAAAATTAGGTCTTAAAAATGCTTTATTTCACTTTAACCTCAGTTGGTAACCAATAATTAGAAAATTTTATGTATTATTAAACAACAGGTTGTACTTTTTAATCAATTTATAATTGCTTTATAAAGGCAAGTTAGTTCTCCTCACCAGCCTCAGTTCTTTTTCTCTCTATTGAAATCTTAATTTTATAAAATCTTTTATATATTTCTTTTAACATGATCTTCGCTAGCAATTGTATAATGTACACGTTTTGTTTTCTCTCACTTAAATCTGCAGACGGGCCATTTACGATGCCTTCGAGCGGTTTGTTCAGAAGTATCCCTTATTATTATAGCCACGGATCCTCCGCCGTGTTGTTCCAACATCTACAACAACACACCAGGACTCCGAACGGATCTTGAACCTAAACCTCTCAACGCCATGGTGCTACTGAAGACATTTACACATCATTATTACAGTATAAAGTGTATAGACATTTCTGAACTATATTTTTAACATCATGCCTTCAGAACCAAAGCCAAACTGGATTTCATCCACGCCGTCTATAATTATTATTTTTATTAAACTATTATTATTATTTTTTAAACATCCTCAGCCATATGTTTGAACTCCAGATACATTTATTAATCACAGTTCACTGCCAATATGAAAACGCATCGTGCATCATGTTATAAATCATCCTTTATGATTAAAAATTAAAGTATTAGAATTTACAAAGGTGTTATTTTTATTAATTTTTTATTCCTTAAAATTTCCTAAATCTAATAAAACCTTTTTCAACCCCTTACATTTCTGTATCTCAACTCTGGAAAAAAAAAAAAAAAAACACACTTTGACGACCACTTTGACCGTATTGCTGTTTATCGTACATTTAAAAGAGACAACATTTTAGCTTTATACAGAGGTTACATCTTAAATGAAATTAATCTGATAATAAGTCCTGAGATTTTCTCCTAAATCTCCTGAGAGTAGAAGCTACTTTTATTTTTTATACACTACCAGTCGCCTGTTAGACACGCCTTCTAACTCCATGGACATTCTTAATTTTTATGTTTTTCTATACTGTAAAAAATACTGAAGGCATCCAAAATACACAATAGTCTCTTTTGAACAGTTGATATTGAGATGCATCTGCTACTTTTGCTCTGTAAAGCTTCATAACCGCTTATCGAGGTGCTTGATGGGTTTTGCAAATGCACTTGACAATACTGTTCTTGCAAGAACTGTTCCAGAACAGCTGACCTTCCTGTCTTAAAATAATAACTGACTGTTGTTGTTACTTAATCACCTAATTTCATGTTATTTCATAGTTTTGAAAAAATATTATTAGTGTTATCCTAGAATGTAGAAAATAAATCCAAACTTGTGTTCAAACTTTTGACTGGTACTGTGTAGAGCTACTTTTATTTTACATGATTTATTGTTCAGACAAATTAGTCTGAAAATGGCTACAAAAGAACTACATGAAAGAACTGATTAATCTGTTTGTGTTTGTAAGAGAGAGAAGGAGAGAGAGAGATATTGGGAATGGCTATGGGGCTGTTGAGTGTGTGCACACAGACAAACAACTCCACACAACATTTTTGTTACAGTATTGTACAGTAACATTTTGTCCTTGAGAAAACTCCTCAGGCACGACAATAACGTGTGACTAGATAACATGTTCCGTTTCAAGAAAAGAAAAAAAAGACTAAATTTGTAGTTTTGAATTTGTTACATGAAGAAACTTTATTCCTCAATGTTTTCTGACTGAGAGTCAGACAATGTCTATTTGTATATGTACATATACATATATTTTTTAATTAGTGATGTTGATTTTTTTGGTTTATTTTTTTTTTTGCCATCATAATAAAATATATATTTTTTATAATAAATGTAACCTGACACGCTCAGTATAGCACTATTTTCTGAGGCATGCTGTTATACAAAAATAATGCACAACTCCTGACCAATCAGAATTGAGCATTCATCACTTGTGTTTAAATGAATTTTAACATTTGCGAATGAACAGCTGATAACATAAGTGGGAAAAAAAACAAGACTCATCTCATACATTCCTGGCAATGTTAAAAAATATATATATATATATATATATATATATATATTTCAACTGCACTTACCCTGTTAATTCCATAATTAGTAAAGTATGTAGACATTGTGGGTTTATGTACATTCTGTAACTAATGGGAGAATGTATGCTTCATCTTTTTTTTTTTTTTTTTTTAACTTGTTTTTTTTTGTGGTACAATCTTTTTGGTGGCAAATTCAAAAAAATTTTTTTTTATTTT
Source organism: Clarias laeviceps (assembly GCA_030014305.1). Lineage (NCBI taxonomy): Eukaryota > Metazoa > Chordata > Actinopteri > Siluriformes > Clariidae > Clarias > Clarias laeviceps. The sequence continues at coordinate 24,775,372 of JAQMYJ010000008.1, read as the reverse complement.
TTATTCATGAATCTTATATTTTCACTTTAAAGGATATAATTATTTTTTTCTGCTGCAGTAACAATTTTAAAAAAATTAAAATTTTTATATTTTAATGGCCAAATTCTACATTTATGAATGTAAATTTTTTAAATAACATTGCCTAAAAACTATCGCCTTTCCTCTGTGAAATCCAAAACCTCTTATTTTATAGAAAACCACAATTTTTTGTAATTGTTATTCTTGTAATTATAATTTTTTTAAATTGTCATTGAAAAGCATAAGGTCTCTGGAATATCTTGTGCATGTTTACGGGCGATGCATGTACATGAAAATTACATGCAGTATTATAACCCATCATCATCATCATTATACCACTTTATCCTGTTTACAGGGTCATGGGGAGCCTGGAGCCTATCCCAGGAGACTAAGGCAGGGTACACCCTTAATCTGGTGCCAATCCATTGCAGGGCACACACACACTGATTCACCAATTAGCCTAACCTGCATGTCTTTGGACTGCAGGAGGAAACCCACCAAGCATAGGAAGAACATGCGAACCCCATGCACACATACACGAGGCAGGATTCGAACCCCGGAACCTACATGTGCAAGGCAACGGTGCTAATCTCTAAGCCACTGTGCCATCAGCATTACACCGATATTTTAATTTTATGTCCATAATTCTTTGTCACCTTTTTAAAAGTATTCTACTAATGTAATGTCTGATCAAAGACAATCAAATCTAAATCACATTATAAAAGCACCCTGGTGAAGTGGTTTGCCCACAGTCAATATGGCGGCCGTGTTGTTTTTAAATAGCGCCGAAGCTCTTCCGCCCTCAGTGTGCGCGTATGACCTTTGACCGCGCGCAAGCGTGCCATCATGCCAGCCCAGTCCGCCATATTGACTGTTGTCTTTTGCCTTGAGAAGAAGATAAGCGAGAACATTTGCGGCGCTTGGAAAAAAAGGGGGAAAAAAACCCACATTTTTTTATAAACCCCAAATAGCTTTTCAGTCAAGCTCGTAAACCAGCGCAAGTCCGTGCCGAGGGGAATTTATCGAAATGGCCAGGAAGAAGAGCAAGCAGGTCGGAGTTGGGAATAAAGAGCAGAGTTTGTCGAAGAGTCCCGGCGGAGGAGGAGATGCAGGAGCTGCAGCCAGGAGCGCTCAGGTAGCGTTAGCTCACCCTGCTAACCAGGCTAACTCTAATCAGGGGCTGAATTACTCCAAACGCCCTCGTGTTGGATTTATAGCGCACTATGTGGGGCGTAGAATGCGTTATTAACCCTCATGTGTAGTGATTCCGGAGCTGGTGAGGATGCGAGGGCTGCTCCGCTCCATCGCTGATCACCACAGAGATTTTCTTATTGTGACTATTTTAAATGTATACACAATTCAATACAGATTGCATGCGTTTCGGATGTACCACGTTTCATGATGTGTATGCTTTAAGTCATAAAATGCTCTATAGTTTGCACTTACAGATTAGATTCGGGCGGAGCACCTTACCTGCTGCGAACCTGCAGTAAATAAATTGTGAAAACTATACATATACTAAAATATGACCTTTTCAATTATTTAAAAAAACCAGAAATTTAGTTTCCCAGCGATTTAAATGATGGGTTTATTCATAACGGCCTTAACGTTATTTTCTTTCCTCCGCACCCGCATTTGTACAAATCCCGCCTTCCGCTCTTGTTCGTGACCTACCCCAAAGCAACCTGCTGATTCGATCGCAGGCACGTCTGATTGACGGATCGAGGCGAACTAACCAATCGCAACAGAGCATACGGAAAATCGTTGGAATACGGGTAGGAATTGTAATAAAATGACTATCCGAAGCTAGCGTCCTCAAGTCAGTTTGTTCCTCAACTAAATTATTATCAATAGTAATTATTTGCTGCAAGAATTAAAGCGAGCTTTTCATTTTAATGAAGGATGTGTGTGTGTTTATTGTGCATCCGTGATGTACTTTCAGTTTCGTTCTAGCACACAATGTGACAGTCGTAACAGAAATGAACAAGGGCAGTGAGGGGAAAAGTCTGCGCGCGTTCACGTGCTGCAAGGCTCTCCAGGACGCGCGCAAAGGAAAAAAATAAACTTTCAAGCAAATTAAAGGTCAGGTATTTGTGATGCACGGGGTGACACAGGTGTTGTTTTTTTTTTTTTTTTGGTTGATCATGTGTATGTTCACGGTTTCTGTCAGAAGTTAGGGTTTTGTTTTGTGCTTATCTGACGTCACATGGGGACACTAATTGGTAGACATTTAAAACAAGAAACATCCTCAGGTGTTTATTCTGAGCACAGCTTCCTTTTCCCCGGGGAAAAAGAACAGGGACTTAATTGTGGTGTAAATGTAGACAGGTGGGCGTGTCCACCCCAAAACGACCCATGTGTTTTTACAGCTCTTCTCTTTAGACGGACACATCAGGGGACGATTGCTTTCGGATTTTTCCGAGTGTTTCCGAGAACACCTGACCCCAAAGTCTGGCTCATTTTCATCACTATCGGGTCCCAGAGTACTCTTGAAAAGGTGTGCGCACGGATTGAATCGGGTGTGGAAGCCAATCATACCTGAACACGGAAGTAGATCGTTGTTTATACGTGACTCATCAGTGCCGTCTGTCTCCTCTGAAATCTCAGTTGGCATCTAGCACCCCAATCTCATCCCCCCTTAGCTGTAGCTGATGCAGTCAGAAGGCACTCTGATGCAGCAAGAAGCGTTGCTCTTGATAATTTTTCCTAATCATATTAGGTTACACGTGTGCAGATCCTAATGCCTGCGTGCTATTATTACCTGCAAATGGAGTGTGCGGTCAACTCGCTGCCGCTCCTCACGCTGCTCCTCACGCCGCTCCTCACGCCGCTCCAATGTTTCGTCAGCCCGTACTTCTGTCTGTCGTATGCGCTGCCTACTGTTACATTCGGGGAGGAGCGTCCGTGACATGCACACAGCATGGCTTAAAAGTTGATGATGGCGCTGCCTACTGTGACATTTTGTGAGGAACGCTTGTGACAGAACTACCTGTGCAAACACCACAAACACTGTCCACTGGCCACGAAGGATTTCTGTTTCTATATATGTACTGTATATATAGATAAATAGATGGCATGAAGGTTAACATTCTCGTTCTCTTTTTCTCTTGTCTTTAATGGCCCCTCACAAACCAAGTTGGTGCACCTGCTGTATCAGAGGGTGTAAATACACACCTGTACCCGAGTACAGAGAGTAAAAAAAACAAAAACACGATGTATGGGGACGGGGGAGCAGTCGTTCCTTCGAACCTAATGTGAAAACTCCCTCAGTCTTGTGGCAGCACGTGCTGGTGTTAATCGTTAGCACACAAAGAGTATTTAGCGTTCAAGTATTGTTTTGAACTCCCATCCAGGAGCTGGAGACAGGGTGAACAAGTGCATCCTCAGTAAAAAAAAAAAAAGTCTCACATAGGCTGCACAAGCTTTTAGTAAACGCAGAGATTTTATACCTGATATTGTGCAGAGATTTATTAGATGTCAGATGGCGTCTCCAGTGTCAGCGCTTTTTAACAGCAAAAAGAGAACAACTTCATGATGCTCAGTGACTGTTGCTATTAGTCACAATGAATGGATAAATGTGTTGGTACTTATTTTTCCTATAGTTAGTTTATTATTTTCCTATAACAGCATGTACCTGTTTTATTCTTCACTAAATTTTCATTTGCATTTCTGTGCATTTATGATTGTTGCCTACGGGTCGATGCTCATCATTTCCCTGTGAATTGTAAAATCTTTTTTTTTTTTTTTGTAAATTTTGTGTGTTAGACTGTTAAAGTGAAAAGTGCATACGTCTGACCAAATTCCTTCCCTCCCCGCAGTCGGTGCACACGTGCTGCTTGCTGTGCCATCGGGAGTTTAACGACTGGGGCTCGGGCCTTGCCAACGGGCTCCCAAGCCACGGCTCGAAGCTAGCTGACGCCGTCCCAGCGCTCTCGCAGGCCCTGCTGAGGGAGGCACCCGGGCGCAAGCTGGCAGACGCCGTGCCGTCGCTGTCGCAGTCGCTGCTGGGCGAGGTGCCGCTGTGGATCTGCCAGAGCTGCCGGAAGAGCGTGGAGGAAGAGGAGCGGAGGGCGGTGCATGACCAAAGCATGCCGGTGAGTAGGGAGGTGGAGATGATGAGCGTTACGGTTCTGGTACAAAGTGGTTCATTAAAGCACTGACTGTGGAAGTGTGACCCATGACCCCGCTGTGTGGTCGCAGAGTGATGAACAGATGATCATTTACAGCAGTAAATGTAAACCTAAAGCAAGTAAAGCTCTCAAAAAGTATACTTTGTTTTTTTTCCCCTTGGTCTTGGGGTAAATTTTGTCAGGAAGCTTCTTGAATAACTCTCAAACTGGTTTCCACGTGTGTAACGTAAAACATGTTTTCTCACGGTGCCGTGATGCGATTTACAGATTCTACCACGCTCCTGTGCTGAGGAGGAAAAACCAGTTGTGCTTGTCGTGTCGCATGTCGACAGGAGTCTTGTGTTCAATTAAAACACCCGATTTTACCCAGTGCTTCACCGTAATTAATTAATTAAGATTAAGATCGAGATTAGTTCATTTTTAAATCATTGCAATTGTTACATTTCTTTCACTTTATATCGCGGCGCCATCAAACACGCGGTTGGAAAGTGCTTGATGGATTTCCTGTAAATGCAGATCCGACAGAAATTCATGCTGCACGATTTCATCAAAAAAATCACATCACAAGTATTTTGACATGTATCACGATCGCGATTTAAACTACATCATGTAATTATTAAATGTAGCGAATGTACACTGAAAGGTATTTATCTTGGCAACCGTCAAATAACGGCGCAAATTATCTCATTAAGAGGATTAGGATAGCAGATGTCAGTTGTAATGAAATATAATAGAAGTAGTAAAATTGACACAGTGCTATAATAATGTTGTTGGTCTTTCGGCTGCTCCCGGCAAGGGGTCGCCACAGCGGAATATCCGGTCCGCACCACAACTTGGCACAGGTTTTACGCCGGATGCCCTTCCTGACGCAACCCTCCCATTTTTTATCCGGGCTTGGGACCGGCACTGCATCCAGTGGCTGGGGTTTGGGCACTGGCTGGGAATCGAACCCGGGCCTCCAATTTATAAATCAAATATACTCCTATATTTATGGATACACCAACCTGTTATTTTTGCTCAAAGATTGCTTTAGATAATTGAATTGAATTCAATTTGATTTTATTTGCATAGAGATTTTAACAATACCCATTGTTGCAAAGCACCTTTACAGAATCCAAAAGAAATCATAGAAATTAGTATGAAATGTTTGAGAAAATATGTAGAAATCAAAATGATCAGATTGTCCCTGATAAGCGAAGGTGACAGTGGCGAGGAGAAAAAAAACTCCCTGAGAAACCTTGAAGAAACCTAGAAAGGAACCAGACTCAACAGGGAACAGGAAACCCATCCTTATTTGGGTGATAACGGGTAGCAGGGATAGATAGGATAGATACCGGATAGATACTTTTATATTAATAACCTGGTGATTCAGTACATTCAGGTCATCAGCTGACTTCATCTTATTGCCACATAACGTTGCTGAGTCTAGACCTGATCAACCCCAGATCATAACACTGTCTCCAGAGGCTTGTACAGTGGACACTATGCATGATGTGTGCATCGCTTCATGTGCTTCCCTTCCTACCCTGACACGCCCATCACTCTGGAATAGGGTGAATCTGGACTCATCAGACCACATGACCTTTTTCCATCACTCCAAAGTCCAGTCTTTAAACTCTGCTGGATCAATTTCAAGCCTTTTTTCAAGCTAATCAACCAATCCTGTGGCAACAGTGTAGTGTGTAGAAGGAAGCAAATACTGTATGGGAAAAGCATTAGAAAAAAAAATATTGTAATCAGGTGGAAAACGTGATCTTATCGATTGTTGATGCGAGGTGCACTGGTTTGAGTGTTTCCATAAATGCTGGTCTACTGGGATTTCCACACATAGCAATATCTAGGATTTACCTCAAATAGTGCAGGGAAGGAAAACATAGAGTGAGTCACTGTTCTGTGTATGGAAATGTCTTGTTAGTGAGAGAGGTCAACCAATAATTGCCCGGCTGGTTCGAGCTGAGAGAAAACCTACAGTAACTCAGATAAACACTTTGTCCAACTGTGGTGAGCAGAAAGACATCTCAGGATTTCTTGAACCTTGAGGTGGAAGATCTACAGCATAAAACCAAAACTAGACGGCTGAAAACTGGGAAATCAAAGGCTGGTCTGATGAATCTTGATTTCTATTGAGGCACAAAAGATATGAGGGGCAACAGTCCATCATGGTAGAGTCGGTCTAATAGAGTGGGGAATATTTTCCTCACACACTGTGGCTCAAACAATCATCACAGCCCATTCACAGAGTATTCTTGTTTACCATGTGCATGCCTTAGTGGCTACAACTGACCCATCATTTAATGGCTACTAACAGCATGATACTGCATCATGCCACAAAGCAAAACTGGTCTACAACTGGTTTCATGCACATAAGAACGAGTTCATCAGGGCCTTCCCAGTCACCGGATCTGAATCCATTAGAACACTAGAACATGAGTTTCACAGCATGAAAGTATGCCTTTTTTTTTTTTTTTTTTAATGCAATCATGTCTACATGGTTTAGTACCTCAAGAGATGTTTCCAATATCATGTTGAATCCATGTGATGAAAAATTGAAGTTTTGAAAGCAAAGTTTGGCATTAACCAGCATTAATAAAACATTCCTTTAAAAATTTATACGAAAAAAAAAAAAGTTTCATTAAACCTACAGCACAATGCAGTAAAAACAAGCTGTACACTTTAGAAGGATTAAATCAAAACCAATAAAAATGCCTGATATTATATTGACCATTTTACAGGTTTTAATATGTGCAAAAGGCATGTGTTAAATGTCATTTTTGTCAGCTTGCCTTTGAAAACATCAGTGTTACGTGTCAACACTGAGTGTTCCTGCTGATAAAGCATTCCCAGCATGCCAGTCGTATTATAGTGGTAAGGCGTCAATCTTTTAGTGGGTAGAGATTTTTCTTTCTTTTTTTTTTGTTTTTTTTTTTGTTTGACATAAATCCTTTGAAATGACACATCAATTTTGCTCTGGCTGCCGAGGTCGGGTTGTTAAATAAAGGTATATTGAAAACACAAATGCCAAAGTATTAATAATGTATTTACATCAATGCTTCCATATTCTACTGTTTCTTTAGCAAGTTAACCCAGGTCCCAGCGGTCCACAAAAGTGTGTGTGTGTGTGTGTGTGTGTGTTTGTGTTAATGCCCCAGTTGAAATACCCTTTAGCTCAGTGGCGGCTACTGGTCTGTCAAATAGGGGAAGCTCATTTTCGACCTCACATTCACGGCTCATTTTCACTTGAATGCGAGCACCTTCATTTATTGCATGCTCAACCCTGATCCTTCCCATGCAACTTA
>JAQMYJ010000008.1:24706918-24744045 GCA_030014305.1 Clarias laeviceps | reverse complement strand
CCCCAGTATTGTTGTAGAATGTAGAAAATAAATCACTAAACAAAAACAAAGAAATTTGCAAGTGACCCCAAACTTTTCAACGGTAGTGTACTGTATATATATCTCACACACACACACACACACACACACACACACACACACAGATATCACTAAATATATTTCTACTGTTTAGTGATATCTGTTTGCCAGGACAACTGCATTTAATCATACCACTGAGCAAATTATAAAAAATAAATAAATAAAAAAAATAAAAAAAGCAGACAGTAATCATGAGGCTAGTGCAAAAAAAACAAAACCCCACACAGTCCCATCCTCCTTTTCTCTACAACTATGCCCTCTTTGTAGCTGCATAGTGCAATCTTTATCAGGATGTGTCTAGGGCATTATTTTAATTTCCCCAAATTAACCGAATTCTAAAAAAGAGCGTGGTGCAATTATACTCTTGCATTTCTGCAATGCAATGGTGTGTTATTATGCAAGATTTGTGTCATAGTGTTTGCAAATGGAAGGTGGGGATTTGGGGGAAAGTCGTGTTTGCAGTCTTGCGTTTTTGATTTATAATTATTTCAGTGAATATCAAGTTGGCTAATGGAGTGGGTGTGTGACCGACGTTTGTGACGATAATTTCTTTTTCATATTTGCATTAAGTTTGCTTCATGCTTCATGTAAACTTCATGCTCTTCTCACTGATCAGCATAATATTAACACATTGCTGATCAGTTATACACGTGTAATCCGGTGACAGAATCAGGGGTAGACGAAGTTCACTCATCCCCATGGGAACCAAAAACTAGCCCTTCTGGTCCAATCCCACAGAAAAGTCAATGCATGACACACATGCATAGAACATATTAAGGGAAGTACACATCATTTCTAGAGAAGAAGCTTCTCAGGAATCATAGCTTCCTTAGAAACATGTTATACTTAGTTATATGTATGAAAGTATAAAGTAAGTGTGTTTGTTTTATTCATTCATTCTTTTATTAATTCTTTATACTTTTAGGGTCAGAGACAGACGCTGCTATTCAGCGCCACGATGCCCAAGAAGATCCAGAACTTCGCCAAAAGCGCCCTGGTGAAACCAATCACTATCAACGTGGGCCGAGCCGGAGCCGCCAGCTTAGACGTCATTCAGGTGAATGCTTAGAAACAAAGTCATAAATCATGTATTAGAGAGAGAGAGAGAGAGAGAGAGAAATAGTAGGACACATCTTGAAAAGTCGCATGAGTTAATGATTTCACTGACTGCACTCGGAGAGGAAACTTAATTCTTGCGATGTCATGACAGGATGGAGAAGCAGTCAGACAAGAGGGTTCATAAACATTGATAAAGTGGGTTGTCATTGCTGTAGCAGTGTTTCAACACGGTTTCATATGTTGCATTATTTTTCCACAGGAAGTAGAATATGTCAAAGAGGAAGCTAAAATGGTGTACCTCCTTGAGTGCTTACAGAAGACCCCACCTCCTGTATGTACCACATACTTTCTCACACATTTAATCAAAACGTTCCCTTACCATCCCTATTTATTTATTTTTTATTGTTTGAGCTCCTTTTTCACTTCTGTGCAGAATGAGTATGTGCACCCATCGTCCACCGTATTGCGCTGTTAAGAAAAAATATGTTAGAGGTGAAGAGGTTGAGTTAATGTTCACACCTTTTTTCAGTTTAAACCTATACAGTTTGTTTGGGTGAGTCAGTGTCTCAGATTCAGCCTCAATGTTCTCAAGTTTTTTTTGTTTGTTTGTTTTTTTTTTTGCTCACCACAGTTGTTAAAGAGATAATATATACTTCCTGTCAGCTCAGAACGCCCTGGTCAAGCTTCTTTGATGTTAAGATGTTACAGGGTTCAGACCCCCTGAGCAAAGGATGTTTTTTTTTTTTTTTTTATTATTTTTTTTTTTTTACACGGTTCTGTCTCAACTGGTTTGTGTAAAAATACCATGAGATCCACAGTTTCTGAAATCATCAAACCCCCAGACGTCTAATCGTAGCGTACTAACATTGCAACATGCCTTATTTTGTACAATCTGCTCTCTCACAGGTGTTAATATTTGCTGAGAAGAAAGCAGACGTGGACGCCATTCACGAGTACCTGCTTCTCAAAGGCGTGGAGGCCGTGGCGATCCACGGTGGCAAAGGTAACACGCCATCTAACATACCGAACTGAGATCCTGGATATTATTGGATTGATTTAAGAGTTAGCATACTGCAAGCATTTAGTTTCCCCTATTAACTGGCCCCATTGTATCACCCAAAATTTCCCTTGTAGTGTAAAAGGTTTTTCGCTTTGGAGTTGTAAGTGAGGGCGGAGCTAAATTCTGGGCTAAAAATATGTAAAAGCACAGCCTGAATATGCTTTCAATCCAAAAAATCATGACTGTAGGCTTAGAAACCCTGAAATCTTACAAACCACAGCTTTAATGGTTGAAGAGGTTCCTGACTGTAGTGCTAATCTTCCCGTTCTTCAGACCAAGAGGAAAGAACAAAAGCCATCGAGGCCTTCAAGGAAGGGAAGAAAGATGTTTTGGTGGCCACGGATGTAGCTTCCAAGGGTTTGGATTTCCCTGCCATTCAACATGTAATTAACTATGACATGCCTGAAGAGATCGAGAACTACGGTAAGAACATAGGAAAGGAAGGAAGAAATGAAAGAAAAAAAATAACCCACCATGGTTGCGTTGTCTGTAACAGACTTCTTTGTGGCTGCGTTATATCTAAAGATTATTTCCTGATAAAATAAATGACTGACAACGTTCATACCGCAGTCTGTCTTGAAAAAATTATACCTTGCATAATTGAATGCTTATTGATTTCTGTAAATTGTTCTCTGACAGTCCACAGAATTGGTAGAACAGGTCGATCGGGCAAAACAGGAATAGCCACAACGTTCATCAACAAGGGATGTGGTAAGTCTAAAATCTTTTTTTAAATCGTACACCAATACAACAAAAATAAACCTGCCGGTCATACAAGCATCATGATTTGATGTGAGGAAACCTTGCACAGTATCTGTACTAAATAATCTAAAACATGTGAGAAGTATTGGAAGTAAACCTTTAGGATGTAAGTGTGAATTCTGATCCTTTGCCTTCACCACTGCAGAGGAATCAGTACTGATGGATCTGAAGGCCTTGCTGGTTGAAGCCAAGCAGAAAGTTCCACCGGTTCTGCAGGTGCTCCAGACCGGAGACGAAGCCATGCTGGATATCGGAGGTGAGCATTTCTTATCATTTCATTTCCGCATTTTGATTTTAGTTTGGATCGGTCCTATAAAAACCACCTACACACAAGTTTACTGAATGTTTTGCTTCTCAAGCACTGCTACTAAGTATGCTGTATGAAACCAACCGTTGTTTTCTCCTCTGTTTCTCCCCAGGAGAGAGAGGCTGTGCGTTCTGCGGTGGTCTTGGTCATCGTATCACCGAGTGTCCCAAGCTGGAGGCCATGCAGACCAAGCAGGTCACCAACATCAGCCGCAGGGACTGTCTGGCCAACAGCTCCATGGACTTTTAAGACTCTGGAAGAAGAGCGACGTCACCTTACTGCATGTGGGCAAACTGGGGTTTTTGTGGCAAGGTGTATTTGTATAATGTGTTACATATACATTATGTACAAATGTTTTTAATAAATATATGTAACAATTTATATCATGTGTTACATATATAATTGTTATAATGTATATTTTTCCCTTTTGATTGTATCTGTATTTTGATTTAACTGTTGTTGTTATTGTTAGTCTCCCGTTGTCGTTGACGGGTCGCCACCTCGGACCAACCGATCCGCACAACAACTTGGCACAGGTTTTACGCCGGATGCCACCCTCCCATTTTATCCGGGACTTGGGACCGGCACTGCATCCATTGGCTGGGGTTTGGACACCCGGTGGGAATCGAACCCAGGCCTTCCGCATGTTATGTGAGAAACCTACCACTGAGCCACCAATGCCCGCCGTATTTTTGATTTAACTACACACCAAAAATGACAGTTTTATTTTAAAAACTGTTTGTGTTTTACTTTTTATTTATAATTTTTTTTTTCTGTATTCATTGAGGAACGTATTGAGTGCAGGAATATTTTTGATATTGTAGAATACTACTGATGCAAAATGTCATTAAAGCAGTCATATGCAAAATTGACTTTTCAGTAATATTTAGACTTTCACATGGGTCTCCAGTGTGCATGTACAAACAAACAACCAGAAGAAATAAACACTTCCTTGCCCCCCACCCCCACCCCCCCTCCTTTTTTTCTTTAAATCTATTTTGTATTTTTGTATTAGTTGGGACTTAAACAAGCCAGTTCAATTTCCCCCCTAATGTGACCTCATTTAAGAAGACACACTCCATTGGCTTGTTGCTCAGCTCTGCTGTCCTCTGGTGAAGCAGGGCTCAGGGGAAGCTCATTTACATAGATGCTGAAACGGCACATTTCCAAGAGGCGTGAAATAGATAAAATACAACAGATGAACAGACACACTTTGTGGAAACTCTGAGGCCAAGTTTAACTTGTTGAAAAATGGTCAAATATGTAACTGTTAAAGTAAAGCACTTTCAAAAGTTCATGTTCAAAAGTTACTTTGTGTAAAAACATAAAATTCGTCTGATCATGGCGGGTCTTAGGCTTATACATCCTTAGATGGGCAACAGCATATAACTTTTTCATTGTGCAGGTTTTTATTTAACGAAAAAAGTAAGTACCCCATGTAGTGGTTAGCAGTGTCGCCTTGCACCTCCAGGATCCGGGTTCGATTCCCAGCCAGGCTCAATTCCCGTCTCTGTTAGCATGGAGTTTGCATCTTCTCCCCGTGCTTGGTGGGTTTTCTCCGGGTTCTCCGGTTTCCTCCCACAGTCCAAAGCTATGCAGGTTAGGCTAACTGGCGTTCCCAAATTGCCTGTAGTGTGGGAATGTGTGTGTGTGCCCTGCGATGAATTGGCACCCAGTCCAGGGTGTACCCTGCCTTGTGCCCTAAGTCTCCTGGGACACAGGATAAAGCAGTACAGTACAATGAATGAATGAGTGACTGTATACTAATCACCTGTATACGTAGTACTGTAGTTAATTTCACAAGATGAATGTAATGTTTTTGTGGTGTTCATTAATTTCATTGAGTTATCAAAAATATCACCAAGTATATACAGTATATTTTTCCCCCAAATATAAAACGATGATGCACCAATAGCACTGACATACTGAAAACCCCGCCTCTTCCATTATCTTACTTTACTAATGCTTTGGCTTCAGCTCCTTATCTCTGTTCTTCTTGACACTGATACGGGGTCCTTGCTTTCTGTCAAGGTAAACAGAGAATGTTTCATTAAGTTGATTAATGTTACTTAACACCTACAGGGGCATTTTAGTGTAGTTTCTCCCAAGTCTCAGGATCGAAATGGGATTGGAGATGGTGACGCTAACGGTGTATAACAATAAAACATGGAGTACAAAGAGTCATCGTTGAACCTGCAGTGATTCTGGCATCGTCATAATTTTAGGAGAAAACAAAGAACATATCCAGGATTTCAACTTGGAATGGCAGGAACCGTAGCATTAGGCATTATAAGGTTTATACTTCTATATTTTCAACATACAAACATATTAGCTGGTTAAATCTATAAGAATGTACAGTTTTTTGTTGTTGTTGAGAATATTAGTATACACTGCTCATCACTGTTACTCTGACTTTCCATTGCTGGTTTAAATTGTACGCACAATTAACTTGATGAAAATTGTGGGATTGAAACAGTGAGAGTTCAAGATGAAAAAAAAAAGAAATCAACAAAGAAAGACGAGCATATCTGTCTAGTCCTGTTGCAACATCTTTACTATGCAAAGACTACAAAACACCTCCTATTACTCTTGTATAAGATCTCTGTTTAGTGCGAAATAACACTATTAAAATAGAATTGTACTTCTGACATATGTGTGAAAAAAATAATCTTCAAGACACATCTGACATGTGGCAGATTTATGCCTGTTTTTTTTCCGTTCTAATTTTACACTTTACATTAAACTGTTAATCTTCATACTGTGTTGCCAGTTTATTAGGTACACTTTTTATTTTTTATTTTTTTTTATTGATCGTCTAGTCTGTGTCAGTGGACCTTTAGAATGCAATACAACGTCACAGCAAGGTATTTAAAGATGTGTGTGAACTCCTAAGTGTGGTTCTGTAACCAGACGTCCGTTGACATTTATAGAAGGAGTCTAAAGTGTCAGTACTTTGGAACAGGCCAGTGGAATTTACACTTTGAAGTTTTTCTACATCATGACCAAGTCAAGAGTGGGTAAAAAAAAAAAAAAGTCATAACAGGAACTAAGCTGTTTTACAGACATGCATCATTTTGTACGTGTTTAACTCCAAAGCACATTTTTAAACCTTACATCTCTTTGTGTAATCTATACTGGATTACAACTGATGAGCAAAATGATTAGTAGATTTATATATACAGATCAAGGTAAAAGGTATCTGACATTTTAGTGACCTATAGCAGTATGATGCAAAACATAACTTTGACACCTCTTTCTGTTACTCGATAGTAATAAACTGTATATCTGTCTATGATTGACATGCTGCTTACGAACGCTCCTGGTGGCACATGGCGCAATGTGCATGAGGAAATTCATACGAATCTTCTGTCTGCTGGTTGCTGATAGACTCTTCAGTTCCCCTCAGGTTTAACGTAAGAATTCACGCTAAAGGATTTGCTCTGAAGCTGCACGATGGATTTATTAGAGAAAGAAGGCTCTATGTTTTTACAAGGAGTCAAATTTGGAAAGGTGAGTCTTTAATTAAACCCTTTTTTACTCTGTTTGATGTACGACTAGTTAATCTGATGGGTAGTGATTATTAATGTGAAAGTCTATCTTCTGTTTTAATCATGTCCTCATCTTTACTGATTCCAATCCAAAAATCATTATATAATAATAATAATAATTTAATGATGAAAGTAAGTTTTTTTTCCCACTACTTTTGTTCATCATAACTTCAGTTTATATTTTAAATACCTTAAATCATATTATTTCTGCATTAAAGTCTGGATACTCGATCATACTTGATACTTCTACTAAAAAAGTACTTTTTATCCTTATCTAAGTTGACTTAATATAGTTACCTGGATGACACATTGATCCTTGTGAAATATCTGGGATACACCACAAAAGGAACCAAATTTCCTAAAGATCGCAGGAAGAAGAAATCTATATTTATATTCTCTTTATTCCCTCAAATATTTTCAATGATTTTATGATATGATAAAAAATACGGACATGATACACAAATTACAGTCTCAACATGTAACAACGAAATCCAACTAAGAAACATCCGCTGGACATCTCAAATGACATGCTTTTGACGCCATATTTATAGATACTGCACACTTCTGGTACAGACACCCCTGTGGTTAGCACAGACAGATGTGCTTGTTTTTTTTTTTTTTTTTTTTCCTCCCCCATCCAAAAAATCACCACCATTAAAACGCTGCTAAATGATTCATAACGAATTGTGGGAACTTGTGAGCGTGGAGATAATATTAACACGCTGCATTATTGACGCACACAGCTGTTTAGGCACTGAGATGTCTCGGGATGCACAATGGTGTTTAAAGGTTATGAATCATGCATGTGAGACCGAGGCAGCTCGGAGTCTCAGCTTCTCACATCTGGCACTTAACTGGGCTCGGAGTAAAAATATGGAAGCAAGCAGTTTTGGTCGTGCTCAGAGTTTAATTACATCAGAAAGAACTTCGTTTTTTTTTCCTTCTAGAGATCAGCGATGACACGTACGATGACCAGCAATGACACGTACTGTGAAAAGTACCTAATGATAAATTAAGACACAATCTCTGGCCACTTCATGTGTCTCGCTGGTAATGTTGCTCGTCCGCTGTTGAATATTTCTGGTTTATACTGCTATAAAGATGGAGGAGCTTTCTTGACCAAACACCACATCAAAAAAAATGTTTTTCTCCATTTGCAAGAAACAGCATTCAATTAAAAGGGGATGATGCCGATTAAGGATGTAAAACATCCACAAACTCAGCTTATCTCCTGTGATCGCTTCATTCTAGCAGCTATAAACAGTCCTTCCCTCTCCTTTGAATATGTACAGTCAAGTAGGTAAGTACATATGCTGAAACTGACCAATCAGAAGGGAGAATTATCGTGCTTTATAATTTATAATCCTGGAACAAAAACAAAACAAAAAAAAGGACAAAAAGCATAACGTCGCCACCTTTCCATGTCTCTGTCCTGTGTGTCCCTGCGTGATGAACAGAAGATCTGGAGGAAGATCTGGGTGATGGTGTTTAAACCCAGCCAGGTGGGAATCGGTCGCATCGAGATGTACGACATACGGGAAGGTGCGGGCGTCTCCGCGAAGCTCGCCATCCTGAAGAAGGCCGAGAAGCGCGTGATCCGGCTTTCGGAGTGCCTCAGCGTGACGCCGGCTCTGAGTGAAAGCTGCCCGGCAGGATGCACCGCTTTTTACCTCAACACAGCTCAGCGCATCTACACGCTGGCAGCGCCGACGCATGAGGAGTGGGTGTCTGCCCTGTGCTCTCTGGCATTTCAGGTAAACTCACACGTAGTGAAGAAAAAAAACAAGCCTGTTAAAACTGTCTTACAATGTTATGTGTTAATTCGGGCCAGAAATTTGCTGCATTCATGCAGTGGTAAGAAAATCGATGTGATGATTATACTGTAGATTCATGCAGCCCATCATGTCATGCTTACCAAGTCTGTTTTGCAAACAAATCCGTTACACATTGTTAGCGGTAATTAAGTACAGTAAGTGTGTTACATTTGAAGGTGTAAAGAATTCAGATTCTTTAGTCGTTTTATTATTTAAAAAAAAAAAAAAAAATTTCTAAAATCTCAAAAAATGATTTGCACCCACAATGTCTTTTGGAGAAGTAGATTAAAAATACATTCTGACCAAGCAGAGTACAATCTATCTGACTTTTCGGTGTGTGTGTGTGTGTGTGCAACCAATTTGATCATGCAACTGATTTACGATATAATGCACGCACCACCGTAAAATGCTCACTTTTAAGCTGTTGATAGCTTTTAGCTCATCTGCTGTACGAACTGTATGAACAGGCCCCGCCTACTTTCAGAAGATGCTACTCGATTGACACTTCAGATAACCAATCGGAGTTATAATTACGCTCGAGAGGAAAATGACTTCATACCGTCTTCTTGAATTACTTGTTTTAGTTCGATCGTTTTGTCCTTGAACAAGCGCTGACACTGACACTTGCTCCTCTCACTGCTAACTGACATATACGAAATGCCCAAAATATCTCAGAGTAGCAGCTCTGTTCTGTTGTCACTGCTATGTCTATACGGAGAAAGCAGGTGTGCTATAAATGAATGCTACCCATCACTCTCTTCTACCCACGGTTAACTCGCACGCACATACCAACATTATGTCAAGTCTTGTGGCTTTAACGCTCTGCCCATTCATTTATGCTACTACTCCGAGCGACTCATACTGTAGGTGTATATTTAGTAGTGAAATTTTTTTTTTTTTCCATTTGTGTGTTTTATTGCACATTTCATTTAATTTGACTGAGTAGTTGAACAGTGACGGATAACGTTCAATCAGCTTGTCAAAAATTGCTACCAGTGTTAAAGCGGCATGGATTTTACTTGGATAACGCTAAAAACACGCCACAAAATGCTACCAGTATGCCAGGAAATTACCTCAGATAAAACCGTACTATATTTTCGTAGTGCTGCAACCATTTAAAACTATAGGTCAATATATTGAGAAAGTAGCAGAGACTGATGTAAATATAAATTTCTGCTACTGGTAGGAAATTCTGACAGGGTAGGGAAAAAAAATGATAGAACTGCTTTGAAACGCTGCCCAAATCACATGATCACAATAGGCGCATACTATTGGATAGTGACCCAAAATTTACAAATGGATGAACTTCTACTGTAGTTTTTGTAGTAAAAAAAGTAATTTCTTCCCCATGACGTCAATTTGCTTGCCTGTCATGTCAAAAATGTATTTATAAAAGTAAAAACACGCAAGATATGGTGGTTACATATAGTATCTAGTAAATACAGCGTATTCAAACCAGATCATTTTAATACACTAATGCACTCATTCTATTACACTATTATTAATTATTTAACAATCACATCAAGTTTTTTGTGAGATTTCTATTCAACTGGTGCTTTATGTTTTCCATCACAAGAAACTATTGCATTTTGTATTTTCTAAAGAGAGGAAAGAGGTGTGGTTGGTGAGAAAATGACTGAGAAAAAGAACCCTTAACAACTGAAACTTTCATAGATATTTCGATAACATTAAATTATAACAATAAACGGATCTGAGTGTGTCATCCTTAAATAAACGTCATCCCGGGTCACGCCATGCCGTCATTCATTTGACATCTTCCTGTAACATCACGTCTTGCATTCGGTTTTCTGTTCCCACTATACTATTCGGTGCAACTAATCGTCAAGAGTAGAGGATTATTTGAAACACAGCCCTCGGCATGAATGGCATTTAACAACCTCTCCAAAAATAAGTACACTGAAAAGCTTAATCTGATAATAAAGCAGCAGATGATTTTATAGCTCATTCGAGCACATTGAACTCTGCTGGAAATATTCATCTGTGCTGGCGTTTAGTTCTTGTGTGATAACTGAACCTGCAGAATGAGGAAGTTACTGATAAACCTCGCCTTGTCTTTGCATCTCACTCTGTTGCTTGCACAACATCTTTTCTGGTGAGGTGTGAAAAAGAGGAATTGTGTGTATAGACCGTTTTGTAACACCTACTGTATATATATATTGTCTTAGGGGAACGATGCAGGTGGCGAGGTCAGGAGAACGCAGGGTGAGGGTTTCGGTGATGATGCTCCCATGACGGAAAACGACATCTACTCCTCTTTGGGTCCAGGTGAAATGGAACTTCTTGTTTATTTGCTGCTTTATCATTTTCTGCCTTGTGCACAGGACTAGTTTTTAAGCATGTATGTGCATTCTGCTCTCCGGCCTCAACGGGGCCCCCCCCCCCCCCCCATTTCTGAGTTGGAGGTAGACCTCAAATATTGATTGTGATCAATGTCTTGCAAGAGGATGTGTCCTAACAGGAAATACGCTAATGCCAAATCTATACTTTGATACAATTAGTAAAGTAGAATTGGTGACATCTAGATGTTTATACACTACCCAGCCAAGAATACGTCACACAGACTAATATTATATACAATATATACAGTATCTCACAAAAGTGAGTGCACCAAAACCCCAACCACTGTATTATGTTATTATATGTTGTTAAATGAAAATTGGATCAACTTTAGAGTAGACAATGTGCAGCTTATATAGCAGTACAGATTTACTGTCCTCTACCAATAACTCAACATACAGAGTTTATTGTCTAAATGACTGGCAATGAAAATAAGTACCCCTTAAGTGAACATATCAAAACTGTGTCCGAAGTTTCAATATTGCGTGTGAGCACCATTGTTATCTGGCACAACCTCAATCTTTCTGGGCTTGGAATTCATAGTTGCACATGTTGTTGCTGGGATCCTCTTCCGCTCCTCTATAATGAGATCGCGGAGCTGCTGGATGTCAGACACACGGCACTTCGCCACCTTCCACTTGAGGACGGCCCACAGGTGCTCAATAGGGTTCAGGTCTGCTGACAAACATGACACAGATGAACATGTGACTTTGCATGTACTGTAGCTGTTATCACTTAGGGGGTACTCACTTTGGTTGCCATCTATTCTGACAATAATGGCTGTATGTTGAGTTATTTTCAGAGGACAATGAAAATCTATACTGTTATACAAGCTGCACATTGACTAGTAAAATATATCCAAGTTTTATTTGTATAGTATTTGAGATGATATACTGAAGTTAGAGGGGTGTATATATACTATACACAAAGCTTGTGCAATGTAACAACATTTCCATCCAAAGGCGCATAATTTTTTCTCAAATTTTGTATTGATGGAAGAGTTGGACCGCTGCGCAAAGCCCAAAGTTTCTCAATGAATTTAATATAATCAGATGGTGACATTTGGTGTAATAGTAATAATATTTTAGATGGTGGCGCAATTGAGCATAACCATCACCTACCTGAATATTTTAGGGAAGTTGGGAATATTTTGAAAGAACTAGAAAAAAAGTGCCGTAAACCAGGCTTAGGATCGAAGTAGGGAGCCAGAACCTCTTAGAGTTCCCCTCACAATTCTATTCCAAGCTGATCTTTCCATGTGGAAAATGCTTTACTCTATTGACAAGAGTTTGCAGAGTTATACATCCTCTCATTCTGCATACAGGTCAGTTCCAGGTGAAGGTGGCAACCTCCGAGGCCTCCATCCGCTGCTGCTTGTTCGGAGCATACCTGCTGTCTCCTGAGAAAGAGAACCTATGCTTGCTGGACATGAAGACAGGCCATGCCGTGTTCTCCTGGCCGTATCGCTTTCTCCGCAGATTTGGCCTGGTCAAGGTATGTATACTGTATAGACTGTGTTAACAAGACTCCATGGCCTACACAAACCTTTACTCACAACTCTGATAGACACACAAGCCTAAGAGAAATCAAGAATATCACATTGTGAAAATCCCATGGCTTTGTTTTACAAAGTCTGGTTACATTTAAATGTATTCAGAAATGTTTTCAGTGAATTTTAAACCTAATTACCAAGCTAAAAAAGTAAAAACTTCTACTTCTACTCTTACAGCCCACACTTTGGAAAACATTGGCCTACTGCATATGGAATCATTTTGAACATTTCCTTTAACAAGTTCCATAAATTAAGAATGCAGACTTAACCCTTCTTACTTTTCACCCCTCGACCCCTGTTCTTCAATTCAACAAAGGCCTTACTCTTTATTGTCAAACCTTTTACAGGAAGGGATAACAATCGAGGCAGGTCGCCGCTGCCAAACAGGAGAGGGCGTCTTCATTTTCCTCTCCAAGAAGGGGCCACAGATCTATCAGGCTATCGAGGAGGCCATCATGCATCAAAGTGTGCAAGACCTGCTGTCCCAAGCTACCGCTCTGCCACAAGAGAACACGGTCCAACTGCCAGCGCAGACAGCCAGTCCGGCATCTCCCAAAAATTCCTCGGCCATTTCCCGAAGAAACCTCGCTCTTCCTGCTCTTCCTGGTCCAAAACCCACTGCCAGAAGCCCTCAACCTGGATGTGATCAAGCAGTGTATGCCAAGGTGAAGCCTCAGCCCAAACCAAGAAATATACCAGCACCTCCACCACTGCCTGTACCCAAACTCATAACTGAAACAGAGGCAAATCCAAATGTTATGGACCTTACTGACAAAGAACATGATTACGAGTCATGTGAATGGAACCAGAAAGCCCAGTCAAGACAAGACAGTTCCGACAGTCAGTTGTACAGCACAGTCAGACCTATTCTCCATGTCAGAAGAAAATCTGACGCAAATACCGTCCAAGAGCAAACAAAAAGTAGCCAGCAGACATCAGAAGTCTTGGTCAACTTCAAACAAATTCTGTCAGATGTTCTCTTCAAGGACAAGACCAGGATCTCGCCAACTCCTACACCCAAACCATATGAAGACAACTCAGATTTGCTGAATGAGCCAGATTACTATGAGATCCGGAAATGAACGCACCACTGTTAAAAGAAGGATTGAACTAACATTGATTTGATTTCTCAGCTGTTGTAAAGCTCTGTACCAAGAATACTATCAATTAATTTCTCTGGAACTTAAGAGTATGATGGAGCTTGAAATGGTGTAGACTGATGATCGATAAAACACTATTGTGACTGAATTATCCTGATAAAGTCTCTGGCTACCAGACAGCCTGGGACAGGATTGTACCATCATCAGAAGGTGTTTATCACCTGATAAATTGCCTTTTTTTTGCGGTACTAAAGAATTGGCACCCCATCTCTGCTAGCATTTCTTGCTTCCACTTTTGCTGGCAAGCATACTTGCTGTGTTGCTCTTCACCTTGTTCTAGAGAGAAATAACTGAGCCAAGAACATTTTAATGTACAATAAGTTACACGTCTAAAGACGATCAACATTTTCTGTAGTATCTAAATAACTATGCTAATTATCTATTAACTATCAGCCCACATGAGAAAGTTGACTTTCCCTAAATGGTACTTGAATAATGTATGGGTAGTTCTGGATTTAGTACTAAGACTTGAACAAAAGCCTGAGCTCATGAACATGATTAGGTCCGGACCCGTCCTTTGAATGCAATATGCAATAAAATTTAAACTATGTAAGGAAAAGTGATGGGTGTGTCAGACAATATACAGACTGTGAAAATATATACTATGATGTGATATAATATGAATTATATCATAATATCTATGTAAATGTATTTAATCACGACGGAATTTTTGTACATTAAAACAGTAATTTCTTTTCAAGATTTTTATTTAAAAAACAATAATACATGACATACATAAATAGCAGTTGGTTCACTCGCAGTGGACGTGTGTCATATGTGAATGTAAATCACAACGCTCGGGTAATAAAGTGCAGAAATCCCAAAAAACTCAGAGCTTCATGATGAAGTTTTTTTCTATGGGTCATCTCAGGTTCATATTCATTTCCTCAACAGGCTACTTTAACTACTACTGCATCTATTTGGTCCAATGTCTACTAAAACACAGACAGAGATAATAGGTTTATGAGCCCACACACAATCACAGGTTTATATTTAGGGCTGCAATAATACATTGTTTGTGAAAGATTATGACCATGTTATTGGCCTTTACAACACTGGTATATCCGAAAAAATCTTATGAATAATGAAAACAAGAAATATCAAATAAAAACAACAGCATTAAAAAAAAAAAAACACACAGCAGGCCGGTGTTTAACCACGTCATTGTGTTTTGGTCTCCAATTATACATTTCAAGATGTCATAAATACATTAATATTAGCAGAATAAATAAGATGACTACTTTAATATTAAAAAAATATATATAGTTCTACGGCTTTCTTTATTTAAAGATGCAAATGCTTCAGTCCATCCTGTACACTGGTTCTTTATTTAATTGGGAAAAAAGAGGGGAAAGGGAGAAATGAGAGGACAGTTCTTAAGTTGTTAGAGACGTTGAGCTACAAAATAAAAGTGAAGTAAAAGGTTAAACTTGTTTGCAGAGTAAACACTTGAGCTTCGCAGATAACAATCTAAGCGGTTGTTTGTACAAAAGACAGGATGGTAAAAATGAGAACAATAAAAGTAAAGGGAAGAGTGTTTACAGTGCAATTACTGATAACGCCATGTTTTAATGATATACTGTAAAATCTGCGAACAAAACCTCATTTTTGTTTAGGATTGGCACAGCTAGGCCTCAGATAGGTCATTTGTGGCTCAGTGGTAGGTGTCTTGCCTGCCATGTGGTGGCCCTGGGTTCAATGACCAAACCCCAGTTACTAGATGCAGTGCTGGTTCCAAGCAGGGATAAAATAGGAGTGTTGTATCAGGGAATGGCATCCGGTGTAAAATCTATGCCAAGTTGTTATATAAATATATGTACAGTAGATAAAAATCAAACCCTTCTGACCAATCAGTCTTAAGAATTCAAAAGCACTCTGTACTGATACTATCTGTATCTCTAACAAGTGTGTTGTTAGTTTGCTATATAAAAGAGATTTTAATACAATGCCGTTATTTGTTGTTTTATCAAAATTACTATTAGTAGTGTGTTAACTTGCTACTTATGGCCTTCCAGGGGCTTTCCCTTCACCCAGCTCCACTTTAGTGTCATATAAAATATCAGTGTCGTGGAGATTTATATATTTACTGCGCAGTCAGTCACTTCCACATATGGACACAGTTTTTTTTTTTTTTTGTACTGATGCTCACTGAGTTCCCGGATGTCCCTCCTCGGCGTCGCTGCACTGTGAGGACTCTCCGTCGCTGCCGCTGGCCGCCGCGAGCTCCAATTTTTCGGCGTCAAAGTGAGCCGCGGGCGCGGACAGGATCAGCACGCGTCCTTCGGTCACCGGAGCCGCGGTCGACGTCGTCGTCGCCATCGTCGTCGTCGCGTCCATGGTGTAACCGGCGCACGGAGTCTGGAAGCACCGACGCGCGCGCGCCGCCTCCCCGGTGCCGCACGACGTCACGCCCTCGAGCAGGTCGGACAGCTCGGCGATGTAGATCTGCGCCATCTGCAGCGTGTCGTACTTTGAGAGCTTCTTGTCGTTCTCCAGAGACGGGATGACGCTGCGCAAGCGGTCGAACGCGCGGTTCAGGCCGTGCATGCGCCGCCGTTCGCGCGCGTTCGCCGCGACACGCCGGTGCCTGTGCGCAGCGCCGAGCGCGTGCTCTCTCGGGGCAACAGCATCTGCCGGGGTGTCCGGGACGATGATGTCCGGCGACGCGCGCGCGTAGTGAGTGGGACGAGCTGCGGCGGCGGCGGCACGCGCGTGCGCGCTGATCCATCCCCGCGGGTCACTGCGGGTGAGCGTCGCGCGCTCCGACTGCGGGATGTCCTGCGCGAGCTTTGGCACGTGCGCTTCCGACCAAGTCAAAAGTTCAGCGTTGGCCATCATGGTCATGATAGAGAAGACCTGGGGCAAATAAAACGCACCTCGATGTGGGGCGGTTTGATTAATTCCGGGAAGTCTGCTTTTTGGTAAAGCAAAATAAACAAACAAATATTTAAATATAGAGGAAACAATCCTTGATGTTCTCCAACAATTATCCTGGCAGATTTTTTTCTAAAAGAAACCGCAGCATTTATTTTATTTAAATAAATTAGGAAAAAAAAGCTGAATCTGTTGAAAAGTTTGCAGATAAAGCAGAAGCACTTGATCCTGTCTCACCTCCTCAGTCTGTCTTTTTAAAATCCAAGCAATTCTGCTCTGAGTAAAAATAAAAAAAAGTTTAAAACCTCAGCTGAAAGAAAGATCTTTAAGGATGATGCAATTACTCAGAAACTGGCCACAAGAGATGGAGACACTTCCTGCCTTCATCCAGGTGCCCTGATTGCTCCTTTAGTACCCATTCGGAGTGGACCCTCCTCCCCTTGGAGCTAAAGTCGGGTGTTTCAGGACCAATAGGAAAAGTTCCTCTCATGCCCAGAGAAGAAAGGAGGATTTGTGATTTTGACACTTTAAGAAAGCAATTGTTTTCTGTTGATGAATGATTTTTTTTTGGGGGGGGGGGGGGGATGTTATATTATAATACAAATTGCATTGTGATTCTTCTCTTTGGAGAGAGATGATTATTCTACCAAAAAAAAAAAAAAGATTGATTATTATGTATTTTGGTCTCACCCAAGATGCATGGGTGACATTGTTACACCATGACAAGTCATCACTGTTTATTTTCTTATATCCATAGCTAATTAATGAAGTCACTATTCTACACATTAGGCAAAAACACATATCACAGGATCTGACTTCAGTTAGGTAAAAACTTTCAGAATACTCAAGCGAGACCAAATTGCATGCATGTAATAAATCGGACATCCTAGTCAATGTGTACAAAACATTTATTCCTGTTCTGAACTTGGGACTGTTGAGCAAACATCCTCATTCACTGGAATCAACAGTTAGTGCCATTGGGGAAGAAGCCGAGTTCCTACGGCAGTATGATGTACGATTGTGTCAGTTCTCAAATAAACTGTAAAATGGGAGCAGCGGAGTGTTTAAGGCCATAAACCGAGCAGGTGGAAGGCGGCTTGTGAGGCACACCTGTCGAACCCCGTAACTCCAGTCCAAGCAATGAATCACTCAGGTAAACAAGATGGGCTCAAATAACAACAAGCAATGAGCCAAGATCATCGACTGCTGCGGCATGTTGCTACGGAAATGACATTTCATTCCAATGTTGAATTGTTTATTATATATTTCTTCCTGTAGTAGATGAAGAAGTTATACTGAGCTTAACTCAACACTGAAACACTCAAAATGCATAGAAATTTATTTGCATATTATACACTATATACACTCACTAACTCATCTTCTATACCGCTTTATCCTGTATTCAGGGTCGCGTACACTATATACAGTATGTTATTATTACACATTTACAATTTTTTTAACTGCTTAAACAAATATTTTAACATTTGCATTATGGATTCAAGTAATTTAAAATTTACACACAGTTTTATTTAGTGCATTTGTGTATCATGCACAAATCTAAATATTTATGTCTTTTATATTTCATGTATAATTGAATATATGACAGTTTATGCAACTAATAATTAAAATGCATTCTATGAAACAATGAAAGTAGCTCAGCTTCTTTTAAATGTAAGATAATTAATGTTTTTATTTTTCAATTTGAATCAACACCATCTTCACATAAATACATAAGTCAATTTGCTTTGTTCACTATATAAATTATTACCATTTAAATATTATTTCTGAAATTTAAAAAGCTGTATATAAACTAAATTTGCATGCAGATTCTTTTAAAGAGGTAAAACTGTAAATTAAGCAATTTATGTGAATCTATAAACTATATAAACTACTTACAAACTGAAAAAGTGCTAATGAGAAAGGCGCAAACTAAAGTAAGTGCGTAAACAATAAACGCTAAACGCCAGTGCACGATGACGGATTGGGTCGAGGCAGGTCTTCAGGGTCGTTAATGTGTAGCGCTACATTTCCTGCCTGTAAGCGTTTTTTGCCTTTTGGCTAAGCACACACCCGAGGGCTGAGTTCCACCAGCGCTGGAACACTCAGCCTTGTGTTTTGGCATGGATGGGGTGGTGGTGGGGTGTGGGGAAGATCATCATAAGTCAGTCTGTCCCCAGGGGCCTGGAGAGGCTCCTCATCTGAGGGACTGATGAAAAGGGACGCGAGGTGGGTTGCCTGGCGTCCCCTGGCACCCGTCGCCCAGTCTGAGACTTGCTGCACATCTCCCATATGCTGTCATGGGTTACGGGTAAACTTTTTTTTTCTTGGAAGCTTGGTGAAAAGTTGACGGCAGCGTGGGGTGATAATAATGATTTCAGTTACAGCTCAGTATATGACAACCTAATAATTAAAAATTAAACCTGAATATAGTACACATCCCATTTGTATTTAATAAAAACATTAATGTAAAAAAAGTATTGCATTTTTACACGTTTAAGTTATTTAATTTCTTAGGTTTATGAGTGTGACACTGTAAGCTTGTGTATGCACGTGTACAGATAATAGAGAGAAAGTGAGAGAGAGTGTGCGTCTGTGATAAATATTAAAGTTAAATAAGGAAATCAGCATGACCTGCTAGCCCGTCATCGGGTTAATGAGCCTTACATGGAGCTGAATAAATGGGCACGCTCTGCGTCCATTCATTTTCCTCCACGCATGTTTAATCCTCGCCACCCTACTGGCGCACGCAACAGCCTGCAGCCCTGCCGAATAGGCAATGAGGAGAGAGAGTCCCACTCCCCATCTGCTGTGGCCCTGAGACCTGGGGGAGTGGAAGATGGCAGGAGCGTATCAAAGGTCAATCTGGAAACAGACACCCGCTGTGCCTGTGTTTGAAGCCCACTGAGGCAGACGGCCATGCACGGGCCAGCAGACTGGAGCTGGGGTCTTTTTAGCACCTGAAACCTCAGGTTAAAAAAAAAAAAAAAAAAAAAAAAGCAGGTAAAACATGTCTTGTTAAGGGATAAACACAACTGTCTTCAGAAATTTACATACATTTATCTTGTAACGGAAAAATCATGTTTTTACTGTTTTCTTTGAACTTATCTTTTGACTGTTCCAGATCCCAAGAACTAGGAGCACAAGGTTTCATTTATTTTAGGTTTTCTGAAATCAAAACAGAAAATGGCTTTTTTTCCCCCCCAAGTCTCTCAACTTCCTGTTAGTGATGATGACTGTCTCCAGCGTCTCTGTGCAACTTAACACTGGTTTGTTCGACGGCACTCAGTGGATTGACTAACGCACAGTACAATGGGAAGTCCGAGCTGCTCAGTGCACAAGTCAGGATCTGTTCCTACACACCTGCAGATTCCAAGATCAGTTCAAGCACTTATATGTACAGTAAGTGCAAGTTATTGGGAGGTGCAGTCACTTTGACAAGGTCTATCTCAATCACAGATACTGGTTCCACAAAAATGAATTAAAATCACATAAATACATTTCAATGTTTGAAGATAAGTACTTAAGAGTTGACCCTGTACAGGACAATCTCTAAATTCTTTGGTATTCTCCAATCTTGAAAAAAAAACCAATGACAATAAATGAGCATTTCACTGCATATCGTACTGTGTATGACTGTGACAAATAAAATTTGAATTTGAATAAACTAAATTGTTGAAATTGCCATTCAATGAAATCAGTGTATCTATGTGTGTATGTTGTCCTGGGATGGACTGCCATTCCCATCCAGGATGTAATCCCATGACAGCCCTAGTGTTCCCAGGTTAGGCCCATGATGAAATGACTGCGTTGTGATTAGTGACTTATCAATCGGATATGTCACTTATTAGTGACATATCAAGCGTTACTGCTTTGCTTCTTTCCATGACTGCTCCTTTATTGAACATTTTACTTGACCTGAACCTAGATGAAAACACATTTCTGATTCAGCTTTTTATTGACATGTAATTGTCTTTTCAGCGCCGTATTAAACCTATCAGCTCATTAATGAGCTCTTTGTAAGGCTGGAAATGTGTTTTAAAGTTTACAATAAGGAGGCACCACAACCACCGGCCCACATGAGTCAATTAGGGCATTTCATTTGAGTGATTTTAATCTCGATTGGGCTGGAAAACACTTAATTTGACAACCATGAATCCACGGTGTGTGCTTTCACCATTTTTACAAGCTATAGTGTGCATTTAAGCACATTCGCCACTTACCCTCTTGTAAAAAACAAAGTACTAAATCCTACAGTTGTCATTAGTGTGGTCCACTTATCTTTTGTACCTTTTTAAGTGAAAGATAAATAGGCTGTTAAAGGTATAAAAAAGGTGGATGCTTCACACTAGGGCAAGTGGACGAGGAACGATAGAGTTGAGAACCCTTTTTAACAGCAAGAGTGTAGCAATGAAAAGAATTAAAGTGAATTATCACTTCAAACAATAAACTTGCAGTAGTTAACGAACTAGTTCAGCGGAATAGTGATGAGTACTGTTGCCTCGCACCTCCTGTGTACTCCGGTTGTAGGGTGATTGGCATTTCCAAAATTGTCCATGTGTGTGTGGGTTTTATGTGTTGGCTTGTGCCCGGTGATGGGTTTCCCCCACCTTGTGCCATTAGTTACCTGGGATAGGTGGTATGGAAAATGGATAGCTTTTAAGTTTTCTTGTAGTGAACGTACATTATATTGACAAAAGTATTCAACCAAACCTGTTAATTATTGAATCCAGGTGTTTGAATTAGGGCCCTTATCCCCAGTGAAGGACAATCTTAATGCTTCAGCATGCCAAGACAATGCCTTGCTTCTATGCAACTTTGTGGCAACAGTTTTGGGAAGGCCCTTTTCTATTCCAACATGTCTGTACCGCAGTGCACAAACCAAGGACTATAAAGACACGGTTTGTTGAGTTTGGTGCGGAAGATCTTGACTGGTCTAATGTCAGTGGAGTTGACAGAGCCCTGACCTCAACCCCATCAAGCACCTTTGGGATGAACTGGAACGGAGATTGTGAGCCAGGCCTTCTCGTCCAACATCAGTGCCGAACCTCATAAATGCTCTACAGGATGAATGGGCACAAATTCCCACAGAAACACTCCAAACTCTTGTGAACATCCTTCCAAGAAGAGTGGAAGCTGTTATAGTGCAAAAGGGGGACTGACTCCATATTAAAGTACAGTATATATATATATATAATGTCATTGCAGGTTTAGCCAAATACTTTTGTCCATATAGTGTATCTGGGTGTAGCTCAGAACATTTAAGCCATTATTTGGTTTGCTGTTTAAAAAAAGAAAATTGGGGAAAATTCAGTATATTGTGAGATCCTTTTTTCAGCATAAAATAGGCAGAGATTGAGGAAGACATGCATCTGGACTGTTTTCTGTTCTGGCACCTAGGTGGTGGAATGAAGGTTTTCTAGATGTCCGTACAGCTGAGTCTTTGGCAATCTTCAAACGACGACTAAAGACCTCAAACATGAAAAATAAAAAAAATTGGGTCACATTGGCAAAATGAAAGAAATAACGCAGATACACACAATCATGCGTTTTTATTGTTGTTTTCTACAGATGAGATTTCTACATTTTTGTTATGTCATTCCAATGTTCCGGTAGTGGTAAAAATTTACCCTTTATAAAAGTAATGATAACTTATGTTCTACCTGACATATCCCAAAAACCAAATACACAGTATGAAGTCTGAAGCCTCCCCATTAACACACACCAGCTAGACTTCCATATAAGCACATATATATCTTTTAAATCGTCATTGACCTATGCTATGCTCCTTGCATGTATCTGTGCTGCTTAAGGGTCCACAAAAGCCTGATATAAATATTACAGAATATAATGCCATAAATATTTGAATATCTATATAAGAAGCACTATAAATATGTATTTCCAGTTGTTTTTTTAAATAATTTAATTAACAAATGATATGACAAAATATTACATTAAACAAAAAGGTAAAAAAAAAAGTATATTTTTTTTACATGAACATTTCTGACAATAATGGTTGTAGAGTAAAACTGCGCATGCGCGTTGCAGATCCAGTAAAGACAGGACCATTTATATGCTTATACAGTGTTTACAGTAATTTAGCCGTCCTGCCCTCTGTGTGTGTGTGTGTGTGTGTGGTAAAAGACTCAGTGAAGCGAGGCTGAATGAGCCCCATCTAACCACCGGCCTCGAGTTTGATTAAAGAGCCGAGCTGATCGGACATTTCCACTTTTCACACAATAAGAGCATACACACACACACACACACTCCTCACTCCTGAGCTTCATGTCTTGGCCGTGCAATTACTCTGTTTGACCCCGAGGCAGTGCGGGCGCGCGTGGGCGCGCGCGCCGTTCAATATGCGGGAGCGTCTTTACCCGCAAATTAAGGAAATTAGTCGAGTCGCTCATTCTGGGGAAGTGGAGTAAATCGCCGTTCCAGTTAAAAGGATCATTAGAGTCTGAGCAATCCGGGCATGGCAAGTGGTAATTAATGAAAGCACTGCTCTGACAATCTGCCCCGCTCGAGCTGCAGCATGATTACAGGGCAAACGCACGCGGGAAGCACGTGACAATTCCTGCCTGTCACGCGCTCATGCTACGTCCATGATCACCACAACTCACTGCAGGGACGCCCATTAGTGTCAAACCATTAAAGTACAACTTCCTCATAAAAATCGCCATGTCTCCAAAACACATTAGTCTGTTATAACACACAAATGATCAGAATGAACACGTTGTCACTGCTGTGAATGCTGTTTTTCATTACTAGCACCTGATAACTATGAGCTAACTAATCACTGTCTTCACACAGAAACAAGTTTGGCAAAATTATTCTAACTAATGGTCATCTAAACACGTTTTGTAACAGACGGCAGGACAAGGCTGCATTCACAGTCACAGGGAGCACTGACCTTCACAAGTCAGTGCGCCAAAAGACTGTGTACATCCGGAGCTGTGCAACTGGTGCTATTCTGACCATGTGCGTTACTAAGTATGTGATTTCATCATGGGCAGCAGGATAGTGCATGCAAATGCAAAATTCCTGCATCTATGCCACAGAGATGTTTGACATGATTTGGCAAGTTTGCAGCAATGCTGCAACGAGTTGTTCAAGGTGTTATGAGGTGTTATTCCGCGTCAAGAGTGGAAGAATATCACCGGAAGATGACGAGAGATCAGGAAGACCTGCAACCTCCGAAAATGTCGAAACCATACAGCAACTTGTGCATGATGATCGTTGGAGAACAATCCACAATGCTGCTGCCATAGTCTGTGTGTCCTACGGAACAGTTCAGGCAATCCTCACGTGTGATTTGAACATGTGCTGTGTTGATGCCAAGTTCATCCCTACGTAGGCTGCTGACCCAGGAGAGGAAGGAACATCATGTCAAAGTCTGCCAAAAATCATGTCAGCGTGCTGTGGATGACCAGTCCTTCATGTCGAGGATCATTACCGGTGACAAAACCATATGTTAATGGGAACAACCCTGAGATGAAGCAACAGTGGAAGTGTTTTGACAGTGGAAGAGCCCATCCTCTCCACAACGGGAAAAGGCAAGGCAGGTCTGCAGCTCGACCAAGTGCATGCCTTTTTCGACATTCGTGGCATTGTGCATCGAGAATTCGTCCCTAGGGGCCAAACCGTCAATAGTGTCATCACTCACATATGGCTCTTCTCCAAACAAAGGATAATGTCTTCATATACTGTATAGCATTACAGTTACCCTTTACTGTAACTAAGATGCCTGAAAAAGTGAGCTCCATGAAGATATGATGCATTTAGATTAGGGTAGATCTTAAGTGTCCTCCACTGAACTCCGACCTCAAAACCATTCAATAACTTTGGGATGAACTGGAACTGGAGCCTCCTTGAGAACCTAAAATCAGTGCCTGATCTCACTAATGGTCTTGTAGCTGACTGAACACAAATCCCGACACACTCCAAAATCTACTGGAAACTTTCATCTACTTTCATAAAAGAGAAAAGTAGAGTTTGTTTTATGACAGCAAATGGGACTAAATTTGGAATGGCATATAGGTGTGACAGTCAGGTCTAAATAGACAATATTAAATTCTAAATATCTAAATATTCCACTCTCTTTCCTGTTGTAATAAGAACTGAAAAGTTATCGCTTTATCTCTGAGAAACAAGTGATGAATTGCAGAAAAGTGACCAGTATTAAAAGTTCTGCATTTTTTAATGAGACTGGACTTGTCTTTATAATTAAATAAGAATGAAGTGCAGCAACAGACCAGAAGCGGGGAGGCTAGCAGTCTATTCAATAGGAAAATATTTAATTAATTGTTTTTCTGATCGATATCTGGCTATCCATCATGTGCTTTAATCTTACTGGAAGGAACTGAATCTGCCTCTTAGACTCACATAAAGTGTAAAATAAAGAGTTCAAGTAGAAGTTCAGTTCTTTCTTAAACCTGAGTTAAGCACACGGATAAACATTAGCTGATGAAGTCAATTTATTACATTCTTCTTCTTTGTTGTAAGCTAAACTCTAAGCACCATGTGTGTTTAGAGTAACAGCCCATCAATGCGGCGCTCTCGACGGCGTGTAATTGGGATGCTTCTTCTCAGCAGGAGATGAGGATCCATTCAGCATCAAAGACAAAAGGGTAGAGAATAAAGCTACAAGCACACCCAGCAGGAATGCCTTCAGTCTTCTTTAAAAAAAAAAAAAAAAATCCTTTCACTAAGACAGCGAGGCAGGAGTGCAGGGCCAAAGCTTCACCACTGCGGCTTGAATATTAAAAAGAGAGGAGCTGTCAGGAGCTTGTCAACGTGCGCTCTAGGCAAGGGTCAGAAGAAATGAGAAAAACTTGGAGCAAACATGAAACAAATCAGGTAGGAGGTACGAATCATATCCTTCAGTGGTCTATTTGGGGTAAACGTCTTTACCCTAAATTTCTTTTACAATTGTATTTTAGAAGATGCCTCTTAATAAAGCTTCTGAATAATGATAAAAGTTCAAAAGTGATAAATAAAAACACCACTCAATTGATGTATTTATGTAAATGTCTATCACATACCAAAAAAATCGCTGAAAACGACAAATCTGCTTTTCTGTTGGGAATAGAATTGTAAAGCGGTAATCAATTTTACACCGTACTGAATTGAGTGCTGGTCCCAAGCCCGGATAAAATGGGAGGGTTGCGTCAGATCTGGTGTAAAAACCTGTGCTAAGTTGCTGTGCAGTTCAAATGGTCCGCAGTGGTGACTCCCTCAACAGGAGATTTTAGAGAGATTTTAAATAAATAAAAAAATAAATAAAGATATTTGATTCCTGTAGACTTGCTTTTTTATTTTTTTTAAGCTTTGTATACAAATTACATATATTTGTATGACCATAGTTTAAAAAAATTAAGTAATTAAATAGAGAAAGGAGATTGACACGTAATTGTGGCCCATTTGTAGGCACATTTAACACTGCCGAACATCTTCCATGTTTGTTTAAGTAATTATCACATAGTTTGTAGCTGCTACAACATTTAATAACCTTTTCTCCTCTAGAAGTAAAAAATAAATAAATAAGACAAGAATCAAAATGATAATCATGAACATCTTTGTCCGGACTTTTCCATGGTAGAAAACCTACTAGAAAAAAATAAAATAAATAAAAGTCTCATCATATCAAAATGTTCTGTATTTATTCATTAAATAATGTTTTCGTCTGTCATGCAAATTCTTGTAAAGGTGCTGTTATTACCTTCAGATAAACCATCAGGCCAATCAGATTCTCTGTAGTATTAATATTTTGTAACCATGTTTTAACATTTGTTTTAACGAGTGAGCGTTTTGTTAAATTGTAACAATAAATAAATATTTGAATATTCTGAGGTTAATGTTCTCCATCCTGTAGGTCGTGGGTTTAAATCCCACTTGTCACGCAGCCTGTTGAGGCTCTTAACCCTCGCCTGGTCAGCTCTGCTCTTGGATTGTGTCTCACTTCAGTCGCTTTTGTTTGCCAAAAAGAATAATTGTGAGCGCAAGCCAAGAATGTATAAGATCATGTGAGAGGGAAGAAGCTGAAGTAATAATGCCGCTGCAGTAAAGCTGTCACGCCAGTCGCGTCAGGGTGGCATATGGGGACCGAGAGGCGCGTGGCTGCACAGTGACCTTGGGCACGTAGGAAACAATGCAAACAATCCAGCAGTGCCACCCTCTCTGAAAATAATTACTCATGTCACACACACACACACACACACACACACACACACACACACACTGACAAAGCAAGACAGAAACTTCTCTGCAGTTTTTTTTTTGGTGTGAATTTTTTTAAAATCCAAACAACTCTTCACTTTACTTCTTCTCGTCTGACTTGTTCTCAGGATTTTTTCTTTTTGTATTAATTTTCTCATCTTATTCTTATTTTCAATGTTCTTGCTTCATTTTGTATATTCCCATATTTACTGTTCTTCCCTTTTTTACCCTATTTTTTCTTTCTTTATCATCTTTTCTCACATTCTTTTTCTGCTCCCTCATGTCCTTTTTAGTTTGCTTCTCACCGTCCTCCATCCTCAATTTTCTTCTTTCCTCTTTTCTTTTCACTCATCCTGTTCTCATTCATATTTTCCTCTTTTCTGTCCATCATTTTTTCCCTCCGTTTTCTCCTCTTTCCTTTAATATTTTATTTTCTATACTTCCACTTTCTCCATCATATTCTGTTCACTTTGCTTTTCTTCCCTTTTTCTTTTCTTCCCTCTCCCCTTTTCAGTCCCATCTTTTCTTTCCATTTCTTTTTACCATCTTGTGTCACAATATTGTCTCTTCTGTAATGTTTTTTTAATTACTCCCTTCTAGTTCTCACATCCGCTCTTCTTTTTTCTTCATTGTCTCTTTTTTCTGACTCATTCTCTCTTAATTTCCCTCTTTTCTGTTCATTTGCTTTTCTTCTCATGATTTTCTCTTCTCTTCTGTAATTCTCTATCTTCTTGCCTCCCAGCTCAACACCATCTTCTCTTTACTCCATTTTCATCTTTATGTTCTTTCTTTGTTCTTCTCTGTTTGCCTTCCAACTTTTCTTCTGTTCTTTTTCTCCACGTTTCTGTTCAACTTTTTTTTATTTCTCACATCTCTTTATCTTCACATCACCTTCGTTTCATTTTACTTGACTTCTTTTTTATCCTTCTTTCTTTCCTCCTCACTCATTTTTTTCTTACTTTCTTTTTTTATATCTGTACTCATTGTGTCTTCTTTTCTTTTCTTTGTTCACTGCACTTTCACTTTATGTCATCTTATCTTCATCTTTTTCCTTTGCTCATTTCTTCTCTTCTATCTCTTCTTACATTCTCTCTCTTTCTATCTCTCTCTCTCTCTCTATCTTTTTTGTTCTTGCTTTTCTGTCTATTTTTATCTTCCAACCTTTCCTTTTCCTTTTTCCCTAGCACATTCCAGCCAGACTGATGTGAAGCCGAAACTGCACAGGTTACTGTTTCCCCAGCGACATCAAAGTCGCTTCATACAATGCTAAAGTCGGACACCGGGTCAAAAGTATCTCAAACAAATCCCTTCTAATCCAAACACATTGGTGCGAGTGGCCATGTTTAATCCTGAGTCTTCTGTTTGAGAAAGCAGCTTCTGAATAATAATAAGTGAGACCTGAAATGTTCATAAAAAAACATGGTATGAAAAAGGGGTATGCATTTTTCATTATGTCCACTAGATGGCAACAACGCATCACTGTTTAGTATCAGGTACATTTGAGAGAAATCCTATAGAAATAAACTAAAAGTTTTTTTGTATGATTAATTATAGATTAGTGCCTTGTTGAAATTCAGGGTTTTGGTCAGGCCTACAGGCCTGCAGAACAGATTATCAAAAAGCAATTACTGTGCATTCACCCCCCCCCCCCCCCCTTTAAATTAACATATCCATACACTGGAATAAATTAGCGCACATGATATAAAGTAGAATTTCAGGAAAAGAGGATAAAAGCTTCCTGTTTTCTGTTCAATAAACCGTCCACTTCTTTTTTGCACACCTTCTCAAGTCAACTTCTTGGCTCCCTAATCAGAAATCATCAAATTATCTATTTGATGCCTTTTTCTGTAGTAACATCCAGACCACTGTCTTGCCTTTAAACCCAAAATAATATCAGGAATAGAACATATGGACTGCAGCTTTTTTTCTGCAAGCAAATATTATACTATATAAATATAAAGGAAAACGTCCTTTATAAATCAGGTCCATTTTGCTGTATTTAAAGAAGGAATTTCATCAGATTGCAACGAATCCTGTGTAACCTTCTGCTCTTGATGTAGAAACTGATGTTGACTCAGGACCTGAGGCCTCTAAGGGCACAAATAATGAGCTTAGCTTGACCTAATAAATTATTGGAACAGGGTTTACAACTGCAACTGGGAATCACTCAAAGAAGAAACGGTGCTGGAGAGTCAATAAGGTCAAGTCAGAACAATACTGGAACGCAGCCATAGTCATGCAAACTCTCAGCTCATGATGCTGAGGATGGAAATAGGCTTTTATTCTTCTGTGTTTCGAACAGGAACAACCAACAGGGGGCAGTAGCATCATTTCCCACCAGAATACCCAGCAGTTAAATGCTGGCTAAGAAAAACGTCCTGCTGAAATTTAGATTCATGACTAGTGCAGTCTCGCGGTGTCCTGGTGCACGTGCACGTCTCGCTGTTTGTACCAGTCATCCTGAGTCCTCTGATCTCAGCTCTCGTAAGATGTCCCCCGCTTGTCCCGAACTCACCTCCTCGTACAATCTGTCTTCATTGTTTTGTTTAGCGTTTGATTCATTCCTGATAGACAATGTGAACTCACCAGGGCGCCATTATGCGCTAATGTAAAGTAATGTAATATCAAATGAGTTGTGATCCCGTCCTGTTTAATTTACCCCCAACATTCAGGATGCAATGCGTCTCATTTACGATGTCTAATGATGGCCATATTTCACCCGATTAAGATGTTATGAGCAGAGGTTTAATGGCTTAATCATGCACGATCACACCGTTGCGCAGGCCTTCAATTATTCCTAGCAGTTTTTTAATTGGCAGGCATCGATTGTTTATTAATCGGCACTGTTGTGCATTTCCTGTGGGGAAGACTTGTAATGAGAATGAAAGTGACATTCACAGGACTCATCAAAGCTCTCTCTCCAGCTCCATCTCTCCCTGTGTCTCTCTCACATACACACATACACTCCTACCTTCACTCCTAACCATCTGACTCTTCCCATCCCTTTCACACTACATTTATGTGTGTGTGTGTGTGTGTGTGTTAGTAAGCAAGGTGAGCTTCCTGTGTCTTTTGCTGCCATTTATCTGTCGTTTTTTAAAGCCTACGGCGGTGATATCACTAATCAATAGCTCGCTCTGTGAAAAAGTCAACAGGAAAAAAAAGCCCTGATTAAATAAACAGCCGGTACCCTTCAAGGTTGAAGCCAGATTTGGAGCGAGGGATCGTCATCTCCGAGTACTAATCTGATCTGGGTGACTCACATAAACAGTGCTGATGGGAGGACTCCAAATCCCATAACGATTTGCACCTGTTGACCAGAGGCTGTCTCTTCTCTTCCTTTCTCTTCTCTTTGCTTCAGCACTGAATTTAATACAGTTTAATTCAATTCCAGCCACTGCAGACTCCAGGGAAAAACACCATTAAATATTAGCAAGAGGGCGAGCAGACCAAGCACGTATTTGTCATTTGGGTCTTCCGAGCTAAAATAGGGGGCTGCAAATTAACTTCTTTTTAAATCGACTTTAAAACAGATTAAACCACACCAGACTTATACAATCTTCCAGCTTTCAATATACTCACTTGGGGGTTAACATCTGGCACTCTGGAAACTTCAGCAAAATGTTTCGCAGACTCCCAGAAATCTCCTTTTGTTTGGAGGTGCGCTGTAATTTGAGAGGGTCCTTGTAGTCAAGCCTCTGCTTCTTCAAATTGAGAGGAGGCAGATGAGGAAGGAGACCCTGAGCTAGACCCAGGACTCCCAGAAAGAGATCAGGCATACCCCATTATATAGAGATCCCAGAGTAAACCCAGTATGTACTGTACTGGAGAGAATAACTGAAATTTTCAATTGGATGCAGATGCTGAGGTAGACCCAGGACGTAGTGGAGAGATTATCAGGCAGGTTCCATTGGACAGAGACCTTGTTGTAAACCCAGGACCATCTGGAGAGATTCGTAGGCACTTCTTGTTGGATGGAGACCTTGCAATAAACCTAGGACCCACTGGAGAGATCATCAGACATGTCGTATTGGATAGAGACATTGAGGTAAACCCAGGACCCACTTAAGACATTATTAGGCATAAGCCATTGGAAGGAGACACTAGTGAAGACCCAAGTCCTACTTGAAAGATTATCATGTAGGTCCCATTGGATAGAGACCTCAGAGTAAACCGGGGGCCAACTGGAAAAATTATCAATGTTCCATTGATAGGCCCAGGATCC
The DNA here is from genome assembly GCA_030014305.1 of Clarias laeviceps. NCBI lineage: Eukaryota > Metazoa > Chordata > Actinopteri > Siluriformes > Clariidae > Clarias > Clarias laeviceps. The sequence goes on along the minus strand of JAQMYJ010000008.1, from coordinate 24,713,033 downwards.
ACTGGAGGGATTATCAAGCATGTCCCATTGGACAGAGACCCAGTACTCAGTGTAGAATTTAACTCTTACAGATTAGATAGGAATGTCAGGGGATCCCCAGATGGAGCAAGAGTCTGTCCCTCCTGATCAAGAATTCTGAACAGATCTTCACAGTCCTTCGCCACCTAGAAAAATGAAAATAATCATTGAAAATGTAAGAATGAATGAATGAATGAATAAATGAATGAGTAAGGTGATAATGGGACATGTCATCTGACAGGTAATCTGAGGTTGAGGTTAGCAACTACAATGTGTTTTCTGGGGACACAGTGTGGAATTTTGCTTAAGGCCTCCAAAAGATCAGATGCTGTACAAAGTCAAAGCCTTGGGCTACTGATCAGATGGTCATGAGGGCAAATCCCAGCACCACCAAGCTGCCAGGCTGCCAAGCTGCCAAGCTGGCAATGACCCTTGAGCATGACCCTTAACATGACAACTGTTCAGATTTATCCTGTCTCAAATGAGTCACGTTGGAAAAACATCGGCTAAATGAGAAATACTGATCCAAAGCTTAGTCTTATGCTCAGTGTGGTGTCATTTTATAATAAAGATCTCTGGTAGCATTTAAGATGTTTGACGTCCTGTTTTGGATAATACAGAGGTCTGAGCAAATATGGATAAAATTCACCTAGTAGAAAAGTTATTTCACTAAAGAGGAAAGGAGGAGGAATGTAAAAGATGTACATTTCCTTGTGGTAGGGTTTGCTTTTAGTTAAAAGGGAACTTTGAATTGTGAATTGACTTGTGAAGTTTCAATCTTGTTCGAATCAATAAAAGATGGTGATGGTGGGATTGTTATCGCTTTTTGATGTTACAGAAATGTAAGAATTGCTTACTGTAAAGTAGAGATCACACAAGACTTTTGCCTGCCTTGGATTTTCTTGTTCACCAACATTATGCAGTCTTTTTGTGGTAAAATATATATATATTTTTACTCTGCTAGCTAATTTTTTTTTGCCAGATACAGTATGTGTAATGTCACTGATCCATTGATCAATTTAAATCAATTTAGGATCTCTCAGACCTATACATAAGAGGTTTTGCTTCATATGAATGAAAATATTCAGAAAACCTACTATAATCCTAAAGGTCATGATAAAGTCCAATGAAAAATATCATTGTGTCCTTGGTTTCATGTCACTACCGGTTTTTGTGTAATGATCACAAAAGACAGAAAATTCCTGTGTGAAAAGATTCATGTTATTCAGATACTCTAAAAAAGTTTGAGTAAAAAGACATATGAGGCATAAACTCCAAATAGGCCATCACTCCTGCGATGAGCTCGTATGATCTGTGTCGAGTGAACGCTTCATTTGTGTCCTCATGAGTTCAAGATCACACCCGTCTGTCTTACCCGGGAGAATGCAGGCATCGCAGAGAGATGCTTTGTATAAAATTATCGATTTATAATTCCATCTGAAGGCCCCCAGAGGCTAAAGGAGCGATTGATCTGAGGACACAGATGAACCGGCATGTGGTCAGTGCGCAAATTAATTCATTTTCTACATCTGCTATTCTATTATTATTGCTTTTGATAACCATTTTGTCTGGGGTAATGTATCTAACCATTTGGCAGCTGCAGCGGCGGTCAATAGCAGGAAGTGTAGTCTTACAGCGGCCTGGTGGACTAAAGCTCTTTCAGAGACTTAATTACTCATCACACTTTAGACTATGTGCGGTTCACAGATTCACAGTGGTATCTATGTCAATCTGTGATGTTTAATGTATATGATAATTATTGCACAAATCATTCTGTGTTTGAAAAAAAAAATAGCTAATGAAAATGATTACTAGTTTTACTATCTAAAAGGTTAGAAACATTGACAAGTGTGTACAAAATAAGAAATAACTATGACAAAGAAAAGCAGCGTTAAACATAATTTAGCATAGCTAATGCTAAATTATGCATAGCTAAATTAGCGCATAGCTAAATTATTTATTAATTTTAAAATAGCCTCAGCAAAATTTAGTTTTGCGGTGTGTTGAATCCGAAATAGTGTGAAATGGAAAGCTAGTGCGCTATGTAGGGTGTAGAAACACTTGGGATTTAGCTTTGTTGCAAAAGCTAGTTAGCTTTGTTGTTTGCGTTTGCCGTGTACAGAGCAACACGGATGGTTCAGAGGCAGTTCAGAAAGACTTTGAAGCAGTTACTAGGTTGTTTAAGATGGGATAACGTTAGCAGATGTGTATTTTCTTGCTGAAAGTGCCTCCGTGACTGGTTCTGAATGTGTGTTGTGGCAGGCCAGTGCTCTCTCCTCTTTCTATTATTGTGAACTACCGTTGAATCTCTTAGTGGCCTGCAGTACTGGACCATACCAGCCTTCTGTCAACCATGATAACAAGTGGTTAGCAAATTATGGTTTTCAAAACTGAAATTTTCATCTCAGTTTAAGAAACAAACATATACTGATTTGACATTGCTGTCTTCCTTTATATAATATCATACAACTTCCAAAGTTGTAGCACAACCTTTTGTGTTTAATTATTTAACTGAAATTTTGTTTGTTCGCTTTACAAAGCAGCAGAATTAGTTCTAGTGTTTAGCAAAACTAATCAGGTAATCTGGTATAAAGCACTCTATATGAGTATGTTTTAAAGGTATGGTGATTCGTAGAACATCATCTAGACACACACACTCACACCAACCACCTTCACCTTTAAACTGCATGTGGTCGCCCCCTGCTGGTCATCGCAAAGTGTTGTGACACATCTCATGACTAATATAGCGCTGTAGCAAGGCTCCATGTGTCCTCACCCCTGCTTTCTTAGAACTGAATTAATTGGTTGCCTATCTCTCTCTCTCACACACACATGCACACACACCCTAAAAAGTGTCCTCTTCACGAAGCCAGTGACTTTAAATAGATTAATTAAACCACAGGGAGTTTTAGTTAAGCAGAGGAAGCGCTGTGAAAGGGGCTGCTGTGGACGTTTTTTGGGGAAGAGTCTGAGCTTTTCTCTGACGGTTCCTTTATGTAAAACACAATTTCGCGGATGGCTGGATGGAGAAATGCCATCTAAGGAAGATTTGTGTGTAGCTCTTCTCAAGATGATTTTTTAAAAATCCTCCATTTTACATGAATATGTGCTTCATCCCATTGTGATGCTGCCCACATGACTCGTAGACGTAGCACAGTGAAGCACATTAGAGCAAACACTTCACGTTGCGTGTAGCTGTCCTCCTGATGTAATCGCTCGAGCCTGACGTCCATGACAAACCCAGAGACTCAGAGAAATCCCACAGTGGAAAAGCAGGAACTGTTCTGATATTGGTTTGTTAACTCATAGCAGGACAAGCATTCAGATATCAGACGCTGGTTCATCTGGAGGAAAGTGTCACCAGGTTGCACAGGTTTTGTGTTGCGTAGAAAACCTTGTCATGACCGAGAGGGGAAATAAAGCAAGACAAATACTGATGGACGTCTTATTTTCTGACTGGACTCATGTTTCTGTGATTCTCAAATGTTAGCTCTATATATACAGTATATTTGAGATTACAAAGAGAGAAAGCGAGACAGTAAGGAAAGTATTTTTTAGAAAACATAATTCCTCAGCAATTTGTCAGTCTATCCACAGAGTCATATTAAATTGCTAACTAGCTGGCATGCTAATTGTGAGTGGCCAGATTTTCCCCCCCTGAACATTTAGCACTGAAGAAAACTCTATTATCAAACGTTCCCCATTGTTTGAGGTTTTTGTTCTATTTCTTACCCTAAGTTTATGATAGCATGTGCTACGGTGCAAATCACTTCAGGTTCTTCTTTTCTGGCCCTGTACTTTGGTCATGGCATCTGGGTAAAAGATTTGAAAAAAAGAGTTAGACGTTAGAAATCATCTTAGATTTTAGCCTCCAGCTAATTTGCTACCAAGCCAAGTAGCTGGTCTCTAACTAGCTAGTAGGCTAATTACTATTATTTACTAGCAAAATAAAGCAGCGAAATTACAGCAGTAAATCATAAACAAATGAAGTAGCTCTACACACAGCATGAAACAATTCTCTCTGCTTATATTTAGCAAATATGAGATGATCATTTTAAACAGTAACTATTGTTTACATTTTCAAAACAGTTTCTGTGGCTTTTTTGCTGTTTAATGTAGCTATAACGGAACACCTTGTGTTTCCCCCACAGAAAATGAATGTAAAATAAAGGAAAGCACAGGTAGAGTGTCCTTCACAAAAATGAATGTGCTTATTTCAGAAAATTAGCCTAAATAAATATTAAGTTCTATTAAACCTCCCAGACCCACTATATCTATATGTTACCCTAAAATTACATACTTCAGGGTGCCTGACTGTGTTTTTGCCCTTTTCCCATTTTCCCATTTTTGTACTGGCCAGAGCTTAAAAAAAGCTCAGATTTTCTCCCTAATATAAGAAGACCTCGTATAAGAAGATCCCCCATCCCGTAGTTTGTCCCTAAGCTCTTTAAAGTTGCATCTTCTTAAAAATAATCAAAATAAGAAAATGTATTTAATTTACTTAATTTTATTTGTCTTATTTTATTTAGTTTAAATCATTAAGAAATTATCTTAAACATACATGATTAGCATCACCCTGATGACCTCATGCCATAAACAACCATATTTAACCATATTCTTTGCTACTATAAAAACTCAATCTTGTTTCTTTTTTAAAAGCCAAATGCAACCAGTCACATTTTTTAAATAGTTTCCTTAGATTTATTGTTGAAAAAGTAATAAAAATAAATTCAAATGTACTATGCAGCACCACAGACATTGAATCACCCTAATAACTGCTTCTAAAATGGTGAAGGAGATTCCCTCAAGAGGAAATTATAAGGTCAACAAACCAATACTGACTTGCATCTGGGAAGGAGGTTTGAGATTTATGCACCTATGGGACTGTTTATATGTAATATAAAAGCATTTCCAGCAGACTGCTGACTTAGACAAATTTCTTGCTATCTTAAAGACACGCAACGGGTTGTAGCTAATCGTTATGTCCTTGCTGATCTAGGGGACTTTTGCACAGTGATTCATTCTAATAACTAATCCAAAGTATAAGAGCTTCCAAGAGACTTCACATGTTCTCGGTAGCTCTCGTCTGCCTGCTCAGCACTGTCAGGAGAATGAGAAGAGGGGGTGGGGCGGGCGGTAAAGTCCAGATCATGCTACAGGTTCTGAAACTAATGAGGGGCCTATTACTCGGCCCTGTCTGACAAATTGTGCATCTCCAACCCACCGCCTTCTTGCCTTAGATTGAAACTGGACCACAGCATGCAAAGAAAATAGCTCAGCATCATCAATAGGTCTCGGGCAGTTCGGCAGCATGCAATCAGGGCTTAAAGCGTTCGAATTACAGTACAGGCAGTCCAGTGCGTGAAAATAAGCTCCCATAATGCACCTCCCAGCTGTGAACACTCAAGGCAAGGGAGTCAAGCTGCTGGCAGGAGAACAAGGCAGCCGTGGTCGTGCCATTAGTTATTAGGCCTGGCACTTTGTTTCCTTTGCAGGAGGCAGGAAAGCTGCTGGGTTCTGTGGCCAGCATCATTACCACTCTTCCCTCTCTGGGACGTTTCATGATGGAAACGCTCTGTGAATACAATGAAGCGGTTTGTAAAAGAGTTTTATACAGTATAAACCTGTGTGTCCAGTGCCTGTTATTTAGGTTGTTTATATAGAACTACTGCTGTGCCATGAAATAGTAAACAAGTTGTAGCAGGAAAAATCCACAAGACTAGTGAGACGTCGCCATACTAGAAGCACTTCTTTACACATTCTTACAAGTTGTATTAAACGTGCGTGCCAGAAGTGGAGCTGCGGAATGTCTAAACGACCATATTTCAGACAATGTACACTACCGTTCAAAAGTTTTAGAACACTTGCAAATTTCTTTGTTTTTGTTTAGTGATTATTTTCTATATTCTACAACAATACTGGGGATTTCAAAACTATAAAATGACACATATGGAATTAGGTAATTACGTAACAACAAGACAAACAACAGTTAGTTGTTATTTTAAGACACAGAGGTCAGTCTTTCTGTAATAGTTCTTGCAAGAACAGTATTGTCAAGTGTATTTGCAAAATCCGTCAAGCACCATAATGAAACTGG
>JAQMYJ010000008.1:24692307-24702750 GCA_030014305.1 Clarias laeviceps | reverse complement strand
GTCAGCTGTCGGGGCCCCCTCAAAATGCGGGGCCCCAGGCAATTGCCTGTCTTGCCTGCCCTATTGCTACGCCTCTGCCAGCCACAGATCAATATAAAATTTTATTTTCGCCCAAAGTTACTTTTGACAAAAATGTTCCAGACATACTATTATAGTACTTATTAAACTACTGATATTTTTTCACCACATTTGTGATAAAAACATGTCGTAGCTCGGTGTCCCTTTTCACCAGTGTACTAAGAAACAGCTAGAAAAATCTTCACTGTACTGGAAGTGAAAATGCACACTGGCAGCTAACCCAATTTCTCTGCTAACTAATTAGCTTATTTCTCCACTTGTTAGTTGCCCTAATTTCTCTGCTCATTAATAAGGTTAATTTCTCTCCTTGCCTATTAGCTTATTTATTTAATTTCTCTGCTGACTAGTTAGGATAATTGTTCTGCTGGCTAGTTATGCTAATTTCCCTGCATGCTAGTTAGGATAATTGTTCTGTTAGCTAGTTAGCCTAATTTCTCTGCTGGCTAGTTAGACCAATTTTACTGCTCGGTGGTTAGCTTAATTTTTCTGGTCACTTTTTATTTCTCTACAGGCTAGCCTATTATTATTATTTTTTTTTTCGGTTTTGCTAGTTGGCTCTCCACTCACTATTTTATGTTCTGTCTCTGCTCACTAGTTTAGGCTAATTGCTTTGCTTGCAAGTTAGCTTAGTTTCACTGCTCATGAATTAGCTTAATTCCTCTGCTGAATAGGTCATTTTTCACTCGTTACTGTAGCTTTATTATTCTGCTCATTGATTAGCTTAATTTCTTTAATTGTTAGCCTTTGCTTGCTATTTGGCCTACTTTCTTTGTTCACTAATTAGCTTAATTTTTCTGCTCACTAGTTAGCCTAATTTCTTGCTCCAATTAGCTTAATTTCTCTACATGTTAGTTAGTCCAATGTTTTTGCTTAGTAAATAGCCTAATCTCAATGCTCACTAATTAGCTTATGTTCTCTGCTCAATAATTGGGTTAAATTTTCTGCTCACTTATTAGTTCTCTGTTTGTTAATTAGCCTAATTTCTCTGCTTGCTAGTTAGTTTAATTTATTTGCTGACCAATTATCATAATTTGTCTGATCACTAGTTAGCCTAATTTTTCCTCCTTGCTACTTAGCCTAATTTCTTTGCTTATATTTATGGTTAGAGGCCATTCTTTTTATTCTTTTGCTTGTCTTCCCTTTAGAATCTTAATTTGTACTCAATTTATGAAATTTAAGGATGCCATACACCATTAACTTGCTGCAAGTCAGCATCTCATTATCAGGTAACATTTTTGAACCCCACAGGAGGACTAAAACGATTCAAATTTAACCAATTTAAAATTTTAAATGTAAATTTTGTATGATTTACTGTTTATTAATATAAACTATTAATATATAAATAGCACTTGATTTAAATATCGGCTCTAGAGCGATTTACAATACTTTTTCCACCTGAAGGAAATGTGATGTAGAAAATGTGTACCGGTTTGTCAATTTATCCACATTGTTTTATCTAATTTGACTATTGCATATATAAAAAAATTAATATAGATTAATTCATAGATTTAGCATTACTTTAATAGTAGACCTGATGGGAAAAGCATGTGGAAGGAAAATATTTGAATTAATCTTCATTGATTCATCTATCACAAGCATTCATTACAAAACATAAATTGAGTGGATTACAGAGTGGCCACGTCTGTCGCTTATTTATTTATTTATTTAACTCTGGTTTCAGCCTCCAGCTACATCATTTTGCTCATTAGCATCCCAAATAAACGCAGACGAGCAAAGTGGGTTTCTGCATTCCGCCTCATTAAAAAAGTACGTAATAAAAACATCTCTGCTAATAAGGTGGTGAAGCCTTTAGCACAGCCTCCCTCCCGTTCGCTTAATGAGAGTCGCAAATACCAAAGGGTGGCATAGAAGTTGCCTGGCAAAGAACACAAGTCTGGCAGAAAGAAAAAAGGCCTGCGATTGTTAAAAAAAAGGCAGAAATATAAGTAAAAACCTTTTGAGTAAATTACAAATCCAAGCCACAAAATGTCTTGGAAATATGTAAGAATTTGCACAAACTGATGAGTCTGATCACTGATCAGAAAGTGTTTATTAAAATTCTGTTACACATTTTTGTATTGGTATTGCCCATACATTAATGTAAACTTAAAATACGTTAAAATAAACTTAAAGAAGAATAAGGTTTCAGGTATCGTGTTGACAGATTGTTTGGGTTTCAGTTTTCTGCGCTGCCTAGGTAAGATTTTATGAGTGTGATTTGGCAACCCTATTCAGCACTATTGGCTGAATTGCAGTCTATCACGCTCCTGATTCCAGTACTGGCTGAAACGTTATAGACGATAAAAAGAAGGGCAAGAACAGAAAGAGTTTTGAAGAAAAGGAAGTAATGAGAAATTGGGCTGACTACCAGCAGAAGAGACAGTTGAGCGAGAAGAGTAATTTTTTTTTTTTTGGATTTTTTCCCTGATTTTCTCCCTAATTTAGTCGTGTCCAATTCCTCCCCGTCCCTAGGGGGCTCCCACATTAAGGCTACTACTACCACTCAGTCGGGAGGGCCGAAGACAATCACGTGGACTATCAAGACCTCCGTGACGCCAGCCGACCGCATCTTTTCGAACTACTCGCTCACGCACCGTTGGGAGCACGAAGTACCTCTCATCCCTCCCCTCTGAGAGAGCGCGGCCAATCAGCTCTCTCTAGACCAAATTTGATCATTTGTCGTGAAGCTTCTTGGTGTATTACTTCCCAGAATATTCCAAAAAGTGTAACAGAGCAGGAGGAGAGAGGGCTACGAATCGATAGATTTTAAATTCTGATGGTGGGTCTCGATTCTCCAAAGTCGCATACTTGCACACTTTCAATTCACTTACTCTCATGTGTTATAAATTCTATAGTAACAACTAATTTACATGGAAATTTTTAATTTTTTAAGTTTAATTTTAAAATATTAAACAGGATTTTTAATCCTGACAGTCATTAAAACAGTACAGTGACATCTTTAGTTCTGAATCTGCATAAAAGTCACAAACTTGCTGATCCTGGAGACTCCTTGAAAATGAGCTTTTTCATTCTTAAAGAGTTCCTATACAAAGCCCTCTAATGTCTCTCCACTGACAGCTGTCTGGTGGAGAATTAATGTGAAATAAGGCACTAAGTATCTACCAAATCTCTAAAATAACCCCTTGTCAGCCCTATACCTCCTTTCCCTGGGATGCCCGTGCGTGTGCGTGTTTGAGTAAGCAGGATGATAAACAATAAAAAAAAAAAAGCAGATTCCATTACGGCAGGCTGCCATAATCACCTGTCTTCAACGAGCCTCCACTGAAAGGTTGCAATCTATCGGCTAGTGAATGCCAATTATCCTCATAAATGAAGTTTCGTGCAGTGATCCCGTCAGCCGGCTGGTTGTGCTGCTCGAGACGCTTTGTGAAGTTGTCATATTTTTCATCATTGCCTCTAATGCCGTGCGAAAGACATTCACCGGGAACGTCCAAACTAAAATGAGGCTGCTTGTATGAGCTTTATGGGGAGAGGAACAAGAATGGTGAAGGCATGACAGCGTTGATGTTGGAGTAATCGTATGCTTACTGTGAAGTGTACAGTGACATCTAGTTGTGTATAGTACATGCATTCAGGATGGAACGTCTTTCACAATCAAAAGATTTGCTGATTTTAATTGGTGCACTAACATTTGCTACAGTCACAGCAATTTATGGAAAAAGTGGTTCAGTTTGGATGACCGTATGGAAACGGCATTTATAACATTTCTAAAAATGTGGCCTGTATGCCTGTCAGTCAAAGTAAAAGAGGTGCAGCTTTGATGAATCGAATGAAAGAAGTATTGCCTTTATCCCAGTAAAGGAGATACAGCAAAACTTATGTGCCTGTCTGTCCTAGATAAGGAGATGTGGCCTCTGTGTCTGTCAGTCTTAGTAAAGAAGGAGTTTAATGTTGATTTCCTTCCTTCTGTATGGTCAATCCCTGCACCGTGTCTATCAGTTACAGGTGAAAAGGACACGACCTTTGTGCCTTCCAGTAAATTAATGATTTCCCATGTGCCATTTTGATGACTGTGACTAAGGAGGAATAAAGGAGGCGTGTCCTCTGCACCTTTCAGTCAGTTACAGTGACTTGGACGTAGCACTTTCGCCAACATTAATCGAACATGATTTTGAACGTGTGTTTCATCTCACAAGACGATATATACTGTATACACACGAATGCATTTAACCTGAGTGTATTTTTGTAACATGGATGTCTGAGCTGTGAACTCCACTGTCAGAGTGCTGACAGAATCATAAACAGCCATGAAGACTGAACTTGCAATGAGTTGAGTTTAGCCGTTATAGCGGGTGACGCTTGTCTGTTCCTCACCAACAATCACGGTGGAAGTTTTCCATCTCAGACGAGCAAATACTACAAAGGCCATTTTTATTTTCGCTGAAGCAAAACAAATAAGCACTAATGCTCGTGAAATCATTTCAGCCTTCCCCCTGAACAATAAACCAGTAAGTGTGCTTTTGCAAATCTGACTTTTATTAGGTAGACACAATGATGTTTTAATGTTTTTATAGAAAAGCAGTGTCGCCAGTGTCGTTGCTCTCATTAGAACATGTTCACGTTGGGATCAGGCCAGTGGTTGATTTAATGTCAGCTAAATGGTGCTGCACATCGTTTTCACCAATTACCAAGCCAGCCTGATGCAGAGGTCTTTCAGAGCTTCCAATGTACCGTGTGCTGCATCCTGAGGATTGATTTTCTAAAAATATGATTTCAATCCGCAGATTTTCCCCCCGCTTTGTTTCCTTGACGACACGTCCAAACAAGGAGCCGTTTCCCGGACAACAGGCCTGAAAAACAAGGCTTACGACTATCAGCAGTTAGATGGGTTCTTTGTGTGTGTGTATGTGTGTGTCGGAGAGAGAGAGAGAGAATATGAAAGTAACTGGAGTCCCAGCATTAGAGAAATTATCAGAATCACAGTCCAATCAGTCAATTATGGCAACAAAGGCACATCAGATCTGACTTCTTTTATTTTTAAAAGCATGTTCTGGCCTTTTTAACCTCCGGTGATGCACAGTTCAATCTGCACAATCAACACTGTCTTTTTCCAGAATTGTAAATTAATGGCTGAAACAAAATGGCTGAAAGTGTTTTACTGTTCTTAGTCACACAACAGGGTTTACAGAATATATTTAATGCTACAAACTAGTGAGCCTGTCTGTGCTGTAGATTGTAGATTATCAAACATTATTATTATTATTATTATTATTATTATTTTACTTCTGTCTGTCTAAATGAATTAAATTATTTATCCATCTTCATTCCATCTTTTTTTCTTTCCAATCCTTTTTTTTCTTCTTTTTTTCATGAGTTAAACATGAAAGAATAAAAATGTATCTATCTATCATTTCATTCAGTCTTATTTAGCTATTAATAAAAATAACGCATCAACAAAACATTGAATGAATGTTTTAATTTATCCATCTTCCTTCCTTTCTCCCTTCCAGCCTTTCTTGTTTTCTTTCTTTATCTCATAAAAGTGACTAAATGAATCAACACAATATTTAATTGATTTATGTATGGATCTGTCTGTCTACCTCTCTACCTATTTATCTATCTATCTTTTATTTCGGTCACACGTTTCATATATTCAATTATGAATAAAAATGGTCAGTGAATCAAATACTGAACAAGTCTATTTATTCATCAATCTATCCCTCCATGCTAGATTACAGTTTGGATGACGATAGAATTTACCAGATGAATTTTCATGGCTATGTCGATCTTCTGGGTCAGCCAAATTAGCCGGAGCCGCTGGAGGGCCGCAACCTTCAAAAACCGACAAGGTCAGCATCGCAATCACCCGCTAGTTGAACTTACTTGTTGAACTTGATGACCTCTTCAAGCCTTTGCTGCCCAACCGTCACGGGTTTGTGATCTTGTGTCATAGCGGCATATTCAAGTCTCATGATCTTGGTCTTGCTCCCACTAATCCAAAGTCCAACCGCTCCAGATTTGACATCATCGCCTTTGTGTCATTTTTGGTGGCTGATAGGTGAGCAATGTCATCTCCAAAGATGAGGTCTGTCAGGCATGTTGGTGCTCGTCATGGGATTCCATATCCATCCAGAGCTTTCCTCATCATAAAATCGATGGTCATTTAAAAGAGTAGCAGGGAGAGAATGCACCCTTGCATTGAAGTAGATGTTATGGAAGACCTCGATAAATCATTTCAGATTGCTGTATGATACGCTAAAACGAATCCCAGTGGACACAAGCCTTGGTACAGTCGACAAAGTTGACCAAGAACTGCTGCTTTGTATTCAGAAAACTGATGCTGGCTCTGCTCGATGATGGTCCTCATGATTTGTTCAGTGTAAGACCTGTCAGTGTGAAAACCAGACGGTTCTTCCTGAAGCTTTCCATCCACTGCTTTTTGAAGTTTTCAAGTAGGACAATGCTGAATATTTTGCTAGGGACAGAGAGGAGTGTAATTCCTCATCAGTTGTTACAGTCCACCAAGTCTTCCGGGACTCCCGCTGCTGACCAGCAGGAGTTGAGAAGATCCGTCATTTTCCAATGAGGCGCTTGAGCTTTTCGGTAGACACCATGTCCAGGCTAAAGCTGTCTCTGCTGTTGTGATTGCATCTTTATGTTCTGGTCCACTCCTTTTCACTCTCCGGTCCAACTCCCTCTAGCCTCCACTGTGCGCAGTCGCTTTTTCTCCTTCTTCTCCTCATTGCATTTCTGCCATGCATTTCTTTGAGATCCCAGATCTGGTCCTAGATCCAGCGTACATGCCACGCCTTCTTCCAATTTGCTCCTCTGCACATTCAGTCACTGCTTCTTTCAGCCTTGACCATCTTTCTTCAACGTCTACAGTACCTTCTCCACCAGCACCTTAAACGGATTGCTCAATTCAATCTTGAACTGCTCTGCCGTTGCATGATCTTAGAGGCTATCCACTGCAAAAGGTCATGGTCATTTTGCTGCACTTGTTGGTACTTCAGCTATAGTTGACATTTCACAAGGATGAGGTAGTGGCCGGCGCCAACATTCACTCCTCTACACACATGTACGTCCAATAGCGGAGATAGCCAGAGCTCTGTCATTTGTCTCATCAGCTGTGTCATGCGGGACAATATCCTGTTCCAGGCCACGCCTTTCGTTGTCCAATTTGATGTTGAGGTCACCGATGACCAGGATGATGTTGTGGTGAAGGGCTTTGTCCAAGGTCTCTTGGAGCTGTTCGTAGAAGACGTCCATGCTGTTGCCTTCTGCATCTCCAGTCGGGGTGTGTATGCTTGAATGATCATGATCTTTGATGAGATGATACGGTTGCGGACAGGCTAACATTCCAGTAAGGGCCGATGCCACCACCGTTGACACAACAATTCCACATGCGTGTTCGGTATCATGATCCGAATAAATGATAATAGTCCCATTGCTGTTCGTGCGCCCGCTGTTTGTGCATTGCATCTCTCTGACCCTGACCCGTTTCTGTAGGACTCGGGTTTAACAGGGCAAGGTCGCTAGCCTGATGCTCAACCCTCCTACTTTCACAGCTTGGGACCATCCATGGCGGGTTTTACATTCCAAAAGAATAAAAAAAATACTGAATCAACAGAACACTAAATAAATCAGTCTGACTATATGTCCTTTGAATAAATCATGAATAAATCAACAAAATGATCACTTGGTCTATCTGTCTGTCTGTCTGTCTGTCAGCTGTTTAGCTGTCTATATATATTTTTTTTCAATTGTCATTTTATTTGTATTTAGCTATGAATAAAAAATAAGTAATGAGTGATTCAAAAATAGTCCGTCCATCCATCCATCCATCCATCCATCTAGCTTGGCTTTTCTCTCCATTTTTTGGAAGACTTCCACAGCGTACTGTTTTTCCTGCTCAAACACACCTGATTCGACTCGTTGGCTAATGAGCGAGTGTGTGCTGAGCTGAAACAGGAGTGTTAGAGCACGAACAACACCAGCATGCACTTGTGTGCTCTGAGCCGCATCTTCTCTTCGGTTTAAAATTCATGATGGCTAAACTGCCAATCACTTTTGCGGCCCTTTCCTCCCCCAAGCACGTGAAACTTTTGCAAACTACGTGGGCTCGGCTGATTTACGGCTGGCCTGGTTAAACTGTGACAGGCTGTTGTTAGAGGCTGATAATGCCAGCGACATGCTAAAGCTTTTACACTGGTGCAGGAGAGGCAGGTGACAGGCCAAGTCTTCTGTAAAACACAGGGGCTAGAGGCGAAGAAAAATAATGGCTGAGCCCTTTCATTTTGGGGATCGCTTCCGCGACAGAACATGTCATGAAGGGCAAATTCATAAGCTGGAAGACATGCAGTGCAGCAAATAACGCTTCAGGAATACCTGGAGTTCCTTATGTTCCTTGTTATTACAAGCTGAGGCTGATATTAAACAGATGAAATAAAGCACGTTATTTAAGAAAGAAAAAGATAATCATAGATAGGGAGCAGTTTTAGTGCTTAGTCCTGTAGATCTACCTTACAATCTAAGTGATAGTGGACAGTAGAGAAGATCATCGGGGTCTTTCTTCCCTCTATTGAAGACATCTACACCACACGCTGCATCCGCAAAGCCACCAGCATTGTGGCTGATCAGACACACCCATCACACACATTCTTCACCCTCCTGCCATCTGGAAAAAGGTACCGAAGCATTCGGGCACAAACACATCCAGACTGTGCAACAGCTTCTTTCCACAAGCCATCCGTCTCCTCAACAAATAGGGACTAGTCTGACACACACACACACACAAACACACACACAATCACTCAGATAAACTACCTCAAAACATTGAGACTGGACTGATAAACAACACACCTGCAAACACACCGATCAACAACCATCTAGAAATTGTACACACCAACCTGTAAATGCTTTTTTGCACAATAATTACTTATTTTTATACAAAACTATTCTATCTTATCTGCTATTCACAAGGAATGTCTACTGTTTACTGTTTCTCCTCCCACTACCTCAACTCATTACCTCATTACCACGAAGTATTGAAATGTGTCATGTTGTCGCGTTGTCACTTTGTGCCTCTTGTTTGCACATTTGCATTTGCACTTTATGTTGTCTCTTTTGGATCGAACTTGGATAGTTTTTCTGTTAACTTAAAAAATGTCTTGTTTCAGATAGTCAGCTAATTAGTTTCTTAGTTAGCTAGTTAGTTAGTATGTTGGTCCTGGAGGATCGTTGTTTCGTTTCACTGTATACTAAACTGTATATGGTTGAAATGACAATAAAAGCCCACTTGAACTTGAACTTGATTGTGCAGAATAGCAGAACACGAGTTACCGCTACACTAATGCACTTATCCCAGCATTTCACTATTGTTTGAATACCACCAAGGTAGAAAGTTTTTTTTTATTCAAACGTTTTACTGTGGCTAAGAGATTCGTCACCGTACTGTGCTTAAAGTGTTCTGTAAATGTCAATCGGTTTTAGCCCTTCATTCACCAGAAATTTCATCAGTAGTCCTGGTTTGACTTGAAAGCCTCTCATAAGCTGTTTTGTGAACATTCTACAACATTAAATATAACTATACAGTAAATGAATAAAATGCAACGAATTTCATCGTTTAGCATAAAAGGAAAAAAAAAAATCAGGTACAGTAAATCTTTGTATCTGGATACGCACATCACACCAGTTTTTCACTGATTATTTTATTAAACCTGTAATATTTTATTGTTTCTTTATTAAGGCTAACGAACACAGGTCTCAGAGCTTCACCAACGTTTATCCATTAATGCTCCAACTGAAATCCTCCTCAGATGACGCATTTTTCAATACTTCAAACTTCCTCTGTTTCACTGCTCTTCTGAACGTTAAAAGCAATAAAATAGCAATGTTTTTTTTTTTTACCCCAAAGTGAACTTTGTACTGTATAATGGTCCTCTTCAAGATAGCACGCACCCATGTGTTGTAGTCCTTAGTATCTAAGGCATTGTTACATTTGCTAAGCTGATACATTAGATAAACAATCATGATTTCTGTCTTTAAAATAAATTCGTAAAAACATTTTGTGCTCTTAAAACATCAGTAAAAACATTTGTAAAAACATCAGTGCTCTTATACGCGTTCGGTGCATTTCATATGATAACGTAGGAAATGACTGACTTCACATAGAGACCTTTCATGTCCAAGAAGCATGGACAAGGGTGGAGCTAATAAACATTAATAATGCTAATAAATTTTATGATACAATCAATATCAAATCAATCAAAATCTTTCTCTTTCTTTCTTTCTTTCTTTCTTTCTTTCTTTTTTTTACTTTGACACCCTGTGAAAATTCCATCTCCCTTGCTTACACAGTGGCTGAATGCATTTTGGGGAAGATCCATCACTACTATGATTTAT
>JAQMYJ010000008.1:24679402-24690735 GCA_030014305.1 Clarias laeviceps | reverse complement strand
CGCAACCCTCCCATTTTATCCGGGCTTGGGACCGGCACTGCATCCAGTGGCTGGGGTTTGGGCACTGGCTGGGAATCTGAGCTATCACAAAAATGTTATCTGCTCATCAGACAGTGCTCATCGCTCAATTGAAGTAGTTGGGGACTAGTACATCGTCCAAAGCCAAGGATGAACCACTGGCCATACATGTATCCTTCAAAGTACACCAGTGTGAGGCCTCCGAGTGGCGCAGTGGTAAAGTGCTTGCCCTATCACCCGGAGATCACGAGTTAGATTCTCGGGTGATGCTGTAACCTCTCGCAACCAGAGGTCTAGAGAGAGCTGATTGGCTGAGAGGGGAGGGACTTCATTAATCCCACATTAATCAGAAAATTAGGGAAAAATCCAAAAAAAGAAAGTACACCAATGTGATAGGTACACATACTAACTATAAATCCATCCCAGCTCCTTAAAACCATCCAAGTGATAACCAAAAGCTATCCTCGATACTGTTGATTACGCAATTCTATTTTTTTTTGTTGCAACCCACCACTGAAGGGTTAATTTTTTTAATGCTTTTTTTTGGTCATAGTGAGTTACTGAGGGCTTTATTTGGTCATTTCTTCATTTCCATCAACGCTGAATCATTGTACTGTAAGAGGAGCTATCAGACAAGGATGGTCACAGTGGCCGGTTTGCAGGAAATGGCCATTTTCCTCTTTGATTGTACTTGTTGTTTGCAATTTAGATGGCAGCCATGAAGTGGAACGCTCCTTGGAGCTGAGATTGCTGGAGGAAGATACTGCCATGGTCTGGCTTGGCAGACTGATGTCCGTTTTTATATTTTTCTTTAAAGCAGAAATGGTTTTAAAAGAAATTTTGATTTGTACAGAGAAGCCATTTGCAAGAGTGCGCTATTAGTTCTAAATTGCTCACATGGGTTTAATTATTTATTTCCTTTTATTCAGTCTAAGTGGATTAATGCAAGTACGCAATATCATAGAGGACTGTTTTTTGCCTGAGCGTTCCTATTTTATTTGTAATTGGAAGGGATTCCTGCTTATCCTTGGCCTTTGCTCGTTTTCCAGCTCACTGGTCGTTATTTGTTCCTGCAAAAACAAAGAGTTTTTTTCTGAGAAAGTGCACAACCTACAAGCTGTCTTCTGTGTGCAAGAATTGCTTATTACTTTCTTGGGGGAAGAAAATTAATTCAGCTGAGACCAATATTTAATATTAATGTCATAAAAAATGGATAGATGGTGTGGCGGAGGTGGAACGTGTTTCTCCCACTGACTAATTCAAGGATATTAGAGCGACTTGTTTGTTTTTACGGTGTCCCGTCGTGAAGGCAGGGTCAGGATGAATTAAACAGCACAGCACTTCAGAGGGAGAGAGAGGGCGAGAAAGCAGAGAGAGAGAAAGCAAAAGAGATAAAGAGTGTTTTAAAAAACATCCCCTCAAAACACAGGGAAGATGAAGTGAAGCGTAACCAGTCATGCAAACAAGACCTTAGGAGGGCTGTTTTTTTTTTTTTTTTTTTTAAATATGACTGTTCCATATTTATCATCACCCTAGGTGTGTTTGCTTCGATATGATGAGCATTTGAAAGACATCAGAAACTGTTTAGGTTGGGATATTAAACATCAAAGTGTGCCTCTGTTGATCTACACTTTGAGTTAACATTGGCTTGCCAAGGTTAAAGCATGGGTGGAAAAGCCATTTCCTGTCTCAGCACTGGGTTCTGGAACGAAAAACTTGGCATGGTGGGGGAAAAAAAGTTGGCATAAAGTGGTTGTTATAGGGTAAACATTAAGCACTGCTCAAGAACTGAGTTTTACTTTAAAGTTTCTAAACTGATCTAAACATGTGTGTAGGTAAATTTTGGCAGAACTTTGTACCAGGTGGCACGTGGCATACTGGTCCAGGATCTGGGTTTGATTCCTGCCCGTGCATGTTCTCCCCGTGCTTGGTGGGTTCCCTCCAGGTGCTCTGGTTTACTTCCACAGTCCCAAGTAGTGTGTGAATAAGCGTGTGAATGTTGACCGCAGGTCCTACCACGGTCGTACAAATGGGAACAAATACAATGGTCCAGTGGTCACTATTGGCCTGCACGGTCCCTAGTTGGACTACAGAGGTTCCTAGATTGATGGATTGAAATTGACCGTAGTGTGTGATTGAGCGTGTGTTTGTGTGTGTGCCCTGCAAAGGATTGGCACCCCATCCAGGGTCAAATCAATTCAAAATAAAATTCTAATTTTAATACTCATTAAATTTTTGAAAATTCAAATACAATGATACAGTGGTATAGATGAAGAGTGAGTGAGTGAGTAACAGTGTTCCTGCACCACAGATAAAAAACTATTCATCCATCCATCCTTCCATCCATATATCTGTAAAGGGTCTGAGAGGGCCAGGAAACTAAGGGCACAAGGCGAGGTACACCTTGGGCCGGGTGCCCATCCAACACAGGGCACAAGCACACACACACTCACACACCAAATTATACATTACAGGAAATTTGGAAATGCCACTCAGCCTACAGTGGAATCCAGGAGGAAACCATAATATCTGGAGGAAACCAACCAAGCACCAAAGAAACCAAAATCCATGGACACACCAGGTGTAAGATTTGGAACCCGAACTCTCAATCAGTTTCTTTTGTGGTTGCAATTTTGTACTTCAGCAATTTTGTACTTAAAGCAGATTGTGAAAGTGCATGGAAACTGGTTGAACACTGATGACTATAAATGATAACATAAAAAAAATTAAGCCATTTTCAAAGTTGCATTGTAGCAGAATGTACACATTGTAGCTTGTTTTTATTATGCAAATTATTTTGGGAGAACCGGGGAAGAAAAATCAGGAAAATCAACCTAGGAACCAAGCCTTACATAAAATCAAATAGTACAGCACCATTCGTCCTGGAGGAAAACCACTATTTGCACAGATTTACTATCAACTGTTGACTAGAACACACTTACATTTACAAAAATGGATCAATTATGGAGAAATTAACAATTATGGAGAAGTTCAACAGCCAATGGGTTTTCCAAAACTGTCACACCTTGCAAATCTTTAGACAGAAGTCCAAGCTCATGGTGGATCAAACCAGGGATTCTAAATCGGCACAGCAGCAATTCTATCATCAAGATATATTTCATTAAATCTTATGAACTTGGATTATAAAGAAATGTTAAATCCATGACCGATCAAGACTGATCAGCTCATTTTCCTTGACAGACTTGAAGTGAATTGATGGGTCACCTCTAAATGCCAAAGTGAGAATCAGTTTCTGTGAGCTTCATGGCTCAAAGGCAGCCAAGATGTCTCACTCTATTGATGCCTGAGGTGGCTACAGCTCACTAAAGAGGGCTGTAACTCTTGAAGTAAACTCAAAATGAGAATAGATGGTAGGTGTCCATCGTGCAGGGAGGAACTGGTCGACCATAAAGGGAAAGATGTATGATGGTGTAAGGATGAGTAATTCCATACCAGAGGGGGACAAAAAAAAAATAGTCTGACCCACGTTGGTTCCAGTGCTCTGTGACAGGACCACAAAGTTTCCTCCCGGCTGTTGTTGTGTCTTCTAGGTCATATGTTACAGACACTTCAAAAAGAGACCTGAGAGTTTTTCGTTTTAATTTGATAGTCTTCTGTTTTTGTGAGTTGACATGTTTAATGATACCAATAATAAGCTATACAATATATTGAAATAAAATATTATTGACACTTCAAAAGGAACATATTTCAATGGTCAAGAATTCATTTTGAATCTAGTGCTTGTTCTTACCTGAGGTAAAGCCTGTACAATGTAGGTGGCATATAAACTGCTCGATTTGAAAGTTTCAAAGCACTATGTGCTCTTCTTGACCAGATATATACAGTATATATAAGATCAAAAGATGAAAATGGGACAATAGATCATGATAGATTATATTTAAATCTAGATCGCTGACCTGTTAAACATCTCAGAACATGGAATCTTTATTCCACTTTTTTGTGACCAAATATATTGGAACACCAAGTTGCCCAGGTGGGCCTTGTTAGATCGATTGGTTGTTTAAGCAATTTACAGCTCTGAATGTCTACTCTTGGTTTGAGGCATGGTCTTTGTTAAAAAGAAGGAAGTAACATGAAGACCAGAGGGTTCTGGAGAGTTGTGTTAATAGGGGGGGGGGAAAGGAAGCCATTTTGCAGAAAGGAAAAGAAGGAAAAATCGATCAGAGCCATTGTACAAGCATTGGGCATAGCCAATACAGCAATTTGAAATGCCTTGCAAAAGAAAGGGACCACTAAGGTGTACTAACAGCCAGACATCGAACAGGTTGCACCAAGGAAAACAGGAACAGGTGATGTCAGAAACGTCATGTATCACAGGGCAGCATTTGAAGACTTTGAGAGCAGAAATGTAGAGAGAGATGAGACACAAACGTTCTGGAACCAAAATTCACCTCTGGCAAAGTGACGGAGAAAGCAAGGATCCCTATAAATAATATAAGTACATTTAACTTGAAGATGTTTTTAAATGAGGAAATTTTACTCAAACTTGAGTTAAATGAGCTGCATCAATCTAAACACTTTAATAAGTACACATGATTTAAATATTATCATTACTGCTTAATCATGACTAACACCATAAAGGTTCCAAGCAAAAGTATCACCCCGATAAATGCACTAAACTCAGCCTTCATAAAGACTAAACTTTATGATAATTTTTTTTTTTCATTTTGTTTTGGAATAAATTCAGTCTCCAGCCCATTTCACTGTGAAACCTTTAAAACACACACATACAAACACACATCATGCACATATTTAAGCTCTAAATATCCATAGTTTTTGCTTGTACATCGTGTTTAATTTAGAAATAACCAGAGCAGAATGAAAGTTCTTTATATCATATAGCACCAATCAAAATTTCACAAACCCGATTGAACATATGTTCCTACAGTTGTATTGATCTAAATAATTACTATTATAAATTGTCACAGTGCATAAAAATACAGCAGCTACAGCTTTTCATTGGTTTTGTTTAAATGACATATTGAATACTGTACATTGTTACTTACAATACAATACATTGATTTATATTATATAAGTAATTATTTACCCATTTTCAATCTTCCATTCCTCAGAAAAGCACTTAAGGTAGTTTATAACTAGAGAGGGGAAAACAAGAAACCCTATTGATTTGGTATTGGATCAGATTTGTTTAACCCCTAAGTACTCATGAATGTGTATTTTCAAACCTTGATACTTTTGGTCAAAGGCCTAACCACTTGTTCACCTGCTATTCTCATTAACTTTGTTACTATGTTATGTAATATTATTAGCAAATTAGATAGTTTATTAGCATTCCTGCAAGTAGCTTATAATTCAAATCTTACAAATATAAAATTTTTATGGTGTCCCACAGGGCTCCATTTAAGGTCCGCTGCTCTCCAGTTTTTATAGAATTCTGCTTGTTTGCATTGAAGGCATAAAAGTGAATCCTATGCTTCTGCTATCTTACTATACACCTAGACATGCTGATGGGATCTGATGAGATACAAACCTTTATAGAATCAGGGTGAACAGGTCCAGTAATTTTTCAAATAAGCAAACAACAACAAAAAAAACCTACAAATCTGAACTACTAGTAGTTGGTGCAAAGGCAAGACAGCACAGGCAAGGTGGCAGCTCAGCATGTGTGAACATCTTTAAGAGTGTTGCGAAAAGTCAACACCGTCCCAGGCGGCTCCTCGTGAATCTGCCGAAGGAGCGCCAAGTGTTGCAAAGCTGTCATCCTGGCATCTTTAAAGGATCTGAAATATAAGAATGTTTTCATTTGTTTTAGATGCACTTTGCTCTCAAAATGAAGTTCTCTCTCTCTTTTTTAAACATCATTGTTTTATTATGGCGTTTTGGGGGAATGGAAAACATGAAGATGCTCTCCCCGCTTTCTGAGTAGGTGTATCCGGATCTGGCAGGCTATTTTGGACGACTGAATGCTGTTTGTTGAATTCTGTGTTACCAGTACAATCTGTACTCCTTCACCTAGAGATGGTAGGGTATGAGATCATGATTTACAGTATCTTAACGATATTTCTTAAATATTGATGGATTCTATGTAAGAAAAGAACCGATTGTTTGAATATAGAAAACGGCATGAAGGGAAGCTTTAAGGTCTGTCTAGCATCACTTTCAACGTGCTGCTGTAAACCCATCCAACACTATATACCAAAATGGAATGTAACAACAATTTTGCGATTATTTTTTAACCAATTGACTTACTAGAGCTTTAGACTGGCTTATATTTCTGCACTGGATCATGTCACAACACGGAAGGAAGTTTATGGGTAAGCCTACAGTAGCACACACAGGTGCAACCATGGCCGGATATAATTTTTTTAATCTGACTGCAACTATAGCAACGCACTAAAATAATACACAAGGAAAATGAACAAAAAGCATATTTTACTTCATATTAATATACAGTATATTTACATACTGTACATGCGAATAGTAGAAGCATTTACAATAATTATTTGTAGCTAGCTAAAGTTTCATAGTTAGCATGAACAATGGTGAAGGTTTAAGGAAAACTAAAATAAACTGCATTTCATGGACAGTAAGCAAAATTTTTTCTCTTAAGTAAGAAATAACACAGTGGTGTGATGCAGTCTGATGCAAAGTTTTATTAAAGAATGACATCATGCATTTTTTTAATGCTTAGTGTCTGATGCTGAGGAACTTTCGTGAAAAGTTCATTCCTCCTCTAACAATTTCAATTTTTTTGGCTTGAAGATATTAAGGCAAAAACAAACAAACCAACAAACAAACAAAAACATGGTATGCAATGGAGAAACTCTTTCTACAGAGTTGCAGTTCTGATAATCAATAGCGCTAAGGTGTTACATGAATCAGTTCTAATTCAAATGGCCATGTGCCATGATCGGATTATGCCATTTATTTCCATTTTTTTCACTGCAAAATAATAGTTTTTTTGTTTGTTTTTACATAAACAGGATTTGACAACAAGATCAACATCATACACACTACACTACCACCCCAAGTTCTTTAATAACTTTTTTAAAGGTCAGCCTGCCTAGAAAAAATAGTCATCATTACACCAGGATGAATATCCCAGTCCATCAAATGGCATGTACAAATTGGCGTAATGAGAGTTTAGTTCCCACATGCTGTTTTGAGACTAAAAGTCTCGCCACGAATGCCAATTGGGTTGAATGAACATAAAGAAACTAGCACACAAGCGAAGAGAGAACTGTGAGTCGGCCCGACTCTTGCTCTGAATCCTGTCTCGACATTGTGGCGGGAAAAAAAGGCAAAGCCGAGGAATGAAAAATGAAGAGATAAATTCAAGGAATTATTTTGCACGAAAGTGTGAAAAGCAAAAATGGTGCAGTGTATTAAAAAAAACAAACAAAAAAAAAACTGTACCATCGCTTGGAAATTACACATGAATAAAACATCAAGTGTTTCAAAACTGCACACAAGGCCAAGGAGTCCTGAAAAGCTAAACGGATATTAATTAGAAAATATTGCAGGAAACTGAAAATGTGTATAAACAAATATGAAAGACCGAATAGATCATTGGAGTATAGGGCAGTTAGGAATAGGCATTGCTTTGATTTAAGACTTTATCTGCTTATTGCGTAATAAATCTTTTAGCTACAGGGCCCCGAAGCAGAAAAAAGGGCAAGCTGATGGAATTATGCACACACTGAAAAATGCGCTTGCCCTGTCTAACCTTTACATAATAACTCAACAAGTACTGTCGACTCTTCCTAAATAGGTCAACGCAATCATCAGCTTTTTCTTCCTTTCAGCCTGAAAAAGGCAGTTGATCGCTGAGTGGCCGTAAACCCCGGCAACTTTGTGGCAATCGGATTGATCACTGCAGACTGGGCTTTAAAGGCAAGGGGTGGGGATTGGGGATTATGATGAAGAATATCACACTTTTGCATTCCCACGAACGATTTTCAATCGTCTTGGCTGGGGTAAACAAGAAAATAATGCCTCAACATCAAAAAGAAAAAAACATCCGTGGACAGGACAACGATTGCCATGGAGGAGATTTTTTTTTAACCACAACTGGAATGAATAATGAGCGAAGGCAGGATGGGGTAAAAGTCTTATTTGAAGCGGTCACAGGCTATTTTATATCCTCCCTCACATCAATATTGTAGCAGTCAATAAAAACACTCTGTCCTTAGTGATTTTTAACCAGTATTAAGCATAGGCGATCGATAGAGCGGAGGCGTTTCTGACTTGAAGCGGAAGCTGCATGAGCATAAATGTTTTGTATTTAGGGATGGATTTTAGTTATTATAATTTTTTTTTACAAATCTCTGTGGGTGTATTGCTATAACAAACGATATGTATGCTGTGTGTCTGCAGTCTGAATGCAGAACCATTTCACTCATTAAAATAAAACAACTTTTACTTAGTTGATGTCATGAATCCTTGTTTGGAATTATAAACAAACATAACATTAACACCATGTGATATACTGTACTGATTTGAAGCCCTATGGATTCTTACTTTCTAAAGTTCCAAAATTCAGAGTATTCAATAGTAAAACCTGCTACTGTAGGGTATATTAGCAATCAGATGTAACTAGCTAAAATTTGTCAAGTGTAAATTTTAAATGTTAAAATTAACAAACTGTATACTTTACAAAATGTAATGCTCAGGAAGTTCAACACACTAATTTACAGCATTTAGCTAGTAATTTATTAAAATGAATAAGATTAGTTTACAAAACTCAACTATCTAGCAAATTTAAATGTGTGCTTTACAAACACTTAAATTATGAAATGTTACTTTTTAGCACTAATTTACAAAACTAAACTAGCAAACTTAAGAAATTTCTAAAACTGTGTAAGTGTAACTAGCCAATTTAAGAAATATCCAAAACTAATTTACAAACTTAATTACCTATAACTAGCTAATTTAATACACCATAAATTACTGATTAGCTAGATTGTTAATAAGCAAGCAGATGAGTTAACAAGCAGATTTACAAACCTTTACTAGCTAATTTAACACATTGATTTACAAAATGCAACAAAATATGAATTGAACACTTTAATGTACAAAATTTCTATCAAATATCTAGCTAGCTTGTAAAACATGAACATAAAAGAACATGACTAGCTGGCTTGCTTAACAAGCTAGTTTACAAAGCATGTCTAATTTATCACACTGACTTACAAGAAATTTCAAGCTAGATAATTTTACACTGTATTTTAAAACATGTAACTAACTAGCCAAGTAAAAATCATAAAACAATATACGTAGTACAAGTGTTATGTATGCATTTTCCACCACTTTTTTTAAATAAATGAAAAACAATACCTGCTAATACACTGATTTAGATTTTACTGTATATAGTAAACTTTATTACATACAGTAACTTAATGAGTGATGTGTTAAACATTGAAAATGTAACAATAATGTGAAAAATTAGTAATGACATTACAGCAAAATGGCATTTGGAATTATTGATATCGTTTTTCTTACTCATAAACTGAAACACAAGGAAACATTTGCTAACTTTTTTTGCCCATTTAAATAAATAACACTATTATCATGCTTAAATTTTAAAGGATAACATTTTATTGCTTTATTTTCAATTGATGCTACAAATCTTGACACAAGTTACTGACTGCAATGATTAGAGAATGACCTACATTTGTAAATCATAGCAGATTTTTAGCACCCAAATCATTCTGAATGGCTCGTAGTAGCACATCTAGACACTCTAAAGGACATACGGTTGTCTTTTGATGAAAACAGCACTGGACAGAAAGGACAATGCATTCAAACCAGGATTGAAGAACGCCATCAATGTCAAACTCCATTAGTTTTTGATAAACAGCGGAACAAAAAGGGTTTGGCAGCAGACTCTGTTTTTTGGATCCAACTTTAGAGCTCAAACGACTACCTTGCCTTTGCCACATCTGCTTGGAGAAAATTAGATGAATAAAAATGATGACAGGGAGTTGAAAATGAACGCAGGGACGATCGCTCTCTCTGTCCAAGCCAGCTATCACAGCAAGGCCCTTAGGACAGAGCGTGGTCAAATGTAGCCAATCAATCTCCGAAACTTCCTCCCTCACAGAACTAATGAAAACTAATGGCTGGCTCGTGAAAGGACTCATCCATCCTGCTTGTTTTCTCTGACCAACTACATGTTGGACATGACCACTGTGATTTGAGATGCTTTCTGTGGGTTTGGGAAAATAAAAACTGTAGTTGGAACAAACATTCATATCTAGATTACCTTGATTATCTAAAGTCATGCTCAGTTGCAATCAGGTTTGTAAAAACAAACATTAAATTTTATCACTTCTGATGGGAATTCAATGATTCCTGGTGATCTTGTTGGCAAAATTGTGTTTCCGGGCCAATTCAATGTGGTAAAGATTAGTCGTGAATTATTTGTGGCTTGTTGCTGCTGGTGATGCCAATCGAAAGTGGCCCAAGGCAATATTGGGACCAATCCCAGACCTGAATAGAAAGTGACTTTGATTTTTCACTTCATTTCATTTCTCGTCTGTCAAATTCGTTTCTCCCCGTCAACGGTTCTTTCACCACATTTCCGATGCGGCTGCCATCATCATGGGGAAGAAAGTGGAATGGGATTGAGATGAGACAGCTGTTCCCCCAGTAATCCAACCATACACTGTAATCACCGCATACACACACACACACACACACACACAGAGACTTGGACACACAGAGTTCCAATGCAAAATGATTCATCAACAAAAACAATAGTGGGCCGTGCAAATCCCCGGGTCCGTCTTGCCGTGACCGAAGGCTTTGCCTGTCTAAGGTTATTGTTGTTTGAGAATATGACTCACTTGTTACTTTGTGCATAATGTCACGAAGCATTACCGCATTTCCATCTTGAAATTTCTTTCCTGCTTTAAACATTTTTTTGGGTTTTGGTGAGGGGGGCAAATGTCACCCATAATGTCTGACTTATATTTAACCTTTCAGGCATACTGCATATTTGGGAGCTCATCTCTCCCACTGAATTTTTTGACATGGGCTGATTTATATCTGGGTGACTGGAGCCCTATTTACCTCTCATTGTTGAGTTATCTGGGAATTTGCACATCAGCTTCTGCTTCAAACTCGAAAAAAGCCAAAGCCAACTACAGGGGACATGAGGATCAACTCTGGAATCACTTTTAATTCTTGTGTCTGACAGGTTACACAACAATCATTCAACAATCAGTTAAAGTGGATTTAACTAAGTGGTCGATAACCTTAAATGAATTGAGCGATTCTTTCTCAATGACTCTTTTACTCCGAGTCGTTCGTTCTTTTGTCACGTGACTCCC
>JAQMYJ010000008.1:24657358-24670598 GCA_030014305.1 Clarias laeviceps | reverse complement strand
AGAAGAGAAACTCGCACACACAGGCGCGCACACACACACACACACACACACACACACACACACACACACACACACACACACACACACAAAGTCTAATAAGCTGGAAAACAGACGGCTTGGAAAAATGTTTGACAAAAAGAAATGCATGTGCATCTTAATTGCTCTTCTCTGTTACAAACTCGAATTTCGTTCATCTTTAATTAGCCATTATTTAGGCCTTGGGCTTTGATTTGAAAAAAAAAAAAAAACGTTTTAAATTGTTAATTAGGTTGTGTTTTGAAATAAAAAAAATGTGCTGGGCCTGATTAAGAAAAAGAGAAAGAACCTCATCCCACGCGAAATCCTTAGGAACTGCATAAGCAAAATTTGAGGGGATTTTATCCATGAATTGTAATTAAAATTATTGAAAGCAATGAGACAATAAAACGACCAAAATTAAAGCATGTGTAAGATTACAACCACAGATCTGCATATTAGGGCAGTACTAAAGCTAGCGTTCCCTTACATTCACCTGCATTTCATTTTTTAGACAATTTTGAAAGGATTATGTTTACTGATCCTCTTTTAGGTCTCTTTCAAATTTTAACATTACATCAATGTTTAAACCATCATTTAGATTCGGAATAACAGGAAACATCCTTACTGCTTTACAACTTAGTGTTTGTCTTAGTGTTGACCAGCTGAGGTCAATGAATCGCTCTAATATGTGAAAGTAGAAAGTTCCGAGCTGTCATAAATGCACCATGAAAAAAAACTCCCGGAGGAGATGAAGAGACATTGTTCTGTTTGTGAGACTCACAAGCCATGTCCTACTCATATTACTAAATTACAGCAGCGTATCGACGTCGTGCCGTTGTGCACCGCAGAGGACCTGCTCTCCTGAGCCATCAGTAACTTATATAGTAGAGGCCTGTCAGCTCAAAAGTGACTGCAACAAATATCAAGCAGGCCGGATGAAACAGTTTATCACGTTTCATTGCTTTTCAATAGAGACGAGGACGACCTGATTTATTATTTATGTCCACATGGCCACCCTACCCCTGTTCTCCCAGGAGCACTCTAAAAATATGCTTCTCATTTGGGACCTCGAGGAAGGATAATGACTATTCCTCGTACGAACACACACGTACACATATGCACACCGCTGAAACAAATGATGTAAAAAAACACAAAAACATTGGCTTTTTTTGCTTCCGAACCTAACACGCAGCTCAGACCAGTATTTTAGACAAGACGCTTGATTTATGCAGGGCATTATGAATTAAATTGCTGTGGGAAATCCACTTATGGCACTAGTGAAGAATTGAGATTAAAAGGTCAAAGTGCAGGAAGGTCAATTTGTCACCAAGGCATCATCACTGCAATTTATATCTTCTGTTAAGAGTGTTTGATAAAAAAAAAAAGAAATGAATTAAATACGCTTTGCACTATCAACGATGTGTTAGTACTGCGATTTACTAGAGATGATATGGATTTGTAAATGATTCATGAATCTCTAAAGCAAACAAATCTTGAATCGTTCACTGCCAAGCACCGTGCCAGGACCGGGATTAATTTCTTTCTCGTGTGATGGATCAGGGTTACAAGCGGGTATCAAGATTTGCGCGCACAGATCCGGTCACTTTCGCTGTACGTCCTCCCTCATCGACGGTCTGGGCCCTGGTGATGAAGTCTCGATGCTCAATGCTGTGAATGTCGAAAACCCTATGAGGATGCACTTGGTCGAGCTGCAGACCTGCCACGCCTTTTTCAGTCATGGAGATGATGGGCTCTTCCACTGAGAAGACTGTTGCTACGTCCCAGGGTTGTACCCCTACACCCAAGTTTGGTCACCAGTAATGATTCCTCGACATAAAAGACGACACACTGACAGGTTTCTTGGTAGGCTTCGACATGATGTTCCTTCTGTCTTTGGGTCAGCAGCATGGAGAAGAACTTGGCAGCATTACACACGAGGATTGCCTAGACTGTTTTGTATGACACGCTGACTATGGCAGCAACATTGTGGATTGTTCTCCAACGATCATCATGCACAAGTTGCTGAATAGTTTTGACATTTTTAAGGGTTGAACTTGTTAAAGGTCTTCCTGAACTCTCTTCGTCTTCCAGTGATGTTCTTCCTTTTTGAAGTGCGCGTGCCACTCAAAACACATTGAATGACTGTTGCAGCATCGCCGCAAACTTGCCGAATCGTGTCAAACGTCAAATCGTGTCTTTGAAGCATGATGGAGAAGAACTCGTTCAAATCGTGATTCGTTTCTTCCGTGTTCTGTAGTTTACTTATTCAATTCAATTTTATTTTATTTATATAGTGCTTTTAACAATGGTCATTGTCTCAAAGCAGCTTCACAAAATTATTATTAAATCAACAAATCTTTAGCTGATGTGTACTGAGTCATTCTGAACTAGAGATTTTCATTGCTTCACTGTAGACGGCTGAATTAGAGACCTCTATGAAATAGAGGCCTGTGTTTGTCTGAGCGAGGTAAAACAATTCCTTTGCTTAATACTGATATGTAATCACACTATAAAATAACAATAGTGAAAATCATTTCTTATTGCGTGCTTTTTCTATTTTCGAAAACAAATGTAGTATTAGTAATTTCATTAATTTAGTTGTTGCTTTTTCTGCCTTACTGTACATGGCAGCACATTTGAGACTGATCCAATCTGAGTGAATCATTGAAGGGAACAGAATGAAATTACTTTTTTCTTTTCATCAATAAATGAGCACAAGATGATCTTGCTGTATTTCCTACTTTATTTTGCTCTAAAAGCTCAACTTGTGTTGTATTTTTTTCCTTCCACTATTCCGATTGCAACATTATGAAAGCTGTTGCCAGGATATAGTGTACGTACAAACTCTCGGTGGTGGAACGGATGTTTATCTCTGCTAATATCTGTGATAACAGGAACGAAGTGCTACCCAATCCAAAACATCAAAAGTACACTTTTAAAGCAATCTCAAAGATTGCACTGCTGAGCACACCTTCAGTTATGTAACTTGTAATTAGTAATTCAGCACTTCTCATTCTTATTATGCTTTTTTTTTTTTTTTTTGGTAAGAAGAAGAAAAACCGAAGCCTCGTCACATCCTGTCATAACTGTCTCGCGGAGCAGGATGCTGATTTATTCGCAGCCCCTTAAATTCGGAGGCTCCGGCTGGCGGTAATAGGCCGGCGTACGGGACAAGGTTACCTTGTGTGGCTGCTTATCATGGGGAAAGTGGCCCAGCAGGACGTGGCAATACTGCATTTTATTATCATTCAAATGAGAACATATAGAGGGCTTCTCTCAGATTGGGCCGAAATAATGGGAGCCATTTATCTTGCTCACACCGACCTTTCATATCCCATTCATGTCTTATTAGAGATTAGAGGGGCATGCATCATCATCTGGGCATAATTAAAAAAAATTAGATATGTATGTGGGAATGCAGTCGATTTGGACAAAAGTGGTGTTGGAGCTATTAGTTTTTTCCTGCACTCTCTCTCTCTCTCTCTCTCTCTTTCTCTCTCACTCTCTCTCACACACACAACTCTGTGAGAACGGTTACGCCTCCTGTGTTGACTTTTCCCACTGTTTCCTTTCAGTCTTGGGAAAAACCCCCGGTGTCCTGGAGCGACAGCTACTCTTATCAGGCTCCGGAGGTGTTTACGAGACGCCGGTTAAAACCTAACCTAATCACAACGTGCTGCATTAATGGGCTCTGCATGCATACAGTGAGTCAAGGCGTCTCTGCGGCAGTTCATCCATTTTTATGATGGATAAGGGGATGTGGGGTGGGGTGGGTGGGGTGGGGTGTCATGGAGAGGGGAGATGTGATGGGCTTGGGTGGCTGTTAGTGCCAGGAGCAGTACACAGTAGTTGTATAATATTTGGAAAAATATTTTTTTTGCACATTTGTGATTTCAAAAGTGTATGACTATTGGTTTTCTCAATAAAACGTAATGCCTGCTAGATTTACAGCACTGTGCAAAAGTCTTAAGCCCTCTCATTTCTTCATATTAAATTACATGATGTAGATTAAATTAAGTAAATGGAAGCAAACGTTTTACTGCGACAGGCTGAACATACAATTTTAAAATTGGTTGGTTGTGTAACATCAGCAACCTCATTTCCCCTCTCATCTGTTCCAACCACTCAGCATTCAGCATCAACAGTATACTGTACCAACCACCGGCTTGATCACCTGACATTATTTGCACCTGTTTCTTACTGGTTCATGCCTTAAGTTAAGAATTTTTTCATTTATTTTGCCAGAATGATTCATAGGTCACTGTGTGGCATAAGTAACAAAAACATTCCTCTGAAACTGCTCAGGTACAGGAACTGGACTGAAAATAATGAGACACTTATATGTTAAAAACTTATTGATTCACAAATAGCGAGGAACACAAAGCTATTGTCTTATGTGAGGTGTATAATCCCGTGTCAAACACACAAAGTAGTGTCCTTGATAAGGAGATGGAGGGCGATTTGGAATTCAGCCTTATTTTATTATTGAGTCAAAGTATTTTTTAATATAATATGATTATGTGATGTGATAACTTGCTTACTGAAAGTACTTCTGTGACTGGTTGTGAATGTGGGCTTTGGCAGGCAGCTGCTCTCTCCTCAGTGCTGCGCACCGTACAGACCTACTCTCACCCTTGCTGCGACTGACAGTTAGTGTATTTAACGACTGTGGAACACCTGGGACGGTGAGGCATGTACTGTACGTCTAAAGCAGGTAAATGTTCTAGTGGTGATATGTTCATTATCATCACTCATGGACTGTCTCTCATCCAACAGGTTACTCGGTCAGAACTAACCGTTGTAGATTCTGTATGTTTCACTCTTTTTTTTTTTTTTTTTACCCTGAGGTGTTTCTAATACATTATATATTAATAACATTTTCTATCTAATGATTTATTTTGTCTCACAGTCAAACCGATTCATGCATGAAGCCAGATCTCACACACTCCAATAATTCTTAATTTTTTTTTTTAAAGATCTTGGTTTTGCTGCATCATTTGTGTAATGTTGTGTAAGTCGTCGCCAGAGAAACATGGTGAGTGAGAGACGGTGAGAGTTGAAGTTTGGAAAAGGTCTCGGGTTACTTTGCTGTAACCCTGTTCCCTGAAAACGAGATGCTGCGTAAAAAACGCTATGGGAACGCTCTTCGCGCGACCGGTTGTTGAAGCATGTGTGTCAAACATGCCAAAGATTTTGGCATATATAACCTCGGTCAGGTGACGTCATTTGATTAAGTGCACCTGGAGGTTATAAATAGGCATGAACTGGAAACATCCTCAGGTAAATTTTTGTCTGAAAGGACGTCCAGTCACGCATACAGTGCGGCATTGGAGTGCAGCATCTCGTTCCCGCTTTTTCAGGGTTACAGCAAAGTAACCCGCGACGTTCCCTTTCAAAAGCTACACTCGATGCTGTGTGAAAACGAGAATACCAAGTGTTTGGACCCCCAGGGTTGTGTAGTGTGCGCACAATAGCCAAGGAGGTCTCAAACATAACTTTGGGATGCTAGGATGCTGCGTAGCATGGACATCCAAACTATAAAATCTGACAAATGTGTGCGGAGAGGACCAACCTGCCGCATCGCACACTTGCTGCAAGGGGACACCTCTTGCCAGTGCAATTGATGAGGCAATCCCCCCCTGGCCGAATGAGCCCTGAATCCTAGAGGCGAAGTGTGACCACGCGCTTCGTAGGCAAGGGCAATAGCATCTCTCACCCAATGTGACAATGTTTGTCTAGTGGTGGCTGCCCTTCGGCTGCGGCCCCCATAACATATAAGAACCTGCTCTGATTTACGCCACTGGCTAGCGTGGTGGATGTACTGTAAATCTGAAGAGCACGAACTGGACACAGTAAGTGAAGTCTTTCCTGCTCCGGAGCTGTAAATGGCGGAGGACAGAGGCTTCGAGAACAACTGGGGGCATAGTCAAGAATGGAACCTTCGGAAGATAGTTAGGGTGAGGATGCAGAATAGCTTTGACTAGCCCAGGGGGAAAGTCTAAGCAAGACGGGGAGGCTGACCAAGCCTACAGATCTCCAATTCTCTTCAGAGAAGTAATGGCCATGAGAAAAACCATCTTAAGGGTAAGAAGCCTGACAGGCGCTGACTCTAGTGGTTCAAAAGGGGTGTCAACCAACCCTTCTGACACAATAGCTAGATCCCAAGAAGGGATTGCCGCTCTAGTGGGCGGCCTCAACCTTTTAGTTCCATGAATAAGCGGACAAGCCGAAATAGCGGCTATGTATGTTCTGAGAATACTAGGGCATAAGCCCGAGGTCAATTTTCTTGTAGAAACTCCAGTATTGAAACAATTTGTCAGTGGACTGGGTCTACATCTTTTACTATGCACCAATTTTCAATACACTCCATTTGAGGGCATAAGTTCTTCTAGTGGAGGGAGTCCTAGTACTTAGTATAGTTCCAATCACACTGGCTGGAAGACCAGCCTCTCTTCACTGGTCCCCCTCAGGGGCCAGACATGAAGGTAGAAGAGCTCGGGCCGGGGATGGAATGTCGTCCCCTGCGCCTGAGACAGAAGCTCCCTCCTACAGGAGAGATATTAGATCTGAACACCACACACTGGTCGGCCAACGGGGCCGACCAGTACGATACGAGGCGCAAGCCTTGCTGACGGACCTTCACCAGGACTCCCGAGAGCAGAGGACTGACTACTTCGGGGTGGGATTTCCAAACCCTGTGTGTCACAGGTTGCCTGGACAGCAAGTCTGCTCCCATATTCATATGCCTTGGAATGTAAATCATCCTGCGGGACAGGAACTTGTCCTGTGCCCCAAAGCAGAATCTGGTGCGGTAGCTTTTCCCAGCGGCGCGAGCACAGTCTGCCCAGGCGATTATTTACGAGACTACCATAGTGTTGTCCACCCGCACTAGGACTTGGTAGCCTCTCAACTGCTGGAGGGAGTATTTCAGGGCCAGAAATAGAGTCATCGTTTCGAAGCAATTGATGTGGCACGCGAGAAGATGACCTCTCCAGATCCCTTTGGGCTGGACGGCCATCTAAGACCGCACCCCAGCCCGTGAGGGAAGCGTCTGTTGTTAGCAGCTTGCGACGACAACACAGACCTAGAGTGGGACCCAGAGTCAAAGACCGGGGTCTGAACCACATACAGTAGAAAGGGAACGAAGCTCTTGGCGCAGAACCCTCATTGCCTCTGGGGATTGGCCCTTGGATGAAATCCCCTGGCTCTTAGCCACAACTGAAGCGATCTCATGTGCAGATGGTCCAAGGGTATCACCATGGATACAGTTGCCATGAGACCTAACACTCTCTGAAAGTAGTAAAAAGTTACTTTCTGGCCTAGCTTGATCTCCTTTAGGATATTGAGAATGGATTCGACACGCGCAGGAGACAGCTGTGCCCGCATTGCGGTCGAATCCCATGTGACACCCATAATATGTCATACTTGAGCAGGAAAGAGAACGCTTTCATGGCGTTGAGTCTCAATCCTAAGCATCGAAGTGAGCTAGGATGACATTGTTGAGTCCCCTCCTCCGGCCACCCGACAGAAACCTGTCGTCTAACTTTGAGCGTTTGGGGGATTTTTATTTTATTTTATTTTTACAGCGAATCGAGGTGTAAGCGTTGAACCGCGCGTGTTACCACCTCTAATAACAACTGAAAGTTTCCATCTTTGAAAGTTTTATCCACCCCTTCACAAGAAGCGCCGGAGCGCGCTTGAGAAGTGGATGGTAAAGGCTCATGATCCGGCGAGAGAGCGAGAGAAAAGGAAGATTCCGTCTCATGCACTTCCGCCAGATTTGCATGCGAGGAATGCGCGGCGGCTCGCGGTTAAATTTTTTAAAAGGCTAGCCGAGCGCAAGTGACTTTAATAGGGAGGAGATCTCAATTCTTCCCCCAAACACTGAAACAGAAAGCGTGGAGATAGCCCTCAGCGAGATATCTTTTACCCGGAGGCAGCTCTCCTGACTAACTCCGCCATCTTTCTGGTGAGTAATAAGACACTTTCTATTTTCGCTTTCTTTTTGCTTTGAAAAGTTCTTGCACACATGCACACACAATGCGGTCCTTGAAGAAAAAAAAACCTGAGGACGTTTCCGGTTCATGCCTATTTATAACCTCTAGGTGCACCTAATCAAATGACGTCACCTGACCGAGGTTATATATCCCAAATTTTTGGCATGTTTTACACACATACTTCAACAACCGGTCGCGCGAAGAGCGTTCCCATAGCGTTTTCACGCAGCATCGAGTGTAGCTTTTGAAAGGGAACATGTTTTTTTTTTTTATTTCTCCCCGATTTTCTCTTCTCTAAAAAATAGTCGTGTCCAATTCCTCCCCATCACTAGGGGGCTCCCACATTAAGCTACTACACCTCAGTCAGGAGGGCCGAAGACTATCACGTGTTTCCTCCGAACCATGTGACGTCACTGACCACTTTTCTTTTCGGAGGACCACCCTCCGAAACACTTTCGGTGGACAGCGCTATCCACCCCTTTTGCTTGCGTGAGCTCACAGATGCCCCTGATTGGCTGTAGAGCCGTGGTTAATGTGGGAGAACAAAATACCTCTCATCCCTCCCCTGAGAGAGCTCGGCCAATCAGCTCTCTCTAGACCTCCGGCTACGAGAGGTTACAGTATCACCCGGGAATCAAACTCGCGATCTCCGGATGTTAGGGCGAGCACTTTACCACTGCGCCACTCGGAGG
This sequence comes from Clarias laeviceps, assembly GCA_030014305.1. Lineage (NCBI taxonomy): Eukaryota > Metazoa > Chordata > Actinopteri > Siluriformes > Clariidae > Clarias > Clarias laeviceps. The sequence continues at coordinate 24,661,891 of JAQMYJ010000008.1, read as the reverse complement.
CCACATGTCTTGTTTCAGTAATGGTCTGATCACTGTTCAACAAACACATACATGCGCAAATAATAATAATAATAATTAAAAAAACTTTTGGCTTCTAAATTAATTTTTGTCATGCGACAGAGCAGAGGATGCATTTGCGTTGTCTCAGAAATTTATTTAAATAGGTGATGCATCAGAAACTCGTTAATTAGCAAAGAACGGTACCTAGGCAAGGCAGAAACAGAAAAACAGACACAGCATCAAACCCTGTAATATCACATGTAGATTGCAAGCTTAGTGATGTCTTTTTTTTAGTACAGTACAGGTGCACAGGCAGTAATCAGGTGAACTTGAGCATGTGTTTTGAGAAATAGATTCTGACCTGACTCGTCAACCACAACCTCCCTCCCCCCTCAACACACACACACACACACACACACACACACACACACACACACTGTATACAGTCCTTCTTAAAGCGTACCTATTATGCAAAATGTACTTTAGTCATTTTCAGACATTCAGATGAGTCTCATCTGTGTATAAAGCAAGAAAAAAGAGGAAAAAAAACAATAGTATTTGCCCTGGCTTAAACAAGCTGATCAGATTTTCCCACTAATGTGACTTCATATATGAAGATATAAAGTCCCTAGGCTTGTTCCATAGCTTCACCCAGCTCTGACTTTCTCTGGTTCAGCAGTAGTTCATTTACATCAACACTAAAACAACCAATTTTTAAAGATTGACATTTGATACATGAAAGATTGATACATGGTTCTCAAACCATTCCACGGTCACGTGAAGATTTTTCTTGGCAGATTCCATAAAATATTCCAGATTCCATCCTTTTTTTTTGATTCCATAAAAAGCTGTTTTGCTGTTTTGCATTATAATGAGGTCACCAGTCATGTGATCTCAGTGCCATGGAAGGGAGGTTGGGCCTACGTACAGTAGCATACTAAAAGTACAGGCTGCACAAAACAATTTTCAATATTTATATTTTATAGATAGATGTGCAAGGCCCAGACAATAACAGTATCACTCGTAATTTTATTTATTATGTACTTGTATAGCCTGAATCAATCTTTAAGTAGAGTAAATCATGTAGCCATGCTTTAGTGCTCACTTCCTCACCTGTACAGATCGCCTTTCAATGCTTTAACTTTCTTGCTAAGGCATTCTCTTAGTCACGCTGTGGATCACTGAATAGCTGGACTGTAACACAGAGTCACACAGCTGCACCCAATGTTTCTAATTTGGAGTCCAACGTTGGTGCTGACGTCTCTGGAAAAAGGTGAGTGAAAAAAGATCTGCTCTCTGTCTGGCTTATAAGCTAAGAAAAACACAGGTGTGTTTTGTATTTTCCATATCTCCTTCATTTGTCTAAATAGTATTTTTATGAACAGTGTGTGATTTTGCATTATTGCACATTGCAGTGTAATGCTTGTTCTCAGAGTGTGTGTGTGTTTCTTTTGAGAGTGAAAGCCACCTGGGCAGGGGGAGCAGATGATGATGGATGAGTGAGCGTTCACTCCCTCCAGCGTTCCCTAATGAGTGCACGCCGGGTAACCCTCCTATTTCATCATCCCTGCAAGAGCGAAGCCGTTCCCTCCAAAGCCCTCTTAAACGCTAATTGAATGGTAAAACTTCGCCGCAGGACGCTTGTTGTCGGCTTGTTCGGCCCACCATTCATCTCCATCTTTCATTTTATTAAATTTTTTATTTACTTCATGGGTTTGTTTGTTAAATGTAAGAAAAGCAAACCCAAGTGACTTGCAACAAGCGATTGAGTTCCGAAGCTCGACCCCACGTGCGTGGCTCCACTCACAAGAATCCCTCGATAAACATTTATTAGCCCTGTCAATGACTCGTCAAAGCTTTTCACCTGCGATCCGGTCGTTCCAGGTGCCCGTTGTGTGTTGCCTCGACCCTGTTTACACGCTCTTGATTCATTTAAAAACGTTGATGTGGTCCAAATGGTGTCCCCAGAACAATAAACCGTGGCTTATTTCACTGCCGTCCTAATAAAGGTGATGGATGGCGTGACTCAGAGACAAATGCAGACAATTGGGTTTGGCCCCACGTTTCTGTAATTCAAACGGTGCAGAGAGGGCGAGCGTCAGCTCAGGTTGCTCTCACTCTCCTGTCAGAGGTCTGGAGTTATTAAAAGCTTGAAAATATAGCTGTCACATGAGACGGGAGACGGTGAGAGAGAGGGAGAGAGGAGCGGTGGAGGCTGAGAAACCTGATTGGTCAGAAGGCAGCGGTTAAGAATGTTACAGTAAGCCTCCGAGTGGCGCAGTGGTAAAGTGCTCAGCCAGAGATCGCTGGTTCGATCCCCGGGTGATGCTGTAACCTCTCACAGCCGGAGGCCTAGAGAGAGCTAATTGGCCTTCAATGCTTGGTATTCAGTGCTCCCACAGTAATGACGGCTCTACAAGCCAATCGGGGGCGTCTGTGAGCTCGCGCAGGCGGAGGGAGCGGATAGCACTGTTCCTCCGAGTGTGTTACGGCGTCCCCCTGTGAGCGAGCAGTTCGAAAAAATGGTCGGTGACGCCACGTGGGTCGGTCTGCGGCCCTCCCTACTGATTGGTAGTAGAAGCTTAATGTGGGAGCCTCCAGTGACTGGGTTGAATTGGACACTACTAAAAAAAAAATTAGGGGAGAAAATCGGAACAATTCTGAAAAAGGGGGATAAAAAAAAAAAGAGAATGTTACAGTAGCTTAAACAATGTGTTACTAATATGTCACTATATTAATGCAAAACTCATGAATATACATTATTTTTTTAACCCCCCCACCACACAAACCATACCACGGTCACGGTAAGATTTTTCTTGCCAGATTCCATAAAAGATTCCAGATTCCATCCTTTTTTTTTTTTTTTTTTGACTCCATAAAATGCTGTTTTGCATTATAATGAGGTCACCAGTCATGTGATCTCAGTGCCATGAAAGGGACAATATTGTTTGACCGTCAATAACAAGCATTTAGATTAGAGACTCCTTCTACGACGGTCTAACAATATATGTGTGTGTGTGTGTGTGTGTGTGTGTGTGCCTATGTAGTTTATTCTATTCTTGAAAAATAAAAGACAAATATGAGAAATGTGGATGAAATTAGATGGACCTGTTTTTAAGATGGTCAACCTCAAGGGACAGTGTTAAGCAAAAGTCAACTTGCATGTATTGAACAGCACTGAAACTGGGAATTGGTTTAACATCATGATCTACACACACGATCTATAAGTTAGTTTGCTTCAGGTTGAGCCTTTGTATAATTAACAAAGCCTCTCTCTCTCTCTCTCTCTCTCACACACACACACACACACACACACACACACCCTACATCATCCAGGTTGTGTGTGTAGTCCGTTCTCTCCTTCAGTGGATTATTTTTTTTTTTCCCAAAAGTGAATCAGAATTTAAGATTATAAAACTATCGCATTGTACCAGAAAGTTTCTGGAGACTCGAACAGACTACATCAGAGAAAATATAGATTTTCAAACCATTTTTTCAAAGTCCTACGATTATGGCAATTCACTGATTCAATTCTTTCAATCAGCTTTTCTAACAGAATCGGAACATTTACTGTATGTTTTTCGAGTCAAAACATTACAAGCCATGATTACTAGTCATGCCAGAGATATAGAATAGTGTACAGTTACAGTTGGAAGACGTATACCCGGTATGAAATTTGGCTATTACTGTACATTTACAATTGACCTGTTTTATTAAAATTATCTTTTTGATAAATGATCTACAACAGTAGTTCTGGCTGCATGGAACATCGCATGTTTGTACATCAAATCGGGACTTGTGATGAAATTTCTGGTGAATGACGGAAAAGCACAGTACGGTGATAGTGTAGTAGGAAATTATATAGAGAAAAAAATGGAGTTTAGACTCTCAGCTATTTTGCACAATCAAAAGTCCCGGTTTACTTGACCGCCACTTGTACATGATGTACTTGTGTTACGGTTGGTACTATTTAACTAATCGTTTTTAGTAGATATTTGCAGTGTTTTTGTAAATTAAGTAGATACCTTCCAATAAAAATTTTTGTTTCATCATACTGTACATGCCAAATGGCTCAATACACCATTCTGTGACCTCAGGCACTTATTAGACAGCAGAGTGATGGGTGGATTGTGGCAAGGTACAGTAGGGAGAAAAATAGATCAGAAACTGACATGTTTTTTGATTTTCTGATTATGGTGCATGTCAAACTTAATGAATGCAGTCTCAAGTCTCAATTAATGATCAAATTTTTTTTTTTTTGTAGCTTGTGCTGATTTTGACTGTGGAAATTCATATTGCAAATAAAAATTTAATTCAAATGAACCTGAATGGGAGATTCTCCAAATAATCTAAGACAAAAACAAGCAAACAAACAAAAAAGTTGTTGACTAAAAAATGCACAGTTGCATCTACACTACTGTTCAGAAGTTTGGGGTCACTTTCTAACTCCATGATCGTTTATTTCTTTCTACATTGTAAAGGCTGAAGGCGTCCAAAAAATGCATTAATCTCCTTTGAACAGTTAATGGTGAG
>JAQMYJ010000008.1:24615566-24641464 GCA_030014305.1 Clarias laeviceps | reverse complement strand
GAGTGATGATTTTTAACTGATTTAAACTGATTTGAGTTTCATTGAATTATTTTGACTGGAGTTGGAGTTGATGTACAGTAAGTTGAATTAGTTTGAACATTATCAAACTAATTCTAGTTATGTATAGACTTGATAGAATATTTTAGTTTGAGTGAATCATTCAAATCGAAGTTTAATTTAATTGAATTATTTGCGGTGATTGAATTAGTTTAATTAATTAATTTTAGTTACAATAAAATTGGATTGATATATTCAAGTTGATATATACATGTTTGCGGTAACAATGCAATAGATTTTCTAGCAGAAATTCATCTTAATCTGAATATTTTATACATCAACTCGAATATATCAATCTAAATTATTAGCTACAATTAATTGAACTCTAATTCAACTACTGTTCATTCAAATTAACATAACATTAACTCATTTATTCTGCTTTAGTTTTACTGCAAACTATTCCCTTAACTCAGTATTATTTACTAGCACAAATTATTATATATAGTTATTATATATAGTTTTCCGCTAATTTCAGCATATCATTAAACCCACAGAATTTAACAGTCACTCAACTCAATATTAACTAAAATCATATATAAAACACAGTATAAGATAAATATATGTTTGTTGGAGTTTTGGTTGGATTGGTGTATACTGTATCATTATTATTTTTTTCTTTATGTGAAATATTTTTTTTTAGCTTCCAAAACATTAAATATATTGCTTGCTAGATAAAATGGAAATACTGCAAATGCTAGCTGTAAAAGTTCCATGGTAAATCCTTTGGAATGCTGAATACCCTTACACCACATTAATAAGCTGTACATCAGCTTTACTCTCTGGTTGTAAAACGAATTTATGCTTTTGGCAAATATAAATATTATAATACTGACTCCCTTAACTTTAATTTTATGAAGCGAATTTTTTATGAGAAAGCATGAAACTCTGTGCTTCTTTAATGCCATATTTTAAATAAAACTATCCCCACACAGACTGACTGAATTGCCTCGTTATCCTAATAGATGCTGAATATGCAGTAGTGCATTTAATCAAAGGTAATGTTCTAAAAAACTTCAAGTCTTCATACGTTACAAATTACTTTTCACCAAGAAAATATGGGTAATAAACTTTCCCGTATTCCAACAGGCAATAGTTCTGGACTTTTTCAGAACACTAAAGCTGATAGATTTCCCATTGTGTTCATATTTCTGCTTTCAACACGGTAAAATTCATTTGTACCTTTGCGAAATTTGCATAAAATTCATAACATGGGCTCATAATTTGTTAAATATAACTACTTTCCAAAACTTTGCAAAAATAAATCTCATTCAAGGAATTTACATTCACATACGGTGCCTGCATTAATCTGGTCTTATAACAGATGCTGAATATTTAATCGTGCATTTAATTTTGTTTTTAATATAATGCACCAAAATCCTCCTTCGGATACAATAAGCTACATTTTCTTCAAAGAAACTTCAAGAAAGCCTAAGAGGATTAGGAGGGTTCAGCTAATCTCAGTAATTCGAGTTGATTTGAGTTGAGTGATGTATTAGAAAACGCCCCCTTGTATTGTGAAAACATTGTTTTAGTTCATTAAATCAGTTATTTATGGGTGATGTCATGCCATGCAAGGCAACCTTACTTTTATCCATTAAAAGTTGATTTTCATTATGTTTCACAATGCAATTAGTTTGCAATTATTTTCTTAACTAAAACTGAAAAAATTGCCAACCCCCACAAGTGAAAGCAGCTATTTTTTCTTGCTAATGGAAGGGAGTCTCTAGTGTCAATATTTTTTTTTACCTTCAGATATATATTGCTTACCAAGAAGAACCAAACTCTCCATATTGTAAAGTACATATCATGTTAGTTTTGACCAAGTAAACTGATTGAATGTGCGGCATTCCACAAGTGTATGCTTGTATCACTCCTAATCACAGGCGTTCTAAAAGAAAGATACTTACAGTACACTAATTGTCAGTCGCAGCAGAGGTGAACGTAGGTCTGTACAGTCTGCAGTACTGATGCGAGAGCAGCTGTTTGCCAAAACCTGTCATGGAAGCACTTTCAGCAAGAAATCACATCGGATAATGTTATTTCATCTTAAACAACACTTTGCTTAGTCCCTCTGTAACCCCTGATCAAGGGCCCTACGTGGTGTGTGAAACAAGGGATTGTACACCCTACATATAGCTAGTCATGGAAGGACATGTGCTGGGAAAGCAAAATAACTGGATAAATTAACAAAAAATTTTACATAATCTATAATATTAAAAAAAATTATAATTTTAACTGTAAATGTTTGAGTAACTGTTGTAAAAAGCGATATCAAACTCGAGGTTGTGCTGGATATCAGCAGGGCGCAGAATCACAGCTTTGGGATATGAACTCTGATTCGTCACATCCCACGTTGTCAATTATTTTCCTCTTATGCACTTCTTTAAATGTACTTTTTAAATATTTCTGCATAGACCTAAAAGTCTTGTTTCCCCCTAAGGAATTATGGGTAATCAAAGCTTAAGAGGATTACTTATTTGTCATGGCAGTTGTATTCAAGAGTTTTGAAACTTTTGTTGCTCTTTGATTACATGCCGTGTACTTCATAGGTGGTTCATGAAATAAGTCCTCTTAAGTCTAATTAGTGCAGGGTTGTTCTTGTTTACATCTTGAGGAAAATGGGAAAATGGCCAGACTAATAGTGTAATTACAGGATTAGTCTGTCTGGGGCAATAAGGCAGTGGCAGTACACAGGGCTAATTACCACTATTTCCACTGTCAGGTTTAGTTCTTGATGTACGACGTTCTCTCGAACAGGCTGGAAACAAAAACACAAACCTGTTTTCACACATCTGCACACGTGAGAAAGAGATGATTTTCTGCTATAATCACTTCTTTGGTGAAGCAAATCCGACACGTTCAGGCTACAGCTGCGTTTCCAGACCAGGAAACCGAATACCTGAGTCCCCCTGGACGGTTGTGCCAAAACCAAAGCACTGCTTCTGCTTGGCACTCTATTAGCAATTTAAGATCACACTTTAGATTTGTTTGTTTTTTTTCGTGGCAGGAGCGAGAGGATGAAAAACGATTATCGTCTGGGCTGAAGGCTGCGGAAAAGCAGGATCAATTAAATCCGAACACGCCAACAAAAAAGAAAGTTTCTGTAATGTTTCACACATCAAACTTTGAAATTAAATAAAAAAAGAACCTCTTTTTACAGCTTTTACATTAAGTCAAGTAACACTAATCAAAACGGAATGCTTTAAATGTGCAGGTTCCCGTTAATGTTATTGAGAGACTTTACTTAAATCATTCAAAGTAACTTGCACCAATTTAAATGATGGAAAAAATGCATAAAAATGGTAGTGATGAGTCATGCATGACATAATGACATCTCATTAATGGCATAATAAGAATGATGAGAGGGTATAATCTATCTCACACACAGACACACTTAAAGACACTTAAAGGCAGCTGATTGCACACACCCATTTGGAAGCACCGCCTCTGTACTGGCAGCTTTCATCCTTCTTGTGTGTTCTTTTCCCCTTAAAGGATGTAAAGGTCATTGTAGCATGTGGTCAGAGTGCTAAACTGCCCGCTATGAAGAGAGTCAGAAATCCTAGCAGTTCCAGCAGATGAAAAAACGCACACCAATGATACACAACATCAATACACACCATCAGTGCATTGACACACACTATCAATACATCAATGAACTCCATCAGTACATCAACACACAACATCAAAGCGACAACACGACTTCGGAACTTCAACACACACTGTCAAGACAACAACAAACAACATCAATACATTGAAACACACCATCAAGACATCAACACATGGTAACAAGACATCCACACATACCATAAACGTGCCAACACACACCATCAAGACAACAACAAATGCCATCAATATGTCAACAAACACCATCAAAACATCAACATATGACATCATTACATCAACAAACAAACATCATCAAGAGAACAAACATCATCAAAGCACACGCATACAAAGACAATATCAACACGTACAAGACATCAATTCACACACCATCATGAAAACATACACAATCTAGAGAACAACACACATCGTTAAAAAATAAATACACAGCATCAATACAGTAACCCATGCTATCGTTATATCAACAAACACCACATGCGAATAGTTTACAACACACATTCCGCAGTGTTGAATTAACAACTAGCAGTGTTTGTTGTATGAGTCCAGTTGGAAGAATTAAATCAACACCGAAATCAACAAACAAATAAAACATCAACGAACACCAATGTGAAATGAACATACAGTACCATCTAGAAAAACGCACCTGTCTTGATGGTGTGTGTTGATGTTGGTCAACACTAAAACACCAAAACACACCATTAAGACATGAAAACACATCAAACAACGGGTAAATGCACAACATCTGTACACATCGTCAATACATGCAACATTAAAACATTAAAATAAAATCAACATACAGCCAGAATACACTCCATCAATACATGCTAATGACACAATCAACACACCCCTTTAACTTACCATTAACACCACACCGTGATCAACACACACTCAGCTTAGGATCAACACTCACTATTAGTACACTGAAATATATCATCAAGACACACAGCATCAATGCGCACCAACGCCCCGTCATGGGTGTGGTTTAGTGTGTTTCAGTTTCACTGATGGAGGCGGGGCTTCTTAGTGATACTTAGTGACGAGGTGGGGGGCTCGTCAGTCTCAGTAACATTAGTCAGTTCTGGCTGAGAAAAAGTCAGTAAAAAAAAGAAGAAGAAAATCACTCCTCAGACTGAAACAACGGTGAAGAAATAATAATAACAGAACCTGATTGAGCTAAAAAAAAATCTCTCATGATGAAATTTTAGGTAATCTACAGTATACAAGCCACAAAAGGGTTAACTTTCCTCCGTTTTATCATTTTCTTCCTGCTTACCTCTCTCACCTGGAGGTAGCTGCTCACTAGAGAAAACTCATCATATCTGTCACTGCTGTTTTGCTTTGTGTTTCTTGACGAGCATCCCCTCATAGCGTTCTGCTGGAGACATACGAGCAACGCTGATCGACCTCTCAATCACACATCTCAGGCAACAGAGCGAAAGAGAGAGAAAGGAAAAGAGTGAGAGAGAGAGAGAGAGAGAGACATGAAGGGAAAAACGAGCAAAATTAATTAAATAGCAGAGAGACAGAGGCTCGGGCCATAAAGGTCTGCTGTTAGCATTTTTCTAGCCCATTGATTCCTTGTTACACGTCCACATTATGGCTCCCAGAGTCGCCATAAATCAACCCGGAGCCCATTGTCCCTTTTTTTCCCGCACGCTCTCCCTAACGCCGATGCTGTTCTGCAGCAGCGAACCTAATCTATCGTTCGAATTCAAGGTCTGAAAAAGTGTGTGACCTCGCCTAGAGGATACTGAAGTTTTGATGAGAGCCAAGTGACCCGTGTCTGTCTCTCCGCATGCCTGTGCAGATGGCAAATCGCACTCTGGCTTTATCGGTCTTGACCCAAATAACAGATAGAGCGTTCACTCAGCGTCCAGTTCCTTATCTGATGCTTTTGTTCCAGGCCAGATGCGCCTGAGGAGAAACCTGGGAAGGAGATTTTAAATTTCCCTGTATGAATGCTCATGCGTGGAAGTACAAGAGAAGCAACTGTTTTACATTTCGTCACAAGTTCCAGGAATGGTAAAGATTTTTAAACACATGGTTTGGAGAAATATAACTTCTTTCTGCCACATTCTGAGTAATTCAAGTAGTACAGATGGCATACTGTGCTTCTACATTCTCAGACTGGAAGAAAATGACTTAGAAAGTTCTTAGAAATGAATCATGCCAAATAGTTCGGGGTACTTAAAGAAATTGTCTGTTTCTCAGAAGCAAATTTTAAAAAATGATTCACTTAATTTAATTGAGGTCAATTTGCCAAGAAATTTTTGATTCTGCTTCTGTACGTTTGTACTGCAGCTAATGATGGGAACAATATTCATGGTGCAAACCATTCAAACAAGAAAAAAAAAAAAAAAGCTTTAATGTCTACACTATTAAAGTACTGTAAATAATTTAGTCTTAGATATATATATAATTGTTGGAAAACACTACTAATAATTCTTACTCTGTGAGTGATGTTTTTCTGACAAGAAAAAAGACTACTGACAGGAAAGGGCTAATCATGGGGACATGACTCACATAGCAACACTGACAGGAAGGAAAAAAAAACACTGACATATCAACAATTCTAACAAAAAAGAAAATATTGCTAGCAGGGGAACACTACTAATGGAAACACTACTCACGACAGCATTCTGACAGTAAAAAAAAAAGCACTATTAACAGGAAAAGAATAGTGATAGGAACATGACTCACAAAGCAATAGCAATAGCAGAAATAATAATAAAAGAAAATACTGACAAATAACATTTCTGCCAAAAAAATGAAAAACACCACTCACAATGTAACTGACATTCTGACAACAACAACAACAACAACAACAACAAAAACCCACAGTGGACAGCAAAACACTACTAACAGGGAAACAAATTGGATGGGAACATTACTCACAGAGTAACACTGACCAGGATAAGAAATAAGGAGAAAGCAACACTTTCGATAAGAAAATAGCACTACTGGTGAGAATACTGCTCATGATTCAACTATTCTAACTATTCTTTTTTCTAAGGAAAATAAAACTGACCAGAAAAAAGAAATACTGACAAAAAAAACAATACCTAAAGAAAAACATTACTTAAAAGGGGGGAAAAAACATTACTAACAGGAAAACACTTTTGTAAAGGCAAACAAATACTGATGGAAACACCACTCACAGAGCAACATTTCAGACCAGAATAAATACCAATGAGAAGAAAACAAATATTGGCAGGCAGACCTTATGCCCAGGGAACTAGTGATAGGAAGGCATTTCTGAGTGAAACAGCCCTGACAGTGTGACAAGAAAGTGACAAGAAAATCAAATTTTTACATTAAATGACCTTATTGTATATACTTTAGTCATACATGTCACTTAACTAAGAACTGGGACAGAAGTAAACTAAGAAATGTTATAAAATATTTAATAACTTTAGGAATCTTAACTAAAAGCTAAATCCTAAGTTAGCACATCCTTGAAGCTTAATTTGGGAACACCATACTGTACTGTATATTGTCATTTTATGATTAAAACTGATTATGTAGTTTATAGTTAACGGATTTTATGTCCAGCTTTTTTTTTTTAATAAAGCACTCATTTAGAGTGTGAAACATACAGTACTCCAGGGGGTGCCAAAAATTTGGCATGAAAGAAGATGTTACAAATGTCTTAGTTTAGATATTCCAGTGAAAATTGTGTACTGATTAATTCTTTTTCTAAAAAAAAAAAAAAACATGCCTTCAAAGCGCTTGCCATGAAAGAGCCTTCTTTTCACCTCCGCATGGAAAATAAGAATGCGTGTAACCCCGCATGAAACTAAACACCCATGACAAAAATCAGCACTCCCCTCTGGAAAGCACTTAATCGACGGCCGTGTCTCCATCTCTTCATCTCTCTGTCTCTCCATCTCTCCTCCCCAGGGCCACCTGTGTATACAGAGCTTCTCAGTAATGGCCTTTTCACCAGAGCTGCTCCCGACTTCCTCCGGGCTTCTACAGCTCTCTCGCTCTCTCTCTCCGCCTCGACTCAGTAAGCCTTATATTCACTCAGCATGGTGGCAACACTTGTCGAAAAACTATTCACAGATGCAGCACCGATGCTGCCGAAGCTAATTAGTACAATTAGCTTGCATCTTTACATTACTTGAGTTTGTCTTTCATCTCATACTTATAATTTACGCGATATATATCTTTCAATGTTAAGATGAAGTGATGATGAACCTTTTAAATCTACACTTTATCAAACATGACAGAAAAAGCAGGAGCTGTAATCTATCCTTCCTATGAACATCTAGCTATTTGCATTCAAAGAGAATTATAGTCATTGACATGCTAGGTAACATTTCAGAGAGAACTAATCTTCATCTTGGTTCCTTTTTTTTTTTTAAGAAAACAAACAAAAAATTTAAAATTTTTAGTGATTTAAAAATGGAAATCAATATCTATTTTTAAGCTTTTATTCTTTCACTTTTGGCATTGCTACATTTCTGTGGTATCATATTTAGTATATATGAGAGCTAGCTATTAGCATTCTGAGGGAATCTTTCTTATTAGTATGCTAGCTAAGATTTGATAGGTTGGAGAGGAAAATAGCTGTTATTAGTTAGTTAGCTGATGTGTGTTCCTTGGTGAAAAATATGCCAGAGCCTAAAATTGACATTGGTGTTGAACTTTCTACATCACCACATTTCTCTGCAGTCATATACAGTACACTACATGGACTGTACTTGGTCCCCCTTTTGCAGGTATAACAGCTTCCACTCTTCTTAGAAGGCTCTCCACAAGATTTTGGAGTTTTCCTGTGGGAATTCATGCCCATACTTTGTGTAGAGCATTTATGAGGTCAGGCACTGATGTTGAACGAGAAGGCCTGGCTCGCAATCTCCGTTCCAGTTCATCCCAAAGGTGATTGATGGGGTTGAGGTCAGAGCTCTGCACGGGCCAGTCAAGTTCTTCCACACTGAACTTTTTTGAACCTTTATAGTGCTTGCTTTATGAACTAGGGCAAAGTCATGTTGGAATAGAAAAGACTGTTGCCACAAACTGTTGCCACAAAGTTGGAAGCAGAACATTGTCCAAGATGTCATGATATGCTGAAGCATGAATTCAATAATTACACATGAATTCACTAATCACAAAAAAAAAAGATATAATTATAACAGGTTTTCCAAATAACTTTGTTCATATGAAGTATAACGTGATATTATAAAAGCCGGTCATTACCATTTAGTGAACATTCTTTCAGTTTTATTAGGAAGCTAGCTAACATTTGTAATATTGTAAGCTGACTTTAGTTAATCTTGGTTCTTTAACTGAAAAGTCAATAATTTACCAACAAACTCAAACCCCATACTTTCTGCATAACATTTTTTTTTAAATCAAATATTTATACTGTAACATTTTGTGAGTGCTAGCTATTAGCACTGAGAAAGTGTTATTAGCATGCTCGCTAACATTTGAGAGATTCGGAATAAAGCTGTTGTTACTGTAGGTAGCTTTAGCTAATTTTGGTTCAGATTTACTACCATGAACTTAAACTGATTTGATTTAAAGTTGAGATTAATATATTTTTCTTTTTTTTTTCTTCTACTTTCTGCATTTCTATCTACTCATATTTTTATAAAGTGATATTATGAGAACTAGCTATTAGCATTCAGAGAGCATTTGTAATAGTAGTATTTTAGGTAACATTTGAGAAGTTAGTGAAAAAAGCTGGTGCTAGTTAGCTTTAAGTAATCTCACGTCCTTGATGAAAGAGGAACTAATTTGCAAAAAAATGTTGTAATATTTGAAATTAAGTTAAACATCTTAAAAATGTTTCATTATTTTTCTTTTACTTCCATATTTTAAAGTATATTTTAAGAGTTCATACTTTAATTGGAAGCTTTTCATCAAGTTTATAAAATTTAGTATGTATTAGGAATAGTAATTTTTAAAATAATTTTTTTTCAATTAAGGAAAAATATGAGATTTAGCAGTTCTGGGAAAGGATCTGAAACAAGCTGAATGGCTGGACAATATAATATGCAGGACACATTAATAGGAACACAGGTACAGCTTCATACCGGGGTGAAAGATCACATCTTTTCCACATTATAATGTTTGTGAATGTTAAGTGAAGCTTTTGACCCATATCTTTATAAATTTGTGTAAGGAACAGGTGTAGAGGTGTTCCTAATAACGTGTACATGTGTGTGTGTATATATATATATACAGAGGTAATATGAATTTAATCCGTTTCGGAGGTGAGTTCTTAAAGCGAAATTTCATATTGCAAAACGAATATTCTCATTGAAAATTATGTAAATGCTTATAATCCGTTCCAACCACAGAAATATTACCAATATTACCAATTTCCGACACTATAATCATTTTTGTTGGTATATAAAAACAATCAAAACATTTAACAAAGACATGTAAATAAAGTAAAATGTGAAATAAATAGACATACAAACACACTTAATCCTAATTTATGATTCCTCTTGGCAGTGACTGCTTTAAAAACTAAACTGAAAGTGGCGTCTTTCTCCTCTTGCTACTGTCCTTGATAAGACCCATTCTTCGGACCCATGGTGCTATGTTTTCACTAAATCTTGGCCAAAAAAATATGTAAACTTGCTTTGCTTGGCTTTCTACTGACGCAAACAAGTTTTGAATGGCTACCGGATGTACACACGACTTAGCTGGTGCTCACCGAAGCGGGGCATTCGTATGCCGAGGTACCACTTTGTTAATGATTGTTAAAATGTTGCAGTTGTTTTTTTCCCATTTCTCTTTCTTTCACCTCAGTTGAAGGCGTTGTCATTGTACTACTTGTCTTTTTTCCTTCTAGTGTTTATTATTGTTTTTTCCCCTGTTATTTCTGTTGCAGTTTGCACATTGAGTTTTTGTCCCGAATCCTCCAATCCACTTTCATTCCAGATGTAAATGTTGCACTTCTCACTATTGCTCTTCATGCTAATGCTTTAACAGCTGTGCGTAGTTAAAAAAAAAAATTCAGCTGCGTGATCCGTGACTGTATTCAGCTGCATCTGGAAACGAAGCCTATGGAGGGATTGAGACGGATGTTGGAACCATCTGGCCGTTTCTGCTGACATTCTGACTTTGTGTTTGTGTGTGTGTGCGTGAGTGAGATCGTGTGTGACGATGAAATGCGGTGATGCTGCTGCTTCACAAATGGCAGGACATAAACCCATCTCAGATGGAGGTTGTTTGTGATTTTAGATGTGGAAACATCACATATTGTCTCTCAGTGCATTATTACTGCACTCATAAGGGAAAAAAAAGTGTGTGTAAGTGTGATTCTTTGAGTATTTTTCATCATCGATGCTGTGCTTGAGGCCGGCTCCGGATCTCACCTGCATTCTGAGTCCTGCATCACATCGGGGGAATTTCAATCGAGAGCACAGCGGGATGTCTGCCTCATTTAGCAGCGGGAGGCTTTATGAACCGAGGGGAGTAAAGGACAGAAGGTTAACTGAGAAATTCACTGGCTATTGCTTTTGACTCTCTCTCTCTCTCTCTCTCTCTCTCTCTTTTAAATAGAGCCTCTTTTTCTAAACCTACATGTTCTGTTCTCTACTTGGCAAAGTATGTCTTATTGACTTACAGCAGAACAGCTGTGTATAGAAGGTGTGTGTTATAGAAAAAAAAATACTGTAATTATTGTTACCATGGCAAAGTTGATCATTTTATTGTGTTTTATTTCTTTTTGCCAACAAATACTTTGCTGATGATTCCTTTTGCAATTTATTAAAATGACTCATAAATAAATGTACTTTTGATCCATTTATGTTACCTGATACTTATTAGTTACTTCTTGTGATCCGTATCCTACGTATAAAGCATTCAGTTGTCTTCTTTGTCTTTCGGCTGTTCCCTTTCAGGGGTCGCCACAGCGAATCATCTGCCTCCATCTAACCCTATACTCTGCATCCTCTTCTCTCACACCAGAGCAGTCAGTAGTATTAGTACTTTTTTAAATGTGAAAAAAAAATTTTTTTTATGGAAGTTCATGCAAATTTTAATTTACCGCTTTGACAAGCACTAAAATTGGAGACTCCTTCCAAACACCTTAATGAAAACCTCAAAAAAGTAAAAAATAAACCACAGCTTGAATCAGTTTGCGATGTGCCTTCTCGTACTGTAAATTGTCACTATGGAAACAAGTAGCATTTTCTTTTTATATTGTACTAAGGTTAATTTGATGATGTGGCTGCATGGATAAAAGCAGGTACAGTGTCTAATGCATTCAGGGCAAAGCTCCATGCCTTTCAGGTGCTCCTGTCCGAGCCTGCCTTGTCAGCACTTTGTAATCAAATCCATTCTGTTATTAAAAGATGCTCTTGACACTTGACTCCATCAAAACAAAAAGTCGGCATAATGCAATTTGGTTTCGGGGGGATCTGAGACAGGGTCAGGGCTGGAGATCTGTAGGGAATTTCATATCGCATCCTCAGCGGTCACACCACAACAAAACGTTTTCTTTGAGTTCATGACCAAGTGTTTTTTTTTTTTTTTTCCCTCTCTCCATTTTATTTATTTATTTATTTTCCTGAAATTGCTTCTCCTCCATTAGGTTTGAATAGGCACTAACGGCCAATTGGTGGTGTACGAGCAGCAAAAAACAGGGCATTGCTGGAAGCTTTATGGCCTGGAGTGTAAAATGGTCGCACAGTCACAATTACCTAACATTTATTTTTTTATACATGGCTTATGACTTTTTGTGACAGTAAGAGGATCACATGTAATAAATATTAAATATTTTACCACAGTTTCATTTCATTTAAAACAAGGAGATAAAAAAAAGTTCTTAATTACAGTGATAGCAAATTCATCACCTTGTAACAATTACTTTTATAGTAAAAATGAGTTCTTTGTAAAGCTGTGAAATAAATTCTTTGCAAAGGTCAATCTCACCATGGGAAAAGTATAGGAATAATTCATAGCGTTCTAATCCAACCGTTCTGATACACTAAAAATTTAGTCAGGTACATCTGCTTAGATTGACTAAAGCTTTACTTGTAAACCACAGTTACCAATTACAATTACAAGTCCAATGCACAGCATCAAAAAGTACAAAAATAATAAAAACTAGGAAGGAAAAGAAAGAGGAAAGGATCAGAAAAAAATGTCAGCAATATTAACTGATTTAATAATTTCACAGATGATTTTTTTTTTTACTCCTAATTACTATTTCTCATGGTTTATTTCAGAATTTTCTATTCAATACATTAACTGGCAAATTATGCCAGTTAATTAATTTATATGAAATATTATTTTTTTATTATCATTCAAGTCATTGCTATGCTTTCTAATGCTTTCTGCTTTACAGAATTTATAATAAACCTGTACTCTCTCATAAACATTTGTCATTTAATGCCATGTTTCATGATGCTGATCTGGAATAAATTATATTATTTATTTATTAATTTATTAATTTATTTATCTTTTGGATTTGCTCGTTTTCTTGCTGAAAAGATTACAATAAACCTTGTCTGGACAAATTTCACAATATAACCCTATATAACCCTCAAACTGTCATCGTAATCATAATCGCCATTTTTATTTATTTATTTATTTATTTTTACAATGCATTTATTAAGAGTAACAACTCCATGTTTCTATTCATGTTTTTCTCTCAACATGTAAACATGGTTTTGGCACACTGTATTTCAGGAATAATGTTTAAAAGTAAAAACCTCCTTAAAGGCATTGTGCCTGTGAATAAAATATATTGTATGGTATGTTAAATAGCACTTTATGTCCAAGCAGTTTCAGATTCTCTATTCTGATTGGGCTGATTGGTTTAAACAGGAACTTGTGTAATGCCTCATAATCTAAATCTAATAATAAACAATGACAGCATGGTGGTTTAGTGGTTAGTACTGTCGACTAGCGCTTCCAGGGTCGATGACGAACTCAGGGTGTGTGTACATACTGTTGACATGTTCTTCCTGTGCTTGGTGGGGTCCCTACAGGTGCTCCGGTTTCCTCTCATAGTCCAAAGACATGCAGATTAGGCTAATTGGCATTCCCAAATTGCTTATGGTGTGTGAAAGCGTGTATGAATGTTGACCGGAGGTCCCACCACAGTCGTGAAAATGGGAATAAATACAGTGATAATCATCATAAGCCTCCACAGTCCCTAGATTACAGATGTTCCAAAATAAATGGAAGGAATAATAAACATCATAATAGTCTTCGGTTTGTCCATTTTCTTGGCAACATGACATTTTTTTTCTTATTAGTAACTCAAAGAGAAGGGAAAAAGCAGATGATTAGGGAATGATTGTTTATACCATCTACAATATAAGTGAAAAAACATGAACTGATTTGAAAACTGATACCATTAAATGCAGCATTACAAGAATTATGACAATTTTAGTAACACAAAAACCCTTGTACTCTTTATTCTTTTTTTGTCTCTGTCTCATTGTGTTGTTTCTCTATTGTTTCAGTCACCTTCATTTCCCAGTGGCATGCATGTGTGTGTGTGTGTGTGTGGTTCGTGAATTCACACCTTCAAAGCTGTGAACTGATGCATGTTGAACGGCCTGGCTCTTCCACACGCGCGACCAGATATAGAACAGCAGTCATGTTTACCGTCCACACTGAGAGACACGACCTTTTGGAAACCGACGTATCGACAGCCTTGACATTCATGCAGCAGTTCCATAACTCAAAAGCCCTTGAAAGAAAAGCGAGGAGTCCTCTTAGAGCATCGATCCTTCAAGAAAACCTGGAGAAGATAGCATTTTTTTTTTTGGAGCACCAATTTCATGCTCGCATTCCAATGCGGTGACAAAATAGTGTGGCATGTTATTCATCAAAGAAAAGGTGGAATTGTGTGTAAGAGGGAAGAATAAAGCACAGATTAATTTTAGGATGAAAAAAAAAAAATCGAAACGGTGTGACGGTGACACGTGCTGAGCACATAGAGCGCTTTTTAAAATCAGCGCCCGTTGCTCAGCACCCACGTCTTTGGCTTTTTCATTCCCGACCTGGGCCAAATTGGGAGGAAAATCAATATGATAAACTGCTACTTGTTTTGTTCCCAAATTGTTTCGGTTTGGAAATCAATGCAGGGGCCCGGGTCATTCTTCAGACTATGAGGAGGACACACAAGGTGTGGGAGGTGAGTGTTTATGTGTCCAGGTGTATACGTGGGAGGATGGTGAGGCTCATGATGTGATGTTAAACCTCAGCGTGTTCCTAAAGAAAAATTACGAATAAAAAACTGGAAAAGCAGAGGTTATGTCACTGGAGGTGTGAGACACGAAACAGTGAAAGAGCGAAAGAGAGAGAAGGTTTTGAAAGAATGAGAGACACGAAAAGAACGAGGCTAGTGGAAAATAGAAGGAGCTGATGGATGGGAGGAGGAGAGCAGGTTTATCAGCGGCTGACAGACACAATAAAAAATAACCTTCGCTGTACGGACGCTGCCCAAATTAATATGGAGCAGCCAGGCATGGAGCCATTAGGCGCACATTGACAGCGTCATTAAGTCAGTGGCCAGATTATGCTCGGTTACTGATGACATGTGGGACCGAGTGTGTTTGTCGCTTGACCTCAGGAAAAAAAAACAACAAAAAAAAACAACAAAAAACGGAAAACTTAACCAAGACCCTGCGACGACAGCCGACCCCCACCAGTTCCGTCTCATGTTCACGAAACGGTGTCGATCAATTCACAGTCTGGCATGCACCCGTTACCGCGTCGTTTATCATCCCAGTTTCCGTGTATTTTTGGAGCCAGATCTCTTCAATCAGGACAGGAGATGGGAAGGCACACGGAGACGAGGGCGCAGCTTTATCTTTCGCTAGTCTCAGGGTGTACGGTGACGAAATTAGCTGATTTGTCATCCTGAGACCCAAATCCCAGTGCTCATTAGCAAATCGACACCTGTTTGTTTGGTTCGAGTTTTATTTTTCGCTCCAAGCAATTAATGCTCTTTGGTTTAATTGGGACTTGGAGGATTTTTTTACTCGAGTACTTTGAAAGCCAACTGTTTAATTTCGGAGCTAACTCCGGAGATCAATCATGAGCTTGAGAAATACTGTCTTTGTGGATTTCCCCGTTCTTTCCAAAGTAAATATTTCTTAATTTACTGCTTAAATGACCAGTTCTACAAACCTCTGACACTGGATACTCTTTCACCAATTATAGAATTACCAAAAAATCAACAACGAAAGCAAATTGGAAAAGAAAAGTTTTGCAGATCAGCTTAGTTTCATTTAGTTTAGAAAGGTGACCTTCTAGGAAAGAACAAAAAAGAAAGTCAAACAAATCAGGTTTTTAACCTTAGGATCCCGTCCACATGTGACAAAATTCATTTTCTTGCTCTGCAGACTTCCAGATATTAGGTAGCGTAATTCAGCATGGGGTGCACGGAATTAAATGAACTTTAGGTAGGTGAGTATATCGAAGTCAAATTGCCTATTTACACCTTTTAATAGACTTTATTAAAAAGAGAAGATATTTGCGAAGCCACTAAGACCATCCATCTTACTTTATTGTGTGAACTATACAGGATTGTATTCATCCTACAAATGTAAATTTGACTATGAGAAATCCTAAGTTGCGGAAAATACAACAAAATAAAGATTAAATATCACACACAGTTTGGAATAAAGTATACTTTTGCATGAAGTTATACAGAGCATGTTTTACTCCATCTGTTTTGATGATGTTGTTGTTGCTCCTGTTCAAAAATGTTCAATAACATTATCTGACGGAAATGCACGATGACTCACATTGAGTTTTGTGAAACCAGACAAGCAGACGCCGCACTCCGTCTCACCACTGGTGATTTCATAAGTGAGTAGTCGCCGCACTTTTTAATCGCACTTGTTTTTTTTTTTTTCCAGAGTGACGGGAGATGAATTCATATTCAAGTCATTTTTAGTCAAGAGCTGTTTCCTTAACAGATGTTCACAGCAGCAGAGGCTAGCTGTCAGCGCAGCGAGGATATGCTTTTCTCTCGATGTTCACTTAAAGGTGTAATAAGCTGAATTTTTTATTTTTTTTTTACCTCGTGCCTGTCAGTCACACTTCTTGCCTGGAGCTGGCCGAAGTGGCGCGTCATAAAAGATGCAGCTAGGTAAGACCACAACACTGTCAGTTCTGAAAATTTTATTACATTTTTTTTTTCTTTTATTGGTTTTACAGTAATATTTTAATGTTTAAACAGTAATAAAACTTTTGATGAGTAGTCTCATCTGATCAGTGACACAATCATAGTCTTTGACGTGGGTCATAGTCATAAGAACAGATACAAGCATTAGCCTTGCCCACAGCCTCAACTGTGACCTCTGGAATCATTCATATTAATGCAGTACTAAAGCAACTCAATGCAAACAAATGGAATGTTCTTAAATGATCAAGAGAGTCACCTGACCTCAACCCAACCACACCTTATTTACTGAATTGCGGTAGGAAGACCCATAAATATTGTGAAAATATTGTCACTGTCCATATACTTAGTGATTTGTTGGTGGCTGTTCAGAATGTGCATGATTTCCTGAGATTTTTTTAAACAACAGTTTAGAATGTTAAGCAGTTTACTATGAGGAGCAGTTCTGCAGGTGGAAATGGCTTCTTACTGACAGAGGTCAAAGGAGAATGGGCAGACAAATGGTTTGACCTGATAGGAGGCCTATGACAGATTCAAATAGGCAATTTTTCCAACCATGGTGATGAGAAAAGCCACCAAAAAGTCCAACCTTGAGGTGAATGGGCTACAATGGCAGATGACCATGTTGGGTTCCAGTCGCGTCAACCAAGAACAGGAATCTAAAACTACAGTGGACATTGGATCACTAAAACAGGGCAGTTGAAAACTAGGGGTGTCAATATTAATGCATTGGTGCATTAATCTAGAAATTGTAACGCATTGCTATTTTTTAAATCATATGAACAATTTTGATGTTCTTCACCAAGGTCTTCCCATAATCGCTGCGCGGTTACCTGGCTGTGTGTGATAATGCTGCATTTAACGTGGGTAATAAGACAACTGAGGAAACATCACTAGATGTGCTGAACAACAAGTTTCATTATAAAAAGCTTCTAGATGAAAGTTTGGATAAAACCAAAGTTGTGTGCTCGAGCTACCTTCAAGGGAAACTATTTTTACAAGAAATGTAAGACACAGAAAAAGGCTGTGAAAGTGAGGCAGTTGGCAGAAGATACTTTTATTCTTTTATACTTTCACGTAGCAATAATTACCTCAGTGTAACTGCACATCTAATCTATGACAACTGCACTCTTTCACTCAGTGTTAAACAGAAGAAAGACATTTTGCAGAAGCTTGTGCTAGCCAAGGAGAATGAGTATTTTTTTGAAACTGTTTATTAACTAGATTGGAATTTTTATTCTATTGAAAACACAAAAATGTTTTCGAAATAAAAGTTGGATTCCTGTGTAAACATTGCGAAAAAAAACATTTGCATCATTACTTCTGCTATTCTGTTGTTCACTTTCTCCCTGCTGAATTATGCTGCACAACAGATTCGGCAAGAAGCACACCCTGGCGTAAACCCAAAACCCCTGGATCATCAATATGACCCGTCGGATCTGCAGGTATTTGTTCCAAGCACACGCCACAACACCTGAATTCCCTAATTACGTTCTCTACATTCATAAACATCGCTTTAGTGAAATCAGGAGGTGTTGTGCAGGGATGGAACAAATACCTGTGGCCATGCACCAATCAAACCAAGCACCCTTGCCAGGTTTAGGCTGACTCCACGAAGCAGGCTAATAAATAAATGAATAAAGTGCACACAGTGTAGTGAGCGCTAAGGCACGTTAGCATAAATAAGACACAGTGCGAATTTAAATGAGCGTGGAACTCAAGTCCTGGGAAAGAAAAAAAAAACCAGCTTTGATGTGAAGCAACGGCCCAGGCACTGAAGACGGACAGGTAGGCAGCGGAAGGATCAAAGTCAACAACAAACACTTCTCACACACTCAATATTTCATAAGGCACATGACCACTAGAGCTACTGGGCCTCCTGAACATCACCTCATGATCGATGTGTGTTGATTAGCTCGCGGTCTGTTTTTAGCGTAAGCCCAGAGTTCCATGAAGTGCTTCTTATCTTTCACACATCTCACTCTGCTGTCTTCTCGGAGCTGGCAGGCTGTGCTTGTCTTCATATTTTTGTGAGAAAAAAAAAAAGATGCGCAGGATCTGAGCCGAGCAATACAAAGACCTGCCTTCATTTTTGTCTCGAGTGCTGAGTGATGTCTACACTAGGAAATATAACTTGCGCTGACTGCAATGAAACCATATCTGCATCCCTCCCTGACTCCCTTCACTCTGTCATGAACTCATTTTACTCACTGATTTTTGTGCCAATGTCGTGATATATGGTCAGAGGACTGACACATATCACTTTCGCTCCATTTTTTGACGCTTATGATGCTAGACGCACGTTACGAAACAAAATGCTTTCATTTTAATTTGAAATGAGTTCCATCACTGGTGCAGCCATCTGTACATCAGATGTAGAGTTTGGAAGTGTTTCATGCAGCGGTGATTAACCCTTTCTGAACTGTAATCACATTACAAGGACCTAAAAGTTACACGCCCACCAAAATCTTATCTGTAATGTTTAACACAGATTTGATTTGATGGACAAAAGAGCACTGAAATCTGCCACACATAGAAAGTTCTAGCAAAGGTACTCAGTTTCACATAATACTTTCATGAGTGCCGAGTTTGCACCAAAAAATAAAAAGTGAAAAAATAAAATAATATTCTGCACACAGCGTGTTGTTGAACTTTCATTTCTGGGCATTCTTGAATAGGTTAACTAAATAAATTGAAGCAGAGTTTTGTCTGGTGGAGTAAACAGTAATTTTTCAATGATGAATTGTTATAAAATGTAGGAATTTTCCTACTTATCATTAAATTCTGAGTTATTATTTCAGTGGCTGACTTGTTTCCTTAAAATTCTAAAAAATCTAATCCTACTAATTCTGACATTTTTAAATAAAATATGGTGATATCTTAAAATTTTGAATAATGAGATATGTTCTTACTTATAAAATTAACAAAAATTTTACTTACTTTTACTTACTTTTTTAACAAAAATTCTGACTGCACTGCATTTTATGTATAACATCTTATATTGTAACTGTTTTATTTTGATTTTAAATCAAATTTAAAATAATTTAAACATTTTTATTGCTATTATATATTTTTTCATTTTATGATTTTTTTTCCTTTTCTTTTATGTGAAGTACCATTGTGTATGAAATGTGCTATACAAATAACCTTGCCTTGCCTTGACCTATCTTAACATTCTGACTTATTTTGTCAGAATTCTGAATTTTGTTTTAGTATATCCAAAGTCTGACTTCTTTTCTTAAAATTATGACATAAAAAATATTATTTACTATTTCTAATCCTGTTTTTCTTACAATTCTGTAAATTTTTGAAAATTTTAAATTTTGATTTAGCATTTCATAATTCAGTCAAAGATTATTGTTTTATAATTCTGATGTATATTCTCAAATTTCTGAGGTATTATTCTAAATACTCACGCAATTTGGGAATGGCAATTAGCCTAACCTACATGTCTTTGGACTGTGGGAGAAAACTGAAATACCCAGAGGAAACCCACCAACTACAGGGAGAACATGCAAACTCCATGTATACAGAGACAGGAATCGAGCCTGGTCGGGAATCGAACCCGGACCCTGGAGGTGCAAGGCGACAATGCTAACCACTACACCACCATGCCACCCTATGTTCTCACTATTTAACTTGATTATCTCAATGACATACAATTCTAAAACTTAGTATCTCCAGATGTATACACATTTTAAAAGATTAATTTCTGAAACTTATCTTAGAATTCAAATTATTCTCAAAGTTTGCATACTGTGTCAAAATGTCAAATGATTATCTAAAAAATATAATTATCCTACTCTTCTGACTTATTATGTTCCATTATTGGCTTAAAATATATGGTGTTAGTGAAACTATCAGAATTCTGACAAAATTTGGAGATAATAAATAATTTTGTAAAAAAAAAAAAAAATCTGAAAAATTTTAACATGCTTCTGCTGCCAAAATACTAAATGCATATTTAATTTTCTATCCATCAGATTGCAATAGGATTATATTTTCATGCTCTGTGGCTGTGTTGATATGCATGGAGACATCTTTATCATTGTGTGTTACAGTACAATGTTTCTATAGTTAAATCATTGACAGTCTTGTATATTATTAAAAAAATCCAGAAAACTTTTTTTCATGTACAGAGCTACGATAAAAATAATGCTTGGTAAAAAAAAAAAAAAAAAAAAAAAGACTCCTCCCACATCTTAGATGACCTCACATGAGCCCTAGGTGGAGAACCTATGGTTTACTGCATTTACCTCATATAGCTACTCACTAGTGAAATTCTAACGGAGCCGTAAGAGCTGTCTTTTTCTCCCTCAGCCTCCTTCTTTTTCCCTGCGGAAAAGCAGAAAGCACTTTGTGGCTGACCTTTCCTGGCGTGCGGTGGCTGAAATTGGATGATTGCTTGCTGTGTTAGTGGACAGGTGACAGGTGGCGGTACCTTCGAGCTCGGAGGCTGGAAATCTTTCCAATCCAGTCTTGGCCTCCCACTGCGATCAAAAAGCTTTCTGAAGCTGGAGGGTAATGTAATCATATATTTATACAGTTATTTTGCCGTGCGCACTTGTGCAGTTCTCACCAGGCTCTCGATCTTTGTGAAAATAGAGAGAACAGGTGGAGATGTTGTGGGAAATGTGGACGTTTTGTCTCTATTTCCGGGACTGTACATAGAGTCATACAAATATAAAAGATATTTCTGAGCGGCAAACACTTTGTCACAGTCTTGCGCACACATACTTTTCCCAGAAGCCTGTGTGTTTTGCTAGTGTCACATCATTAGAAGCGAAGCGTCTTTACGGATGTTTTGCTAAATAATTGGGTCCTCTGCTCCACCTTCCTGCTGATGGCAGAAGGCCAGTGTTAGCTCAATCTGTCTGACGCCTGGGCCAATATTATTTTCCCCTAAAGTAACACTGCTTGGCAAAGGTACATTAGAAAAGCTCCATGCTGCCAAATAATATCAGAAACAGCTGCTGGTGAAACCCATGCTCTCTAAGCAAGACAATTAGAAAATGGTGAATTAATGGGAATTCCCTTTGAGGTGCTTTAAGTTTTTTTTTTTATCAAGCAAAAGGCAAATAAAACTTTTGTTGTGTTTGTTCATTGCTTCAATCCTTGTCTCAAAACAAGGCATATTTGCACCCCCCCTAGACATTTCTATTTATATTCAACTCCATTCCCACACAAAAATTCCATAAATTCTATATTTTCTATATTTGTACAGCTGTTTTTCTTATATTTTTCATATATTTGTCTTATATTGTATATTTTGTACTGTACAGATATTTTATTCCTTCTTAATTAAATTTACTTTCTATTTTTCTTTTTTTTAATTTCCTATTAATATTATTTTAAGATCACCGGCGGTCGTCTAAGCATTTCACTGCATATCGTACTGTGTATGACTGTGTATGTGACAAATAAAATTAGAATTTTGAATTTGAAGATACTATGATACTTCCTATGGATATTTCATGCTATGTATCCATTTTATTCTAATCCATTTAATGACTTTTGGTTGGCATCTGTAATTTATTATAACATTTACTTAGCAGTTCTGACCAAATTGTATCAGTATTATGTACATTTGTTCTAATCTAATATTGTTTCTATAAAAACAACACAAAGAATCAGAGCGAAAATAAGAAAGTCTGAGGCTTCCTCTGAGACTTTTTTAGATTTGTAGAAGAAGCTGGTGAGGAAACTGTTGTTTATACAGTACCTACTATAAGCTAAGTTGTAAAAAGAAGTAGCTTGTTTACAGAGGCACAGATGTTCCACAACATTAAGTATATCTATAAATGGATAGAAACTGCTCTGTGATGGTCTTTAATATCAGCACAAAATTGAATGTTCTATTCCTTAAAGTATGATAAGGAATCATCCTTAAATGATAGATGAAATACTTGTCATCATTATGTTGTCTTTGTGTTTCTGTGGAAATAATTTCATGTAGAACTTTACAACTTTCAGATGTAACAAGATATGGATGCACTCAAGACCACCATTAAGAATTCTACGACCAGGACTGGCCAGAGACTGTTTCAAGACGGGGTTTGAGGGGGGTGGAGACCAAATTACTTCCAAATGAAAATGAGACCAAACCAAACTGAGGATAATAAGAACAACATCTTTTGAAGGCCAAGTCTTGACTTCATGTTCTTTATTTGTATCTTGTGCCAATGGTTGTCTATTTTCTATAAGAATTAATTACTTCTTGTCAAACTCTATGAATGCAAAATGAAATCACTCTGAGTCGAGTCCGAGGCTATGTCATATTTATTAAAACGAGTGTTTAGAAAAATGTAAGTACAAATGTAAATTCCAGATATGTTATTAGAGACAACATATGGAGACTTAACCTTTGAAGTACAAGATTAGATTGAGGCCAACAGCCCTAGTTCCAAGTAGAACCAGTATAAGAATCTTCCAATCCTTTAGGATTTCTGGACATTAAGATTTTAGTTACATATAAGCATTTCCTAAGAAGCGGAGATTAAAAAAAAAAAATCCTATCAAATGAGACCTTGGTTATGAGGTAGGGTCCATCATGGACTGGGTGCCAATCAATCACAGGGCATACACACTTACACACATTCACACACTAAGGGCAATTTGGGAATGCCAATTAACCTAATCTGCATGACTTTGGACTGTGGGAGGAAACCAGAGTACTCGGAGGAAACCCACCAAGCATGAGGAGAACATGAAAACTCCATGCACACAGGCCTGAGGCGGGAATCGATTATGGAACCTGAAGTTGCTAACCACTAAGCCACAGTGCTGCCTTGATTTATTAATTTTTTGCTTGCAAATAATGTACATTTTATACGTAAGGTCCATCAAAGTAACATTTTGTAATTCTTTTTGGCAATCAAAATTAAAAGTGTTCTCAGTAGAAAATTGAGACTTTTACAACCTACACTTTTCCTCCCCTGGGTCAGCATCATTTGCTAGGAATCTCAGAAAAGCTTCACCTAGGCTTATGAAGTAAGACGGGCTTTAAGGACCACAGCTATTGGATTAACCACTTTCCTTCTGCTGTGTTGAGGTCAAGTCGGAACACTGCAGGTTTTATTTTAGTTGGTTACATGAGCAATGTTATATTAATAGTGAACAAAATTGCATTCTGAGGAAAGAGCTTTTACATCTAAGTAATGATTAAAAAAAACTTTTATTGTTGTAATGAGACATATTCAAAGCTGTGATGTACAGTATGTCTTGCATAGCTAATTACAGGGATGTGAATTTTCTTAGGTCCTTTGCAGTTTAACAAGAAAATACCCAATGATTTTGTTTGAAGCTCAGAAATAGGCCATATCTTCCCTATTATGATTAAAAGGGCCACATAAACTCTGAGACTTGTGTGTGTGTGTGTGTGGGGGGGGGGGGGGGGGGGGTGGGGGGATCAATAAAATGGTAAATTTTTAAAATTATATTTATGATAGCACAAAAAATGAAAAAAAATAAATAAATAAATAAAGAATACAGGTTATACCACAGCATTGGTAAATTCTCAATCTGTAGGCGTTGATTAATGTCCTATGGATCGGGTTATTTTACAAAGAGAATAAAAATTAAGCCTTCTTTGATACCTACAAGACATTTTGCCAAAAATGATTTTGGCACGAAAATTGGAATTTTCCTTTCCTGGAGATTTCCTGGAAATCCTGGGTCAAATCCTCAAAGCCTCTCACCAATCTCAACAAAAAGCTATGGAATTGTTGGAAATGTAAATTCTATCTGTAGATGTTTCACCAGAAACAATTGATTACTGCTTTCCTGTCACTCATAGACTCACTTCTGAGGCACTCGTGCGCACTCCCCAAAGTCGGAGGGCCCTCCTGGTCCTCTCTAATCTAGTAGCACGGTGACAGTAGGATTGAGGAGTGACTGAGGTGCTTGGGGACTAATTAAAGAGAGGTGCTACAAGTTCAGCAAGAAGTTGTTTTCTGCTTTCTGGTGAGATTGAGGAGATTGTTGGTGAGTAATTAATGTAATCCAGGAAAGAGTTGGCAAAATTGAGGAGAATGCTGGTGAGAACTCCCAGTAGGGGCTGTGGGGCACATGTATCTGAATTTTGTTGGCATCCTTATGGGCACTATACAACCTTGCAACCTTGCAGAAAGCCTTTGCTCTTCCAGCACCATATTGGTCATAATCTGTCAAAGAATGTGGATTATTGTCCTTATCCTCATGGTGCGTCTTCACTGTCTGCAGGAAACGTCTAAAATGAAGAAGTTCTCGGTTATGTCTCTGTAAATTCCCTCTGTGTCACTAGTGCCATTTTCTTGCGCCTCGCTCTTGATGCTCTCGTCAAGCTCTCCTTGTAAAATTTTTATTTAACAGTTCAGAATTTATTACAAAATTCAGAATGATTGTTTTACATATTCTGTTGTATTATATATTCACATTCTCATACAATCTGATTTATACAAAATTATTAACTTATTATTTCAAAATTCTCATGAGTATATTAGAAATGTGACATATTTTCTCGAAATATTTAACTTGATTATCTAAGTGACATAGAATTCTTATTCTTATTACTTATTCTAACTTTAGTATCTCCAAATGTTTATCTCCATATGTTTACACAAGATTAATTCCTCACCTCAAAACATGATTTATCTACTACTAGGTAGTTCTGGTAGTTGCCAGCCTCCCCTCGAGGACTTCTCAACTATGAGTGCTTCTCATTCTTGCCATTTATAAAACCATGAGATAGGCAGATATTCATCGTTCTCGCCATACAGTCGCCGTACACACGCTGAGAACTCCATGTTAGGGACAAAGCTCTCCTTAAAACCAAACACCCAGAATGTAACACCTTTTCTAGTGTTTTCTATTTTCCCGCCATTTTCTCCCCATGAGTTTTCTTGCTGGACTGCTGTATGTATGAACATGGCTTAATTGTTATTCTGTGAAACTAGTTTGTCAGGATGTGTAAGATTTTGGGAATGTGAAATTCTTCAAGAAAGTGAGGACTTTGTAAGAACAGGGTTTTTTTTTAGAGCAGAAAATGAGATGCTGGTGAAGAAATGAAGATGAATAGCTGTTATAAGGTAAATGATCTGGTTTTGCAGATGTTCCAGAACATTAT
>JAQMYJ010000008.1:24588122-24600995 GCA_030014305.1 Clarias laeviceps | reverse complement strand
CAGTGGAAAACCCCCCAAAAGTGAGCTGTACTGAACCGTGCCGTGCCGTACTATGCAGTGGAAAAGCGCCATTAGGGCACAAGGCTGGGTACATCCTGGACAGGGTGCCAATTCATTGCAGGGCACACACACATACACACACTCACGCACTCAATCACACACTATGGGCAATTTGGGAACATCAGTTGACCTTACCTACATGTCTTTGGAATGTGGGAGGAAACCGGAGTACCCAGAGGAAACCCAGTAAGCACAGAGAGAACATGCAAACTCCATGCACAGAGACTGGAATCGAGCCTGGCCCGGGAATTGAACCTGAACCCTGGAGGTGCAAGGCGACAGTGCTAACCACTACACCACCGTGCCGCCCAACTGTAACTTCTGGTTTTTAATTTTTATTGCCATGCATGCATAGAACTCCAAGGAGTTATTTATCTTAAATTCGATGGCACCCAGATGTGCTCCATCTGCATTAAGTCAAAAGGAGGTGAAAAACTCTCCATCTCAAATATAAACTATGTTTTTCATCTGTTTGCTTTCAGCTTCACCAAAATGCTTGGAATGGTCATCAGTAAAACAAACTTGATAGCTTTTACCTTCTGTCTACCAACCCACACTGAGATCCTATTCGGCATCTTTCCATTTTCAGCTCCATTGAATACGAAAGCAGTTCCTCCATTCCCAACAATTTCTTTAGCATTTGCCAGGTATGACACGGAAGACATGATCTCGCTCTGAACCTTAAAAAGGGCAAAACATATTCAAGGCAAATACATTTCTACGTAAGTTAAAAAGGAAAATAAACTTTTTGGTAAAAAATCACGTTTTAGATTTTTTTTTGGTTTAGATAATAAAGGGAAGCATTCTCATTTTGTATCTGACCCTATGTTACACCATGAGCTTCAACATAAGTACACTATCAAGGTACCAAGTAAACAAGGTTAGCTGAGAAAAATCTGAACACTGAGATGATTAGAGCAGAATTAAATCATACGTACATCAGCATTTTTTGAAAAATTCAGTAATTAAATTTTTCCTAATCTATATGGATTTATTTATGGCTAAACTAAACATTAGTCAGCATAAGAGAAATACATTGACATTTAAAAGGTAGCCAATGCATGCTGTTATAGAAAATAATTAAACATTTAACAGTTTTGTGGTATAAATAATATTTGTTATGGGAACATTAAAATAAAGTGCTACCATAATAAAAGGACAGATGAATGTATTTTGCAATAATCTTTAGAGTTGTTTATTAACCAACATCTAGAATAGCAGGTTCCTACAGTACAAGGAAGTAGTCAGAAGCAAGAAAAGTCGAAAATGGAATCAAGTTTATGGTTAAGGTTGAAGCGGCTCTCTGTGAAATGAGTGGTCTTGGTCTTAATGTCGCACTTTCAATAAATGTGTGTGTGTTTGTCTACAGTCCTTGTTAAATTTTCCATGAATATCCGTCGATAAACTCCTCTGTGAACAGCCAGCCCTTTCAGCGATGACCTTCAGGGGATTACCCTCCTTGTCACAGTTGATCATCTTCTGGACAACTGTCAAGTCAGCAGTCTTTCCCATGATCGTAGGTGCATTTACTGAACTAGACAGAGAGATAGAGTGTATTTATACAATATGAATAAGAGGGCTGTAAATATTTCACTTACCGTGCAGCGAATTTAGAATGAGTTTGATTTTATAAATTAAATTATGGAAAAAAAAACTTTTCACAATCCTTTAAACTTAATTTAAACCAGAGATACCAAGTTTTCATGTTTAAAACACTCACTGTCCTGTACAGGCTAGTGGAAGGCCTAAAGACTACCCCATCGGACTTGGGGTACTAGGCAGTGGACACCCTGGATGTGGTGCCAGTTCATTGCACACACTCACTCACACACTATGGACAATTAAGAAATACCAATTAGCCTAGTCTCGTGTTTTTGGACTATGGAAGAAAAACAGAGTACTCAAAGGAAACCAACCAAACACAGGAGAACGTGCAAACTCCATGCACACAGACGAAAGGAGGGAAACATACCCTGGACCTTGGAGGTGTGAGGCAACAGTGCTACCCATTACACCACTATGATGCCATGGACTTGCATCCATGCACATTTTGTTTGTTTTTTTCTCTCTCACCTGACATGTTGGTACTGCATATTCCAGAGCACCCAGGCCCAGTTGGTTTACATCATGGCTTTCCTCATTAACAGACATTAACTTTGCTCTCCTTAAACTCCTTATACTAGACTCACTTCTCTCTGTGCCAGATTGTCTCCTTTGCATTTTGTTTAAGCCCTGAAGCCCTGTTTGTTCTAGTATCTAACTGTTATTTGACTCTGTTTTCAGTCTGTTCTCGGCTGGCCTTCTCTGTCTGTCTCTGTGTGCCTGTGTCTTCTGGATTAATGACCTGTCAAGTGAGGTTTGACTCTGTCTCTACACTGCTACTTCTGCCTAATGAATACCAGAATTACCTGGATCCTGCTGTAACAAACAACTTGTCGTGTTCCACTGTGACTGCCCACCCCATTCATGTGCTCTGTCTTCTGCCTCCATCCCTTACTGTGGGCTTTTCCAGTTCCCTCATAGCCCCTGCAGAGGTTCCTTGCAGGGCAACCTTTTTTATACAGGCCCATATACCCAACTGTTTGTACAGTATATGTATTGTGATGTTGGGCTGAAGGCCAACACCTTATATCCTAGTAACAGCTCCTCACACAGCTACTACATGCCGTTCAGGACCAAGGCCAGCGGCATGGCTCTTCAGAAAGGGCCAGGGTTCCGTAATCCTGCACAGCCAGCTTTGAATTATCACTCACCATCCTGGAGTCAGAGCCCGGCCATAAAAGGTAATCCGACCGTCAGATCGGTAAGTGTGATGTTCTGTTCTAGAAGTGAACTAAGACTGCTCGCTTGTCCACCTATTCCAGACTCTGAGAGCTCCAGAGAGCATGGGAAAGAGCAGAGGAGATCTCATAACCGACTTGACTGTCTTCTCCGTGACCTCACCCTCCGCCTCTGCAAGCCTGGTCCATCGGCCCAACCTTGACCGCCCCACTGCTACTGTCTTTGCTGGGAAGATGACTACGTTATCCCCATGCTCGGATAAATTCGCGCTCCCAGACTCCTGCACTATTCCAACACTAAAGACTGATACATATTGACTGTGTGTACTAACAAACTAGCACCTGTTTGGCCACCATAATGCTCTCTGTATCTGTGTCACTGCCTCGCCACAAAAATGCTTTACAGTACATACAACCCCAATTCCAAAAAATTGACACAGTATAAAAATATATATGCAAAGTCCGTTCACCTTAAATTGAAAACAGTACAACAGCGCAGTATTTGGGGATTTAACATGCAAATGTAAAAGTGTGTTAAAAATATAAAATCTTCAAAAATTATTACTAAAGTGTCTTAAAACATAATTGTAACCAGCAGAAAATGCCGAGTTGTAACCATTTTTTGGACAAGAGGGAAGAGTGTTTACTCTCGTTTTCCTGTACAAGCTTTTCCAAATGATTTGGAACACATCCAAAATGGTGACAAGGGTGCCACACACTATCTAGGCATTTTAGTTAAAATACAAGTATGCAGCTTATAAAGAAACCAACAGGAGCTCCAAATGGAATTTTATTTTTTTTTTTCTGAATTGCCAACTTTTGTTTTGCACAGTGGTACACGAGGCAGGACATTCAAGTCCTAACTTTTTATTGTAGTAGATGCTTTGTCATAATAAACATCTTCACAAAACGTAACACTACTTATTATTTTGGATAAAAATGTCCCTGTTTTTATCATCTACTGTAGTGTCCGTCATCCAGTTGTGAAGCGATGTTCGATCTTCAATCGGCTAGTTGGTTTAATTTAATTTTTTTCGTCAAAGCATCAAAACTGGACCTTGGTGAAATGGAAGAAGGTGGCCTGGTCAGATGAATCAGATTTTCTTTTACATCATGTAGATGGCTGTGTGTGTGTCACTTACCTATGGAAGAGATGGCACCAGAATGCACTATGGGAAAAAGGCAAGCCAGTGGGGAGACAGTGTGATGCTCTGCTGGGAAACCTTGTGTCTTGGCTTTGATGTGAATGTTATTTTCACATGTATCACCTACGTAAAAACTGTTGCACACCAAGTTGTCCCAAGTTATGGTGACGACATTCCCTCATGGCGTGGCCTCTTTCAGCAAGATAATGTAGCATGACACACTTTAAAACACTGTTCAGGAATGATCTGAGGAACATGACATAGAGTTCAAGGTGTTGACTTGGCCTCCAAATTCCCCAGATCTCAGTCCAATCAAGTGTCAAGTGATGGAATGTGCTAGACTTAAAGGTACAGTAACTGTTGTATAAAGATATTTGTCCTGCGCCAGAGTTATATTCTCTAATCTGATTGGTTAAAAGATGTGCATTATTTTGGATTAACAGAACAGCTTGGACCAGTTTCCGCGGAAACATGAACAATAGGTTAATATTGATTTGTTCGGTAGTAACAGCTCATACAAAGAGTGGTTACTAGTTCAAAGGTAATAATAACTGTACAATAAAGTACATTTGTCTTTGAGTTTTTGAGTTGTTGATATTGTGATGTTTCTGCTAGAACAAAAATGATTTAACATTATGTAGTAATAATTTAAATATTTTAATTGTGGGCGAATTGCTGTGCAATAATGCACTCCAGATGCTGCACATCTGTGTTCGGTGCAGTGTGCTCTACATTCTCTGCCAAATTGACATCACTTTTTTTTTTTTCAATAGGCAAATCTGCAGTATGAATTCACAGTACTTGCTTGTTACCTGCAATCTGCAAACAATTCCTGGAAATGATGTTCTGTGCCATTATTAACGATACATGTTTTCTACAAATGCTGTATTGGTACAGCAGACCGTTGACATGATGTCTTAACAGATAGTAGATTGTTACTGAATGTGGAAATTTTATGTAACACGATGTAACACGATGTACTGTTTCTTATGAATGTACAGTATTAGGATACAAATGTGAATGTAATTTGGAGATGTGCTTTTGATTTTGATTGAAATTTTAGTTCTAACTGGTCATGTGGTGTCAATTTATTTTTTATAACAGCAGCTCTGAGAGCAGTCCGGCTTCTTGCATATTAATGAGTTTATTCTTATATGTTATTGTTTCTATAGTAAAATGATCAAAGCTGTGAAGCAATAGCATAAAATATAATGGACAAAGTACTGAGAAGTTGTACTTAAGTAAAAGTATAGATTATGTCACAAAATCTTTATAAAAAGCAAAAGGATTCAGCCAAAAATGTGCTTAAATAGTAAAAATAACAAAATGGCTACTTGTAAATATACTCAAGTACGGTATTGTATGAGGGTTTGGTATTTCCAGCATATTGAAACATTTTACTGGTACGACTGGTACCAAGCATATTTTTAATAGTTTTAAAAGAGGTTTTAAAAATGCACTGTGTAATTTGAGACACAATGATTATTTGTTGTGTTGTTTGTGTTGTGGACAAAGTGTATATGGTGCTTTACTGCCTCATTGGCCTGCATGCAAAAGTGATGCTGCTTTACTGTAAAACCATATGAAGTGTCTAAGGATAGACAAGATAAAGGCATGTCTTCAGGCAAAAACTAATTGAAACAATGTAGCACTACAGAAGTAACACTGACAACATAATACTGATTTTGTTGAGACTGATTTTATTGATGGAAATCTTCATAGATTATAATCTTCTTAATAAGTGAACAAGAAATAATCAAATGCAATTGTCACAGCGAGTTACAGTCAAAGTAAGAATAAAAAAATCTAATCAAATATGATATTATTTATAATGCGTTTATAGAATGATTAATAAATCAAAATCCGTGTCTGCACGACTTGAAGGTGGTCGATATAAATCAAAGCATTTAACAGGTTAACAGATTTTTAAAAGAAAGCAAACAAAACAATCATTAGGATTATTAAAAGCCAACAAGTCAAACAAATAATCGAAATCAAGCCAACGTCTGACACAAACATTATTGATTTAATGAATCTAACAGATGAAAACAGATTTTCAAAATGTTTACAATTTACTTTGCAGATTCTGATGCCCCAACCACATCTATGTCTGATTCATTCACAACTATGTTCGCACCAGTATAAGTGACACCCTTGTAGGTTCCGCTGGTGTTAAACTTCAGCACACCACCATTAAAGCAGGTAATCCTGACTTTCCCTTTGAAGGGGAGATTAACTTTAGCCTCGCCAAGTGTGATCGTCGCAACCACAGTTTTACGTGGAGGAACTTTAACAGGAAACGAGTAAAGCCCCATTTTCTCTTCACTGGTCTCTGAAGCATATCTACCCTCAAGTCCAAGTTTTAATTCAAAATTTACTTTGCCCTCTGCAATCAGTGGAACTGCTGCCTTCACTCCCAGCCTGCATGTAAATTCCAGTTTGCCGGTAATCGACCAGGAGGATTTCTGGATGATTTTTTTTGAGCTTTCAATTTTACTTTCTTGAATTAAATTGCTGTTATTCTGGTAGGTCATCCTTTTGACTTCACTGACTTTTATGTTGGGTTTCACATTATTTAGTGTAGGATACACAACATCTGTAAGCTCAGTAGACTCGATTGTGTTAATGAACATGAAGCCCAAGGAAACCAAGCTCCAGTCTGAACTTCCTTTAATTCCGATGCAGATTCCGGAACCAACATCAACTGAAACTTCTCCTTTTAACTTTTTGCTTTTAATGCTTGCAAAGAACTCCCGGGATTGAGTTGTCTTGAATTTGATGGCAGCCAGACCTCCATCTTCATTTTTCCAAAGTGAAAGGGAAGTAAAATGCTCATCATCTTCAAATACAAACTCTGTATTCACCCCCTTCGATAGACCAAACTGAGACGACTGGTCATCACTGCGCCAAACTTTGATGGCCCTCAAATGCGATCCCTCGATCCACACAGAGATCTTTTTCAACACGGTTCCATTTTCAGTGCCATTGAAATCAAAAGGATTTTCTCCCTTTCCACCAACTGAAACAACGTCTGTCAGGTATGACATGTTCTCAACCTAAAAGTGCAAACAAATATATATTTAGGTTTTCACAAGTTTAACTGGAAATAAATATTTTTATGGGGAATTTTAGATATACTGTAATATTAAAATGCCAGAAGCACGAACTACTGGCAGTTATACATTTACATCATAAAGCATCTACTTTTAGATGACTTTATACTTGCTAATGGCCAGTGCATACTCTAACAAAACCAGTCATTCACTACTAATATAGGAATATACAGTAGGACTCAGCGCCCCCCAGCTGACATTAGCTAACACGAACAAACCATATGCAACACATAATAGACATTTGTGATCCATCAGTTTTTAAGATATTAAAAGTAAAAAATTTTAAACCAGCCTCCCCATACTGTCCGCACTGCTTCAAAGAAAAAAGAAAAAAAAAACACATTTGCTGACACAGTTCAACCATACTTTTTAGTTTTATTAGACATTTTATTTATGTTGTGAGTAAGTCTGTGCTGCTATGTTTGCTTTAATCAAGAATTCACTTATAAATGACCTTGGCGTACCTTATAATTGTGTAACTGCACAATATACCCACTTTATGCATACAAGGTTGTATACTAACTACATTTGGTACATAAGTTATGACAAGACTTCTTCATTAAGATCAGTGGTATTAAAGTTAACTGATGCGTATAGAAACATTTCTGTGCAATAGCATAACATGCAATACTGAAAAGAAAGTATAATGTACAACAGAACTCCACAACTACACATGTCCATGCTTTTCTATTAAAACTGTGTAAGATGATGGATTAATATGTACGTTAGACTGATCTGCCAGCTCATGCTAGAAAATACATGGTAACAAACTTAACAACCAAACAAATGCATACTTGATTCATCAATGCTTCTGCAAACTCAGTTCCTCTTGGAAGGAAAACAAGATCTACTCATACAGTTACAGTAACTCCTCCATGTTTGTCCTAAAGGTCAATAACCACCCTGTAGCCTCTCAAAATTTGCATATAGCAATTTCACTGGTTGACACTTGCTTTGCTGCACAAGCTGAACTTTCGCATAACACGATTTGATTGGTTGCCACCTGCACAAGTCACATGTAATGTCAGCCACATGTGCCTGACTAGTAGTGACAACACCCTAATGAAAATTAACAGGGCAGAACTGTAAGTTTACCAAACATTAAAGGTGCAGTAATCAATCCTAGAGAACCATTGTTATTATTTGAACTAAACAGCTAAACAATTACAATCCCCTCACACCCCCCGCTTCAGTGTTCTCCCAGAAACTCCGCCCCCAGACTCATGGATGTGCATTGCCAACGCCACCAAAGTTCTACTTAGAGACATGGCAGAATCAGGGTCATCCACTGCATAGAGGAATTTAGGGAGCATTGACGAGAGCCTCGCAAACAGCACACTGGTGAATTTCCATTGTAAATAAAAGGGTTTGCATTTAACAGTCACAACCTCCTCCAGCAATGAGCAGTAACTGGAAACTCGTACAGAGTCCTTGCACCATTTAGTTTTTTAGCCCATAGCAGTCTCTAGACTCACGCTGAGTCAGATGTAGTCCAGTTTATTTTCCAGAAAGCAGGATGGATAGGAGAACTTAACTTTTAACATAGCATGGATAGTGCCCACTTGCCGCACACCCCTTGTGACGTTACTTTCCCCCTGATTCCCATTATCGGGTGATGCTAAGGAGGGCCTTAAACCTAGAAGCATTTCCAATTATGTGGCAATCCAAATAATCCCACTTTGCTAACAAACTTGTGTTTGTGGTCTTCATGGCTGTAAAGCCCTTCACAAACATTGTACAGACAAATACTGTATAAATATTGTACTGACTTCTAACTCAGGGACTAACCAGGTTAAAGATCCTGACTGAGAGTGCTCTCTGGTTGTATGGCTGGATTGGCTTGCCTGCCAGGGGGATCCTGGAGCTCACCACCTTGATGTAAAATTTGAGTTATTTAACCGTTAATAGCTCTTCATCGGCCAAACATTAAGCATGCCTTAGTTCAGCATATATTAATGTGGCTCTTTGCTCTTGTCCTATCTAATCGGTTCTTCCTATTTTTTTTTACTCTTCTGATCATCTCCTCTTTGCCTGTTTCTTGGAGTGAAGCTCAACAAGTAACATCCCCCCACTTCCCAATCCCTGTTTGGTGCATGACCGCATGGCTCCCTCCCCCCAGCGCTGATTGGGTCGTGCAGTGAACAGCATTTTTTATTTATCTTTTACAGAGCCAGTCCAATTGCAATCTTTTGCCAGCACGCACATATAAGGGACAGCTAGCGGGTGGAGAGGAAATATTCCCTATTTGTTATTATAATTATAATAATTTACTGAACCTTTCTACTGCATTGATCAGTTGTTTGTGAACAGTCAATTCCACATGCCATAAACAGCAATACAGAGGGCTCTGCACTTTTTGTAAATAAAAATCATGTAGTTGGAGCAATGATCATGCACTCTAAGAGGAATTGCTAAAAAACATTGCAAGAAAAAAAAGGTGCACAAACAATAAAAAAAAAAACAGTACATTCTTTATTGCACTAAAGGAAGGTTGCAACACATTAGTCATGATTAAATTTACTTGGAAGGGAAGAAGGGAAAAAGCATTGCACAATTAATACAGATTTCAGAAAAGTAATTGCACAATTAATACAGTTCTCGACAATTTTTTTGACATAGATTATGAATCCCCTTAGTCTGGGCACTAAGTTACAACATGAACATAAATCCACCATCACTTTCAACATTTAACACAATATCATAACATAATAACTAGTTAAATAGGTTTTAACTGTAAGATTTCAAAACTCTAAGACCAGAATTCAGTATGTTAGCAGCATTTGGGTACATGAAGTAATTTCATTTTCCCTATTATAGGTGAATTTATTTTTGGTTAAAATGAACATTAGTAAATGCAAGAGGATTCAATTGGGGGAAAAAAACATTCAGTCAATACATTACTTCTGTCAATACGTCACGCTACTGTTAAAGGGCTGTTATAATAAGACAAGCTATTAATACTTAACACATATTTAATACTGAAAATTTGTATGCCCATATTCAGATCTTAGAAGTTACTAATCACCTATGCGTAATGTGATGAAGTGTGTGAAGTCTTGAAATGCTTTATTTCTCTTAGCCTACATTACCATGGCTAATAAATATTATTTATTACAGATTAATGAAACATTTTCATTTCACATTATGTTTTCAATAATGTTCAATAACATTATAGAAAATGATGTTTTAAAAAATCTGAATTGAGCACTCAGCAGCATTGTGATATAATTAATTTTACTTAATGAAACTTTACGATGAAGCATTACCACATACAGTACCAATGCAATATTTTAGTATATTTTACA
The DNA here is from genome assembly GCA_030014305.1 of Clarias laeviceps. Classification (NCBI taxonomy): domain Eukaryota; kingdom Metazoa; phylum Chordata; class Actinopteri; order Siluriformes; family Clariidae; genus Clarias; species Clarias laeviceps. The sequence goes on along the minus strand of JAQMYJ010000008.1, from coordinate 24,590,592 downwards.
TAGACATAGAATAACTTACACATGTATATACAGTAGCAGGAACAATTACAGGGAAGTAGTCAGAAGCAGATAGCAAGAAGTGCCTTCTTTAAAGGTTTTCTGTTGAAGGATGTCAGTTTTAGGACTAATACTGCCCATTCTAATATTTATACTAGTTAAAGTGGGTGGGGTTAAACCTTATTACACTCTTCCAGAGAAATTGTGTGTGCTGTTCAAATTATGGCTGGACTTGAACTTGGACTTTATAGCACTCTTCCAAAGAAAGCTGGGTATGTGAACATTGGCAAACCCTTTTAGTGGAAGGCATTTTACATATGATTATTACAGATGTTGATTTCCCTAAACTGATGATGAGGCACATAAGAACTGTTATGATATTAACTATTTGCATTTTGTGCTTTTGTACATGTCTCTGCTGGTGAATGGCAAACATGGCAAATCCACCAGCCAAACATTTGTAGAATCCGCTCGTGAAAAATTCACTTTGTTCGACAAGTGGTGTGCAGCCAGTAAAGTCACCACCTTTGATCAGTTAAAAGAACTGACACTGTTAGAAGAGTTTAAAGACTGTATTTCGGACAAAATCGTTGTTTATTTGAATGAACAAAAAGTCTTGTCGCTCGCTGATGCTGTCGTTTTGGCTAATGAGTTCGTGCTCACTCACAAAACTGTGTTTTCGCCACCGCGGCGCGATATTACTAATCGTAGCCCTAAAGTTTCAGCGAGCGCGTCTAAGAATGGTAATGAGACCCATGAATGTTTCTATTGTCAAGAATCTGGACATTTCATTGCTACCTGTCCCGCATTATCTCGTAAGAACCGTCATAAAGCACAGAACACTAAGAGTGTGGCTTTAGTTCATGTACCACCGCAGCCAGCTGAAAGCAGTTTCGCTTTCCTCGGTGGACCCTGCTTTTAATTCTTTTATCTTGGATGGAATGGTTTCACTTTCGGACACAGATTCTGAGCCTAAACCACTTCGTATTCTGAGAGACACCAGCGACGCTCAGTCGTTTATTTTGAAAGGTGTCTTGCCTTTATCTGACCAGTCTAGTTGTGGTGCAGATGTTTTAGTTCAGGGAATAGAACTTGGTGTGGTGAAAGCTCTGTTACATATGATTATCTTCATGTGATATTATGTCTGGCTTTGTTAAGGTCGCAGTTCGTCCTCTTATTTTGGGTAACGATTTAGCTGGTGGTAAGGTTTTTTACTTGCCTGTTGTAACGGATGCTCTTGAGGTGAATGAAAGTGACCCGCTGTCACGTGAGTTTCCCTCTATTTTTAGTACCTGTGTGGTGACGCGCTCAGATCCGTAAAATGAAGGATGCTGACGATATTTCAGATTCCTTTATATGGAGCGACAACCCAGTATTTGAAGACGAGAATTTGTCTTCCAGTCCACATGTTTCACCGGAGGATAAGGCCTCCTTCGTACAAGAAGATGATGTCCACTACATGGGGCGTTGGGCAAAAGCAGTTCGTTGCCACTCAGAAATCTGATGCATCTCTCTCTCTCGTTGTATTGCTGCAGCTGTAGATAGTGCTGAGTTACCTCAATACTCAATGGCATATTTCTTTGATGATGATGTTTTAATGCGAAAGTGGTCACCTCTGATGTTAAGCATGGGTCAAGGGCTGTTTTCCAGGTTGTGGTTCCAAAACCATATAGAACACAAGTTTTGCATATTGCCCATGACCATGATCTCGCTAGTCACCTTCGTGTAAGGAAGACCCACCTCCACTTTTTAAATCATTTTTTTTGGCTTGCCATGTAGTCTGATGTTGCTAAGTACTGTCGATCCTGTCATGTTTATCAAATTGCAGGGAAACCTAACCAGGTTATTTCCCCTGCTCCACTTCAACCTATCCCTGTTCTGTGAGAGCCTTTCGAGAGCCTTTTGCTAGATTGTGTGGGTCCACTTCCTTGAACTAAGTCTGGTAATGTTTATCTGTTAACCATGATGTGTGCAGCCATTAGAATCCCTGAAGCCATACCTCTGCGTAGCATCAAATCTCGTGCCATCATTCGAGCACTTATTAAATTTCGCACCACCTTTGGTTTGAAAGAGATTGGGATGAAGGGGTACCCTTAGTTCTGTTTGCTATTCGTGATGCTGTGCAGGAGTCGCTTGGATTCAGTCCTGCAGAATTTGTTTTCCGTCACTCTGTTCGTGGTCCCCGAGCTTCAGGAAAAGCTGCTGTCTCCGAGTTCTGTGAAACTATGAATGTTTTAGATTATGTGGGTTCCTTTCGTGAACGCCTACATGCAGCATGTGAGGTAGCAAAACATTCTTTTGCATCCTCACAAACTCGTATGAAGAATCGTTTTGATATAAAGGCTGTTGTGCGTCATTTCCAAGCAGGTGACAAAGTGTTGGTCCCGCTACCAGTGCCGGGTTCTGCTCTCCAGGCTAGGTTTTCTGGCCCATATGTTATTGAGTCAAAATTGAGCGATACAGATTATGTTGT
>JAQMYJ010000008.1:24555910-24570056 GCA_030014305.1 Clarias laeviceps | reverse complement strand
TATATATATATTAATTCAGTACATTTGTCATTTAGGAGAATGTGGATTTATTTTTAGGTCATGGAATGAATAAATATTAATCCAATACATATGTATTTTATTAACAGTTAGTTAATATGGGTCAGGTTACCCTGTTACTGCCATGCTACTCTCATAGATTTGATTTATGCACAAAACTGCATACTGAAATTGTCAGTATACAGACTATAGAAGGAGCTAATCAATACGGTGTGGTTGAATGCAGTCTGAGACAAAGTGGTGTACTGCAGTGCAGCCCATTATGCATTAATGTTCCATTAGCCCACATACAAAGCTTAAATTGAATTACCTACATCATGTCATTTAGAACAGTAAGTGTACTTACAAGGACTTTGTCAGAAACAGGTACAGTGAAATGCTTTGTTTAAAAGACTTGTCTAAAAGCTCGTGTGGGATGCCAAGGAAAAAAACATGTGTTCATATTTACTGTGTATTTGCTTCTGTGATATCTGCACATATATAGTCACTGCTCAACAGCACCTCTCAACGCATAGGAGTGAAAACAGCATCTCCTCTTTCTGTAAAAATAAAAAGTCACATTAACTTTAGAATGTTAGTCTAAAGTGTAAAGCAAAAGCACAGCCAGTGAAACATGCATAACTGCAAAAGAAAAATATAGCACACATAAAAGGCATAATAAGTGAGGTTGCAAGCAATCTTTGTAAGCTGTAAGTAACTATTCTGCAGGAAAAATCATAACATGAAAAAGTAAGCGAAACATCTAATTACTCTCTAAAAAGGGGAGTAATATAAGGCATTCCCATCCCTTGACAGTAAATACTCAATCTCTTGCACAAATAAACAACACATTCTAATGTTAGTGTTTTTAAATTGTTCAAGATACAGCATAGACCTTGTGTCAAGCAGGTTTAACTCTCATACAGGATTGTCTCTGATTCAGTTGGAACTCCACAGTGGTACGTAGCAATGGAGATGCATCTTCAGTTTGATCACCTAAGATTGTAGACAGTGACTGAAGCAGTGATCCGATTGTTGTCCAGGGTAATTATAAGGTCTTGACAGGGGAATGAATCACCTGGGATGAAAAGCAGTTCGGTTTTACTGAGATTGAGTTTCAGCTGATGAGCTGTCTGATGGAGGATAGGAGAGAATTAATTGTGTGTCATCTGCATAACAATAGTCTGAAAAGCCAGAATATAACCTCAAGAAGAGACTGGATGTAGAATGAGAACAGAAGAGGACTGAATGGTGAGCCTTGTGGGAGACCAGTGGAGAGTCTGTGTGGAGTAGATGTGGATCCCCTTCACAGTTTAGCTGATCTAGCAGCATCAAGCTTCTTAGTGACAGACAAAAGGGCAGTCTTTATGGAATGTGCCGCTTTGAATCTGAATTGGTTGACTGATGGATCCAGGCAGGGTTTTTTTTTATTATGGGAGTAACCCTTGCTTTCTTAAATGCAGCAGAAACATGAACAGATGATATGAAGATGTTGATGATGGTTAGGATCATGGTGGTTGTTCTGCGATAGTTACTGATGACTTCTGGATCCAGTCAGGGTTTCTTGGCCAAATGCATTTCCATGACTCAAAGAAGGCCTACCTCTGTATCTACAACCAGTGCACAAGAGAAAGAGAAACTCTAAGATCAGATGATCTACCATCATAGTGTGGGCAAGCAGGCAGTTTGATTGGCTACCATCAGATTGTCAAGGAAGAATGTTAAGTTATCTGTTAGGCCTTCCTTTGCTTTGCACAGCATCTTGCTGAAGAACATGGAAAATAGCTTCGATTGCAGCATACAGCCTCATTTGAAAGTACTGGATATGGGAAAGATGTGGGAAATATGATTTATGAGCTTTACCTGACCTCTCTGGCCTTTGTGCAACTGACAGAGTATGGTTAAAAATTTGGGTAAAAAGTGCCACTGTTGCCACAAAAATACACATTGATTTTTAGTGGTGTTTTCTTCAACAAGGGTAGGAATCAGTTGCGCAAGATGTGTTATTATAGCACCTTTCAGATCCTAACAGCTAGTGAACTGGCCCTTGTATCTGTTCTGTAGGACCATAAACTGCCCTTAGTGCCTCATGAAAGAGCACATGTGGCTCATATCTGCATGTCCCTCTGTGTTTTCTGCTTAACCTACACCTTATCCAGCATAGTTTTTAGATTTGTCTGTAGGGTGCTGCTAGTCGTCTTTGCAGCATTGTCTCCTGGGTTGCTCAACAATCTACTGTGGCACAAGCATTTCTTCCAGGGAAGTTCCTGGACTTCTTCATCTCCCTCATCAAGCCAGTCCTGGTGTTTCCTGGCTTGAAAACCTACCACTTGAAATTGAATTGCAATTGCCTTTTCTGTTCTATGCCATCATCTGGACCTCTGTTGTTCCTCAGTCTCTCCTTCATGTTTGATTGAAACTCTGCTTCTATGGCTGGGCTTTGAAATCTTCACATTTCAAATTTTTTTGTCTTGGTTTCCCTTCCCTTGGCACAGAGCAGTCTGTGGTCAGTGTAGTTTGTAGCTGCACTAGGTGTGTAGCACATCTCTTGCATCCCGTTGATGGGAAGGAATCATGGATGAAAATGTAATCAAGCGGTTGCCAGTTCTTAGAGCATGGATGTTGCCAAGTGGCCTTGTAACGGTTCTTCTGCTGGAAGAGGGTGTTTATAACTAGAAGGTAATTTACTGAACATGAGAAGACCACCGTCATTGCAGTTGCCAATGCCATTTATACCAATTACTTTACATGTCTAAACATCATGTTCTGCCCTTGCATTAAAGTATCCTTTGACTATATACTTATCGGAGGGTTTAACAACTCTGATAAGTACAGATCCTGTAGAAAGCTTCTTTCCGATTGTTCTGGAGAGTAGGGGTGTAGATATTAATGGGAGGGGCAGATTTGTTGTGCTGGACAGGAAGTCAGACAATCAGATTGACATCAGATGACAAGCAAGCTGTGAACTCTGCTTGCAATCGAAGTCTTCATCATAAACCCAACACCCGATTATTATTCCTGTTCTTCCTTGACCAAATACTGTAAGTATGCGACCTGTTCTTTGTTCTGATCTTTGGGCCACATACATGCAGGTTTGAGACAGCAGCTGCCAGTGCCAGCCTAGAACTGTTGTTTTCATGTCTCCTAATTGCTCTAGGGTTTTTCTTCTTGCCTGCACAGATTGTTTAAATTGATCATAACTTGCTTAACACATTGTTTAAACATGCTCAGTTGATGTACATCACTACAAGGAAGCACTGCAAAGGGCTTGTCCACTGGGAGGCTGTGTACTGGGCTAGTCAGCTAATGCAGAAGGTGACAAGCACACAACACACACCACACCACACAATATAAATCTATGACACATTTATATAAAGAAAGGTTTCATCTGTAAATTGGTCAGAACTCTCCCTTTTAATTGTCTTTACATTTCACACATTGGAGGATGCAAAATCAGTCTGCATGTCTGTCCTTCTAGTCAGATTTTGTCACCGAATCTTGCCTTACTGGCTAGACAGAATTTAATGAAAACTTGGCAGTACTTTGGTAATTTGCTGGAGTTAAACCTGCACCATAAATGAAAACAAAGTGTTGAGTAGAAGTAAAGTTATAAGCGGTTATGTGCCAGATTACAAACCTGACATTTTAACAGCATACTGCATATGTATCAAACTGTGGGCGCATCTTAAATCGACTGCTGGACAGAATTTAATGAATATTTTGCAGTACTTGCATATCTGCCTGAAGTTTAACCTGTGCCATAAGTGGAATCATAATTTTGAATAAAAGTGGCAAGAAAAAGTATATGAACCTTTTGTAATTTCATGGTTTTCTGCATTAATTTGTCATAAAATATTATCTGATCTTCATCTACTGTAAGTTAAGTGTATAGACAAATATAATGTGCCTAAAATAGTAACACAAAAATTCTGATTTCATGACTTTGAAAGATTAGATCTTTCATGACTTCTCATCTTTCATGATTGAGAACAACCATAAAAACCTCATAGTACTAGTGGAAAAAGTTTGTGAATCCTTGAGTTAATGGCCTCAAAAGAACTAATTGGAGTCAGGTGTTAGAATAGTAAAATGAGCTTATGTATATGGTTGGAATGACAATAAAAGCCTACTTAACTTGACTACTTGACTTGAAATTAAGACATTTTGGGACTGTGGCTACTCTACCAAAAAGTAGGTGCTCAGTCAAAATGACCCGAAGTCCACAACAAAGACTCATCAATGAGGTAAAGAAATAACCCAGAGTGACAGCCAAAAATTTAAGGGCATCATTGGAACTGGCTAACAGTACTGTATTTAAAACACGGACAACAAGTAGGGTGTCCATGGCAGGACACCACAAAGGAAGCAGCTTCTTACTAAAAAGAACATTACTGCACCCCTGAAGTTTGTGAAAGAGCACACTGACACTCCACAGCAGCATTGGCAAAATATTTTGTGCATTGATAAAACTAGGATTATACTACAGTATTTGGAAAGAGCATGCAGCACTACATCTGATGTAAAAGGGGCACTGCATATCATCATGAAAACATCATCTTTAACCATAAAGTATGGTGATGGAAACATCATGATTTGGGGCTGCTTTGCTGCATCAGGGCCTGACAAGCTTGCAGTCATTGAGGGGAAGATGAATTCCCAAGCATATCAAAAAAGGTCTTCAAGATAATGTGAGAATGCCTGTACATCAGCTACAGTAGAAGTTGGGTCATTTAACGGGACAATGAAGCAAGTCCACAACAAAATGTCTTAAGAAAAACAAAATCTGCCTTTTAGAGTGGCCGAGTCAGAATTCAGACCCAGATCTGAGATGCTATGGAATGACTTGAAGAGAGCCATACACATGAGATGTCCAATGAATACCGAACGTCCAAAGAGCTAAAGCATTTCTGCCAGGAAGAATGGGATCAAATTCCTCTTGAATGACGGTTGAGGTTATTGCTGCCAGGGGGGGGTCAACCAGTTATTAATTCCAGGAGTTCACTTACTTTTTTCACTACCATTTTGAATGTTGAATGAGTGTGTTCAATACAGACATGAAACATGAGAATTTTTTTATTATTTTAGGCCCATTGTATTACCCTTGACTGAAGATCAGATCAATTTTTATGACAAATGAATCCTGAAAACCATGAATTCCAAAAGATTCACATACTTTTTCTTGCCACTCAATGTGCTGGATTATGACTAATGCGCTACTTGCTCAATGTAAACAAACACCTGCACATGCAGATATTAATTAGAAAATCTAAACTGAATATTTTTACTGATGAAATAACAGCGTTGGAGTTGCTTTAAAACAAAACTTCATCTTCATCATCTATTCTAAAAAGTAAATCTATAAGATTCACTCTCTGATCGGATTACTGTATTTGGCTGACAATGAAAAAAGTACAACTTAGCATTAAACAAGGTGTAAGATACTCAACCTTAAAAAATTTTAATTTCTTTGTATTAATAAGTTAGACAGAGACTTCTGATGTACATAAAGACAGACAGACATGTACGTGGCTTCAACCTGAAATAATAACATCACTAATTACATTAAAGCTGATTTTAAGCCAACTTTTTTCATCAACAACGGTACTTACGCTAGTGCAAAGTAAAACATGGGTGAGTTAAATAGACACCTTTTGTAGAAACACGTGCTCTCTCAAATAAGCAGGTGGAGATAAGGACAAAAGGTGAAACAGGAAAATATACCTTTAATAAGAGACTTCAATTAGTACAGGTTAAATAAGATAAAGCATATGACAACATACTGTGTATTTGCTTCTAATGCTTTACTAGTTTGTCTACATATGCACTTATATTATCTCTGCTCAACTGCACCTCCTAATGTTTAGCAATAAACACAACACACTCTTTCCTATTGAATTAAAGACAATCACCATGTCTTAAAGGTATTTATACTACACCATAGTTTGAGTTTCTCTCTTTTTTGTGACAGCATGACTTGGACAGTAGTTTCAGCTGTAACATAAGTGATAGGATTATATTAACTCGTTCATCCTAACATGTTGTCGTTTCTATAGTAACAGCTCATACACAGGAACGGTGGATACTAGACATAATGCAAGTGTAATAATAACTGGATAAAAAAAAAAAACTAGAACATGTTGTTGTTTATCACAGTAAAGCTTGCAATTGTTTATGGGATGTTTCTATTTCTGGACAAATTGATTTAGCATAATTTATTATTTAACTAGAAAACAGAAAAGAGAGAGAGAGAGAGAGAGAGAGAGAGAGAGAGATCTGATTAAACAAGGGAAAGCCTAAGTTTGGTGAGGTAATGAATGTTTATTGCAGTCATAATCTGGATCTAACATGTCTTGGATGTTCCAGGACATTAAATCAAACTATAAACCGTTAATATAAGTGATGTCTAATTTTGTAATAAATTAAACATCGTAATTGTGGGAAATCGCTGTGTAATAATGCACTCAAGGCTCAAAAATTATGCACCTCAGTGTTCAATGCTGCATGTTCTTCATCTTCTTAGAAATGAATTTTAATGGACAAATCTGCAGTATGAGTTAACAGTACTGCAAAACATCAAACAATTCCTGGATAGAAATGATGTTCTGTGCCAGCATTAAAGAGCTCCGGTTTCTATACAGACGCGATGTAGCCGAGCAGGCCTTAACAGATGGTGGCTCGGTATTGGATTTTCTATAATAACACACGTTGCTTTTTACACATTCAGTAGGATAGAAATGTGAGCATAATCCAGAGGTATGTTTTTGTTTCATACTGTTGAGTTCTTGATTCTGATTGGTCAGAAAATGTGGATTTAGTTTTCTATAACAGCGGCTCTGAGAGATCCAGCTACTTGCATATTAATGAGAGAGCTCATTTTTATATGTTATTGTATCTAGTATATAGTAAAAAATGTAACCTTAATGTAAAGGTGTAACTTTATGTCTCAACCAAAAGTCTTCATGATTGAAGAAAATGTTATGATGAGTTATGATATTAAGTAATAAACTACAAATTATAATAATAAATTACTTTTATGTTTCATGATATTGATTCTTTTTTTCTACTGTGAATGAACTAATATATACGTAACTAACCAAGTAACCCAACGCCTTACACATACGCACTGATTCCCTTAATACAGTTTCTAAAAGCGTCGTGTTCGCCTCATCGTTCCTTTTTTGTTCAGTCAATAAATCACATTTAACGTCTTCTATTACCAAAGAATGATGTTATGAATGATATTTATTCATCATTGGATGAATAGTTATAACTTACCCAAAAAATATAGATGATATTATTATAAATTAGGAGAGAAAGCAGTTCTTGTAATGGTGTCAGACTTTATTAAAGAAGAGAATTCAGTTTGTTAAAAAAAAAAAAAAAAAAAAAGTCTGATTCTATGACTTGGATTTTAAAATGACTTGGTTTGCTTTGTGCTTTGAATGAAGCGTGGGATGTCGATCCAGACAGCTGTGTAAACAACCTGTTTATTGAATGACCTTTTTATAGAAACCAGACGCAAGCTTTGGATAAAGGCGGTCTACTCGAGGGAGACGGTCCAGTCCGGGATGCGCGTCTGCATAAACCATGTTGGATCAGGGGAAGCTTAGAGTTTATGGTTCTGTGCTGCCAGCTTGAAGATTGAAAGTCATATGTTTGTTTGTTTGTTTGTTTTTTCAGATTTTTGGATGATGGAAAGCAAAAATGCGGAGTGTGAAAAGTTTGATATGGTGTATAAAAAAGTATTTTAAAATATCCTGATTATCACTTCAGAGAAACTTATAGTGTAGTAAATCCGAAGAAATTACAAAACCAAGGTATTTCCTTCCATTTTTATGAGCCTGTTTTTGGCGGAGGAAGGGAACCATAAAACCTGGAGGAAACCCAAACAGACAGAAGCTGAGATTTGGATTGAACCCGAGACTCTGGAGCTTTGATAATGAAACTTTCTTCTTACACAAAATATTTTATTTATTATATATTTCATTGTGATATTTAATTCAAGCCCTGTTATTTTCAAAGTATCAATTGAATGTGTTATTTTGTCATGTTATTTCAAATAAATTACATCCTGTTTAACCATACAAGGCTGCGTTATACAATATAAGTGCTTGATTTGCATCCAATTTGATTAGAGCCTGCTTCAAATGTACTCATATACTGTAGAGAATGCTTTATTTAATCGCACCTTTGTTATCTAAGTTAGCTTTTATTCCTTTGTGGCAGGTGTGCAGGCATCGGATCCGATCTGTGTATAGAAAACAAGACTCAAGACTCTGGTCTCAGTAAAGACTTCCTTTTTAATAATGAATATAAAGAAGGTGCCTTAATTATTGAAGAGTGTAATTTCACTTTGTGTAGATATGTTTTAAATCTTCACTTATGTGTTAAATCTAAATGCAGGACCAAAAGGCTAATGCAGAAATTCTAAGACCATTTGACTGTTCAAGGCTCAAGGCTACAAATGTGGCAGGAAATATGGATTTCTGTAAAATACAGTACTTCAGTGATTCTTGAATAAAACCTACTTAAATTATATTTGCTGGCTGAGATTTATGAGGATTCTTAGCAGCACTGTGCTATTGATTTTGACTTTAGTCGTTTATTTAAAGATGTCGTGCAGAGATTAAAAAAAAAAAAAAAAAAATAGAACAAAGTTGCTCCATAAATCAGCTGATTTATTTTAGTGATTTTTTAAATTTTTTTTTTTAGCACTAAACATCAGATGAAATGCATTCCGCAGCGAACGCTGATGATGCACGTCGCGCTTTCTCCCGTCATTCCGTATCCGTGGTGGGATTTGTGATTTGCCTGGAATGGCCACCTGCTGTGCAGAGATGCCACTGCATAACATTCTCTCACGATGCGCCCCGAGTTTTGTGGCAATCAAAGAAATTGTCTTTGCTGCTCCCCACTGGATGATGGCGCCGCATTTCCACGGGCCGTCATCATATCATAAGCGCAGGGTGCGTTTATATGCCGGGTTGTCTAGGCGCTTGCTGGGTTTGTACAATAAAACATCTCAGCTACTGTAATATCCGAGCTGCGAGACTCACTCTTTTTCTCACTCTGGCCTGTCGCACCTATTTGAATGATGCCACACTTGTTTGAACAGCACTTGTTTGTCAGTTTTCTATTTAGTTAATTAATTATTTATATAAGCTACACAGATTTGAAGTGCTAATTGGCTCCAAACTCTGCATTTTCTTGTAAACATCATCATTATCCAAATGCCCCCAAAGAGATCTCATAGAGTGACATTCTAGCTTTCTAGGACCTTAAAATAAGATAAAGAAAGAAAGAAAGAAAGAAAGAAAGAATGAATTCATGTGCATGTACAGTAAAGAGCTGTAGAGGAGATTGTAGCAGGATGGTTTTTCCTTTCATCATTATCTGAAATTAAAATGTCTGACGCAGTTCAAGGAGGGAACACGATTTAATTTGCATGTTTTAGTGATATTTATTGGCGGAAATGGGATTTCTTTATCATTTCCCGAGGAATGATATGCTGTCATCATCGTTCGTCTGGTTTTTCCTGCTCCGTTTCCACGCGCCGATGTAATTGCAGCAGCGGTGCGTGACAAACACCCGTGAAAACACATTATTAGTTTTGCATGGTTTGGAAAGGATATAAATACTGAGCGGTGTCGTTAAAGATAAACTAGGTCATGCCAGTGTGAAAAGGTGCGTAAAGGTGACACGGATTTCCTTTTCATTGCCTTTATTAGGTCATTTCACCATATGAATAGGCAAATCCAGTCTGGATTATTGATGGCATTTTCTTGTTGCAGCTCCCTCTGGGGAAACAGCCAATGTTCTCCTTTTCTTCTCCTGCACTGAAGGTTTTTTCAGCACTAGTGGCATCGCTGAATAATCCGCGCTGATTCGAATGTGGTTAAGAAAGCGGTTTGAGGCAGGTGGATATAAAAAGTCAAAATCAGCAGGACAAAGTCGTGGTCGAAATCAGGCTAAGGACAAGCGGTCATGGAAATATGCGGAAAGCAAAAAGCATCCTGAATTGAATCCCAGGAGAATCTTTGGACGGTGGTGCCTTACAGGTTATTTAACAGCTTAACATATGGTATTTAAATTGCTATTAAGCAAAAGCCAGTGGTGAAAAAAAAAAAAACTCCCTGATCTACACTGGCGATTTCTTTTTTTTAGAGGAACCATCTATCAATCCATACCACTATCTATACAACTACTATTGTGTAGGCTTGCAGGGAGCCTGGAGCCAATCCCAGGGGAATTCACGGCACATGGCTGTGTGCAGTCTGGGAAGGGTGCCAACCCATCACAGGGCACAAGTGCAAACACACTCACACACCCGTTTGTATAATATGTGCAAGTTTGAAACACCAATCAATCTACACTGTGTGTCTTTGGATTGTGGGAGGAAATCCTGGAGGAAGCCCACAAATCACAGGGAGAACCTGTAAACATTTGACTTTTAGCCAGGTCTAAAGGGGGCTTGAACAAACAAAGGGTTGAGGTATTTAAAAATATTATCTGAGGGCTATTTCAAATGGATTGTTAACACTTCTGAGGAGACTTACATCTGAGATTCACATTAACTTGTTTAGCATCAGATGACTATATACAGTATGACATGGTAAAGCAAGGTGGTGTAGCAGTTAGCACTGTGTCCTTGCACATCCAGGGTTAAGGGTTTGAATCCCACCTCAGGTCTGTGTATGTGGAGTTTGCATGTTCTCCTGGTGCTTGGTGGATTTTTCGTTTTTCTGGGTTCTCAAAGATTTAGGCTAAGTGGTGATTTCAAATTGCCAGTAGTATGTGCATGTATGTCCTGTGATGGATTAGCACCCTGTCCAGTGTATGCCCTGCCTCATGTTCTCTCATGACCCCGTACACAGTAAGATCTGTACAAAATGGATAGTAAAGTTTGACTTAAATGATTCCTTGCACCAGTCCAATGGCACATGTGTTCCAATGTTTTTGGTTCCTCACTAGCAACTGAAGCTCATACATACAATTAATTGGCACTTGCTTTTTTTTGTTTTTCAAGAGAGCTTCTCCTTGAAAATCAGAAAGGAAACCAGGACCATTGGATCCTTGAAAGGAAGCAGCAGCGATCGGTGTTGCCTCTGGTACAGTAAGTGTAACTGTAGCTAGAACTATTATTAGTGTTAATTTGCTGAAGAAACTTGTATATATTTACATTATATGTATAGTGTAAATCTAACCTAAAAATATAAATATCATACAGTGTGCTGTAGCCTTTACATTTTTCGTCAGCAGAACTAAAAAAAAAAAACAGTAAATCATTGGACAGTTAACGCCCACATGAGGCAAGTTTAGTGGTCTCTATACAAATATATTTAGCCTGTCTAACCATACATGTGTGATCGAGTTTATTTACCGGATATGGATATGCATGAGTGTTTTTTTTAACTCTTTTTCAGGAGAACTAAAGGTCATCTTTTTAAATTCACTGCACTCTTCTGGGAGAGCTGTGGGTTCCCGCAAACAGCCGCTCAACAGCTTGCTCCGTAATTACACAATGGAAAGTAATCACCCTGAACAGTGCTCCTTAATTAACTCAGCAGAATGACTGGATCACCCTCAGGGGGCTTGTGTTCCACAGGCACCCTGAGGCTTTGGGCTTGCACCCCTCCTGTTCCACCCTCCCTGATAATTTGGTCTTCCTACCTTTTAAGCCACAAGAATCCAGATCCCAAACCCACAACGTTTCTAATGGGCCAGAGTTCAAACGGTGAAGGGATTGGAGGCAGGCAGAAGGCATGGTGGTATGGCACTAGTGGGGATTTATTATGATTGGTGGGAGTAGTGATTGAGGTGGAGAACCCATTCATTTAAATGTACGTCCTTTAAAAAAGTTTCTTCAGGGTTTTTTAGGATCAGCAATTAATTTGATGGCTCAAAAAGGTTTAACTTTGAGCTTTTTTCTGAAGGAATAAACCCCTGAGTTGCAGAATAATTCATGGAAGTTTTAAGTATACTCACTGTCTACCTTTCCAAATGGCTTCTCATTGGAAGTCAGAAAGGCTAAACCGTCTGTTTTAGGGTTCAACTACTTCTTGTAGATAAAACTTTTAAACCTTCACATACATTTAACTTTTCCAAGGAAATTCTACTTAGAAAGTAAAAAAGAAACTTACTGCACAGTAACAGAGTTTTGCATGTACCCTTTAAAGGCATCTACTATCTACACTGATCAACCATAACATTAAAGCCACTGACAGGTGAAGTGAATAACAATGATTATCTCAGTACAGTGGCACCTGTCAAAGCGGAGGCATATATTAGACAGCAAGTAAAAAAGCCAGTTGATGTGTTTGTAGCAGGAGACACGGCAAGTGTAAGGATCTGAGCGACTCTGACAAGGGCCGAGCTGTGATGGCTCGAGGACTGGGTCGGATCATCTCCAAAACAGCATGTCCTGAGGGGTGTTCCCTGTATGCAGTGATTAGTACCTACCAAAAGTGGCCCAAGAAAGGACAACTGATGACCTGAAAACATAGCCATAGGTGTCCAAGGTTCACAAATAGCTGAAAGTGCATCAGTGCATGACAGTTTGTAGGATATGGGGCTGCGTAGCTGGAGACCAGTGAGGGGGCGCATACTGACCCGTGTCCACCACCAAGAGCTCCTAAGATGGGCATGTGAGCATCAGAACTGGACCATGGAGCAATGGAGGAAGGTGACCTGGCCTGATGAATCATGTTTTCTTTTACATCATGTCGATAGATGGGTGTGAGTGTTGCTTACCTGGGAAAGGGATGCACCAGGTTGCACTATGGAAAGAAAGAGTGTGATGTTCTGGACAATGTCCCGCTGGAAGACCTTGGGTCCTGCCGATCATATGTGTGGTAATTTGACACTGACTGTACCACCTACCTAAACATTGCTGCAGACCTTCAGAGGTCTTATGGAATCAATGACAGGTCAGAGCTGTTTTAATGGTACAAGGTGAAGGCAGGTGGTTTCAATGCTATGGCTAATTATATCTTTCAAAAGAGGTCCTACTTGGAAAATACCTTTTTACAAGAAACAAACAAAAAAATCCTTAAATGTGACAGGTGGAACTTTCCTGTGTCACCCTGTATCAGGCTCAAAGCAAGCAGTCTTAGACAAATTGTTTCCTATGTGTTCTTAAAAGTTTCATTTGTTTGCTAGAGTGACGTCCCTCGTTGTGACACAAAAATGCATATCCCATTTTCAAAATCAGAAAAGCAGCAATTCCAATTTTGGTAGCGCTTCAAACGGATCAAACCAAATCTCCAAGGATGTTATGGAAATGCATCAAGTTGCAAATTCAAATTTCTGTTTCAGTGTGTCTTTAAACTGTATGCATGGTCCCTATGGGAAGTCTACAACCTACAGTAGAACCTGGATCATGAAAATAAAAAGTTTGAAATTAGAAACTTTCCAGCACACTTTGATCACTGAACTGAAATGGCTGATATGTTTAACACTCACCTCTAAAATAGGAGCACAAACACACCTGTCACCTGCGAATCAACCCTGCTGCACTGTGTTTAAATCTCTCAGCGTGCACTCCGCCAACTCTCAGGCAAAGTGCACCGTGCAAAACACAGATACTGAAAATCTGTACTGGCACAGAGTGGAGGAGTAGCTTACACGGCCTCGCGCCAGTTTCAATTCGAGGAATGGAAATATTTACAGAATAAGGAGGTGGGAGGGAAGAGTGAGCACTCTGCCTTTTATCTTTAAACGGTAACAAGCATGATTTTTGCTTGGCTAATCCGTTCTAATCAACCTTCCTGCACCAGGATAGGCATTTGTTAGAGAGTAAGAGAAGCAAAAAATGGCCACCTACTGTAGATCCGTGCAAAACAGTGTTGTTTACCTTTCTCAGGGTGTTGGAAGGAGGCTTTTTTTTTTTTTAATGGAGTGGATTTCGATTGTCTTGTACTGTAGGAAAGCCTTATTCTTTGCACAATTTATCACAATAAAAGAAGTAATTACTTTTTTCCACATTGGCCAGTGATACAGTTGGCCGTGTGTCTCTTTGGGATGCGTCTCGTGTCTGGGGATGGTTCCCGCTACCTAGAAGACGGTTCTGGCCCCGACTGGTGTTGGCAGCTGTTTCTCTGAGGACTTGACAGTTCGATAGTTCATACAAGTCTACCTGAGTTTTCAATAA
>JAQMYJ010000008.1:24509490-24524378 GCA_030014305.1 Clarias laeviceps | reverse complement strand
GATGATGGTAGAATAATTATAAAGGTTTTGACTAAAACAACATGCATGAGGAATCACAAAGGAGTTTTCATTTTCTGTAATGTAAATAAAAGTACGCGAACTAGTTACTTTTATCAGAAAGTAACGCTGTAATGTAACTGATTACTTTTGTTTAAATGACAGTAATTTTGTAATGTAATTAGTTACTTTAAAAAGTAACGTCCCCCAACACGGGTGGCTTGGAGCCTCCTGCACTTTTTACCTTTAACACAGTAAAAAAAATTGGTTATGGCCACAAAAAAGGGAGTGCATCCCCCGTACACTCTTGAAGCCATTTCCACATGTTTGGGCCATTAAAGGAGTTCCTGGGAAGCCAGCATTTCAGACGGGAAACATGCATTCTGATCATGTCTCCAGCGTACTGAGAAAACCTTTTACCTTGATTGTGTCCAAGCGCTAGTGAAACGCTGGGATAAGTGCATTAGTGTAGCAGGGGATTATATAGAGAAATACAGGGAGTTTTTACTCTCGTTACAGTGTTCTGTTATCTGACTTCGCTCAAAGTTTGGCCGGTGAAGAGAAAACCAACACCACTAACTGACCCGCTGACCGCACCGTGCACCGTGCGCCCCGCGCCGGGGGAATTTTTCGAAACTTTCCTCCGTGTCCGTATGTTACTGATGTTTGTATTCGCTGTGGTGTTGCATCCATTTGGAACGTAATGTAATCTAGCTGCCAATGTGTTTTCCTGAATATGGTGCTGTTTACAGCTTGGCCTGCTTCCCTCAGCTTTATTAAAACTCGTTGAAATAAAACCGAAGCATTTTCTTTTTAATTAAACTGATATGAAATTACATAGCAGCTAGCATAAAGTTTACACACGGGCTAGATTCAGCCCATGGGCCAGCTGTTTAGAAACGCCTTTGCTAATTTCAAGTCTGGATAACAGCCTTAGGAAGACGCATCATGCTTAATTTGTTTAATTTATGTCTGAAATAAAGAAAAAAAAAAGATTAACAAGATTTCTTAAAATACGTATTCGATCACATGGTCCATGTGGCCCCATTTACTGCCTCTATAGTGCACTTGCTTAATGGAGGCTTTGTAATGGAAAGCGGTATTCATCATCTGTCATGCAGTCAGATGCTTCAACCGTTCCTTCTGTCTGTGTGTGTGTGTGATGTAATTTACACTCTGAGAGAAGTAGGCCAGGCCTCCGCTGTCACTCGCACTAATGCGTCCACCTGCCGGTCTCCTCACAACATGTCAATGCAGGAGTGCATTTGCATGCTGGCGTGTGCGTTCGCTTGTCCCGAGGGGGTTGCGTGCGCGGGTGCACGGCGTCTCTGTGTGTATTTGTGGATTGTGCTGAGGGAACATGTGTGTACGCAAGTTGGTGTTTGCAGTCCTGCTTGCATGTTGGTGTGTGTTTGCTGTGTGTCAAGTCCTCGGCATACTTAATGTGGAAATGATAGCTGCGAGCGTTATGAGAAAACAAATCCATGTTCGTGAGCTTACTGTGTAATACTCTCAAGGATCACCGGTACTGAGGGTGGCGCTGTTCAAATTTCATAACAGTTTCCATGGCAATTGGAAGAAGATTTATGTTGGAATTAATGGCCTTCATCATGCCGAGCTACAGCACTACTTGCAGAATTTGCCTGACTTGACTTCATTTAGCGAATTTGCTTTAAAATATCTGTTTTTTTATGTTTCCCTTGAAAGGTTTGCATCTGTCTAAGGGGCATGCTGCATGCAAATCCCTTTACTAATCTGGAGTTTAAACAGATTTAGCAAAGCACACTACGCCTCGGCTGACTCACATGGTGTACATGTAAAGACTTCTTGGGGATTTCCCCCCCCCCCCCCCAAACAAAAGAGTAAGGACATTTGACTTTGTTTGAAAGATAGGTTCGAGTTTTATCAAACTAAAGTTCGTGTTACGTTAAAGATTAAGAAAATAGTAACTCATAATGAAAAATCCTACATTTTTTTTTATCTTTTGATTATGAAGAATAACAGAACTGCCTTTATATAATCCTTTGCTACAGTAATGCACTTATACCAGCGTTTCACTAGTGCTTGGATACCATTAAGGTTGCCAGCTTCAAATCTGAAACGCTGGCCTCCCAGGAATTCCTTTAATGGCCCAAACACATGGAAATGGCTCGGATCGAGGTCAGGACTATACAAGGGATGTGGCAATAACTCCCAGCCGAGCTCCTGTAACGTGCAAGTGGTGTTGGTGAATGATTGTGTGTACAGTTCACACAGACAGATGCGTCTCTTCTGCTGAAGTTGGCGACAAGTTATTCATACATTTTTTTTTTTTTCAAGGATCAGGCATTCCACATGCTGAATGTTGACAGAAAAGATTGCAGTGGGCTCTGTGCCACCTCGACCGGGTTTGTCAGTTACAGACATACAGCTTTCTTTAAAATGTTGGCACCGTTTAAATGTTTTATTACGGCTAAGAGTCTCATCACTATACTGTGCTTTAAGTCTTCCTTAAATGTCAAGGCCTTCATTCACCATAAATGTCATCACAAGTCCTGGTTTGATTTGAACACCCATCGTACTGTATATACTGTAGGTTAAACGCACACCATTGCCCCCTACTGAAACCAACAGCTTGTGTGTGAGAGGGCGAGAAAAGGGCATGTAAGCGGGTTTTTTTTTTTTTTTTTTTGTGGACTTCAGTTATAGGATTCATCGAAAACCCAAACAAAGTTCATTTCCTGTTCAACTTCTCAAGAGAAAACTCTTCAGCTTCAATATTTCATGTCTCCATTTCGAATTCACCAAACTAGAATTTTAGGGACTCATGCTGGTGTAACCTAAAAGGTAATACATAAGGCTCGGAGATATGCTGTTTTAGGTAAACAGTCGCTGAGTATGTGGTGTGATACAGCCTGACTACAATTACAGTACACTGAGCAAGTAGCTTATAAGTAGCTTAGTTTGAAGTAGATTATTAAATCCGACACATACTGTAACCGTTCATAACATCGCTTTTACAACATTTGAATTTTACTTAATTCCAAGTTAAACTTCAGACAGATAAGCAAGTATTGCAAAAGTTTAAATATATTCAGTCCTGCAGTTGATTTTAAATTTGTCAAAACTTGCAGTTTGTAATCTGGCACATAACTGCTCATAACTTCACTTCTACTCAACATTTTGATTTCATTTATGGTGCAGGTTCAACTTCAGGTAAATACCTAGGTACTGCCAAAGTTCTGTTGAATTTTGTCCATTCAGTTTTGAGTGATGCTGTGACAAATTCTGGCTGGACAGACAGACATACAGACAGACAGAACATTTTCTGAGACTGGTTTTGGGTCGGCGGCACAGTGGCTTAATGGTTAGCGGTGTCGCCTTGCCAGGATTCGGGTTTGATTCCCGCCTCTGTGTGCATAGAGTTTGAATGTTCTCCCCATGCTTGGTGGGTTCCTTCGGGTACTCCGGTTGCCTCCAACAGTCCAAAGACTAAGAACGCTAATTAGTATTCCCAAATTGTCCATAGTGTGTGTCCTCCGAAGTATTGGCACTCTGTCCAGGGTGTAGTCCGCTTTGCTTAGTCTCCTGGAATAGGATGCAGCCCCCCTGTGCCCCTGTATACAGGATTAAGCGGTATAGACGATATGAGTGAGTGGTTTCGGATCCTCCAATTTATAAAACCTAGCATCATTGAATGGGTATAGCTTTAATGCAATGGGACATCCATTGTCCGGTGTCAGCAATAGCCGTGGATTTAGTATCTGTTCGAGCATATTATTTGGCAGTTTAATGCACAGGGTTAGATTTAACCATTTTACCAGTTTTGCGCCACCACTATATTAGAGTTCCAGGTTGACACCTACAGTAGGACTTCTCCTGCACCGAGCCATGCAGTACAAAACTTTATACAGTTTTTGGGACTTGATTCAGGAAAGTAGGAAAGCTCCCCTATTCTATGTTATAGCAGCGATAAACAATTGTGTAAGTTTTTTTTTTACAAGCCTCTGGAGACAGTGTTATGATCTGGGGTTGATCAGTTGCTCAGGTCAGCAACGTTATTGGGCAATAAAATGAAGTCAGCTGACCACCTGAATGTACTGAATGACCAGGTCATCACATCTATGGAGTTTTTTGCAATTGTGAAAGTTTGGGGAATCACGCAGAGATTCTGTATTTGAGAAAAAAGTAGAGATGTGTGTGTGTGTGTGTGTGTGTGTGTGTCGGTGCCATATCAAATTATTGTTGTAATCAAAGCTAAAAACTGTCCAATGAAATTTGAGTGTGTGCATTTTATAGCCAGGTAGTGCACCAGTACCAGTATTTGTCACATTGTTCTTAACTAATGTGATTTATAGGA
The DNA here is from genome assembly GCA_030014305.1 of Clarias laeviceps. Lineage (NCBI taxonomy): Eukaryota > Metazoa > Chordata > Actinopteri > Siluriformes > Clariidae > Clarias > Clarias laeviceps. Next base: position 24,520,042 of record JAQMYJ010000008.1, on the reverse strand, counting down.
CAAGTTTCTGCTAGTTATAAAACACAATTCATTTTTTAAAAACGTGACCTGGCTCAAGAGAGAGCTTGAGTGCATGTTTGCATCTATTATTCATTAATACCGATGTCTTTTGCTCCTTCTGCCATCCATCCTCATCCTGCTCTGGCTTTAATCATGGGGCGGTTGTTTATTTTATATATAGATGGCGCTACAGTGAGCGTTTTGTGTCACTGCCACCTGCTGATGGATGGCTCGGGTGATGGGAACGTATTAATACGGCTTCTAGAGAAGCTCCTGAGTCACACATTTGACAAAAGCAATGCTTGTCAACGGCAGTGTGTTTCCCGGGCTGCTAAGCACTCGCGCACACACACACACACACTTAAACTGCCTCCTCCAGCCCCTTGGAATGGTACTGTTTATGCTTATGCAATAGGTTGGTGGAAAAACCACTTAAGTGCATCACCATAATGTTTCCCCAGCTAACAGAGAGCCGTGATTAGATTATTAAGGAATCATTCTACAAATTTAAAGATTGTGCGACCTGTGAAATACTGAGGAATACTGATTCTGCAGTGTTTGGGCATTGGGGGCTCAGTGGTAGGTTTCTCTCCTGCTATGCGGAAGGCCGGCCCGGGTTCAATTCCCACCCAATAACCCAAATCCCAAACTGGATGCAGTGCTGGTTCCAAGCCCAGGTAAAATGGGCCGGTTGTATCAGGAAAGGCATCCGGAAGCGTAAAAGCCTGTGCCAAGTTGTGTACAGATCAGATGATCCACTGTGAAGCTCCGCTTGATGGGAACAGCTGAAAGACCAACAACGGCAAATTCTGCACAGTTTCTACGTCACAATTTTATTAGAATGGCCTCAGACAAACGTGAGCATTACGGAAACGTTAGGAGTGACATTAATACAGCTATAAATGTTAAGGAAATGTTGTAGGAACGTTATGAAGATGCATTTAGGAGCGTTTCAACAAAAGTCTGTCACTTTGAGTCACAGTTGAGGCTTAATCAGATTTATGTCGATGTAATTGTTTGTTATAATAAAGGGCTGCCTGGAAGTGTTAGCTGCTGCTGCTTTCTATCGTTGCTCCTGTATCATTACTGTTCACTTTAATAGCTCACCGATGCAGAGAACATTTTCTTCAATGCCAAAACTGACCTTTTTACCTCATTAGCTAGTGTCCATGGTCATTTTTGTTCGTCCCTAATGTTCCAGGAAAGTGCAACGACTTTGTCCCGTCCTACAATTTCTTCATTACATCAAGGTAGAATTAGGGACGGGACTGTAATAAACAATCATACCAGTCATGTTTCCTCTCTGCTTCTCTTTCCTCCCTACATTACCAACTAGATGGACAGGCTTCAATAAATATGGTCTCATTCCTCGGACAAAATCGTCTTTTCCGTCATATCCTCCTTTGGAATATCAGTGTCCTGAGAACGGCATGTCAGTTTTTTGTTTTTCTTTTCTTTTGGAATGGGTACTTGTCAAAATCCTACCTCATATGTATATCAATACGTCACATCGGCCAAATATTAAATATTAAAAAACTCAAATCAAAGGACCGTTACTTCTCAAGCATTCAGCTCTGCACTTGTACTGTATCCAGATTTCCAAAATAATGAATGTCAATGTTCCTTTTTCTACTTTTTTTTCCCCTTTTAAATGATTTTAAATACACTCAAGACCTATTTGGAGCAGAATTCTTAATAGAACAACCGAGCAGTAATAAAAGCGATGCCCTGAGAGATCACTAAATATAGATAAGGTACAGAATTAAGGTACTGCTACTTTCTTCTTGTAGAACGTGAACAGAAATCCGAATCCTTTTGAATCCTGCTCCTCTCAAAGTTTTTTTTTTTTTTTGTTCCCTTCTGTGGTTTTCTGTGTGTGTGTTTTTTTTTTTCCTGGTTCTGAATTGTGTTAATCTATGAAGCTTTCTCTAAAGTTGCTTTGTAATGATGGAGGGGGAAAAAATCTGCATGGAATGGATGTAAATATTTGTATCCAGTCTGCCAGATAATGCTCACACACTTTAGAGCTATTGTTCTAAAAATTAAATCAGTGATGCATAATATACTTGTTAATTAGTTAAGCTATTATTATACATACGTCCTTATAGTTTTTAGCAGGTTTCATGGGTGGCGTGAACTGAGCATGCTTAACGAGCCTAATAATAATTATGAAACTTATAAGGAATAATATTTCATTGGCTGGATTGTCTCCATAAAATAAATCTGTGCATGTGCAGTTAGCCGAGGATTACTGATCTAACATAGTGGCCAAAACACAGTATAGGTGCTGATTTTATTATTATTATTATTATTATTATTATTTTATCCTATAATAATACAGTAAATGTGTGTGCCAAAGAAGCTAGAAGTTTATGCAACATGGAAGTGTCCATATTGCTTATCCGAATATTTCAAGCTGCTAACTTCAGCCATTTTGGAGAGATGATTTTATACAGTATGTGCCCCCCAAAAATTCATATTTTTTCAGCGTTATACTGTCTCGCTTTAAACAATAATCATCTAAAATGCATATTATTAATATTTCTTCATGAGTATTGATATTAAAATCGGTGTAAGCTTCTAGAAGTTTATGGCCTTTGAAAATTGTCGCTTAAATTAAAGCATTCTGTCCAAAAATTGTTTCCCAAATAAATCTGTAGTGTCTGTAACCATATTAAATTCATGTTGCAATATCTTAACAATTATGCATTTTAAAATAATACACTTTTTCAGGTTTATGCCTTTTCATGTGAAATCTAAAAGATTCATCTGAATGACAGTTAAGACCGTTGAAAGATTTGAATTTTAAAAAGTTATATACACTAAAACATAAAAGGGCATGAAATTGTATTTAGCAAATGTTTCCTTTTATCTGATAAGATAATAAACGCATATTTACAAAAAATTAAGCGGGAGATAAGAAACATTAAATATTATGATACGATCCTATCGCAAAATCCTACAGGTGAAAATTTCTGAATTATTTTCACCTATAGGAAAGAATTAAAGTAAAACACAGCGCAAAAAAAGTGAACTAATAAACTAATAGTAAGACTTGGTTAGAGACTGTTGGTTGTGCGGAGATGGTTAATTCCTAACCACTTCTAGGTTTATTTTAGATTTCTCGAGTAGTACAGGACTCTTTGGCCTCAAGCCATGTTGTCTCCTTTGACAGGTCTTGTTAGGAAGCATCCACTTGCCTCCTCAGTCCTCTAGCTGAAGTACTCAACACCAACAACATAACCCATAGCAGGAAAAAAAAAAAAAGCTTTTGCATTACAGTTTTGACTCGACCACCCCAAAAAAACAAAACAAAAAAAAAGTCGGATGCCGATGATTAGCTGATCAAAAGATCCGATCTGAACACTCCTCTATTAAAAACTGTAAATCACAAGTTAATCTAATTTGGCTGTTGTTATATCGCCATATCGCCATAGTTACGGCTCCTCGCTCCTCGCACGCTGATTAGATTGATGGAGCCCGAACGCGCTGACTCACGCAGCTGGATATGAGTTCCTGGTACCGTTAATGGACAGTGAAGACATTACCGCTCTCCCAAGCCTTTCTGGGACATCTCTCGGCCAATCAAAGCGTCAGGCAGCCATCTGTAACCACAGCGACAGGAGGACAAGAACAGATCGTTCAATGCTGGGGGAAAAAAATGGCCGTAGTTCGAGTGCACTCACGTCACCGGGCGCTGGATGAGGAGAGATGGAAGAAGCCGGCGATGTTGTGTTCGAGCGTTCACTCCTACACCATTTTCACACCTTGTCAAAATGTGAGATGCCTATTTTTCTCTTGCATTACAGTGACTAATATTACAGCAAATACAGGCACTCCCAGTCCAATTACATTTTACTGACTTATACTGAGTTAAACTAGTAAAAATATTTTTTTTAAAAAAGCACAGAAAGCGTCAAGTAGAAAATTACAAGCACAACCCCCCCCCCCCCCCCAGTGCAATAAAATTGCTATATTTATAAGGAAAAAACTGTACGAAACTAAATTACAAATTATAATCAATTAAGCACATAAAAAATAATAAAATGTGGAAGGTGGAAAAGTCCACCCAAGTCGAGATACGTTTTATTGACTCTGCAAGGGAACATATTTAAAATGTCTTAAAATATTTCTAAAGAACGAAAACTAAGGAAGTGCATTTACAGCAGCAAATTATATACTAATTTAAGCAAATTGAAAGGAAAAGAAAAATACTTTTGTGGAAGGTGGAAAAGTTCAGGCATCCACAGTGAAAAATATATTTTTAGGCAACTCTTCAAAGGAATATATTTTTAGCTATTAAAAAAATATATATATAAAAAAAAAACAAGTTAGGAAGTCAACTCACAATGAATAATTATGTGCTGAAGTAAATAAATAAAAAAAACATGTGGAAAGTGAAAAACTTTTGGCACCTGCACCCCAGGCCTTTTCAAATGTAGTGAAATATATTGCTTTTCTGAAAAATGAGGAATTCAAATTCATGAAAAATGACAATTTAATTACAATTTAATAGTTTAACAATTGATTTAAAATAAATTGTGGAAGGTGAAAATATTTAGGCACTCTCAGTGCTATTACATTTTAGCGACTTTCCAAATAGAACAAATGTAAGGTTTAGAGAAAAAAAGAAAAAAAAAGTGAATTAAAAGTTACAAATTATAGGCTAAACAAATACAGTGCCATAAAAAAGTATTTGCCCCTTCATGATTTTTTATTTTGTTTGCATACTTGTCACACTTAAATGACTGAGATCATCAGACTAATTTTGATATTACACAAAGATAACCTAAGTAAATACAAAAAAAAAAGATTAAAAAATTATTAAGGGAAAAAAGCTGTCCAACCCTATGTGAAAAAGTAATTGCCCCTTGCTAAATCATGAATGAACTGTAATTAACCACATTTTTTGGAAAGCTTAAATTTCACTGGCCAAACCTGGGCCTGATTACTGCCAGACCTGTTAAATCACTAAATCACTTAAATAGAACCTTGTCTGACAAAGTAAAGCACACTTAAAGATCTCAAAAACACTAAGGAATTAAATGTCAAATAAAAAAATTATACTGAATTAAACACATAAAAAATAATAAAGTGTGAAAGGTGGAAAAGTATAGGCACCCCAGTGAAAATACTTTTCATTGACTCTGCAAGGGAACATGTTTAAAATGTTCCTAAAGATTGAAAAATATCATGCCATGATCTAGAGAAATTCTAGAATGAGACACAAAGTAATTGGAATGTACTGTTTCAGTATTGAAAAGTCTACAAAGCCATTTCTAAGGCTTTGGGACTGCAGCGAACCACGGTGCACCACATTATCCACAAATGGAGAAAACTTGGAACATTGGTAAATCTTCTCAGGAGTGACCAGCCTACCAAAATTACTCCAGGAGCAAAAGGACGACTCATTCAGGAGCTCATAAAAGAACCCAGAACAACATCTAAAGAACTGCAGGTCTCACTCGCCTCAGTTAAGGTCAGTCTTCATGATTCAACAATATGAAAGAGACCAGGGGCAAAAATGACATCCATGGGAGAGTTCCAAGGCGAAAGCCACTGCTGACCAAAAAGAACACAAAGGCTCGTCTGACATTTGCCAAAAAACATGTGTTCAAATATTTTTTCACATCACTGTAGAAAGAATGTAAAATGACTTTAAACATAAAATGTGTGGATGGTACAAACGTTTTGGCCAATAAGTCCAGTTTCATTTTATTGATGGATTTTCAAAGGGAACAAATTTATCACCTCATAGGAATAAAAAGAAAAATTTTACATATTAAAATCAAAAACATGAAATGTGGGATGTGCGAAAGTTTAGGCACTCCCAATGTTTGCTGATTTTCCTGAAGGATCAATGGGTAACCTTAAAGAAAAGCACTACATGGCAAATGTACAGTATGTGGACACCTGACCAATCAGATTTGTGTGCATCATTTTCCAGATTTCGTCAACCATTTAGTTTTAAAATAACTTCCACTCTCTCCGGACACCTTTATATACAGGGGTATATATTTTTTTTACCCCTTAGTTTTAGTGAAGACAAACCCTAGACCATTGTGAGTTCGTTGGTCAGTCGGGGAATGCCGAGACTTATTTGGCGTCCACACACTTGTGGTCTTATGATGTATTTCTGAAAAACACCTTCTCGTGTTTTCCATCCTTGTGCCCCGCCCGAAGATTTGTTATTCTCTCCAAAGAGTCCGCATAGAAGCCAACCCTGGTGTATAAATCACTAATATTTACTTCTATTTACAAGTGAATTAATCAGCATGGGGGGAAAAAACCATGAGGCAAAAATGAGATAAGAAGATAAATGGACTGTTTTACTCATGTTGTTCAGCTCAGTTAATTTCGAAGGGCATTCATTAAAGAAGTTTTGGCATCGGCGCTGAACCTGCAGTCGGATCTGCTCGTGCACAGGAGGACGCTGCATTTCGTCATGCATGAGGAACACTGACTCGCATTCTCCTGGCCCTGCTGCTTGATTGAGATGGCAGTGTATGTCCACAGTCTAATTATGTGCGATTTTCTCCGTCTTCAGCCGAGCATGCGGTTGCCATGGAGGCGGGCCGGCAGCTTTGGCAGCAACCCACTGGGAGCTGTAAAGACCCGGAAAGATCTTTATATTCGAAAACAAATAAATAAATAAATAAATAAATACAATCTTGAAGACGGTTATCCGTAGCCTTGTGGAACAGCTGTGAATTTCTCCTGTCCTCAATTTGTATGTTTTTGTGTCTTTTTTTTTTTTTTTTGTCTGTGTCTCGCCATTTGTCGGTCTCCTTCTCTCTGTATCTTAGTCTCTTTCTGACATTTCCTCCTTTCCATCCGTCTCATTGCTTCCAAATTTAATGACAGTGATTTGTCCTGAAAGGACCTTTTGAACTTTTTTTGTCCTTTCACGCTCAAATTACCCCGAGACTCGGTCTGCAGGTAGAGCTAGGCTGAGTCCCAATTCTCTAGTTGACATATAGGGCACTACATAGGGCGGAAAAGGCAATGACCCGTACATGAAATTGCACAGTTTGCAGAGAATAAGCAGCCAGTTTTAGATTCAGTTCTGGAAATGTTCACCTGGTTCAGGAGTAACAGACTAAGCGTGGGTGCAGCGGCCATCTTTCCTAGTGGAGGCCTAAATTTTCATCATCGCAAAATAAAGCTTTGTTTTGTTTGTTCTTATCCATGACATTTCTGTAGAACACTGCTTGCTCAAAAAAAATTTAACATTTTACTATTTGATTACACGCACACAATTTGGTGCCCCGTTCATGTGTGAAAATGGTTCCTTGTGCTCCCAGAATCACTCTTTCACAATCTGAGTCCTGGAATATGGCGCGTCCCATCACGAAAGAAAAACTCCATAGATGTGATAACGTTAAAGTCATTCAGGTCGTCGGCTGACTTCATTTTATTGCCCCATAACGTTGCTGAGTCTAGACCTGATCGACTGAAGCAACCCCGGATCATAACACTGTCTCCAGAGACATGTACAGTGGACACTATGCATGATGGGTTCATTCGATTCCCATCTTACCCTGACACGCCCATCGCTCTGGAATAGGCTGGATCTGGACTCATCATGACCTTTTTCCATCGCTCCAAAGTCTAATCTTTATGCTCCCTTGTAAACTGAATCCTTTTGTCTGATAAGTCTCACTAACAAGTGGTTTTCTTATGGCTACACAGCTATTTAGTCCCAATCCCTTCGACGTCTGGTCACATTTTGTGCATTTTGGAAATGCTTTTACTTTCACTATTAAACATAAGTAAGAGCATTTCTGAAATGGATTGAAGGTTCAGCACTATCCCTCCATGTTTTAATAATGTGTCGGACAATTCCTAACCCAATTCCAGTCATTGCAACACTCTTCCCTAAACAAGACTAACTCTCCTTAGTTGTTTTCTTTACTTTGTGCAGTTCGATAAGTTGACCTGTTTGAAATGTGCTTGGAAAATGCTTTAAACTACCAGTCAATAGTTAGCACCCCACATACTTGCAGAAAGGCATCATTTTGTAATGACATTAATGCTGTTTAAATGCATATGGAATTATGCAGCGACTGAGAAAAGTGTTAAACAAATCAGAATTTTAGATTTTATATGATTAACAGTAATCTGGATGGAGGTTTGCACATCTTTAGAGTCTTCAAAAAAAACAACATAGTTTTAAATAAGTGTTGTTTCTTCGAATGCATTTAATTAAATTAAAGGTTACATTTCATGACATTTTCAACAAGAAACTGAGATAATTACCAAACGATCCACTTTTTCTTATAACTTTTGCTACCATTTTTTTAACCAAAGGAGGCAATAATCTGTGTGTACACTTTACTGTACCACATTAAAAAGCCTTTGTAAAGATGTATATGTATTCACTATAAGGTCAATTATCTACTGTAACAATTCTGTAATTAGCTTGTGGGTGTTAAGTATGTTTTTGTGATTATAGAAGATAGGACAGTGTTTACATTTTTTTTTTCATTTTCTGTGAAATGCTGTGTCTTATTTTGTCCTAATGAACGAGATAAGAGGGATTAATTTTGTACACCATCCAAAACAGTGGATGCAACTTACATATCTTGATTTATTTCTCTACAACAGCATGTCCGCCGTTGCCAAGGCCTGCTGCTTCATCCGTGTGTCCTGAAACGAACCGAGCCTTCATGAAGACCATTACGGCCACCTTTTCTCTGACTTTCTCAGCCGTGTTCATTTTTACGCCGAGCCTTTTCTTCCCACCAGTTTTCTTTTCCAAACTTCACATGCTTGTTTACTCTGAGCCATACCAAATGGCAGTGCAGAAAGGCCAGGCGAGTGTGTGTGCACGCCAACTCGCGGAAAAAAAAAAAAAAGGGGAGGGGGTGCGTGGGGAGGGTGTTTAGAATACACCAGGAACTAGGAAGTTAACTTCGATTTATTATTGACTCTCGTGATGGAAAAGAGGGGGAAAAAAAAAACAGGTCTTTAAATCAGACGGAGCACATCTGCAGACTGTGGAATCGACTGCAGTGCCTTCAGCCTGCTCGCTCGAGCCTATTTTTAGTTGGTTTTTTTTTTTGTACACTTTCATACGGCCCTCGTTTAGCTGAGTAGATTAATTTGCGCTCGGCTCGCTGTAGGGAAACGCTGAGTAGGATGAAAAATACGGTTGGGGACTTTGTGCAGCACAAGGAACCACCCCATTTCATTAGCAGCCGTCGCAATGCTTCATTACGGCTATTAATCTATTGTAACAAAGCAATCGAAAACAAAGTGAGTTTGCCCCACGTAAACAGGCGCCGTAGCCCAGCGGACAGCGAAAGCACGTGTGAGCGCTCTGAATTAACTCTAGATAGACTTAGCTGGGCTCAAATGAACACAATCCATCTACTGTGACCGCCACAATGATATGTGACCCAGCTGTTTTTAGGAGTTGCCCTTTTGCTTTTTCTCCACCGTATACAGTATATCGGCTATTTTCCCTTTTGATCTATCGCTACTGAGGCTCTGATACCGCTTTGTATGTTGACCTATAGCGTTGATCTAAGCACAAGCACCTTCTGCATTCAGCATGCACTCCCCTGTCTACACACACACACACACACCTGCACACACTTATCTGGAAAGCCTTCCTTTCACATGACACTCATTGAATTAACCTTGTCAACACTGCTAGCACTGTGATGTGTTCTCCAGAGATGGCGATGGAAATGAAGGCTTATTATTTAAGCATTTGGAGGTAATCAAATAGCACTTTATGAGCATGTGTGTCAGTCTGTGTGTGTGTTTCTAAGTGAAGGTGGGTATAGCTGAAGCTAAATAATACGCTCTATGGACCATACTCAGAGATACGTAGCACCTGTTCAGGATTTAATACCAAAGTATTTAGGCCTGAGATATGCTTACTGTAAGTGCTGTTGGTCAATTTACCAACTTGATTTGCTGATCAAATTAAGGAATTTTAGAAAAGAGCCTAGTGACAAATCTGACCCCATTCTTTCCAAAAAGCAATCACCATGGTTCCTAGCAATCAATCCCTGATTACTGTAACCCATTAGTGATTACCATGTTTTTTACCCTATTGCCACTTTTCCAACCAACCAGTTACTGATCGTCAAAATGATTCCCATTTCCTGATTACTCATCACCCTTGTACCTAGTGACTAATCACAGATAACCATTGCTTTCAGCAATCAATTACCAATCACCATTACTCCTAACGACTAATCGCAAATAACAATTGCTCCCAAGAGTCAGTTACGAAGTACTGTTGGTCCCACCAATTAATCACCAATAACCATTGTTCCTAGCAACTAATCACCAATAACCATTGCTTACAATAATCAATTACCGATCATCATTGTCAGTGTTGGGGGATGTTACTTTTTAAACTAACTAATTACATTACAAAATTACAGTCATTAAAAAGTAATCAGTTACATTACAGCGTTACTTTCTAATAAAAGTAACTAGTTTGAGTAATTTTCCATGAAAATGAAAACTCCTTTGTGATTCCTCATGCATGTTGTTTTAGTCAAAACCTTTATAATTATTCTACCATCATCAC
>JAQMYJ010000008.1:24448134-24468547 GCA_030014305.1 Clarias laeviceps | reverse complement strand
TCCTCTGCAGCAGAGGTCAGTTTTGGTCTTGCTTTCCTGGGAAGGTCTTCATGAGAGACAGTTTCATCATCATGGAGGTTGATGGGTTTTGCAAATGCACTTGTGACAATAATGTTCTTGCAAGAACTGTTCCAGAACAGCTGACCTTCATGTCTTAAAATAACTTACAATTGACTGTTGTTGGTGTATTTGTTACTTAGTTACATAATTCCATATATGTTATTTCTTGAATATTTTGAAATCTCCATTATTGTTCTAGTATGTGGAAAAATAAATGCAAACTTTTAACTTAAAATGGCTTTTACTGGTTCTGTTTTTACATCTAGACCCAAATTTTATGAACCCCAAATCATATACTGTATTTGTCATGTATCATTTATCGTCTAGGTTTGATTCCCGCATGGGTCTGTGTTCTTGGAGTTTGCATGTTCTCCCCATGCTTGGCGGGTTTCCTTCAGGTACTTTAGTTTCCTCCCACAGTCCAAAGACATGTAGATTAGGCTAATTGGCGTTCCCAAATTGCCCCATAGTGTGAATGAGCTCCAGCCTACTCCACCCCCCACCCCCACCCCCATCCGACCCTATATACAGGATAAAGTGATATAGACAATGAGTGAGTGAGTGAGTGAGTACTCAATAATGAGTACCAAAGAATGAATAAGAATGTAGGAAGAGGAAGATGACCACTTCAGCACAGTTTATACAGCAGGTATAAATTTTACCTCCAAGATGAATAATTAAAAATGATTCCTAACTCTTGAGACAATTTTGAGACCTCTACAGCCAAGCATGTGCCTTATGGAACAAATACCCCGATGTACAATAGATCTTCTTTCATGTGACATGAGCGCGATGCATAAAATCATGCAAATGCAGGTCAGGAGCTTCAGGGGAAGAGTGTGATCTCGGTGACTTTGATCGTGGCATGGTTGTTGGTACCATATGGGCTGATTTGTGTATTTCACAAACTGCTAATCTCCTGGGAATTTCGCACATGGCAGGTGGTAGAGTTCACACAGAATGGTGCGAGAGAAAAAAATAAGACAAAAAAAGTCCACTAAGTGGCAGTTTTGTGGATGGAAACACCTTGAGGATACTGATGAGGGGGGTAACAGGAGAATGGCCAGATTAAGCTGGTTCAAGCTAACGGGAGCTCTAGAGTAAGTCACATAAGCACTCTTTACACCAGTGCTGAGCAGAAAAGCCAGTCTGTTATGTTGTTATGTGCCAATTTGAAAGAAATGCTCACATACGTTTAAACTAACCAATACATTTTGTTAAGTTATACCATTTAATAAGATGTATACTGTATCTGAGGCGAGGCATCTCGGAGATAAATTCAAATGTATCAGAGCTGAAAAGGAAGAGGTGACAATTCACTTAGAGTGAAATTCTGAAAGAGGGGGAATTGGTTCATGCTCATGATGTCTCATCACGCATTACCCTGCACGGCTCAAGTTCTGTATATTGTAGCGCTGCAGCATGCAGTGATGCATGTGACTGTGTTCATTCCAGTTGGTACAACTAACATTTGAAATATTCACCCAAACAACCACACAAAAATTTTTTATAGTGCCTTCCAGCCGGGCCAGCTGCATGCAACTCCATGTAGGCCAGCAGGGGGCGTAGCGCAGAACTCTGGGCCTTGTACATGAGCGGCCTCATTGGGCCCCTTACTTTCGTGATCCATATCTCACAGATTTCATTTCAGAATTACAAGGGCCCTCCTGTCATTGGGGCCCTGGGTTGTCAGTCCACTTCCTCCCACTATGATGCCCCTGAGGGCAGAAAATATTATTTACACAAAGGAGAGAGAAAATCACAATAGTTACATTGAATTTAATCATACAGAAAACAATGTAGCTGAAAAAGAAGGAAAGCAAAAAGCAAATAATAATAATAATAATAATAATAATAATAATAATAATAATAATGGAAAAAACACTGTCAAATAAGAATAATTATTGATACAAAACAGGAGAAGAGATAGAAATAAGGATACGGGATATAAAGTGGGATTGTGCTGCATGTGTGATTGTGAATCTCTCTCTGCTCTTCTCTCTCGTGCACGTGTGCATGGTTCTCTTTTTATCATGTTTGTTAGCCTTTGAGTCTTCTTAAGAAAATAAAAATGTACACAATTAAACTCGAAGCAAATATTTTAACGTCACAGTAAATACTGTCATGTATTTTCCTCATTCACTCTTTAGTGCTCCAGCTGGTGTGTAACTGTGCTGCAGTCTGTAAATGCATTTAAATGTTGATTTATTTTATTAAAAAAAAATAATAATGATAAATAATCAGCAATATTATGACTGTTACAGTTATTATCCCTTCTGTAAATGCGTGATTATGTGAATATTATTTCTCCTCACTTGGAGAGAACAGAGTGGTCGAGCATCGCTCCGGTGCGCTCCTGGGCCGCGGTACGGCTGTGTTATGAGGGCAAACGGAATGATAAAGCGATTTGACTCACGTCTTCCACGAACAATTGTTTTGAACATGAAAGCGTGAGAAAATGGAGCTGTGCCATGAGAGCGTGTGGAGATGAGGGTTGGCAGTGCTGAATTCATGCTAATCAACATGCCAGTACTGAGATTCCGTATGCTAGCAAACTTAATTGAGAAAAGTAAACGTTAGTACTTTCGTAATTCAATTTGCATTCAATTTGATTTGAATTTATTTTGCTAAGTAAACAATTCTTTGGAATTAAGCAAGAATTTCATCAGCTAACGTGTTCATGGCGGCACAGTGTCTTAGTAGTTAACACTGTCGCCTTGCACCAGGGTCTGGGTTTCTCCCCGCATGTTCTCCTGTGCTTGGTGGGTTTCCTCCGGGTACTCCGGTTTCCTCCCACAGTCCAAAGACATGCAGATGAAGCTAATTGGCGTTCTCAAAACTGCCTGTAGTTGTGTGCCTGCGCGTGTGAACCACGGTCGTAAAAAATGGGAATAAACACAATGGTCACCACTGGCCTCCAGTTGGACTACAGGGGATCCTAGATGGTGTCCTTAAGGAACGCTAAAGCCAAATGAAGCGACGCCTTCTTTAAAATATCTCTCCAGTTAAATGATTCTTTAACACCTGTTCAGCAGTAAAGGATCACATTTTTTTCTTTCCTTCTCAACCCCTCTCAATTAAAAGCCCCCGCCTTGGCATCAGTGACAGTCACGGCGTGACATTTCTCGGAGAAAGAAAGCCGAGCTGGAGGCCGTCCTTACGGGAGGTCTCCTAATTAATCCTGTGCTCAAAAGAAGAGTTAAAAAAAAGAAACAACCTCCAGCTGTCCATTATCTTCCCCCCTCCCTTTAGAACAGGTATGCAGGGTGAAAATGGCTTTTATTTCTTTCATAATCTTCTCTCGGTGTCTGCCTTATCCATATTTCATGAAGAACTCTGGATGTAAGAGAGCACCAGGGATTAATCCACTGTAGGATACTTAGTCCCAGATTAAAATCGTTCACTTCGACGCAGCACAATTCGCTTCCTATCGATCGCCTGAGGAAGGGTGTGGGGGTTTATTGCAATATATATTACATTTCGTTTCTGGAATTGTATTAACGTCCTGTGTAACGTATATTAATAATGGAAAGAAAAGCTACAAAATATGTATTTGGGGAAATACATAGAATTTCATTAGCGTTTGAAAAATCCCAATATATTGTGCGGTCATAACTTTTTGACTTTCTATGAAGCGTTTGCATAAATCAAATATTCACGCGTGGCCTTGTTTAAAGCACAAGCGCCGTCGCTGCGACCTGTCCTTCGTCTACGATCCAGCGAAAAACCTCTGCACATACACGATTTACGAGTGCGCTAAAGCAGATAAATCGTCCACCTTCTCAAATCTCCCCCCTGCGCAACTTGGAACTTGACCAAGCTTCCGCTTCAAGTCGTCCCAGCTGCCAATTACAGATGGCTGGAAAACGTTTGAGCTGCTCGAACATCCGAGCTCTGAATGAGAGCGACTCTTCCCTGCTGTGACTACAAGGAACGGGACACAAGACATCTACAAGAGGCGACAGCCCATGCAATCACGAGGGCAAAAAAAAAGTTATATATATATTATATAGACTAAATTCTGCGGATTCACAGCTTCATGAATGCGGTATATGAGGACCCTAAAGGCGGTGTGGATAACATTTTACACTGATCTTTATCCTACTTAAATAGATCATTATTCTCTTAACACTGTTAAGAGCTTAAGGCGCAAAGCACACACACACATGGCTTGTCATGTGCAAAAGAAAAGCAAAGATGTCTGACACTGGAGACTCCTTCCACGGATGGTAAACATCTCCATTGCACACAGAACACTTCATATCAACAGCTGTGTGACTTTCTCTCTCGCAAAAATTTATATGGGTATTTAATTCAGTGATTATTATCCATACAAGTTTCAGTAATGTAGCCACTTTTGTTCCATGTTAGGGATGGTAGTCATGATGCAGCATTCAGTCAGCTTTTTTTTTTTTTTATTTGTATATAAATCATAAATAACCTCCTCCTGATTTACACCATTAATTGCTTAGTCTTGATTCCAATTAAAATACATGAGGTGTACAAAATTTTGCTCTAAACCGTACATGTATGCATCCTTCCATTATTGACACCACTTTTGTTGTATTGTCCAAGAGGGCCCCTGGGATCTCAGGGAACAGCTCATGGCACACCCTGGATGGGGTCGCCAACCCCTCACAAGGCAGCTTATTGAGCATGTCCTTGGACTGTGGGAAGAAACCTCCAGGGGTACACGGAGGAAACCCATGAGCATGGGGAGAAATTCACTCAAAGACTGGTGGCCAGATTTGAACCCCCATCCCTTTAAGCCACCATGACATCAATGTACATATTTCTTGTTTCTTGGCTTATTGCCTTTTTTGGGGTCGACAAATCAGATCATTCGTTCCACAAGTTACTGGCACAGGTTTTACATCAGATGCCTTTCCTGTCACAACCCACCCATTTTCACAGGCTTAAAACTGGCACTAGAGATGTCCTGTGTCTCCAGTGGCTGAGTATATCACATAGGGGTTCGAACCCCTGACCTTCCAATCAGCAACCCGAAGCCTCCAGCACCTGAGCACCGCCAATGCACCCCTGTGCCACCACTGTATTATTATTATTATTATTATTATTATTGTTGTTGTTGTTGCTGTTCAGCAAAAAAAACCTACACTTTCTCATAAAGATGATGTCCTTGACTTTGAACTTGGCACTGAGTCAGGAGAGCAGATGGTTGCCTTCCATGGAAGCTAGCTGATAATGGGTTTTCCAGAATCCATTTGTGTTTTGTTTAGATTTTTTGCCTTCTTTTAAACCCAGCTTGGTTTATATCATTAATTGCTTTGTCTTCATTCTTGAGGTTCTGGAGTTGATTAAATTATACTATATAACACTTGTGGGAATTTTCATTCAGCATTACCGCTTAGAGCCATAACACTATGACCACCTGCCTATTATTAAGTAGGTCCTCTGTTTTGCCACAAAAACCATAATGCGCTGTGTATTCTAACACCTTTCTATCACAACCGGCATTAACCTTTTCATCAATTTGATCTAGAGTGGCTCCTCTATTGGATTGGACTACACAGGCCAGCCTTCACTCCCCACATGCATCAGTCAGCTTTGGCCACCCATGATCCTGTCGCCGGTTTACCAGTTTTCTTTCTTTGAATCACTTTTTGGAGGTAAAAAGTGAACATCTCACCAGACCAGGAACATCTCACAAAAGCTGAAGGTTTGGAGTTTCTCCAAGTCATCTAGCCACCACAATTTGGTGCTTGTCAATGTCACTCAAATCCTTATGCTTGCCCATTTTTGTCAGATTTCAAAATATCAACTTCAGGGAAAGGATGTTCACGAGCTGCTAAATATATCCCACCCAGTTCCACATGCCGTTGTAATAAGATATTGTCTCCTGTAGCTACTTTGACAAGAGGCAAAGACCTCCAAGGCTCACTGATTCACATAGAAGAGCTAGTGTAGCTCAAACTGCTGAAAATGTTAATGCTGGTTCTGATGGAAAGGTGTCAGAACACACAGCACATCGCTATTTTGGTGGCAAAAGAGGGGTCATGATATTATGGCTGATCTGTGTACATTTCACACGTGATCAGATGTTTTTCAGATATGTCTATGTGGAAAAAAGTGAAGGTGCATTCAGTTGAACCCAAAGATCAATTGAATTGTATGTATATCATATGAAAATTTCCAAAAGCCTTTCTAAGAACCAAATTGTGTAATTCTTCCATGTAGCTTCACTGTAAAAAACGATTTCCCTCTAAAATAAATGAAGCCCAGTTTCAGCACCAGCTCATTCCATGCTCACTTTCGTCATCATAAGGTGAGTCACAGCTTGTGCGCGTTACGAGCATCTCTTTACTTGTGCCTTATGGCCAGGGCATGACTCTAGTACCAGACTAAAGCTAGTGCTAAATGAAACACTCAGCCAAGCTGTAAGCTATCCTCGCTATAACTCGTTTCCGTCACCGGCTGAGCGAGAGCTGGAGAAGAAAAAGAAGAAGAGACAGGAATGACTTTTCCTTGCCTGGGGCCATGTAATGACGTTAGCTAATTTACTCGAATCAAATTAGCTAGCTGGCTTGCGTACGTGGTTAGCCAGCGGCGGCAGTCAGCGATTGCTGGTCAAAAGTGATTTCTGAAGAACGCCCCCCAACTCTTTCCCCTCAACCTTTGCATATACATTAGCTGATTATACAAATTACATCCGCTTATTATTCAGTAGCACGTCAGAGCAGGTTTACAAATCGGCAGAACACAGAACAGACAATTTTTATTTATTTTTTAATCATCAGACATGATTTCTAAAAATTGGATGGTGGGATAATTAAGACCGTGGGAATGATAAACACATCCTTAGAAATCAGCCTTGCAAAATAAGGGTCGCGTATTTTGGCTGCATTCCAAGTCTGTTTTTTTTTTTTTTTTTTTTAAATCTAAGCAGTGGTTATGATGTTAAGGGCAGAGAAAAGCAGCCTGGGAATAAGACGCAACTAAACAAGTTAGGCTTCTGTCAGGGATGGGGAGCCTGTTAAACGTTCGAGTCAAACCGAGACTTGTGCAGAATAACAGAACACAGATATGAGAGTAAAAACTCCCTTTATTTCTCTGTATAATCCCCGATACACTAATGCACTTATCCCAGTGTTTCACTAGTGCTTGGATACCATCAGTATTTCTCAGTATGCCAGAAGCACTGGCCTCCCAGGAACTCCTTTAATAGCACAACACAAACATGTGGAAATGGGTCAGGACTGTACAGTGGATGTGGCAATACTGTAACTCCTCGCCGAGTTCCTGTAACGTGCAAGTTGTGTTGGTGAATGATTGTGTGTCCAGTTCACACAGACCGATGGGTCTCTTCCGGCAAGTTGTCCATTGACTTTCAAGGATCAGGCGTTCCATTGAATGTTCACGAGTCACCTCGATCGTTATGGATGTACGGCCTTCTTTAAACCGTTTGCACCGTTCAAATGTTTTACTGCATCTAAGAGTCTCATCAGCGTACTGTGCTGGAAGTCTTCAGTAAATGTCAATTATTTTTCCACCTTTATCCACTGGAAATTCCCGGTTGGGCTTGAACACCCATCATCTATATATATATTTTTTTACTCATTGTTATTTGTTACATCCTTACTATAAATGTACACATACGTTATGAAACATCCCACTTTTCTGTTTATAAGAAAAGTATTCTAAGCCCCCCAGGGGGGAAAAAATCCCTAATGTATGGGATTTTGAGAGTGTCTCGAAAGAATTGTTGATTTCGTTGCAGATTTAATGAGGTCTCTGGTGAAGATGTCCATATTTGGTGTGCTGGTCTACAGGGGGGTTATTTTTAAAAGCACACTCTTACCTGTGCAATTCCCCTGATAGCCACTCCACTCACCATGCCACGGTTGCTTCTAATGGAGAATAAAAGCAGAAAAAAAGAAGGGGGAAAAAAGCATTATTCCTTCTGTCTCTAGCACATTTCACAAAAAGAAAAGAAAAAGGAAAAGATGATAACGAGGAAAACAGTGATTTCAGACCACAGTAACAATAAATGAATTAAGTGAACCTGAAAGAAAACTGACATGAAATGCGTGATTTCGTTATTTCATTCAAAATACACTCTCCATTAAGATATTCTTAATTGTTATGCCAAGTCAAGTCTAATTATTAGTTTGAATATGAAAGTTTGGCTCGCTTCGAAGTTGTATTGTCTGAGATAATTGTAGTTTGAATTAAAAAAAATTAAAAACGACGTTACATTTACAACAATCCCCCACTAATGTCTTTTAATCCATTTTAAATGCGGTTTCAGCTTTAGCTGTTGGATTTATTTTTTTTTTCTCATTCACTGGATAAAAGGTTTTGACTCCCAGAATCCTCAGCCTCTAGCCACGCCTACATCCCCGGTTCTGTCCAATGAGCTAAATGCCAGAGAATTACATCATCCCACTTCCATAGGAAAGTAATCCGATCTAAATGTGGCTGACGACAGGCACTTGGGTTTATGTAATCCCATCAGTTGCATCATTAAATCGTTGCATCGCTAATGATAGAATTTTAACCTTCATTTTAAAGTGTATAACATCAATTTAAATCCTTGTTCTTAAAAAAAAAATGGTATTTACAAATGATTCTTTTGAAAAATGCTCTAAAAGAAGAAGCCCTTGACATTTTTTTTTTCATCGTCGTATGCTGGATATTCTGACAATTTGGAAAGCAATTTTAAGGTATGAATGTAGACCTTATCAACTGTTCACCCAAGGACGCCAGCGCCCCGACTTCAAAAGTCATTCGTCATGAGGCTCAGTTCGTTTCAGCACTGCAGGGGGGCTGACTGGTGTATTTTAATGAACAGGTGTTAATTTAGTGCACGAAACTCCTCCGGTCTCTGGTCATTACAAGCCTCTTTGCCTCAGAAAATGCCATAATGCCTTGCTGTGGTAAAGACCTTGCTGTGTCCATCTTGGGATCCAATTAGGAAAAGATGTGTCACTGCCGGTCTCCGGAGCTGCCTGTCATCTTCGGTTAAAAAAAGAAAAAAAAAATTTTTTTTGCAGCAACAGTCCATGGCCTCCGTCAGTCCTGCACCTGATGACACCAGGATTACACCAGAAAATACTCACCGACTGGACAGCCACTCTTTCACTATACCATAGAGTCCTGCTTTTTTTCCGTGTGTTTGGGGGTGGTGTGGGGGGTGATGGGTTCATGAACAATAAAAACATGTCATTCTATCTCTCTCTTCAAGCCCAGTCGCCTCATACGAACCATATTCAGTCTCAATCTTCCACATGAAACTACTGACCTTTATAGCAGTCGGCGCTCCTATCTGCGGTATAATGTGCTATGAGATCCATAAAAGGATTTCTTACAGATTTAGATGTTCCCCTAAGTCAAATAGAGTGATACCTCTGTCGTTCTACTGGATGACTTTACCACCTCACTTCCTCCAGATTTATCTTGGGTTCTCATCAGTTCTACGCAGCTGCCCAGGTGTGGACATAGCTCACTGTGGAATTGGAAAGAGCGAAAAATCTCATCTCGGGATCACCGGTGTTATGGATATTCTGCGTAGCGCCTGTGGATCTTCAGGTTAATAAATATTTCAGGGCTGCAATCTTGGGAAGATGTTAATATTCCCCTGCCCAAAGTGTAACCAAATTGCCATGCAATGCCGAGAAACGTTTAATTATTGCATACACAAGGTGGCAAAATGAATTCTTGCAAATTGGCCAATGCTAATAGTTCATTGTTGGACTGCGTGCTAAGACAACGAAACTACCTGTAGTTTAATATTTATAGTTTACATAGATGCAGTAAACCACACGTGCTTATTTTGGCCATGTTGTTTCACAGAGTCATAAAATACCCTCAATTTCTACCCTCCTTATGAGCAACAACATAGAGTTTTAACTTGAGTAAGCCCCTCAACTGAAAAGATTTACTACATGAATGTCATTGTGGCCAGAGATGTGCATTAGGAATGGAATCTTGAGGGCACCCTATATTTAAAAAAAAAAAGGCCTTTCATTTGCAGATGACATGATTACTCTGAGTTGATTGCATCACTTCCATAGCCTGTGTTCAAGATTCACCTTACAGCACTGTGAAATTATTTTTTTCATGTTCCCCAGTTAGGAAGCTGTGGTCAGACCGCAGGGTCAGCCAGGGTACAGCGTCCCTACACCTTGCTCAAGGGCTCAAGGTGCTGGGGCTTGAACCCCCAACAGTCCGATCACTAACCCAGAGACTTAACCGTTTGAGGCACTACTGCCTTTTAATTCATCATAGTTCAGGCTTAGGCTGTTAGTTTTTACACTATTGTATGCCTTCACCTCCAACCCCTGACAGAACACTAAATGCAAACATCGATGCAACAGATTCTCTTTTTTTACATTCAGGAAGCCCAACTGAGGAGGAATTGCTCAGTGTGGTGGGGGTAGAGTTGGCCAGTGACCTCTAAGAGCTTAATTTATTAACATAATGTTGTGTTCATTGCAGTAGATTGCTTGCAACATGCTGTGTGACATTAATGTGCAAATTCATTTAGCCATCTTAAGTAAATTATGTATTCTTATGTCATTATCATTAAATGAACGTTTTTTTGTTCATATTCATGAAATAGAATAAACCAAGGTAATGTCATATCACAGGTCTGTATAAACAACAATAACAGTTCCTTTATTGAGAAGGATTGGTTAGGGTTTGTATGGGACTGGGGCGGGTCAGTGGGATTGGACAATCTTTCAACAGGAGAGTTTGGGATTGGTCAAACTTTCAGTATTTGTTAGCAATATTGGATAAACTTAAAAAGTTTTGGTGTCAAGTATTGGTGGAATTTTTTTACTTTTCATTAGGAGTGGGTGGGATTGTTGAAACTTTCTGTAGGAGCAGGAAGGATTGATCAGTCCTTTTTGTAAATTTTTGGGAATGGGTGAGATTGGTTCAACTTTTGTGTGCTGTGGGAGTGTTGTTGCAGTTGGGATTGGTTAACGGTTGAACTTGAAGTGAATGGGATTTTTGCAACTTTCTGTAAGACTGGAGTGGTGTGGAAATGTACAGGATGAGTGGGATTTTCTGTGGGTGTGTTGGAGGGATTGCTCAGACTTTCCTTGAGATTGGGTGGGATTGGTCGGGCTTGCTTTGTGATTGGAAGGGATTCGTGAGACTTTCTTTCGGATTGGGTGGGATTGATCTTGCTTGCTGTGGGAGAGGGTGGGATTCCACAGGCTTTCTGTGGGAGAGGGTGGGATTGGTCAGACTATGGAAATTGGGATTAAAGCATAGTGACATATCTCTACTCTGCCCCTGAGAAATGTAAGCACGTTCTCAACATATATTTGATAGTTTAGAACTCATTAAAAGTTTTTTTAAGAGTCATTACATAAAAGATGTTGTGGGCATGAAAGACACTAAACATTAAAACTTAAATTTGTAGAAAATGCCTCATAAATTTATAAAAATCTAAATAAATCTTAAAATGGTACAAAATTAATATTTGAAGGAAAAAAACAAACCTCCTTTCATCCTCTAGATATTCTATATATGTACAGTATGTACTGTATGGTTATGGCTTTGAACTGTGTTAAGATACTGTTGAAATGCTTAATGACTTGAAACCTTCTGTATACTATTTAATGATGTAATTCAGAGATTGCTCAGGAAGTCCACATTTTTGTTCTTTTCCAGCAGGTAAAACACCCGAGGCAAGAGATCAGAAATGTATAACACACTGATCACCAGAATTAAGCATTTTAGGTGCCGGGACAAAGTTAGGATCTGTCTGATGATAAAGTGTTAGGAATGGCTGATGCTATCCATCCCCCTGTTTTTTACATGATCAAAGTCGAACAGAAATGCCAGACATTTTCAAAATGTCAATGTACCTTGTTGAAACATTTTATCAAGTATTTGCATTTTTGTTTCCTGAAATTCTTTGCTTCGGTTTGGGTTTTACACTGATGCAATCTAAGAAACTTAAATACATTCGCCAGTTCCTATTAGGGATTTGTTTATTATGCTGAAACAGAAATCAATCCAGTGATGAAATTGCAGCTTCATGAAGGATGCTATGTCTAGTCCGGGAGGTTTTTCCCCTCGTGTTCAACTCCTCTGTGTGCAGGCATTCTGGGATTCTGGGATTGGACAGTGACGTGCAACTCGAGGCACTGCATACATCTTTCACGCACTGCTTGTTATGATGGAATTCAAAGTGCAATGAATTTATTTTACTTTTAGCTTTAAGAAACAATAAAAATATTTGCATTGCTCAGTATGAATAAATATGACATGCTGTACATCATGTTTTCTTATATTTGTTTAGTGACGCAGAAAAAACAGAGGCCTCGATTCCCACTGTTTTGGATTCTTGCTTGATTTCCTGTTTTGCAGACTGCCTGATATATAGGTTGTAGACGAGCCCCACTAATTTGTCTTTGTTTGTAACTTTGAATTTAACCTGTACCTGCACTTCTGTCCTTCTGTCTTCTTAGTCAGACAAAAACATATGGTGTAAAATTGCTTTGTAAATACATGACACTATGGAAATGTTCTGTAGTATTATGTTGAAAAAGAAACGCATGAAATCAGGTTAAAAATTAATTCCCGTATAACTGCAATAAAGTAGAATAGATATGATTTAATTTCATCCAACAAGCATTCGGTGGCTGCGACACCCGAGCTCAGTCAGTGTTTACTTCTCCGGGCGTCCTGCTGTGGAGAAGCCTTTGGCTCCAAAAAGAGAGAGGGATCATTATTGGACCATAATTAAGCGCTGGTGAACTGAGCGCTCCTCGCTTTTTTCTTTCCACGCTTGTTGTTCAAAGGCAAAAACTCGATCATTGCGTTTCATGCAGCTTTCGTCTGTAGTCTCATCGGCAAACGCGAGCAAATCAGCCCTAACGGCCTTTAAACTGGTGATTTCTTCACCAACCAATAATGATTTTTTTCTGCCCTTTTTTTTTAACATTTCTCATTTTCTCAATATAATTACACAGTGTTAAAAGTATCTTTAGTTTCTTCTCTGTGAGTTCAATGTGCACACATCGAAGCATCCGTGTAGGGATTTTTTTTTTATAGTGTTTAGAAAAACGCCCTCAAACACAAAAACCTGCTTTGAAGAAAGTTACATTTTTAAATATTTTTGATTGATTTTGAATAGCACTTGATCCAGCACATTCGAGTATTTTACTTAACATAGCCACAAAGTACATTTGAGGTAATTATGTCTTAATATATGCAAGATACTTACCATTCACTACCGTTCAAAAGTTTGGGGTCACTTGCAAATTTCTTTGTAAACATCTCACAATTAACTGTTCAAAGGAGATCAATGCATTTTTTGGACGCCTTTAGCATTCCTTTACAATGTAGAAAGAAATAAAAATCAGGAACCATCATGGAGTTAGAAGGTGTGTCCAAAATTTTGAACGGTATTGTGTGTATATATACAGTATATATATAGTATATATATATTCAATGCATTGTTTTCTAAAAGAAAAACTTTGAATGCTGACTGAGCACTTTTTTTTCCCCCTTTTTAATGCCTGATATCCACATACAGTATATGGACAGTCAATTTATGTCTCTTTTTTATATTTTAGTATACTGTATAAGTTATACGATTTAAATCACCTTTACAGTAGATCACTTAAACATTGTTGTAAATCAGTGTAAAAAAAATCTGTGGGTCTTTAGACTGCTGGTTGTTTAAAAACTTTGTAAATAAAACAAAACAAAAAATAAAATAAAAAAGCTCTTTGATCACCTTAGATTGCTTTTGCAATTTTAGCACAATTATTGTTTTTACCTCTCTGTGTCAGGCAACAATTCTAATCCATGTAATTATTTTTTTTAATAAAAAAAATATATAATTTCTTAAAAGAGTGGACATTCAAAAAACTTTAAACAATATTTCAAGCAGAACATTTTACCCTTATTTTTGCTCATATTTTATTAATTTATTTTGTAGTACTTTATACTACTTTATAATAAATTTAGTCAGAATTCAAAATTTATATTACACGCAATTTTAATATAAAAGTAAGATTAAAAAAATAATAATTTAAGCATGAAAAAGATAATTTGTCATTTCAGCCATAAATAATTCAGTCTTTTATTGATGTTCCAGATAAAGATGGTGTTCCTTCTAAATAAAAAAGGACATTTTTGTAGACTTTCAAGGAATGACACTGTTAGTGAATTAATTAATAGTCATAATTATGTCTTGAAGCACCAAGTCATTTTTTTAACTGCTATTCATGGAAAAAGAATAGAGGGATATCAGGGTTTTCTGTCAATAAAAAGAGAAAAGTCCAAAGCACTTAGTTGAAGAAATTAATAAAAGTCCTTTAATAACTAGACTAAATCATTGAAGATACAAGCAGATATATGTTTCTAGACTCCATCTGGGTGTCATATTTATGCATTTAATATTAGCCTTAAATTGCATCGCATCGTTTTTGCAGCGAAGAACATAAATCTCAGCGTTATATATTGTAGGTAATATGTCAATATGTCAATATGTTCAGCTGATAATGCACAAGACATGCACTGACGTCAACTTGACACACAGCCATGTCATAAACGCTGATATAATCCACATCATCCATCAGGTCTTTGTACCCAAGTGTGCTCGTTGTATGGGTTGGACCAACACTTCACTAATCTCAATGCATTTGTAGACACAGGTTTATGAAAGGAGGACATTTCACAATGTGATGCGTGTGTGTGTGTGTGTGTGTGTGTGTTTCGACGAGGAGCTTTGATCTTATTTTATTTCTGTCTTATTGCATTTCATTTGTGTAAGTCTCAAGAGACACATTCAGGCTATTCAAGAGTGCTGAGTTACGAAAATGAAATGAAATTAAAACGAAAAAAAAAAAAAAGAGAGGCCAAAATGGAACATAAAAGGAAGACACATGCATGTATTATATCACACTCAAATTACATATGCATAATAAAACCTCATGCAGACTATGAGAACAAAACAAAGAAGAAGAAAAAAAAAAAAAGATAGCGGAGTGGTTTGTTTGCTCTTGCTGTCCCCACTGTGTGTGTGTGTGTGTGTGTGTGTGTTAATGGAGACTAAGCATGCCTAATATAACTTAAGCATAATGGCTCATCGACAATCCCCTCCAGGCAGACTGCATATGTTTCACTGTGGATTCAACCCGAGGATGAAAGCACGCTTTAAAGAACACTAGTCCTGATAATCCCTAAGTGTGTGTTCTTCCTCGCCCTGCGGTGATGTGTGCAAATCAGGGAGTAAATACAACTACTTTCATCGCTCAGCTTCTCCTTTTGAAACGCATCTAAGAGTTCAAAAAAGGATAAATACTGATTCGGATAGAGTACTAGGTAAACTTACTTGCTGAACTAATCGCTGAATTTGGAAGAGAAGATGAAGCATATTAGGGTTTCATCACGACTTGCTAATTAAAAAGGGAACCAAATGCTTGAGGGTGTGCTGTTATAGGAAACTAATCAACAACCGCATGGTTTAATAAAATCTGGTTCCTTTTACCACGTTGATTTTTGTGACTATTGTACGGTTTATTAGGTGTTTTATTTCCTTTTCTACTACATTTTTTTTTTTATTAAACGTTTAATTTGTTTATGTTTTAAAGAGTGGCACACGGAAATATTCATCCATTTACTGATGTAGAACAGCCAGAAAATAACTTAGTTCCTACTAATGGTATTGGAATTGTAATAATTGGAATGCAATTTCATAAATAATTATAACCTCTATGTTTTTCTTTCCCTCTCTCTTTATTTTCTCTCTCTTTTTTCTTCAACATCTTTATACTGTATAGCATTTGACCTCGCTAGAAATTATGAGTGATTCATTCTCCAATAAGCTTGTGTCTGAATAATATTTTTAATCATCCAATTTAAATATTTTAATACTTGTATTATTTATCATATATTTTAAATAAATGTTATTGTTAAATTATATGTTTTTACTACTATAAACCACTTTACTGATTCATAATGCATTATACCAATTTATATAAAGTGCAAAACATTTTACAAGTCTTTAAAACAGGCGTCAAAGTGATTGACATTTACAGAAGACTTCAAGCACAGTACGGTGATGAGACTCGTAGCCGCGGTAAAACATTTGAATGTTGGAAACGTTTTAAAGAGGGCTGTACGTCCGTCAATGACGATCCCAGCTGAGGTGGCTGCAGATGTTCCTGCAAACATTGAAACCTTGATAATTGACGGATAACTAGTCGCCAACTTGCGGAAGTGATGCATCTGTCTCTGGGAACTGTACACACAATCATTCACCAACACCACCTGCACATTACAGGACCTCTGCTGGAAGTTATTGCCACATCCCCGTACAGTCCTGACTTCGCTCCAAGCCATGTATTTGCACCATTAAGGGAGTTCCTGGGAGGCCAGCATTTCAGACATGAATCAGGCAGTCCGATGATGGCACTAATGAAATGCTGGGATAAGAGCAGTAGCAGGGGATTTTATAGAGAAATAAAACCTTTGTACTCTTAGAACTGTGTTCTGCTATTCTGCACAATCGAGAGTCCTGGTTAGACTTGAATGACACTTGTTTTTATATATACAAAACAAACAAAACCAAAAATGTAGCTGTTTTCATTCCATATGGTGTGTGGCTAGCAAAAAGCATACACACTAAAAACTTTTTTAAAAATTAAATCCATGGTTGAAGATACATAATGTGATCAAATGGTATATATTCACCCCAAACCCACTGAGGGTAATGCTAGACAAGGAAAGTCCGCTAAACGGCACAAACCCGCTATAATAGACTGGGAAGTTCAGCGTGAAGAAGCTGATTTAAGACGTGGAGTTCTTCGCGGTCTCAGGTGTTGGCTCTCT
The DNA here is from genome assembly GCA_030014305.1 of Clarias laeviceps. Lineage (NCBI taxonomy): Eukaryota > Metazoa > Chordata > Actinopteri > Siluriformes > Clariidae > Clarias > Clarias laeviceps. Next base: position 24,451,663 of record JAQMYJ010000008.1, on the reverse strand, counting down.
CCCACGCTTGCGGTTGTGTGGAAATGAATCAGGTCTTTATTACCTTCTCCAAGGCTGCTGCTGCGCTCGCGCTTCATCCCTCTCTCCGTGTAGTCTTAGCTGCCGATCGAATGCGGTCATATTGAACACACCATAAAGCCTTCATAAAAGTCAATCACTGCACCTCTTTATGTTGGAGTCAAACGGCTGCTTGCCGCTGGTGGCAGAGGGATAAATAAAGAAACTGAAGTATAAGGTTGCAAATAGAGATGTGGGATGAATGAGTGAGTGCGAGATAAAAAAGGTGAATTGATGCTGTTTTATAATGGCTGTGTTTTTCTGGGGAAAAATACAAAAAGCAAAACTTACGTTTGTAAGTTTAAAACTTACGTTGTTAAAATAAAAGTTGGGTGACATACCAGCAAGGTAATTATAAGTGAGCAGAGCTGCTAGCTTATTCTGAATGGCTAGTTGATCGCGACTGTAGTTAACAGCGCTGCAGGTTAATTTTTGTTTAAAAAGCCACTAGTGTCTTGTTTGTTAAGAAACTTGCTAGGTTATTGTTAGTTACAGTAACAGACTTGCTAGCATACTACTAGTTTATTGCTTGTTACTTGTTGGATTGTCCCATTATTAGCTGGGATGTCCCGTATTTTGGGCTAAACTGGTTTGCCCCAGTATTGCCCTAATCCAAAAACTCTCAAGAGGGAGCACTATATGAAACTTGAGGGTAATGCATGCAGTTATTTTCAAACTAAACTCACGGGTGTTATAGCCAGTGCTTCTCTACGTTGGACACAGCTTGTATTCGGCACCATGGACAGCTCCGCTGTGTACAGGACAGGGGTGGAGCACCCTAACGCACCAGACCTGGACACCGATTATCGACTACCATCTCGCTGTCAGCCACGGCTTATAAAATGGCTTCGGAGGCCCAGTCCGGTGAGTAGGTCTTTTCGGACTATGATGTCATGGCTATCTGCTGTGCCCCCATACTCTGAGAACATTGAGAAGACTTTGCCATGGAGAAAGCAGTCTGCAAAGACCCTGCAACAGTGCCCCACCACCTTCTCGATTCAGCCACCTTCTGCCCTGCTCAGCTCAGCCCGCCACCGCGCTTCACCTGACTGCGACACTAAAAGGGTGGATCCTGACCGATTCCTTCGTCATCTGGATAAACTTGCCTGCTCCGGGCTGTCAGTGCAATGCAGCTACAATGAGGTAGAGGCTGTTTCTCTGCATTTTGTAAATAAAACTGCACTTTTACTTGATATCAGATACAACAGCAGTAGTAAGTCATGTAGTGACCACATGGATCAGGTGTGTGCAACTTAAGTCTATTTTGCTTAAAAGCTCCACAAAAAAAAAATTGAACATGAAGCATATTAGGGTTTCATCACAAGTTGCTAATTAAATGCGAATAAAATGCTTGAGGGTGTGCTGTTATAGGAAACTAATCAACAACCGCATGGTATAATAAAATCTGGTTTCTTTTACTATGTTGATTTTTCTACTATTGTAGGGTTTATTGGCTGTTTTATTTTCCTTTTCTACCATATTTATTAATTAACATTTAATTTGTTTACTTTTTAAAGAGTGGTATGTGGTAATATGCATCCATTTTATTATGTAGAACAGCCAGAAAATAACTTACAGTAGCACTTAGTTATAAGCTCCAAGTCCTGCAAAAATAAAAAAAGTTATGTCTGATGTTACTCTGTCTTTTCGTCATGGTGACTTGACGAAAGCCTTCTGTTCTTTATGTAGTTGGGAATTCGCAGTGAGATAGACTTAACTCGGCATGCACCCACAGAAATACACAAGAAGGCCACACTAGCTTAAGGTGCTAGCAACATCAGTGTTTTCTTTGTGCTAGCAGAAAATGACAAAAGTGCAGCAAGTGAAGCTTCATTTGTGAACCGTACGGTTAAACATGGACTCGGCTACAACAGCACCAACTGTCTTGTTAAGCGCAGCAAGGCTTTGGTTCATGATTCAGTCGTAGTGAAGAATATGCAGAAATGAAATGAAAGCGGAGATGATTACAACGGTTTCTTTTGGACCAAAGTCAGTGCAGATTATTTTGGATGATCTGCTTCCAACTCAAAGTGAGCCTCTGTATTTCTGAGTTCCCCAAACTATGCCTCAAATTAGGGAAATAGAAAAACCTATCCATCTCTGTGTCTGATGGAGTGAATACATCATGCTCTGATGAACTGTCTGAAAAGGTACGGCCTGGATGTTGGACACATCACAGCCTAGGCAGGAGATTAATGTTGTGGAGCACTTTGGAAAACACTACTCCGTTTACCAGTTACTGAGCAGCGCCAAGAATCACATTCTGAATGCTTAACTGCCTCGAATGGTGTCAAACTCTGTGTCGTTTGCACACAATGACTCTCTCTTCATCCAGCTGTTGGTCATCTCCTGGAAACCTGGTGCGCTCTTACTTCATACTTCATGTCCCTTTGAGAGACTTTTCCTGTGGCACTGAAGAGGATTTTTGTAGATGAAGAAAAAAACTGGAGCTGCTGAGATTTACATCTCCGTTTTCCAAAACGCACGCTGTTTTTTGGACCAGGTTGTAAATTAAAGCTGGAGAAATCAAAACTCTACATCACAGATGTTCATAAGGAAGTTTGACAATTCAAAATGAAGATGTTTCAGCTGAAACTCAACACTTTCTTCGAATGCAAGACCAAGCACAGCTGATGGAGAAACTGATGTCAACACAAAGGTCCAAGCAGCAAGAGGACTTCGTGAAGGTCTATGAGTCTATCAATGCAGATACTGATAAGCGGTTTGATTTTTTTACCTGATCATATCATAGTGAAACTGATCAGCCCCTTGGACGACCTCGCCTTCACTGATCTGGAGCGAGTGGTGTCTGACCTCAAAAGGACAGGGATCATCAGTATGGATCAATGCTATGAAGAGTTCAACTATAGCCAGAAGGAAATAAAGAAAGCCAGATAAAATACCACAAAATCCACCACTGAGAAGTGGGTGGCGGTTTTCTAAAACATAGGGAAAGCCAGCTTGATCAACATGTTCAGGATTGTCTCATTTTCCCCCAGTGTGCCAGGCTCAAATGCCTTTGTAGAGAGGATTTTCTCTCTAATGACCATTAAATGGTCAGACTTATGAAAAACGATGCAGCACAGAGCTAATAAAAAGAATGAACTTCAAATATCTGTGAACTGTGACTTGTCATTTAAGGACTTCTCTCTGGCTGTACAAAAGGAAAAGGGCTGCTTGAATCAGTCAAGAGCAGTAAAAATATCCATGGGAAAAGCAGATTTGGTGAGTCATGCCCTTCTTTACTTTTTTTTTTATTTTTTTACTACAGGTCCAAATTGTGATTTGTTTTATCATATATTCTGAAGTCTACTCACATAAACCTTTATAATGATACATGTTTAGTTAAAGTTGTATAGACAAATGGAATATATATATATGTAAAGGGTTTAAAGAATGTTTTCCATGCATGTTCAATTAACCATAATCAATGAATTAACATGCACCTGTGGAATGGTCGTTAAGACCTTAA
>JAQMYJ010000008.1:24430736-24446037 GCA_030014305.1 Clarias laeviceps | reverse complement strand
TGGATTTGAGAAACAATCATTTTGGCTGTCAACATTTTGATATTCAGCCCACAAAATGTAAAATTGGACGCAACCCCCGTGTCCAAGAAATACTGACTATAATAGCCTGATTCTCTGTCTGGCAGGGGAACATGTTCTATGTCCCCTTTTCCCAGCAAAGCCTGTACACTCTGCAGTGCTTTATGCCTAAAAAGACATACCTGGCAGTAGGTTCCCCACTGCCGGCCTCTCTAAAAAACAAATTTTGAGACTTCGGCTGGGGGGGGCGTTAGATGTTCGGCATCCTGAAACATGGCAGAATGGAACCGAACACCTAACATTTTGCTGGAGACTGCTGCTCCCCGAAACACCAGTGGTGGAGGAGATTGAACCACGGCCTCCCTGAAGCTCACTGCGAGGCGTGGCGAGTCCCGCCCCAATCTACGAGGGGGTGCTCGGCTCGGCACACCTTTTGCGCTTCACGCCTGGCGAGAACCGGACCTGGTCAGGACTGGGTGGCCGACAGTCCCGACCCCTGAGCACGGCGGGGGAGAAAACTCACAAAGACCTGCTATTGCTCAGATCTCTCAGTAGGTCAGCCTGGTATGCCTGCAAAGCCATTGTGTGCATGGCAGCACCAGCCTGACCCGCTGCCTGAAAAAGCTTTTCCCACCAACGAAGATGTTAGTCCACACGGCTTGGTGGGGAGTGTGGATTTTTTTTATTTTATTTCTTTTTTTCAGGGAGGATGAGCTCCCCCGCAAGCGTCTCTTCAATCTGGGAATCATCACATAAAACTGCGCTTTTCGCATCAACGACATTGGAACAAATCAATGTCGATAGCACAAAAACACGGGATGAACACGGTTTATTCCATGAAAGAGTTAACTCATCATGGAAGTTGCCAAGAAGGGGAGGGGCCATCGTTGAGGCCCCTCCTCCGGCCACCCGATAGAAACTTGCCGTCTAACTTTGAGCGTTTGGGGGATTTATTTATTTATTTATTTACGGCGAATCGAGGTGTACGCGTTCGACCTCGCGTGTTACCACCTCTAATAAGTATTAATACGCTCGCTCATGACCAGAGGAGCGCTCTGAAGTGACAGTTTCCATTTCCGCGGAAGCGAGAGAAAAAGTTTCTTCCGCCGCTTCACAAGAAGCGCCGGAGAGCGCTTGAGAAGTGGAGGGTAAAAGGCTCATGATCCAGCGAGAGAAAAGGAAGATTCCGTCTCGTGCGCTTCCGCCAGATTTGCACGTTTTGCGGTTTCGTTTTAAAGATGGCGAGCCGAGGACAAGGGACTTTAATAGGGAGAAAATCGCAATACTCACGTGCTCCCTTAAGCCCGAAGATAGCGTGCTCTTTCCCCCAAACACTGAAAACTGAAAGTGTGGAGATCGCCCTCAGTGAGCTATTCTTCTACACGGAGGGACGGACTCGTGTCTAACTCTGCCATCTTTCTGGTGAGTAATAAGACACTTCCTATTTTCGCTTTCTTTTTGAAAAAGTGTTTGCACACACGTACACAACAATGCAGTCCTTGAAGAAAAAAAGAGCTGAGGATGTTTCCGGTTCATGTCTATTTATAACCTCCAGGTGCACCTAATCAAATGACGTCACCTGACCGAGGTTATAAATGCCAAAATCTTTGGCGTGTTTGACACACATACTTCAACAACCGGTCACGCGGAGAGCGTTCCCATAGCGTTTTCACGCAGCATCGAGTGTAGCTTTTGAAAGGGAACAGCTACTAGCTTAAGGATAGCTTAGCTGCTGCCTCAATTAACATGGTGAGTTTTTTCTTCGATATTAGTATTGTTCCTTTTTTTTATTTTTTTTTTATGGTCAATGTCTGATTCGTAACTTTAGGGGTGTAAATCAGGTTTGTGTAACACTATTCTTATTTTCCAAAATTATAAAACAAACACAGCACAATTATTCCTGTAAACAGCTGCTAGCTAAATGCTATTTAAGAAAATGTGTGCGAGTGCGATTTTCTTTGCATCAGGCTGATTTTATCCTGTCAATAACTAGGCTATTTCCCTATAACTGCATTCCCTCAAGTGTTTCACTCCTTATTTAGTGCACACTGCTTCTCTGTGGGATTTGTAGCTACGCTATTGACTTTATTTAAGTGATATACGGACAAACAGATCCGCTAGCTCTTAGCTAATTGTCTTGCTGTTAGCAAGAAAAGGGATGTTATTAGAGTACAGATTCCTCATTGACGGCTGTGCCTTATTCAAAAAGATGAGTTTGCGGCTCATAGTCATTTCACAGGTTTGATTTTCGTTAGAATTAAAGATGCAGGGCAGTTTCTCAAGTTATATTCGCATCTGTCCAGTATGGATTTCGTCTGGCCAGGCTTTCAAATCAAGTCACTCGGAATGAAGGGGGAAACAGGAGAAAGGCCCATCGATACGTATTAATCTTTAAAGGCTGCAGGTCTAATTTGTTTCGCAGCTCCTTTGCTTAATACTATAAAGAGACACCAGTGGCAGAAAAACGGACTCAGGAAGCTGTATAAGGTTTCTCTGACACACACACACAACCTTCGCTGCACCGCTTCCTGTCGACACGCGATCCTGCCAGAATCTATGGGAGACGGGTTGTTATCCTCGAAGCCCACACAGACGCATCATCCATCAACTTCAGCTACGTTTGCTTGTACTTTATGGCTGTCTTGAATTCAGCATTGCAACAGCAAAAAGAAGAAAAAAAAGTTTAAAAAATGCACAGAAGGATAAAAATGTTTCACGTTGCACTGCAAAAGAACTAAGAACGTTCAATCAGCTGCATTCATCTTTTTCTGAATTAAGTAACCCTGTACGAGCTTTTGCAACAGAGCTGCAAATCCTTTTCATCTTTTTTTTCTCCCACTGCTCGTTTTTACGTCCGAAAGGCGTCCGAACGGAAAAGGTTTTGCTGACGGGAAGAGTCGGCTGATGAAAGGTAAAAGCGTGAGCACTATCGCTCGCTCTTTGAACTGCTTCCCCGCTGTTGTGTTTTGCACAATTGCATAAGACGCTGAGCACAAATAACGGCATTTAAGAAAAAGGGGAAGAAGAAAAAGATGGAAGGATGATGGAAAAACCCAGAAGCAAATGATGCAGGTTTCATCATGCTGTCAGTCCTGACGCTGAAGTTGAAATAATCTTTACTGTCCAGAGAAATGTAAATATACGTGTCTCGCAGTTAGACGTGACCGGTGGACTGACCCGTAATAAATATTACAGTGCGGAACTGAAATGCAAAAGCGCTCAGGGCAATTAAAGCAGCAAATCTTTCCAAACATATCTCATTAAGTACACTTCCCATGACAAGCAATTTAACACTTAGGATAAACAGCAATTCATTGCTACTTATTACTTTTATTTGTTTTCTTGGTTATTTTAATGCTTATAACTTGGTCTCTATTTTGCTTTTTTTTATTATTCCCATTTTTTTTCTTTACTTTTGTTTTAACGATTATAATAATGTCGTATTTTGCCATTTTAGTTGCTTATTTTTTTATTTATTATTCATTTTGTTTGTTAACGTATTATGTCTGACATTTTAATTGTTAATGTATATTTTTTGCCTTATTTTAATATTTTATTATAAAATAATTTCTATTTAATTTTTTTTGACATTTTTATTCATCTTCTATTTAAATTAATTGTTTTGTAATTATTCAAATTACTATTAATGTTAGTTTTAGTAGTTCTAGTTCTAGTTACTTTTAATTATTAAAGACATAACCGGGATGGGAATCACCAAAGACCAGACGATACGATGACATTTCGATACCTAGGTGCTGATTCGATTCGCTATATTGAGATTTATTTTATTTATTTTTTGTTAAATTTTTTGTTAAATTTTTTGTTAAATTTTGTTACAATTCTAAAGAAACTGAGCAAGCAATTTTGCTCTTTCCTCACAGGATGCTGTGCTGCCTGCTAACGTGTGATTTAGTTTAGAGCTCACCGCCCATAGGATTATAGAGTAACAGCAACATTTTACCACCTTAAATGCAAACATTCATATGTTCATTCATTCTTATACCGCTTCTCCAGTACAGGGTTGTGGGAAACCTTTAGCCAATCCCAGTAGACTTCAGGCACAAGGCGAGGAACACCTTGGACAGGATGCCTGTCTATCACAGGGTACACATGCACACACACTCTCACACACAAACGCACACTACAAGCTATTTGGGAATACCGATTAGCATTCCTTTGCACTATGAGAAGAAACCTAAGTGTCCAGAGGAAACTCACCGAGCTCAGTGAGAACATGGAAACACAGACCATGCAAACTCTGCAAACACAGACCGAGGTGGGACTCGAACCCTCTACTCTGGAGGTGCGAGGCCTCAGTGCTACCTGCTACATCACCATGCCGCCAAATTCAGTGATTTTGCAGTCAAGTGTGACGATACACAAATTCCCCCAACTCAGCTAATTAACTGTTTGTTTTAATGCCCATAATTTAATCTCATTTGAGCATTTAAGTCTTATTCATGTTACTTTATTCTAAACAATTTGTTTGGCTTATCATTCATTTGTTTTATTGTATTTTTATTATTTAGTGATTTTAAAGCTTAAATTCTTACCTATTTCTTCATTTTAACTTTTATTCTCTGCATTATATGATTCTGTTGTAAGTTATTTTTCATTAAATTTATATTTATTATTAATTAATAATTATTTTGCTGATTGCAGTGGGCACTGGTGGCTCAGTGGTAGGTGTTTCGCCTGCCATGCGGAAGGCCCGGGTTCGATTCCCAGCCAGTGCCCAAAACCCCAGCCACTGGATGCAGTGCCGATCCCAAACCCGGATAAAATGGGAGGGTTGCGTCAGGAAGGGCATCCGCGTAAAACATGTGCCAAGTTGTAGTGCGGACTGGATATTCCGCTGTGGCGACCCCTTGTCGGGAGCAGCCGAAAGACCAACTATTTTGCTGATTGCAATCCTTACAGTCCATCAAATGTTTAACATATTACCTACTATTACTGCATTCGTTCAAGGGGTGGGAGCTATTAGGCAGCGAGTGACCAGTCAATTCTTGAAGTAAGGATCTGAGGACCGAATAGTGAATCAAAGCATCTCCAAAACTAGCGAGTACTGTAGGGTGTTCCTAGTGTACTGTGGTTAGAATCTAGCAAAAGTGCTCCGAAGAAGGAGACCTGGTGAACCGACGACAGACCCATGAGCAGCTAAGGCTTATTGATGCGCGAGGCGAGAAAGTGAAAGCCAATCCATCTGGTCTGATCCAGTTGAAGAGATATTGTGTCCGGGTGTCAAAACGATCAACACAATATTAGCCAGGTTGTATTAACGTTATGACTGAATGTGATCAGGATTCATTATAGAGAAATAATCAGTGTTGTTCTCGCCACTGTCGTTCTCTTATGGCTGATGAGTGTATATTTGTAACCATGGCAACAGGAATAAATAGTGATGTAGGTAAGGCCTATTTTTATGTCACGCTCTCACTCTCACAAAAATAGATAAAGTAATGATATGAATTTATGCAGAAAGGAATTATTTATAGGCTATGGTGCATTGATATGTTTTAATTAAACTCTTGGGTCGTAGCTGACGAGAAGAACAGCAAAATGAATAGATAAAAAACTTTTCAGAGAACAGAGAACACATGCAAGTCTTTTGTTTCTTTTAAATGCTGATAAGTCACTGTGATATCAACAAGATAATGTTAGTTCTTTATTCAGAACAATTTACTCAAAGTCTTGAGCCAGCCCTCATTTCTTCATATTTTGCTTCCAGAGAGCCAGATGTTCTTGTGTTTTTGGTCCTGAGGAATTTTTTGGCTCTCATTTTTGGCACATTTTTATCTCTCATTTATTTTCAGTCCAGACCTGAACGTGTACCTGGGCAGTTTCAGATGAATGTTTTTTGTGTTTGTTGAGCCACACACTGACCATAAATCATTCAAATATGAGAAGAAAAAAAAATTCTTACTTAAGGCATGAATCAGTGAGAAACAGCTGCAGATGACAGATGATCAGGCCGGTGATTAGTACACTGCCGAAGCTGAATGCTGAGTGGTTGGAACAGACGAGAGGGGAAACGAGGTTGCTGCCAGGGTTGTTACATAAACAACCGATTTAAAAAAATTCCCATATTCAACTCAACTTGACAAAGCACCATTGACAAAGTATAGCAGCAGCTAAATGCTTGAGGACCATGACCTGAGTGTTACTCCCAAATGTTTTTCACTTGATTTTGGTTTAAATTCCTTTTAAATATATTTTCTCTAAGCACAAAACACAATCTGCTAAGTAAAAATATTTATCACTCAGTTCTTTGCCATTTAGTGGAACACCTATTTGTATTTTTTGTTTATTATTTTTTTTCCTGTAGTACCCATCTGTCGTCCTGTGTGCCATGCTGCTGCTTCTCTTAGCACTTCTCGTGTCTCCAAATGAGCAGGTTTAGGAGGCATTTTAGTGCCATAAAATCCCACCAACTTTCCTGAACAAAATAAAGAGCTTTTAAGTTTAGCCAATCTCTCTCTCTCTCTCTCTCTCTCTCGCTCTCTTTCTCGCTGACATTTAAAAACCTCATGTTTTAAGAATAAATCTGAATAAACCTCTAGTAAAGTTGTTTTTAATAGACAGTAATGCCACCTCCATGTCTTTACTACTGTAGCTCTTCCTCCGCTTTTTACCTGGTGGGACGTATTTGCTGTAAATGTCACTTGACACACAGTACAGAGGGTTTTTTTTTTTTTTCCCTTTTTTTTTTCAAATAGAGCAATTTTCCTGGGCTGAATGAACAGGATGTGTAGCGTACAATATCTGAACTTGTCACAAGATTGAGCTGTCTGTCAAAATCCCACTGAGAAAGTGTGTCCATAAACGGACACGAGAAACAGGTAGGAAGAATCGTTCGAGTACAGCTGATAGCAGCGGTTAAGGCGACCAAGCATTTTCTGAAAACCATTTAGACCATCAATGCTCGTTCCCAAGGAGATATACCAAATTTGAAGGCAAAGGATCAAGCTATTGCTGAGCTATTGAGTCACTTCCTGTTTTTTTAGGAGCCAATTACAGGTTTCAGTCGAGCTCAGAAGACATTTGAAGCCACACAGTCATGTCCTATTTGGTGATCTTGCCATGAAATTCTTTGGCAAGCTATGGATGAAATGTCAAGCCTATTATTAATCCGAGAAATATATATATATTTTTTCAGATTCAGGCAATAATTCTAGGCTGCAATTTTCTTGATGATTGGGAAAAAAGTGAAAAAAAAATCCAATATGGCAGAAATCATCATCATGGTATTCATTTACCTGGTCTTGGCCTAAAAAGTCTTGGGTCGTCTTTCTATAATTATATACTTTGGGATTATTATTGTTAAAAAATATATATATATTGCCCTGTCTGTGTTTCCAGAGGGCTCGAGTGGCATACACTAAAACTGCTCAGAAGTTATGTTGTCGATCTTTGCACCAAATATCATAAAAAGCAAGGTGTGTTTGATTCCCATTTTAAAGGAGGAAGAAGAAGAAAGTCATTGTTCCATGAATGGACTAATTCTGTTTTGAAAAATGGTAAAGTTGGGCCTCTGAGTGGCGCAGTGGTAAAGTGCTCGCCCAATCATCCAGAGATTGTGAGTTGGATTCCTGGGTGATTCTGTAACCTCTCACAGCCGGAGGTCTAGAGAGAGCTGATTGGCCGAGCTCTCTCAGAGGGGAGGGATGAGAGGTACTTAGTGCTCCCACATTAATCACGGCGCCAATCAGGGCTCACGCAAATGAGCTCACGCAAGCGGAAGGAATGGATAGCGCTGTCCTCCGAGTGTGTTACGCCGCCCCCAACGGTGCATGAGTGAGCAGTTCGAAAACGTGTGGTGGGAAGGAATTGGACACAATTAAATTAGGTAGAGAATTGGGAACCCCCACCCCAAAAAAATGGTAAAGTCACGAAAAGGGTAATTATTACTTATTATGTACTGTACTACTGTCCTAATCAGGAGGCATATGATGCTATAAACTCAACTTTTGTATGTTTCTTATGTCTCTTTTTTTTTTTAACAGTCTTTGTAATTAAAAAGGTGCAACAAAACTTCCAATTAGCTGCCAGTGACAGTACATGACCACAAACACAACTACAGTACCGGCAGATTTTGATTTCATAATAACAATGGACTCAAAATCATGTCTCCAAGTACAGTGGAACCTTGGATTACAAGCATAATTCATTCCGGAAGCGGGCTCGTATTCCAAAACACTTGGAAATCATAAGAAATAATGGAAACTCAAATTATTCGTTCCACAGCCCAAAAAAATTCATACATAAAAATAATTAACACAACATATTAAGTAAAAATAAAACAAATTAACCTGCACTTTACCTTAAAAAAATAATAATAATAAATCCTGACATATAAGTGTTTCCATTTATGCATGCAGGCTCTGTGTGTTTGTGTATGTGTGTGAAATAAGAGGAGGAATCAGCCCCTCCTGTCTCCCCCTTCTCATCTTACACAGTAAACATTTCTCCTCTCTTATTTGAATTTCACACAAACACACACACACACACATTACATACAGTGATACATGATACTCCGTACTCGTAAACCAAGACTTGCTCGTTTTCCAAGTCAAAATTTATTAAAACTCTTTGCTCGCTGTGCGGAACACTCGCAAACCGTGTTACTCGCAATCCAAGGTTTCACTGTATTAGAAAATATATGTAGAAAAACGGATCATGCAATAATCGTGGAAATTCTAACCAAGTTATCATTTTTTAAATCCAACAATTTTAACATCATTTTCTGTTGGATACCCGGACACTCAGGAGTCCCTGGTAATGAGCGAGCAGACAAAACCGCCAAAGAAGCAATACATAAAAAAATAAAAAAAATAAAAACATCAAATGCTCTATACCTTTTAAAGGAATTTTAAATCATAATGCGATCAATGACAAACTATATGAAATGAATCCCGATGTTGGAACAAAGCATACATTTCCTTTTAATAATCGTTGGGATCAAGTCACTTATATAAGATGCAGAATAGGACGCTCAAAAGCTACACACACATTTTTACTATGAACATGGAAAAAGTTTTTAAAAAAGTAATTCCAAATTTAGTTTTAAAGTCTTTAGGAAAAATTTATCTTAAACAATCTTATCTGGTTTTAATATAGAATAACAAAAATGACTCTCGCCATAAATAGCCGTAGAAGCTGGCATGGCGTTAAAAAAGAAAGAAGAAAGAAAATGGTGGAGTTCTAGTGTTTTATATAGCGATCTAACCTAAACAAAGTTGACCTAATATTTAGTGCATATCCAGGAAATGGACATATATAAATCAGTCTGTAATACCCCTTGCATATATATAAAAAATAAAATAAAAACTTGACTGGATTTATCTGCTTTTGCAGTGTATGGTCTGTACGTGCAGGGTGCTGTTACATTTTCCCCTCATTACACACAAGAAAGCTCACAATGTTTATCTATAGTTAGCAGAACATATCTATTTTTAATTGTAACAAGCAGGAGCTTTAACAAGATTTGGGTTTTAAATGATAATTGTGCAAATTATGACATAAAATCATGACACTGTTGGTACTTTGTTTCATCAGCCACTGCACCAGCCTTGCCTTTTTTTTTTTTTTTTTCTAAGCATGCTCTGCCACATTTTCAGTCATTAGAGTCTGACAAAACCTGCCACCTCTTTATTTCTCTCAACAGTTTTCTCGCAGTGGAAAATCTGTCACTGTGTGACGTCCGGGTCCAGAGCGCTGGATGTCAGGCTCAGAGAGGGAGGTGAGGTTTGCAACTACAGGCCATTTGTGCAACTTTACCTTTTATCCTACAAACCTTGCATTAAGTTTACCCTGCACGTATATACTGTATGTTTATGAGGAGTACAAAAGTTTGCACACCCTTCAAGTAATTTCCGGCAACAAAAAATGTTATATTTTCCATCCTGACAAGACACACTGTATCTGCTAATAATATCAATAGTCACTTTTACATTGACAAGTTATTATTTTTAAAGAATAAACAATGGGTGTGGCTTTGAGAGCACTACAGATGGACACGCCCATTCCAAACTAGTAGTAGTGCCTTTATTTCCATATATGGAGCATTGGATCCGCCTACATTCCATAGCGACAACAATGCAAATGTATTGCACAAATTGTACAACCAAATGCACAACTGCTAATAAAACTCTTTTAATCGTTTGTGTGTGTGTGTGTGTGTGTACCTCAAATGTTCTAATGATTATTTCTAATCCTTGCACAAGCCTAATGGGTAAAAACTAAATACAGAAATCAAAATGTAAAACATTAAACATTATTTAGAATGAACAACCCTCGACTGTCAACAAATATATTTTTAACTGAGTGGGTGTGAAGCTAAGAGATAGAATAGGGCACGCTCGATCGGTCTAATGCTGCTGTCAATTAGTTTTTAATGATATTTATTTTCGCAGATATGATCTGCAAGGGAAAATAAGCTGTTTTTTTTTTTTTCAAACCTGAAACAAAATGGAAATTTCCCTTCGTGTTTTGTCAGTATTCTGTTAAACATGTTTACTATGTCAATACGTCTAATAATGATAAAATCCAGCATTAATTAACAGTGTTTGGATGACGAGGTGTTGTGTGTGTGTGTGTGTGTGTGTGTGTTCTGAGGTTGTTTGGTGTTAGAAAAAAAAGAAGTCTGAAGAAGGACTTTGCTCATCATAATGTTAGATTTCAGTTTCAGGCGGTTCAGTAAAAGTGGCAGCTCCGGATCAGGATGTAGTTGATGCATTAATTCAGATCACAGTTTTATTATGAACATTAAATCCATTTACCTTCACATACAGAAATCTGTCTACATGCTGTTATTATCATTTTAATAAATATTCCCTGTGTAAGTGTAGTACGCTTGTTGTTTGTCTGTGTGTGAGGATCCACTCCTGAGCAGCTCGATGCTCGACTGTCTCTGTATCATAACAAACTGTGTTTTTTTTTTTTCCCTTTATTAATTTCAGAAGAGAGCACACAAAAAAGGGGGAAAAAAAGAAAAGAGAAGAAGCCAGAGGCCTTTTGTTGCTATGACAACAAGCAGTTCAAGTTGTTTACCACCATGTAAGACCACTATCTAAAAATAATAATGAAATCACACTGAAAAGTAAATACTATTTTACTTTGTGGAAATTAGGTAAATAAATATGACTGGAGGCTGTTTACTGGAAAAGCTGAACGCCTCACTGGTGATTCCACTGAACTCATGAGCACTCCAGAGCCGGGAAATATCTTTCAATTAAAATGAATTAAAAATGAATATGTTTTTGGTTAAAAGTGGATATATAATATTGATTTGTTTTTGTTTGTTTGTTTGTTGTTTGGATTAAAATAATTTGTTTAAAATGTTATCTTATTGTTATGTTTTTTTTTTCATTTTCTTTGTTTGAATTTTGTGTTTTCATTTATTATCTATTCATTTACTTTGTTTATTTATTAATGAATTTATTTATTTATTTGAAACATGGTTCTTTGTTTTTGTTTGTTTATTTTACATCATATTTATCTTACTTGCATTTATTTATTTAACTTGCATTTATTTATTCATTTATTTATTTATTCTTTCGATGGTTTAAGTTAGTTCTGACTGAGTAATCTGATTGGTCGAGATTCTTTCCACGAGGGGTGATAATAGACGATAACAGCACTGGGACATTAAACTATACAGTATGTATCACTGAATTCCAAATTGCTCTCTAAACCCTGTTCAGGGGCCCTACGTGGTGTGTGTGACAAGTGATTCTACACCCTATCGTGCCAGCTTTCTATGTAAATAGAACATATCTGAGCTGATATTTTAAAGAGGAATAAGTGGAAATATAAAGAGTAAGTTATGAAATTTGCAGGAGTGTCCACCACCTCCATGGTTTTATTCTCCTCAACTTTTGGCTGCACAACACCAGTAATAATTTAAAACTACTTTTGTCCTGTTAATTACACCAACTTCCGCTAACTGTTGGTCTCCAGCTCCGCTTTATGCGGTTAGTTAGTTCCGCCAGTCGCAGGGTAAATATAACTGGTTAAATAAAAAGAAACAAATCATAATCTGTAGATAACAAGTGGTGTTTGTGGAACTGTTATATAAAAGCTATATCACACTCGAGCTGAGCCCTCGTGCCTGTGACCGCATCACAGCCGTGCTGATATTCAGTACAACAGCACTCCCTCTTGTGTGATATTGCTCAATTATATTATAGTTAATAATATTAGAATAATTTTGTTTAGCTTATTTATATTTTTATGCAATTATTTATTATTTAAAATAATATATAAATTATATTTTCATCCATTTCTTCATTCATATTTCTTTTATATGCTATTTTATATTATATATGATTTATTTTTATTATATTAATTAATTAATTAATTAATTAATTAATTAACTAATTTTATTTGTGCTTGGGGTTTATTCATACTTTTTCGATTATACAAAATGACATTTATTTGTTTATTTCATTGCTTGTTTTTACCATATTTTACTCATAATATCCAAATATTGCTCATATTTTCTTCATCAATTTCAACCGTAATTGTTTTCCTTTCCTTGTTTTATTTTTCGTTTGTTTTTTGTTTGTTTTACCACAGCCTGATCATTTTAAGGGTTCAATTTCCCAACTTCAGACTGAAATGAATGATGATTCCATCCATCAGTGATTGTGAAAGAGTGCGCTGGCTGCCAGGGCGACCATCCGCTAACCCACCATCACATTTAGAGGAAATCAACACTGTGTTTGTTTAGAGCGCGTTCGTTTGTTAGCGCTTGTATGTCATTTAAAGAGAGCGGATCGTTCACGACTCACCCTTTGTTAATAACGATAATGGATTTGCATTGCTTTTGTTCTGACCTCTGCATTTCAGTGATGATGTTTTGTTTTTGGACAAGCTTCAACAGAAAAGGCCGGCAGATTTGATCCAACTGCCTACGGCTCCGTGTCTGATACTGTTAACATTTTGAACAAGAGTAGCGCTTTCATTATTTGACTGCTTTTATTTGTGGTCAGCTACTTTGACAGCTCACGATTTCGGGCCAGATGCGGTCATGTGTCGGATCAGTTTAAGTTGTTTTATTTGTCTATCATGTGCTTGGATGTTCCTCATCTTGTGATGTTCTATTCCTCATGCTTCTGCCCGAGAAGAGCGATCTAGCTAGCCAGGACCCTTGTATTTTTTTTTTACTTTCACTTGCTTAGAATGAATATCTCATGGCGTGACCCATGACTAATACAATCAACTTCTGTCACTCTGCTGTTGGCGTGTATTACTTCCAGTTTAGGTCTCATTTAGAATCTGGTCAAGAAATGACCCAAACGCAAGCAACCGTATCTAATGCTTGTGTGCCATTTACGCTCTGGTCAATTCTGGTTCATATCATATGTAAAGGATCTTATAAAGGTTATAAACGACTAGACAAAAGCAGTACATCGAGTTCATAATTTGATTCAATTGGATTGTCAGAATAAATGGAAATAAATCTCAATCATATATATATAATGCAAAACCGATGCACATTTTTGACTATAGAAGAATAAAAGTACAAAAAAGTCTATGTATAGAAATTTTCTATTGTAAACAAAATATACAACACGTCCGTATCCTAAAAATGAATAAATACATTTATATTTCATACAGAAATGCATTTTTACCACCTAAACTGTCACTTTAATCAGAAATAAAGCTCCAAAGTCGACTAAACTGCCCTTCCTCTGGTATTGTACAGTAGATTACGACTGTCCACATTCCCACAATGCAAATGGTTTCACAAGTTTGAAATCATCATTAATATACAAATTCTGTAATGTATCGTATGTAGGTGAGTCAAAAATTATCCGCACTCTGTAGAATTCATTTTTTTAATCAAATATTAGAAAATTATGATTTTCGACATAATCTCCTTGGGTTTTAAAACCCTTTGTTCATCTGTCAACAAGCTTTCGTATTCCCTCATTAAAAAATCCAGAAGTGGATTGTAATGCTTTCAGGGGAACAAACTGGTGAAAGATCTGGTGATGGAGCGAGATCAGGACTATAGGGAGGATTCTTTAACACCTCAAAACTAAGTTTTTGCAGAGTGTCGACAGTGTGCGCCGAAGTGTGCGAGATCATGACGACTTGGATATCAGACCTCTGTGTTTAATCCGCAGTTTAATCTTCAGATCTTCAATAAGAGTCTCACTGTGACGAGCAATGGTGATTGTTAAACCTTTTCCCTGATAACGTTCCAATACTTCTGGCCCTTGAGAATCCCAGAAAACTGTAAGTATTGATGAATTTTCCAGCTGATGCTTGTCTTTTTAACTTTTTCTCGTTCCATACTCTCGGGCTCGTAGTGATGAATCCGTGTCTCGTCACCGGTAATGATTCTGTTTAAGAAATGTTCACCTTCCTTAGAGTATCGGTCCAAATTCTGTTTGCACAAAGTATTTGATAAACAATGGCACCAGGTACACCCTAAGACCACAAAAAAATAATCACTGCGCTCTGCTCTTCTTTCATACAAATCACAAGTGGGACGTCCACTTTTGCTCGCGCCACAGTTACTAATGAACTGATGTTACACCGTGACTGGGGTGACAGTGGCCTTGAACAGAAAGTTTTAATATAACTGGAGTGCAGAAATTTTTTAACTCACTCATTTTTTGAAAAATGTTTCATAAGCAATACAAATCACTAAAATGCGTTGAATAAATCATCTGCTTCTGTAGCTCAAGAAGAAACACATGCCATGCGTTCTCAGTCGGAGAACCACCGGTGTTCAAACCACTTGGCCCTCGACTCCACTGTAACTATAAATGCGTCGTCAAACTGTTCGGTTTGGCCTTTTGCCTATCTGTGCATTTGTATTGTTTCTCTGCTTCTCAACGCTCTTTGTGTCCTCTTTCCTTTCCCACCGCATCCCCGCGTTAAAAAGCGGCTTCGCAATGCCAAAGCAAAGCCATAAAACACTCAGCGTCATTCACGGCCCGAAGCTCACAGACAATGAGCTGCCCGGAGAACAAAAGAATGTGCAGGAAGGGTAGCACAGGAAACGTATTTCTGTCAGTGCGCTACAAAAACAGTATATGAGAGAATAAATCTGGGGCTTCGCCTTACAGTTTAGAGGAATTATATTTTAAGAAAGCTGAGCGTACAAAAAGTTTAGAGACAGTAATGTTTTCCAGTTGTAAGGGGAATGAAGCACAAAAAGAAAAACTAAAAGCCAACTGTTATTAAAAAAAATAAAAAATTATATATATTATATATATATATATATATATATATATATATATATATATATACACTCAGCAAAAAAAGA
>JAQMYJ010000008.1:24418999-24430636 GCA_030014305.1 Clarias laeviceps | reverse complement strand
ATTTTTACAACATTATTGTTGAAATACACAGTCCTGAAAAAGGGACGTTTCTTTTTTTGCTGAGTTTATATATATGTGCAGAATAGTTAAGAGAAGTGAGTGAGCAAAAAAGTCGCCCAAAAAGGTTTTTTGCTGTTCTGACACAAGAGTTTGATTACGATTACATGCGTATTTTCTGTTCTGAAGGCTTTCGACATGTTCTTTAACAGCACACACCCTTATGGAACACTTCACTTCACAGCAGAGATCAAATTAGCAATTAAGAGAGCTCCTGAATCACAGTGATACAAACCTGTTATTTAGCTCCGAGCAGGAGCTACAGTACTCTCAGAGCTCAAGTCATAGAAATAGGATCACGACCTCATGTCTGATTAGAATCGAGAATTCAGCAGTGCAGTAAATAAGACGATTAAGATCTAAATGGACACGGAATATATGATTGCACTTTTTTCATTTGTTCGTTGACCCCCATAGATATCCGTTGTTCGTATGTGTGTGTGTGTGTGTGTGTGTTCTTTTGGAAGAGAACAGCGAACAATTTGTCTTTATCATTTTTAACTTAACCGAAGCAACGGCTTAGAGAAAGCATGTGTTATGAAGGGTGTTCAAGTCATCCCGGGACTTTTCAATAACAGAACACTTTTGTTAAAGTAAAACTCCCTTTATTTCTCTATACAATCCCCTGCTACACTAACGCACTCATCCCAGTGTGTCACGTGCTTGGACACCATCAAAGTAGAAAGTTTTCTCAGTACACCGGAGCCATGATCGGTCTGCCTGCTTCATGTCTGGCCTCCCAGGAACTCCTTTAATGGCACAAGCATGTTGAAATGGCTTGGAGCGAAGTCAGGACTGTGCCAGCCGAGTTCCTATAATGTACAAGTTGTGTTGTTGAATGATTGAGACGCGTCGTGACATATTACATGTCGATTTTCAAGAATCAGGCGCTTGATGTTCGTAGGAACGACTGCAGTGCTTAAATCGTCCTGGATCGTCCTTCATAAAGGTACAACCTTCTTTTGCAGCGCTTTTATGATTTACTGTCTCATCAGCGTTCTGTGCTTGAAGTCGGCAATCGCTTTTACGCCTTGAAAAGTCCCGGTTTGACCCGAACGAATCTACCTTTGTAGATTTTGCTCTCTCTGATTGATGCAATAGGGAAGAACGAACCAGCGTGTAAACATATCTAACCTGGCTGAGAATGCATGGTGATGTTCAGTCCATGTGGGAGTTTAAACTGGGTGGTATGGACGCTTGGACGATTCAGTTTCCTGCCCCATCCGGATGCCTGCTGAACCGTGAAACCTCCAGTCATTCACACACTCATAATATCTCTCTCTCTCTCTCTCTCTGGCCAACTCTTTGCTCTGAGTGCAGAGCGTGATTAAGGTAGATGACTCTGTTAGAAATGGTCGAGCGCACAACCTGAAGTCGCTTCACGAGGACAATTACGAGTCCGTGATTAACATAATCACCTTCCGTTACCCAGAGTCACCAAGCTGCCGCGAGTGCATTAGCCAAGTGAATCGGCTGTAACAAACACACACGGCACGGCTTTCATCCAAAGCATCACGGAGCTGCCGTTTGCTCGTTCCTCTCGACAGTGTCGCCTTACACGTGTGATCGCTGAGGAACTTCCTTTCAACTGCTTGACATTTCGCATTGTCTTCTAAGTCGTATTGTCGTCTGTGCACCTTTCAGGATAAAGAAAAGAGCTGCTCAGAATATGATCTCTCAGTTTTAGAAAAGGTGCTGCAGGATTCTGACTGACAGAAGCAAAGAGGAGGATTTAAATGTAGCTGGGAGAAAAAAAAAATAGAGAGAGGGGGAGAGAAGAAGCCATTCAGCCTTAACATCTTTTGAATGATCCTCTATAATTGAATATCGGATTTGTCTGTTTGTTTTCTCGATCTTTGCTTTTATGGCATTTCTCTCCCTTAATGTCATTACTCCGGCGTTTATGGCCTATTAAACATCTGCGAACAGGGAGAGAGAGAGCTGTGAAAACAGCACACACACACACACACACACACACCCAATGCAGCAACCTCGCTCTGAACCTCATGATCAGCACCGAACTCCGAGCATTTTTGCAGACCCGAGTCTTTCCCCTCTCTGTGCCACATGCAAATTTATTTATGATGCTGCAGACTTGCTGGAAATGAAATCAGAATATACACCCAAACTTTTTTTTTTTTTTTTTTTTTTTTTTTCCTCCAGCACTCATGATTAAAAAAAATCTATTTTGCAATACAGGCAGAGAATAGATTGTTTTTTCCCCCCTTTTTATTCAAACACTATGAATGGGGTCTATTAAAAGAAGAAAAAAAAAAGGAGAGAGAGGCACAGCGGTATTCCTCGTCGAATCTCTAGAATAAATTCGATCAGCACTTCAACACGCTGCTGTCATTCTCTTAAAGAGATTCATGCAAACAACCGGGGTTTTTTTTTTTTTTTTTTTTTTAAAGCAGAAGCTTCTGAAGAACAGCTGATAAGGACATACAGAAAGAAAACGAGGATGGATTTTGCCATTTTTTTTAAAAAGGCGGTTAATTAGCTAATTCGTCAAGCGAACAAAAGAACGATTCTTCAAACTTTAAAACAAAAGGTTAATCAAGACAAGATAAAAATGAGTAGTTTTGAGAGTTGACTGTAGTTGGAGGCTGTTACATCCTTGATTCTGATTGGTTAGCAGATTATAACAGTGGCTGTATACATACAGTAACTGGTACCTGATGCCTTCAAGTTCTTGACCAGTTCCTTCCTTTCATTTTCTATGTAATTGTTTGAACAGAAGCTGATGGTACTGATGGACTCATAATTAACTCCTTGGCATGACAATTGGCCAATCATAAACTTCTATAAAGTGTTATAAACACACCTGTGTGGCCATAAGAGAGCCACTAGTTAAGGAGACTGATGGAAAAAAAGGCTTCACTTTGCTAAGGAGCATGAAGATTTTAGAGGACTTTGGAGTGACGGAAAAAGGTCATGTGACCTAGTGAGTCTAGATTGAGCCTATTCCAGAGCGATGGGCGTGTCTGGGTAAGAAGGGAAGGACATGAAGCGATGCTCCCATCATGCATAGTGTCCACCTTACAAGCCTCTGGAGACAGTGTTATGATCTGGGGTTGATCAGTCGCTCAGGTCGAGACTCAGCAACGTTATGTGGGAATAAAACGAAGCCACCTGAATGTACTGAAATGTTATCACATCTATGGAGTTTTTGTTTCTTCCCTGATGGTACGGCCATGGAATTCCAGGACTATGGGAGCATGAGGAATCATTTTCTACTCAACTACCTGGACTCCATATTAACATCAATTAACATCAACTGTTATAACTGAACTGTCTGCCACCTAACACACAGTTTGAATGCAGATCAATTCCTGCTCTCTGTTTTCATCCAGATGAGGATGAGGTTCCCTGTTGAGTCCGGTTCCTCTCAAGGTTTCTTCCTATTACCATCTCAGGGAGTTTTTCCTCACCACTGTCACCCTCGGCTTGTTCATCAGGGACTATCTGACCATTTTGATTCACACACATTCACATTCCATACAGACTTAAATAATTCTTTTGATTGTGTTAAGCTGCTTTGCGACAATGTCAATTGTTAAAAGTGCTATACAAATAAAAATTGAATAGAATTTTCACACATGAATTAGACACCAGATTGTGGTGTAATTAAAGCTAAAGGAGATTTAATTAAATTGTGAAGTGCCCGCTTTTATTTATTAATTTTTTGGGTCGGGCTGCTGGAGTTAAATTTGGTAAAGAGAACATTAAAAAATAATTAAAGTGAAAAGTAATAAAGTTAAGGAGTGTGTTACTTGACTTGACTTATGAGTATGGACTTACTGTAGGACTTGACCTGGAACTTTAGACATGAAACTTGACTTTAGACTTTAGGCTCTCCTGACTTGAGACTTAAATGAGACTTACTGTATTTATTACGTGCAAAACAAGAACTTCAAGGGGTTCAATTGTTTTTAAACTTCTGAAATCTTCCAGACAGTTTAAAGAGAGTCATTCTTTTTGCTCCTGCTGATTTCTGATTTAGTGAATTAATAATGCAACACGTCTGTCTTTACAGTATGATAACATAAAATGTGTGTTGTTAAAAACTCAGACTGACTTCCTTTAACCTATTAAATTCTGGCCTCAACTATAGGATTATTAACCGCATGTAAACACTAGAACAAGAACACTTTGATCTTTGAACACGAGATTGATTTAGACGTTTCAGACAGTTTCTTTCTCCTAAACTCGGCGTATTAGAGGTTTTCTCAGATCTCTTCTGCATATACGGTTCCGAACAAACGATTACGTTCGAAACACTGCACAAAGCCGAGCTGAAATTCTATAAATGCTTCTAAGCGTGTTGCTATTTCTTCCTCATAAGTAGGTCATGGAAACCTGCTGAACCGCAAACTGATGAGACAGACACGGAGACTGCTCAGGTAAGCTGAATTCGGTGTAATGTAAGTTAGTCACATATAGTGAGTGGTGAGATCTCACATGATGAGGTCGCATTTAGGTTTTTTTTTTTCTTAAATATTTCCATCCAATGGCATCCCAAGGCTATAGTGAAGCTGAGAAAATATGGATTAATGCCATATTTGTGACTCATGCACTCGAGCCCTTGAGCGGCGTTTATGGAAGCCAAGAACTGGAAGGCGATATGCAGAACTTAAACCGATGACGACGGTGAGGAATTTGAAAGACTCCACCAGGAGGCTGTGGGGCGAGTCGGGCAGAGCCGCTTGTCACCGAGCTACAGAAGGGGAAGGGTGTCAGTGAGCGAGCGCTAATGAATTCAATATGTGGCTAATGCCTTCAGGCCTCTTCGGCTCCCCGCCAGAGTTGACGTGACTTTGAAACTCGGCCTTGTCAGCAGTTTTTAGGGCCAGCAAACGTGGATGGGTTTTAGCCATTTATAGAGGATAGAATGCTTGCGACAGCAATTTAAACACTGGGATTATCATCAAAATGTATATAATAATGATGATGATAATCACGACAAAAATGATGAGGTCTGAGGATGTTTTTTTGCATTTGCATGTCTATATTCTAGCAACTGGGAGCAATAGAATTGGATTTCTTAGAAGGCAAAAAAAAATAAAAATTCCATTGGAAATAGGTTCCTTTTAACCTTCTGTTAGCCAAAAACAGGAATCTGTTGCTGTTGTCATTTGTCAGGAAAGTAGTGATGGGAAGATTGAATCATTTTAGGGACTCATTGAAGCTCATTGATCAAAATGAGCAAATCTTTTTTTGAGTCATTTAGTTCATTTCGTTCCAAAATAAGTTTAAATGTTGCGTTTTCAATAAAAATACCCCCAACACGTCTACATACACACATTTTGGCTATAGTTCCATTAATGAAAATATTACAATGCAGCTAAGGACATATTATAATAAACCGAATGAGTAGCTCACCTCTCATATCTTCTGGTCCGAGTCGTTCGTTCTTTGAATCTATTGCACCGCATAGCGTCTATGGGAGTCACGTGACAAAAGAACGAATGACTAGGACTTGAAGACTCATTGAGAAGAACCGTTCAATTCTGTTTCCTGTGTACTGCACTGCATGGCGTCTATGGGAGTCACGTGACAAAAGAACGAACAAGTTGGACCAAAGCCTCAAAGGTTCATATCTGTTTCTTGTACATAACCTACGGAGGTTTTGCGATGCTTTGCACATGCACGCCCAGTAGCAAATGAACGGATCGCTCTCCGAGACGACTCGTTCTTCTGAGTTAAAGACTCGTTCAAAAAGAGTGAATCGTTCACGAACGACCCATCACTATAGGAAAGTACAACTAGACTGGTTTGAGCTGACATGAAGGCTAGAGTGACTCAAATACGTCATCTTTACAACCAAGCTGAGCAGCGAAGCTTCTCAAAATGCACAGCCTTGTCACCTGGTGGACGTGTCGTGTATTCCGAGATGCTTTTCTGCTCACCATGGTTGCAAACAGCAGGTCATGTGATTTATCCTGTCTGCTTAAACCAGTCTAGCCGTTCTTGTCTGACTAATTCCGGAATATCAGTACCTTTTTAGACATGCGAAAGGTTCCCAGTAAAAAGCAAAGTGTACAGTATAGAACCCCCTCTTTTTGTTACCTCAGAGTAATGCGTTCAAGACACTGATAATTACTAAGGTTGAAGCCACTCGACGCTGATTGTTCCCCAGTTTTAAAAGACTTCTTGCTCCTTTGTGCGGGAATCAAACTCGCATCCACAGAGCAGCAAGTTATATCATTAGCATCAGTGTTTATCGATTTATTTCATCCCTGCAGTCTCCATAAAAGCTGAACTGTCTCACATCTTCCCATTTCAACATCTCCATGCTAATGCATCGTTATGCATGCGATGCTATTACTCAGGTACAGATATCGCCCACTCGATTACAAGAAATAGAAAGTAATTAAAAAAACACACATCATAAGTGGTCGAGTTCAGCGTGTCTGGTCGCAGTGTGCGGTTTGCTAACAAGCTGTTTTGATCATATAATCATTCAGGCCTGAACCGCAGTCAGTCTTACGTGTGAGCGCTGCAGCGTGATGTCTGATCTGATCTAAGCGCTGCGATCGGCTGCGAGGCCGCGGACACGGAGGAAAGCTGATATGATATGATGTGTCTAATTTACAGCTCTGAGCTGAGAGGTGATCAGTGTCACAGTGTGTGAGAGACAGAGGCAGTGTGAAAGTGTGATACAGTATGTGTGTGTGTGTGTGTGTGTGTGTGTGTGTGTGCAATAACAAAGTCTTCGCGATAGCATCAATGCTGAAGTCAGGTACAATAACAGTGCTATATTGTCAGTTATTAAATACTGTACATTATTTTACTGCAGTTTTCATTTTAGTGCTGTGAGAAAATTTAAACTGACATCCAATATTAGCCGAGCGAGGACGTTTTGTTTGGCTCATCGCCCACGCTGATAAACACGATGAGATTTCTGTAGCTGTTTAAGGTACAGCTATGGACACAGAAGTTTACACACACTCACCATAAAGACCATGAAGGTCGGGGCAATGTTGGGCCTGAAATGATTTGTCTTTTGTGTGTGTGTGTGTGTGTGTGTGTAGTTGGGGAGGGTCTTTTAATTTGCCAAGCCCAATGGTCAATCTCAATTTTTTTGCTGGTAGATTAAGAGATTTACACAATTTGTAGATACACACAACTCAGGAACGTCTCATGAAGCCGTTTCTTCCCAACTGCAGAACTTTATGCAAGTTCATTTCAAATAACTGTATGCAAGTACAAGTTCCTGGGAGGTGGAGTCACTTTGCCAAGCACTGGAAAGGCCCAAACTGTCATCACCTCCAGCCGAGAGGAAATTGGTGCAGATGGTCAGGAACAACCCAGGAACCACCAAGTCACGGACCTGCCATCAAACGGAAGCCGCCGGAACTTAATTGTTACTCGCTACAGTCAAGCCAGTGTTAGATCACCATCCAAGTAAGAAGCCACTGCTCCAAAATCCACTAAAGCTTGACTAAAGTTTTTCCCCAGCTGACCACAAGGACAAAGAAATAACCTTTCAGAGGAAAGTTTTGACCAGATGTACAGTATGTTTGTAGAAATAAAGCTGAAGCATTCAACTTCAAGAACTTTGTATCAGCTGTTAAGCATGGTGGTGGTGGTGGTGGCATCTTGCTCTAGGGCTGCTCTGCTGCCAGGGCCACTGATGTGCGCTGTAGTATAAGGAATGATAAAGTAGGAGGACTATCTATTAAATTCAATTCAACGTTGTTTTATTTATTTAGAACTTTTAACAATAGTCATTGTCACAAAGCAGCTTTAAAGAATCAGAAGATATTTACAGAATTCAGTATGAAATGTGGGAGAAAATAAGTATAAATCTGAATTATCAGATTGTATGATCAGATAAGCAAGCTGTGGTGACGGTGGCAAGGAAACACTCCCTGAGATATCGATAGGAAGGAACCTTGAGAGGAACCGGACTCGACAGGGGACCCATCCTCATCTGGGTGATAACGGATAGCAGGTATTGATCTGCGGCCGTACTGTGTGTTAGGCGGCTCAGAGTTCCTCAAATCATCCAAAACAAAGCTTGTTAATGATGACCAAAAGCATCTTCTAAAGGTACAACTTCCTGACAGACGTTGAAAAGTAAGGAAAAAAAAAAAAGAAAAGAAAAACTATGACGCATAATAAACAGTAATTAATGAAACGAAGTCAGTTTTTGGCATGACAAGGCTGTCAGCATGTTTTATTGTCAGGTACAATTTGTGCAGTTTTATAAGGAAATTAACTAGTTTTACTGAGCGTCCTACAGAACCATTCTCAGTTCTTCTGAGGACGTTAACTGCTGTACCCACTTCATCAAGGAAGCAAAATCCATCAGCGTCCTTTTTTTTTTTTTTTTTGGAAAGTCAATGCTTTATTTTATGGCATACAAATATCTTTTTGTAAAACTTTAAATTTTGTGATGTTTGAAAATCATCTCAATAATAAGGTCATAAACACACAGTGTGCATAAGACTTTAACCCTTGTGTTGATTTCAGAAAACTCAAAGTGTGTGCAATTCTTTTTCATTTTCCTTCTATTAAAGATATATGCTGTGCGATTATTCTGCACAAGAAAAAGACCAGGCAAAAAAAACAAAAAAAAAAAAAAACATTTAAGCCACCAAAAAACATCACCATGACATTCATGTTCCTGATGATTGTACAGTAACTGTATTTACCTTTCAGACCGAATGAGATCACAATAGAATCTCGTGATAATGACTATTCGAGTACGTTACTCCAGAGGCTCAACACGAACGGCGAAACAGAAATGTGCTTGCGTTATTGTCTGGAGAAAATCGAGGAGAAACTATAAAAAAAAAAAAAAAAAAAAATTACTTTGTTTACATCGTCAACCAGCGTTATCCGAGCTTGTCCAGAAAACAGGCTCGTATAACCACAAAGGTTTGACAAGTGAAGAATTGAGGTATTAATGAGATTTTGTATTTTCTTGTTGTTAACATGTTGAGGTTTATGCTTCGCTATCAGCAACACTGTAGTTGTACCTGTAATATTGGTGGTGTTTAGACAAGCAGCAGATCAGAGCAGCACACATACTGAAAAAACTCTGGCACTGACAGAACTGGATTTTGGAAATGAAAATTGTGTAAAAAAAAAAAAAGGAAAAGTTCCACTATAAAAGGATTCTTAGTGGCACTTTTATTGTTTTAAGAAAGTGTGATATCCATCACGTACTGTGTAATGTAAACTAGTTGGTATGACGCAACTGAAGATTATTTTGAACTAATTGTGGCCAGGAATTAATCTTAATTAATTGTTTTCCTATACAGGGTCGCAGGAAGCCCGAAGCTTATCCCAATACACTTTATGCACAATCAATGCACACACCAAACACTCACACACTCATTCACACACTACGGCAATGTGGGAACGCCAGTTAGCCTAATCTGCATGTCTTTGTACTGTAGGAGGAAACCGCAGTACCCAGAGGAAACCCACCAAGCATGGGGAGAACACGCAGCACTCCGCACACACAGACCCGATTCGGATTCAAACCCTCAACTGTGGAAGTGCGAGGGCACGTTGCTATCCACTAAGTCACCGGGCCGCTCTAATGAATCAATTAAATATATATTTTTTTTCATGGTTTTGGGGACGTTCAAAGATATTATCTGTAACTACAATTAAATAGACATTCATTTATTATTAATATTTACGTAACTGTTTGTAGTTTAACATCTTTCAAAACCCAACTTTTTTTTTTTCCCGTCGTAAAATGCGGTCTCGTCTCGTCTCGTCTCGTCTTAAAGATTACCTGTCTCGTTTCAGAAGGAAAATTACGGCCGTTACAAAGCGCTGATGCCAGGGACTCCTTCCGTAAATGTCTTCTAACAGAAAGCTATGATGTGTTTTTAATCCCTTCATCTGTAATCTTATAAATGAAGGAGAATTGAAAAAAAATAAATAAATAAGTTAAAAGTTTCGCTCGGGGGCCAATCAGTTGCTTTCTAGTATAAAATCTTAATCAGTGATGTATGACCGACTCCAGGGCCCTAATTTACCTTAGTTTGATATTATTCATATTATCCTCCATCTTTGATGTGATATCCAGTCTTAGATTTATATAACGTAGATTGTGACTTTATTACGTTTCCGGCAAACAGACCATTTTACAGGAAATCCACAGCGTGTCCTGACATCCTGACAAAAAAAATCGGCTTTCATTTGCCGCCGCCAAGGCCAGACGCCGCTGTGTTTATCGTACATAAGAAGGTGGTGCAATGCATCATTTACCGCATTGCCCTCAGGCGTTTGGCATCATCTTGTAGTCCTCTCTACTTCTTTTATCTCTGCCATGAACCGAGCAAGAGGAGACAAACTATCTGTTTATCATCTGATGTGGCCGATTAAATATTAAACGCGGACAGATGACGTTAAATTACTTATCAAAGCCGTTAAGAGCTAGCTCAATCATGAACGCTGCTCTAAAGGTCAGAGTCGAGTTACGTTCGCCGGGGGAATGATGTATGGGTTTCGAGAAGACGGGACGCGATGTCATTCGGCAATTTGTCGAGTACCCAGGGTGTACCCGGATGTCTGAATCCCGAAAAGTCTGGATGATGAAACTCGCTCCCAAGTGAATGATCGCTAGCTAATTTGATAATTAGTAAAAATTAATTGGTTATGTTAATTAAATGACAATATGCCATTTAAACTGGGTCGGAAAATGCAAGGAGGTGTGAGACAAAATGTGGGGTCCAAAAGTCTGAGAGCACATTGAAAACCATTTTTTATTAATGCGTTTAAAATTGGAAATGAATATAATATTTTAGATTTCTGAAATGGGAGTAGATGTTTAATATCTATTAGTTTTAATTGCTTGTTCGAGTCTAATCTAATAGATCGCCATCCATTTGGCTGCTTTATTATGATGGCGATGACCCATTTTTAACACCACACTCACTACTGCTGTACAATAATGTCTAATAATCACCATAGAGGAAATTACTGTATGTTAAATATCACAAATGCCTATCTACAAATTCCAGTTAATGTGAGACTATATTGAATATTTACATAATATCCAGGTTTTTGAAACATATTAGATTTTGATCAGAAGTGTGGCGTCCATGACAAGCAAAAAATAAATACTACAGTATAAAACTTTAAAATTCATGTAAATATTTCAAAGGTTCTACTTTTTACTCAATTAGTTGTCATGTCATGTTATGGAAGGGAAAACAGAAGGGTTTTCACTTTAGGTAGTTCAATTTCACTTTTCGACTTATGAACTCCACTGTACAGTATATTTATGATCAAATCTATATTCTATATACACTGTCAGGCCATCATTTCAGAAAGACCAAGAAAACAACTAAGAACTGTCCAAAACATTGTTACCACCTGGAAGGACAGTGCTGAACCATCAACTTTGTGGAAGAAATCATAAGAGTCAGAGAAATAAAAATCATGAACTCACTTAAACTGTTGGTGAAGTTGCATTATTACAAAAGCACAGTGATTGGGACTTAACAGCTGTGCGGCCATAAGCAAACCACTTGTTAGTGAGACTCACAAGAGTAAAGGCTTCAGTTTGAAGAGAGCATAAAGACTTGACTGTGTGTGTGTATATTATAT
>JAQMYJ010000008.1:24372194-24413279 GCA_030014305.1 Clarias laeviceps | reverse complement strand
TAAATGGCCCACCCGGTACATTTAAAAACCAGGAAAGAATCCCCCCCCCCCCCCAGAAATGTTATCTAATGCAAACTTCTCATTGCAGAAAACATCACCAAGCAACGATTTATTAATTTTTTTGTAACCTGTTTATTGTGAGGTGAATAAACCAGCAAAATGGTGGTGTAAGTTGTTACTATAGAAACTATAACTTATTATAGGATATAAAGCTCCACCTGTGGACCAATCAGAATAAAGACGAGAGTGTGCGCGTGTGCGTATGCGCGTGTGTGATTAACGAGCGCGCTCGTGCTCCTGGGCCAGGAGAATCCGCTCCAGGTTTTCTCCGGTAGCCGGTGTGTGGATCTCTCTCTCTCTCTCTCTCTCTCTATCTCTCCCGCAGCGGGCGCGCGAGCAGATGTTTGCGGAGCTAAACAAACGCACAGTTTTTACACCGCGGATGCACGTTTCAGTCCTCCGTGCAGAGCAGCACAACCGGGACATCTGCGTTTTAGTGCATAAGTGTGCGCGCGCGTGTTTTTATAACAATTGTCATTGCATTTATTTATTTTATGCTCTGAAACTTGAAGGAGGTTTATATACATATTATTCGCCGCACGCGCAGCACCTGCGATACGATGCGTTCACGCGCGGTGTGTGAGCGGCGCGCGCGGCACTGACACAAAAGAGGAGGAGGAGGAGGCGCGCTGAAGGACGAAGAGGAGTGAGGGAGGAGAGGAGGAGGAGATCGGATGCAGTCCGAG
This sequence comes from Clarias laeviceps, assembly GCA_030014305.1. Lineage (NCBI taxonomy): Eukaryota > Metazoa > Chordata > Actinopteri > Siluriformes > Clariidae > Clarias > Clarias laeviceps. The sequence continues at coordinate 24,412,533 of JAQMYJ010000008.1, read as the reverse complement.
TCCAAACTCTCTGCGCACGCGAAACACGCCAAGCTCCACGCGCTGCAAGGAAGGACGCACGCGCACGCGCGCGCACACAGATCATTCTTTTTTTTTTTTTTTTTTTAATTCGTTCTTAGGTATATTTTGAATCCAAGAAGGATCAAAGGAGAAGAAGAAGAAGAAAAAGAAGAAGGCGACAATGCCGTTTCACCCGCGTCCCTTTGTGCGCTGGAGAGCCGCGCAGATCCTCGCCTCGGTCTGTCTTCTGTGCGTCGGATTCACCTGCACCGGTGAGTCGCCCGGGTTCCTTTCATTCTGCCTCCGTGTGTGTGTGTGTTGGTGCATTCTGTGGGTTGATGCATTCATTGTTTTGTTGATGCATTTGTTGTTTTGTTTTGTTTTTTTTAAACCTCACTCTTTTCACCACGTTTCTGCCCTGTCCCGGTGCTCAGAACCCCGGCTTTAAAGATGCCTGCATGCACTGTACTGTACTGTAGGGGAGAATAACAATAATAATTGTTTATATATAAAATAATAATTAAAAAAAACACCACCACCCTGTGCGTGCACGACTTTACGCACGATCACGAGCAAGTTCCGTGTAACCACGAGGCGAACATCAAAGCCTGGTGCGTGGACGCAGATGCAAACGCGCACACGCGCGCACTAGCTAAAGGTCTGATTAAGTGCAGCACATAAAATGAGATCGCTTTCAGGATGTCAGGACTTCCCTTCCTGTGTGTCTGCGGAAAGCAGGATCAGCGCGGGGTGCGGGGTGCGTGGTGCGGGTGCGGGGTGCCATGCCGCGTTTGCGTTTTCTTGCTGCATTGGCAGGATCACGCTGACAGGTTGCTCGAGTAAGCTGGCTGGACGCGTTGCGAGCTCTGCTTTCAGCAATTTGCACAAAGGAGAAGGATGTAAAAAAAAATAAAAAATGAAGCATTGGGGAAAAACACAGACACACACACAAAGCCTGTATTTTGTTCCAGTTGTGCAGATTGTGCAAAGTGTCCAGATGTTTCACATTTAATGCAGTGTTTTATTTATGCTTTATTCATTATATTTATAAATAAACTCTTATCCACTAGGGTTAAACTGACACACTTAGAAATCTGCCAAGTGTCCAGATGTTGAATACATTCCTAGTGGAAGGTCTGTGAAGTATATCCAGGACAGCTATGATTTATTCTTTGAATTAAGTTGAAGTTGTAGAAATCCTCATCACCACCATTATTATTATTATTATTATTATTATTATTATTATTATTAATAATAATACTATACAACTGAGTATCTGCTACTTGAGATCTTGCTCTGTTGGATCAAATGGGTCCTCACTAAACTCAAATCGTTGTGTATCTCTAGTGCGTTTCAATTACTATATCAATATAACCAAAAATTATGCTAAAAGTCAATTAAAAGTACATTAAAAGTAAAAACAACAAATACAAACAAAAAAAAAAAACATCCAAAATGTTGATGGTACTGTTTGTTAAAGTACAGTTTGGTATCTATAAGTCCTAATAATATTGTTTGTGATTTTTCCTGTGAATGCCTCCGGGATGGGGAAAGTTTGCTCTAAAACACTTTAGTCACTGAGTCACTTGAGGTTCAGATTGTTCTGTGTTAGAGCATGAAAATGATCGAAACGTGTGCGTAAAAGTCTACAAAAACCAACCAAAAAAGTATGCATGTAACAAAACTATAAAAGAGGAAAGATGCATAAAGGGCATCTGAGTTCACCATACAGAATAATCTTACGCGTCCGCTCATTTCTTTCTTTCTTTGATTTCTAGCCCTATACCCGGGCAGCAAAACTCTGGACATCCTTTCAGCTGAAAGCGCGTGACCGAGATTTCCCCTGTCCGCTCGCTTCACTCCTGGGCTAATTGAAATTGAAACCAGAGCTTTAATTCCACCTGGGCGTAATCCTGTCCGACAGAAGCGCCGCTTAATGTAGACATAGACTCAGAGCTCGAGACCCTGCACACGATAAAGAATGCATGAAGAGCTTTCTTGTAAAGCTGTAATGAAGAAGACGGGCTTCGGTGCGAGGAGTTTAAAGGTGCAGGCGGAATGATTGACCCTTCTGGGTTTTATTTATTTATTTTGTTCATGGGTTTTTGGATTAAGAGCTAAACCTTTTCTTAATTGGACAAACACTTTATCTAGGAATTAATAGACATTCAATTGGAATTAAAACTCAACTTAACTTCAAATGTAATTTCAACGGTACATTGTTTTAAAATGTATTTTTCACTTTGAAAAAAAAAAATATATATATACATATTTGTGTGTTTGTGTGTGTGTGTGTGTGTAGCCTACATTACACCATGTGCTTACAATGCAAAGGTGAGGAGTTTTGAGGGCAACTACCTGAAGAAACCCAAAGGAAAGATCCAGTTTAGTACCCTTCATTTCTGACAGAGTGAGTGAGAGAGAGATCAATATAGTGTCTCAGAGGATTCTTTGATATTGGTATATTAATAATGAAAAATGGATTCACATCCCTTCTTTCTCCTTTAGATATTAAATCTGCTGCACAATTACACACCTTAGGGAGTGCATGAGGGCAGCACATACTGTACGCTCAGAAATAAAACTAAATATATATAGTAGTACCTTCTGAGTGAGTGATAGAGCTGACTCTTCACACACACACACACACACACACACACACACACACACACACAGTCATCAATTTTGTATAATATGACCAAGGGGCAAGCAGACAAAAGAGACTGTGAAACTTGTCCATACTGTAGTGCTGCTGGTGTTAATGAAGTCATCAGCCTGGGAGTTTGCTCGCCCGAGTGGCAAAGGCGCACACGCTTCTCACACACTCACGCACATGCACATAGACACACACACACACACACACACACACACTCACACACATGCACACACCCCTCCTCGCTTTGGCATCATTTCACACTTCATTTGCATGGCGGTGGCTGGCCGCAGTAAAGCCTCCTCGGATGGAAACACGTTCGAGGGCCTTTTTCCTCCTGCATTAATTAGTGAATAATTATGAATACATTAAACGACGAGTCACGCTCCCGGGACTCTGCGTTTCTAAGTAAATGAGCGCGTTGGCGTTTTTGTTTTTTACGTCCGGCGCTCCTTTTGAATCACAGATCCCTTCTGCTTTTAGCGTGCAAGGTTTCCAAGAGGGTTTTCACTTCGCTCCGGCTTCAAACAGCCAACTGGTTACGGGTTCGATATGAAACGAATCAAGCCTGCCTTGGTGGAAGAGGGAAATATTCTGTCTGCCATTGTGTTTTTTTTTTTTTTTCCCCCTCTATTTGAAAGGCGGTGTTATCCAAGGCATTAAAGGAAAATGTAATGCACACATAAAGAAAGGTCGACCTGCCAGTCTCAGTTACGGACGAGACGGGCGGAACGGACGAGCGACGTCTCCCTCACCCTCTGTAGTGTCTTTTAGCTCAGCATGGGCCCCGGGATGACGAAGGCCCTCTCTGAGAATGTGGACACGGAGCTCTCAGGGAGCAGGAGAAGAAAAAGACGAGAGAGAGAGAGCGTAAGAGAGTCTGGGGCTGATTTTTCTTTTTTTTTTTTTTTTTGCTTTGTTCCCTGGCGGAGATGAGATACGTCTGTCTGTCATGTTCCCTTTAGTCAAGGGCGTACAATCAGAGCTGCGATCTGAGTCCCGGTCGGATTCCGAGCGACTGATGTTGTCCTGAAACAGTGGGCTGGTATCAGATCAGACTTGTGACGCAGATTCAAATCTTAAAGTTTACTCAGGATCATTTTTCCATCTTCCGTTTCCATTAATTGATAAGGGTTTATCGCCAGGCGCCGCAGGGCCGCAGGGACACAACACGGGCAGGTTCGAGGGGCGGTGTGTCTTTTAGGTATCCACAACAAGTTCTTGTGGCCATGTATTTTAGATTGCGTTGTTCTAAATAAACAGTAAGCATTAATATACAACATGAACATTTCGACACTAACATTCTTTCTTTTCGCTTTCCATCGTTAAAAACTTTGACGTAAGAGAATCCGATGAAGACACTTTGTCTTCGCAAGTCGTGAAGACTTGTTTAGAGACCGCTCGTGTTTGTTTGGTTTAGTTTGTGGAAACATCTGCTCCAGATGTCTACGCTGACTTTTTCTGGCGAAAGTGTCGTATTCCTAACAAAATACCATATTTGGTTATTTCTGTATCAAAACGAAGTTGTGCCGCCTCATGCTTCTAGTCCCCGAGTAACGGGGACAAGCGGGAAAAGCCGTTATTAGCATAATTTATTGGCTTAAGATGCCTCGTAGTCAAAGACTGCTTCAGCTCTTACGCAGGGAAAATGATTAGCGCGCACCGTACTCCGAGGGCGATGCGGTGTTAATTTCATCAGGAGGAGAAAAGAGAGAGGGTTTTTTTTTCGTTCTTTTTGTTTGTTTCCCCAAAGTCACGTGCAGTGAATTCAAATGATGCATGCAAACAGCAGACTGGTGCTGATGGGGGCAAAATGTATTCGCCATATGATTATTTATTTCTACGCCACTGGTGGCAAGCGCTGAATTAGCATGATGTTTAAGAGTCGGAAATATCAAGGCAGACATTGGGTGGTGGTGGGGTGGGGGGACCTTGAGCTATGGGAAGGAAAGAGTTTATCAAATTTTCCCCCTCCCCCCTCCTGAGGGGCTCGAGTTATTTAATATTTTGTCGAGTGGCCGGAATTGGAATTTTACTCCGTTATGGAATAAACTAGACGTAATGCAATTTAACCTTATAGAGCGTTTTCATAACAGCGCTAATCTATTAATTTATCAGCCCCACTGGCAGCGCGGGGTAAATTTCCTTGCCTGTGCTTACGCGTATTCGTGCGCTTTCCGGGTTCGAGTCACGGTGTGCGGAGAATGCGGAAAAAAGTAAACAAGTTCATGGTTTACAAATAGATGCCAAATTCCTCATTTCATGCCTGGTTTGATACGTCCGACGAGAACACGTGCACGTGGTTTGTACTTTGTTATCTAAGAGGTGGAGCTCTGATGATCCTGCAAGCCCGATTCCATGCACACGTCCTTCCTTCCTGCCGCGTTGACCTTGAGCCGCACGCCGCTTCACGCACCCGTCAGAGATAAAAACCACATTTCCCAAGGTGCCTTTGCAAGCCCGAGTTCCACGCATGTTTTGTAGATATCAGAGAGAGATGAAATATATGAGCCATCTGCCCGAATGCTTAATAAATGGCTTCTCTGCTTTTTTTCCTCTCACGCTTTGCTTAGCTGTTTTTTTTTTTTTCTTCTTCCACCACCACCACCACCATCACAGCTTCATAGGGTTCGGAAACGAAGAAAAGTGTGCATAAAGATGAAAAATGCACAGTGGCACTCCATCTGCAGGGCCTCCCCGCAGTGTGTTTAAGGATGTTTGGGGATCCGTGGCATTCTCCTGTGATCAATAAGCGCCTGACTGTTTAATTGGTCATCAGTCAACGACAGGGAGGTGTGTTTAAACCCGGAGGTGCTTAATCCTGGCTTATTACGCATCTCCTCGGGGCCGCTGTGGCGACAGCGCGTGTTTCCAGACGGCTTACTAAGCAACGGCGTTTGCATGCAGAAAGCTCTGGGAGTTGCTGAGGGAGGGCGGCCGGCACTAGGGAGCTCCATCTTGACTTCGCAGTTGTGGTCACCCAGAGTGCTTCAGGGTTTTGTGTTTCCCTGCTTCAGCGTGTCATGTTAGATACGGTGCGTGAAAGCTCCATCGTGCTACCTGGTGTCATGTTGTTGGTCAACTGGAACATTTGTCGTAGCAGGGAGAGAGGTGTAAATGTTTGAAAATACTTATAAATTATAGCTTTCAGTTCTCCCATCAACCTTCTTTGGTGGGCGTGGCCTATGGCAGAAAGTGTCCCCACAATGTTTTCAGAGTGTGTCTGACCTTTACCCTGTGGTATATGAATTTCCAAACCCCTTTTGCTAAAACAATCATCTGAACCAACCGCACTTTGACTTTGCTCATTCCTAATCACAATGGCAAACACCGCTATAAAGCCACCGTTCAATATCACAGACGGGTGAATATTAAAGCGTCTGGTTCTCATCATTCCATCTCACCTCTTTCTCGCTCAGCTTGATTTAACTTTCCTCCTAAGGCTTTATCAGAGCTTCCCTTGCATCCTAGATGTCATTTACCCTCCCGTCTCAGTGCGTGGCTATTTGTGGTCGTTTCGCCATTCGAGCCGTCGTTAGCGTGTAACATAATCCAAGCCATCAGAATAGGAAGACATCTTAGACGTGTTAAAATGATATCCGTGTCCCAAGTCGTCTACTCCGCACACTACTCGAAACGATTTATAAACGGGGTATGACGTCCGGGGCCGAGGCGCTTAAAATTACCAGCACACAGATTGTAGCATGATGGGCGAGCGAGCAGCGCTTTGAACGCTCTCTCTGGCAGTTCACTTTTTATGGTGCTTTCGGGAAACTGGGATTTTTTCAATCAGTAAATGTAAATGAGAATTTAATTTAAGATTATTCTCTGTTTTAGAACCAAAATACACATAGGACAAGGATTGTTAGGAATTAAAGTAACGAGCTAACATCAGCTGGCACTGAACAAACAACACTAGCATTCAAATTATGTGAAGCTTACCAGTGTCACTATGTACAATCTAGTTCATAATTATTTTTGGAAAGTAAAGTGATTTTTGAAATTGAGCTTTTTTTATGCTTTTTTTTTTTCTTTGCATTAACAAACATGAACATTAACTGTTTAGGAATTACATCCGTTTTGATTTGAAGAAAGTCCCAGTATTTTTACATTAACCAACATGTAATTGTTGATATGTTAAGACCAATAAAATATAATGATCATTTTTTGCATCATGTGGATGCAAATCTGGATTCCATGGATATTGACAAATGCCGAGGTTCCTCCCTTGAGATTCTTTGCCTGCACTTTACTGCAGCTGCCATCAGCTGCTGCTTGTTTGTGTATCTTTGTGCCTTCAGTCTTGTCTTCAGTAACTGAAAAGCATGCTTGGTTGGGTTGAGTGATTTTAACAACATTTCTTTTTTTTTTGCATTAAAACGTCTCTTCGTTGCTTTAGCAGGATCTTTTGGTCATTATCCATCTGCACTGTCAAGTCTTATGATGTCAGCTTTGAAGCATTTAACGGAAACTTGGTAGAAAGTACAGTCCTATACACTTCACAATTCATCCTGCTATTATCAGTCACATGATCAGTAAACACCAGTGACCCAGTTTCATTAAGAGCCGTACATGCATAAGCTTTATATCATGAGCCCTTCCATAATCTTGCTTTCCCATCATTTTGGTACAAGGTAATATTGCTTCAATCTGTCTTCAGAATCCTGTCCCAGAACTAGGCAGGCTTTTAGATGGTGGCTTGCATGTTCAGGTAAACCCTCGTTAAGTATATTCATGAAGGTGTCTCTTGATTGTACACTGTGACAATCACCTTAACCATGACCTTGTTCTTGACTTGGCTAGATATTGTGGAGGAGCATTTCTTCATCAAAGGGAACAGTTCTGCAGTCATCCACTTCAGTTGTCATTATGTGGTCGTCAAGGTCTTTTGGTGTTGCTGAGCACAGCAGCGCATTCGTAATTTTTAAGAAATTGCTGATTTGGCACATCGTAATGTTCCTGCTATGGCTTTGATAGGTCTGATAGCCTAACGTTAGCCTCATTCATGTGCATCAGCACCTATTTAGTCTGCATGTTGAGAATTCCAATGAACAGCTCCTTAGTTTGAAATGACCAAGGAACTGCTTATTAGTTATTACTTGACCAGTTATATTTGAGCCTTAAAAAATGCAGAGACTTGGCTGTTTAAAAAAGTCTGTAATTCCTAAATTGTTAATGTTTTCGTTAAACCCCCTTGAATTAAAGCTAAAATTAAACTTTATTCAGATATTTATTGCTTTTTTTCAAGTATATTGTAATGGTAAACAGTGACAAAAATTATGAAAAAGGTGTCCAAATACTTATGCATGTAAGTGGAACGAATAATGTATGGAGTTCAATTAAGCCTTTGGGACCGCTTATGATGTTGAGAGCAACAACGATTTAATTAATAAGTATATATATATATATATTACATCAGGTTTCTATTTGCCGTTTTAGCCAGCCTATCATTACTGTATTATTAGCCATTACAACAGGAAGAAAAGTCTAAATGTGTTAAAAACTATCATTAGCAAAAATCCTTTAGTATCATTAGTGTTAAACCATCACTAGAGGTTATAATTAAATAGAGTGTTTTTATTATTATTATAAGCACAATATGTGTCCCTACTAGCAAATACTGAAAGCAGATGATCATGAACCCTCGGCTGATTTAAACTCCTTTTATGCACTTTTATTTTATCTCGAAATAGTATAAGCACTAAATTATATTCCTTCAAATAAACACAAGTTTAGAATTTAGCCTCAGGTCACTAATGATGGCGAGCTAGTCAGTTAGCACCAGCTAGCTAGAGTGTTTTTAAGCTAGGCATGGGCTTAATGTGTAAACAGCTAGCCAGTTAGCTAATAACACTAGATGTTAGCTTCTCTCAGAAGGAAGAGTGACTAGTTTATTAGCTAATTTATTACTATTGTTGTGTCTCAATCTTTTAAAAAGCTAGCTAGCTAGTTTAAGGAGAATACTTTTTTACTTTTTTAATAATCTATGAGACCTATGGAGCGTTTATAAACTAGTCATGGGTCTCTGTGTGTCTCTGAGAATGATGGTAGTTTATTTGTTCATGTAACATTAGTTAGCTAGCTGGCTATTAACTGATTGTTGTTGTTGTTGTTTTTACAAATGTAAGGAAAGGGAACTTAATATGATGACAATGGACTTCTCTAAGCTGACATGTTATATACAGTATGTGTTTTAGCTTTGATTAAATTACTGCAATATGCTAACGAAGTAGCTTTGAAGTGTAATATTTAGCATCTATATAAATAAAAGAAAGGTTTTGCCTGTGCAACGGTCAGAAATCGCTCTTTTCATTATATATTTACGTTTCATATATTGAAGGACCCGAAACCAGTCTCAGAAAATTTTGGCAATACTTAGATGTTTAGCCTGCCCCATAAGTGAAAAAAAAATGTTGGGTAAAAATGATGTTATGAACACCTGCACCAATAGATATTAATTAGAAATTAGATATTTATTTTTATATTAATTAGATATTAATGAATTAGCTAAACTGAATATTTTTACTAGGAGTAGGTCATATTTTCACTTTCGCTGAAATAACAGTGCTGAAGTGGCGTAAGTGAATTTGAACTCATTGGAGTTGTTTTAGGACGTATCTTAATCCTTATTCCGATCTACTTTTTCCATTTCTCATCTGTGATTCACGCTCCGATTACCAAACATGTACAGTACGTGGGCTTCGACTTGAAATAATAATAATAATATCACTGATTACATTAAAGCTCATCAGATTATTTTTAGCTTTAACCTTTTAACTATTTTTACAAACTCTTTTCCCGTCAGCGACGTGTACTAACTCTAGTCATACCTATTAGGAATTAAGAAGCTCTGGAAGTTTATAGGATTAGTATAAGAGCCTTAATCCCTGTATCAATATGGCTGTAATAAGCATGTTTCATGTCTATTTTTATGCAAAGCATTCGCGTATTTCTCATGCTTGTGTATCCATGCGTCCATATGCCGGTGCCCGTTTTAAGTGTTTTCTCACCGTCTGTCCAAGAATTTAGAAAGCACCTTGGACAGGCTCTGGCTGGCGTAGAGTCTCTAATGGCAAGGGCGTTGCAGGGAGGGCACGCTGTATAGCGGCCAGCTCTCGTCCTCTTCAAGTGACACCGCTGACAGCCAACGACGCCCGATGACCTTTCCTCATTACGGCAATGTGTGTCCAAGCGCAAAGCGCCTCGGGCTGGCAATTCAACTGAGTCAACATTGGGCCCGAGCCATGCAACACACACGCAGGGGGGAATAGGAGAGCCATTGCACAACATCTGCTGCCCCTATTTGAGAGGGGGGTTGTTGGGCGGGGGGTAAAAAAAAAAAACACTTGGGATTCTCTCTGAGAATCTTTACACATCTTACAGTTAATTATCTGCTCTCAGATTGCCAGGATTTAGTGTGTTACACTTCGGAAACACTGAAAGGTGATAGCCATGGTTAGCTCACACGCTGTGAACGAAACCCCATTGATCGTTTATTGATAACAGAGTCTCGTACCGTGTTTCCTATGAACCGGTTGCTCCTTTTAAACTGAAGTTATACACTCATTTACACTGGATCAGGACTATAATATGGACTGAACTGTCTTTAAGATGTACAGACTGTTCTGGAAGTATTGGCACCCTCTTAGGGGGAAAAAAACAAAGGGTTAAGGCTTTCCAATCTTATGGGATAAAACTGTGTTTGGGTTGATTATTTTAGCCATGCAATTAAAATGTATAAGAAATCTTTTTTATTTTTTTATTATCGAATTAGGTTTGTCCTCATCCTCTTAAACCATAACAAAAATATAATTATTATAGATATATTTTTAAATGTAAATATACCAATAATTAGATTTGAATAATTCTGAAGCTGGATGATAATCTATAATTATAGTGGGATGGTGTACCATATGATTATTATTATCATAATTAAGAAATCAGAAATTGAAGATAAACATCATTGTGACATCATAAAAGTGACAAACTGTTTCCAAATCGCACATTCAGATGGCTATCAGGGTCATGATGTAAATATCTGTTTTCTTATCACTTTTACCTTGGTTTATTTTAACTTTAATGAAATGTACCTTAAAGCTGTGTATAGGCGATAGGGCGGAGCTTATTTCTGGGCCAGAACAGAAAAAAGAAACAGAAAGCTGAAATCAAGAAATTTTGCCAGATCTGTTGAATAAAAAATATTCAGAATAAAAATGTTTTAGGCCTCTTTAAAGTTATGTGATGAATATAGGAATAAAAACCCTTTGAAAAAAAAAAAGAAAATCCAAACTGCAGCTTTTAGTCGAAAAAAAACACAATGGAAACGTTTTGCATCTACAGCATTGCTTTCTTTTTTCCGCTTCTTTTCCTTCTCTGTAAAGGCATTTGTGATATTTTGTTAGTACTACAAGTGCACTGTGAAGAGAAAACAATTTCAGCAAATTCATTTCCGACCGTGGCCTCATTTAACCTCCGGCTTTGTCGCCTGAAACATGAGACTGAATTGTTTGTCTGCATCTGTAACGGTTCTTCACATGCAGCTTTTATTCCAGGTAGTTTTTGGCGCTACCGCGTAGTTTGCCGGAGGCTTTGCACGGAGAATAGTCTTGGTCACGAAAGCGTCGTAGCATTTAGATGAATCATGTCCTAACCGTCGGAGTGTTCAGAATGATACTGCACTGCTGCTTCGTAATAATGTTGTGGTTACGGCACTTGAGTGGGGGAAAGAGAGATTTGTATTCTTGAGCGTGAATGGGAAGAAGGCCAGTCGCATATTGACGCGTGTTGGCCTGCGCTAGTGCTAAATTCCTCCTCGTCACATCTAATTACACGCCTGTTGATTGATATGGGGAATTAGAAGCGAAACATGCGCAGGGTTCTCGGCGTGAATGGAGAACCGCTTCTCTTTTTGAGTTTTTCTGTTTAAACAGAAGCCTTTAGGGCACGAGTGATGTTACGAGCACGAGTGTTGGAATAAATGAGTGCTTTTTTTAGTTGACATTACTGGACTTTTTTTTGTGTGGTTTTGGCAATCTGAAGCATCATTTGCATGTATTTACTTGTAAAATCTGTAAAAAAAAAAAAAAACTGAAACGACTGTGTGTCTGAAGTGCTTCCAGTTCAGGACGAGTGTGACACGGACAGGAGCGGTGCAATGCACTCACTCACTCATCTTCTATACCGCTTTAAATTGTGTACATGGTCCAAGGCGACTTAGGGCACCGGGTGGGGTACACATCTATCGCAGATGGCACACACACACACACACTATGGGCAATTTTGAAACGCCAATTTGCCCAACTTGCATGTCTTTGGATTGCGGAAGAAAACCAGAGTACCCAGAGGAAACCCACCAAGCATGGGGAGAACATGCAAACTCCATGCACACAGACCCAGGTCGGGAAGCGAACCTGGACCCTGAAGGTGCAACTGTGCTAACCGCTACACAGTGCAATGTATTTTTTTTTTCTTCCAAAGTTAAAGATGCAGTATGCAGGTTTTGTATCTGTTTGTCTAGTTCTTTTTTTTTAATTAGGGTTCTGTTATCCTTCTCAGAACCAAGTTACATCAGATACAGTAGATGTCATTCTCGAAAACATGTAGTCAGTTTGTCATATTGCAGAGAAACCGTAAAGCACTCCATGAGGTAGATTTTAATTTCTAAATGATATAATAGTTAGTTTCAGTAGCTACAGATCAATTAATCATGAGACTTTGCTAAACTTTGAACATAACAGGTTTAGTCTCAGCCTCAGGCACTTTTCTGGCTGTGAGCTTCAGAATCATGAAACTAGCTGATTGGTTTTACTCTCTCCTGTGTATGTGTGTGTGTGTGTGTGTGTGTGTGTGTGTGTTTGGAGGTTTTTTTATGGCGGGCAAACAAATTTAATGCATCTCCACATTATAAATTTATTGAAAAAATAAATAATAAAAAAGGGGTTTGCTGGTTGGTCAGTTACAGCGTCAATCAAACTGCCTTGTTTGGGTATAGTAGGCGGGTCTTAGTCATGTTTACGGATTTTTATTCAACAGAGCAACATTTAAGCACAGTAAGCGACATCACCTTTAAACTACATTATGTGAATGTACAAAACAATAACCAAGCGCAGGATTGTACAGTGCCTTCCAGAATTATTGGCACCCTTCATAAATTAGGAAGAATGTTGTTGTTGGCCTTTCTGGATGCCCTTCCTGATGCAACCTTCATATTTTATCCGGGCTTGCGATCGGCAGCGGCTGGGGTTTGGTCATTGGGTGGGAATTTTAAACCTGGGCCTTCCTCATGGCGAATGAGAATCCTACAACTAATTTAAAAAACTATAATTTCTTCTTCAAATGTTGTTTGTGGCTTTGAAGAACAAAAAAAAACACGGTTGTGCAACTGTGATCGTCAAATGAAAAAAATCGAGCATCAGGACCAGACGTGTTAACTTGCGCTGCTTCTTGCAAAACTTATCATTGCTGTGTAACGCAATCCAAGCCATTAGATCCGGAATAAAGGGGGGTCCGTAATGTGTTAAATACTATAATTAGCCGAAACAATTAGCCGTTATCCGTCAGTGTTATTAGAGGTAAGCGGTACGAAGGCTGCAGTTTATTTATCCCGCAGTATTCTGTTCTATATTCATCACCACATCTACCTCCATCCATCTCACCATCGCCTCCATGCACACACCAGCTTTGTTATAGAATAGAACGGATGGATCCCCATATAGATTTTTTTTTTTTTTTTGCTTGAGCTAAGAGGTACTGTAACGGGTAACAGATTCGTGAGCCAGCGAACTGAGATCTTATCTCCTTTATTGAACTCACGAGAGCTTCGGAGTCTGAAGGTAATCAATAAGCGAGGCATTACCATCCCGCATGACCCGAGACCCCCCGGACGTACAGTACAGTGTGACAAGATGTGCACGGAGGAATTTATCCTGTGCTGATACCAACTGCATCTGTGTGTGTGTGTGTGAGTCCCAGTGCTTATTGTAGATGTGGCCACAAATGTAATGTGCAGGGCAAAAGAGAAACGTTTGATATTTCACAGCAATCCTGACACACACATTACATTTGTGGCCACATCTACAATAAGCACTGGGACTCTCTCTCACACACACACACACACACACACCTACAATGTCGCGTAGTAAAATAAAAATGCTAATTCAATTCGTTTTTCCAAAGCTGCTCTCGTTAGAATGTCCAGAGGAAAGCATTATTATTGTTATTATTTAAAAAGAAAAAAAAAGAGCTAACCCTTATGTAAAATTGCATTAGTTCTCAATGGGAGTTCATTGGTCACCATGGAAACTATGTAAACTCACAGGAACCCCTCGTGGCTCTCAGTGCTGTGATGCGTTCTCAGGAAATAATTGGGTAGATTTGAAAAAGCATGAAATTCTCCTCTTGAAAAGAAACATGATTGAATGAATTCTCAATCCTGATTGGTTAGAATATGTTGGTTCATTTACTGTGTTACTGTTTCCATAGTAACGGCTTGTTTTCCTTTTTTTTTTAAGTCTATTTAAAAAAATTATTATGATTTGTTACATAAGAAATTAACACCTATAATTGTTTCTATGCGGATTTATTTTTTGAGGAGATTTTTAAGGAGTTTGTTAAATTCGGAAGGAGTCGCCAGTGTCAGTGCTTTGTAGTGAAAGAAAGTTTGCTATGGTATGAAAGGGAAACCTTTTTTTACAATAAAAAAAATGAATCATACTAAGTTGTGCGCAAAAGTTTGCCCCCCCCCCCACCCCCACGGTTTCTGGGTTAATAAACAAGAAGTTTTATGTTTTGCGTAATGTTACATAATATAACATTCACACCACACTTCTCCATTTAGTCCCGCTACAGTGTTTATTCCTCACCTGCTATCCCATAATAACCCAACGGTGTAGCTTTAAAGGTGTATGAAAATAGAAATGCCCATGTGGATCTCGCACGCTTGAAATAAAAGGCTTTTTTTGTGACTCGTGTAAAGATCCGAGTCTATTTTTTAATCTCTGGCCTCTTGATGTAGCAGCGCGAATCCGTCCCGCGCATTCAGAGACACTTTTGCGCTGAACCCACAGTCAGGGATCCGACTCGCTGCCTCTGCATCCCCCTTAGGTCAGCCGAAATAAATGTATGGATGCTGGACTCGGCTGCGGCAAGAAAAAAAAAAGTCCCTGTTCGCAGATTTCGACACGCTGCGCCCCGGAGGCTTAAACGTCTGGGCAATTTAAATTTCCACCAGAGACTTCGGGGCATCTGAAAAGCCTATTTCTGGACGAGAGCCGTGTCTGTTGAATCCCCACGAATCATGCGAGTGCTCGCATGGATGGCACTCTATATCGAGGCCCCGACTCGCCTCGGTTATTCCAGATCCCACGGCGCAGGAGAAACGGCGTAAGGGCTTTTCACCGGCGCGGACGGTCCTCGACACAGAGGACAGCTAATTACAGAAAAGCCATGGCAATTTATCACGTTAAATTTAACCCGGGTGCGTTTCGAGCTTTCGCTGAACAGTAAACAGCTCGGTGTGCCGAGCGACAGAGCGCCACATGGCAGGTTGTGTGTCGCTCAGGTGGATGATCGGATTAAATCAGCTTTAGCGTTCGACTCTGTGTGAGTCGGCCTTCTTTGTGTGGATGAAAAAACAAAATCGATGTCCGTAAATTAGTTTTTGATTTGAGTAAATATGAGTAAATGTTTATTTGTGATACACAATAGGAAAATAGCACCAAATCGTGGGCTTTGCTGCTCCATCAGACATTATTACTGTTATTATTATTACGCTTATTATTACTTAATATTATTATTGTCATGTAATTGTACTGCAACTGTTTAGTTTTTGTCCAGTTAGACTTGCTGTCTAAATCCATATAGTGTGATGTGGGGATTTCCTCAGTATACTTTAATACTCAAACCATGTAATGCAGGTTATAACACTCATTCTCACCACTTCAGTAAATAAACTGTAGTAAAGTGAGGGACCAAATCATGTAAAAAAATATTTGCTTAAATTGATTAAATGTCACTATGATATATATCAGGGATAGGAATCACCAGGTATTCCCCCTCCCCCCCCCCCCCAGGCAATATGATGTCTTATTGTGATACCTAGATGTTGATCCAATTTGTATCGTAATTCTGTAGGTATCATGATTTTATAAATATGCCGATTCAATATTAATTAAGATTTTATACCAATTCTAAACAAACTAAATGATCAGAACTAAACAAATAACTCACTTGTACCGAGCAAGACATGCTGTGCTGGCCATGAATAGTTTAGAGCCATCCACTGCAGGATCATTTTACTAGCTCAAATTAAAACATATAGTATAGAAAACTTCAATGTTCTAATAAACAAGTCTGCTATTATTATTAGCACAGAATTTGTAATTCATTTCACTTAAGAAATCGTGAATTTTCATCCCCATTCATTCAAGTTACAAAATATTGTCATGCCACTAGTGATAGCGTGTTATTTGTTGGCACGAATCTACTGTAGCAAGCTAATATTACAGCACTAAGTGCTCTTTATCTTACGGTTCATGTTGTGTTAATCGATAGAATAGATTTAAGCAGCTAATGCTAATGATCTAAGGCGTAGATTGCAGGCTTTCTTCTCCTTCTTTCTTAAAACAATTCTCTGTCCGCATGAAACCGCTAAGCACACCTTAACGAGCATGCCCGAACCAGCAGATGGCGATATAACCCTAACCATGAAGCTACGCTGTCCGATCAACAAACTAAAAAAAACTTTGTCTTTAAAAACACCTACGTATGTAGCAAATTCTACTCTACTACAGTAAGTCTCCTACATACAAACAAGTTCCATTCCAAGAGCTCGTTCATAAGTCCAGTTTGTTTGTAAGTAAAACTACATTATTATTATTGCGCTATATATATTATATATGGCGCTTCTTAGCAGTACCAGCTTCATCTCCGGGATGCATGGAGCAACACATGTGATAATGTACGCCGAACATGTGATCTAACTTCGGCAATTGAACATGCGTGATCGCATGTTCGTATCTTTGAAACTTCTTAACTCATAATGTCTGTATGTAGGGGACTTACTGTATAATCTTAATAGAATGTAGAGAGGTTACAGAGCGAGAGATGATGACACTTTTCCAGCTTCCTGAGTAGGAATTCAAGTTGTTAACGCCAAAAGTTTTCAAGGCACAAAGTTCATCCAACTTTTAACAGGAAATTGAACTGTTCTTTTTTTATTATTATAATTTTTTGGTCCCCCTTGAAAAAAAGTGACCCTTTATATTCATTGTGGTATAAAGTTAAGATGCAGAAATGTGGGCTAAGTGGCGGCTTTTAAAACGAAAACCATTCAGATTAATCAAAAAGAGAGAGAGAAAGCGAGAGAAAAGATGACTCATTAGTGCATAGAACTTCCCCAGCATTTGTACTTCCACTTCCTGGGGATTTGTTCTTATAGCACTTTTCCTTTTTTGTTTTAATTGGTTTTGATTACTGGTGCTTTCTGAATAGCAGCGTACATGGTAAGCTGTAACAATAGCGCTAATGTAGAAGTCTTATACACACACATACACACATCTACTGATTAGATATAACATTACAGTGCACAACGTTATGCTCTGTATTGTGTAAGTTCCCGTTCTGCCACCAGGGTGGCTCCAGCCCCTCGGGGCGTGACTCCACAGGACCTCGAGGGGTATGTGCTCTGGTGTCTGGCAGCAGGATGATAGCAGCGGGATGTGGGACCTCGATGGATCAGATGGCGCATTCCATGGGTGCTGGATCGGATTGGGTTCTGGGTCGGATTGGGTTCTGCTCGACGGCCTTGAACTTTTTTGTGCTTCATTGGCTTTCCTGTTTGATCGGCCCGGACTTGCTGGCCTGTTGGTCCTCACACGCATGGGTGAACCTTGGGTGACCCTGATCCTGTCACCAATTGATGTTAGTGTTGTGGCTGATCAGTGTATCTGTCTGTATCAGCAGAGGCAAAACATTAAACTGTTTCTAAAAAAAATTTTAAAAAAGATATTGATTTGACTCTAATTTTAAAAGCGCTCTTGAATTGCAGATGATCTAGAACCTTGATTGTTAACTTTGTGTCATGTTCCAATGTATACTCGCTTCATGTTTGAGCATTATGAATCTGAAAATGTTTCGTTCGGTGTTCTGGATGTTCTCACCGTGCTGTGTTGTGATGTTTGTAGGAATAAAGAATAAAACATCTTCACGGCCTAAATCTTTTTATTTATTTATTTTTTTTTTATCTTGAAACGATATTAAATTTGACACGCTTTCAAGGAAAATATCATACTTGGTTCAATGCTTTTGTGAATAATTTATCTCTTACAGTTCGGGCTCAGAGCAGCGTGTGCAGCGTGTGCTTTTACACACATTCTTACTGTTTCATGCTTTTTTTTTTTTTTCGGCCGAACATGAGACGTCGTCTTTGAAGGTCCAAAAAGTCTAAAATCCCAGACCAGAAAGCAAAGAAAGAAATGTATCACTCGTTCAAGGTTCAAAGGATACAAAAAAAAAAAAAAAAAAAATGGGACGCACACACTCTCCTACACACACTATCCTCATTTCATAAATGGCTTCAGATCCCCTCCAGGTCCTCCACGGAGCCCGTCAAAGCCCCGGCGTTCCTTTAACCGCCACGTCTTACCTTTCAGTTTCTATTACGCTAATCAATGGCGTACATTAGTCGTCCTTTTGCATTAGGTTCTGAAAGAGCTAAAAAGGAGAAGGAGAGAGACAGACAGAGACAGAGAAGGGGTAGAGCGACGTCTTCCTTTTGTCCCGCTGGTTTGTGTGGGCATTTATTTTTAAACCTGACAGAACCGCTTGTGTGGAAGACCCGGATTTCTTTTTTGTTTTCATAGGTTTTTTTGTTTACGGAAATGAATAGACGTGTCTTCATTGATGAATGAGTTGGCTAACGTCTTCTAGCTTTCTGAAACCAAACTGGTGAATCGGGTACATGTACTGTAAGGTAACCTGTTTTTCTTTTCCAACATAACTTTAAAAAACACAAACCAGCCAGGATACGAATATAACAACCGAATACAATATCATTGTGCGAGCTAGAAAATTCCCGCAAAAAAAATACAGTTCAAATACATTTTTTTTTGTTACATCGGTACCTCTGTAATTAAGTGGTACTTAATCCGCTCCGGAGACAAGTTCCTAAGGTGAAATTTCATATTATGAAGCGCATTGTCCCGGAGGAAATAATGTAAATGCAGGTAATCCGTTCCAGCCACTCAAAAATATTACCAATATTACCAATTTCCAACACTATAATCATATTTTTGCATTAAAAAAATCTAAACATTTAGAAAAGACATGTAAATGAAGTAAAATATGAAATAAATAGACGTTAAACCTCACTTAACTTTAATTTATGATTCCTCTTGGCACCGGCTGCTTTAAAAACCAAACTAAAAGTGGCTCTGTTTTCTTCTTGCTACCGAATTTGATAATAATTATGGGACTAATGGTGCTGTGTCTTCACTAAATCTTCAAGAGATTTAAACACTGACGCAAACTAACTTTTGATCGACGACGTACGGGAAGTGCGTGCAACCTGGAGTACCGCAACCTGATGTACACCCAACCGGCTCGGTCGCTCATATATGCCAAAAATGCTTAACATGCCGAGACAAATTTCTTGCAGACCTTTTACTTCTTAAGGCTAAAATACGCAGGGGCATTTATATGGCAAGGTACAGCTGTATATATGTTTTATTTATGCCTTCATTATTAAGTCAGTACCAAAAAAAAACATTTCTGATTTCCAAACATTAGTAGTCTAGCAAAAATGTCAGTCCTACCGGAAAATATCTGTAGGCCAGATATGAAAGCAGTAGATTATGTAAAAGACCACTTTTCAGAAAAACTAAAAAAAAAGAAGAAGAAATCTTCTGGGCTTTGCCGCATGAAAAAAGAAGCAGGTGTGACAGAACCTTCAGATGGCCTGCGGCTGGTTCTGCAGGATGTTCAGTAAAACCAAACAGCTCATTTGCTTATAAAGTAATAACTGCAAAGTGTCGTCACACCAAGTATTGACTTTATTTCATTAATTTCTGTATTTTGTATAGTTTTTCTAAGTATTGTAGAAACTTTATCTTTTTTGAAGTGTTCCTTGCTCTACAGCATTTATATGCATGTGCTTACGACTTTTGCACACTTTATTTACACCACCTGTCAAAAGCTTGGCTGCAAGTTTGGATAAATGTTCGACATTCTAGAACAAATATTGGAGCTTTGAAATAACACACATGGCGTTAGTAGCAATCTGTTGTTATTTTACGACATGAAGGTCAGCTGTTCTGGAACAGTTCTCGCAAGATCAGTATTGTCACAAGTGCATTTGCAAAACTGCAAAATTCTCTCATGAAGACCTTCCCAGGAAAGTAAGACCAAAACTACTGTACCTCTGGTGCAAAGTTCATTTAGAGTCACCAGCCGCAGAAATCACCAAATAACCTCAAATAGCACCTCACATTAAAGCTGTTATGAAGCTTTACAGAGCAGAAGTAACAGATGCATCTCAGTATCAACTGTTTAAAGGAGATTATTGTGTATTTTGGATAAACGCCGTCAGTATTGTTTCACAGTGTAGAAAGAAATAAAAATCAGGAAAGACCCTGGAGTTAGAAGGGGTGTACAAACTTTTGACTGGTAGTGTATATAATTAAATGTGATTTTATACACTTTCACTGCTTGACGCGTGATCTAGCATGCTTTTAGTCAAATACGAAGCCGAGGAGTCACACTATGGTCACGTTACAGGCAGGAAAACTAAACACACCAAGTTTTGCTCCAAATCATATTTTTCAAAATCATATTTAGTTTGCCGGCCTTCATCCAGCATGACATCCCAGGGTTCTTCCTTTTTTCTTTTCCCCAAGACCCCCGTCTATATTTATTGTTGGTGTGAACAGATAAGGATGGAAGATGGCAGGATTTGTTTAATAAATAGATGTCACCGGTCTTGAAATGAAGCCCTTCCTTTGAGGAATATTAAAAGTCTCGCACCACGTGACGGCCGCGTTTCAATATCCGTCTTCGTCTCCCGTGACCGAGCCTTTTTTGTTTTTCGTTTTGTTTTGTTTTTTCCTCTTTTTTTTTTTTCTCTCCGTGACCACATCACGTGCAAACTCGGTTCAATTTTCCGCCGCTCAGACACCACCGGCGTTGCTTTCTATTCCTGTATGGAGGTGTTATTTGACAAGGCGCTAATGAAAGCCTGAGATGTTTAATATATGCTATCGACCCTTTCCCAGGCTGTGTAGTTGCTGTCTTATCGTATTAGCCAGCCGCCATGCTGGAACGCCTCCACGCTTTTCACTTAGCCTTAATTTCCTTCACAATGGCTGCGAAAGCGCGAAAAAGAAAAATGTCATTTTTTTTAAAGGCCAAAAGAGGGAAAGTGAGCGCTGTTCCTTTTTTTTTCTTTTTTTTTAATTACGTCCAAATTCTTTCATGACGACTGAAGCGTCACTATCCGGGTTGTCACTGCTGGGCGTTGAGAGAGGCTAGCTTTAAGCATGAGGAGGAAGATGGCAGACACACGGCGGCCCCCTTCCCCTCCCCCGCCGTGTCGCTCGTCTCCGAGGCCGCGCAATTAGCTGTCCTGCTTTCACAGAAACAAAGGTATGTCCTGAGAGGCTCAGGGATGTCAGAGACGCCTGGTGACACACTCGTGGCCCCGAGGCTGCACTCTTGACTCGTGGAGTCACTCGCCGTCACTCCTCATCACTGTCTAGCGCCCCGCTAATGGCATCTCCAAACAGGAAAGAGGTCGACATCCGGCTGGGAAATCACACACATCCAATCCTTCTGGCTGCCCCTCACACCGCCCCACTCCTTCTGTTTTCAGGGCAAAAAAGGTTAGGCCTCGGACACTCCCCGCCCTCAAAGACAAAGATACAGAGAAAGGAAGAAGGTAAGGATTTGAGGCTTAACGGTGAGCCACTACTTCCTGGTGCAGGATAAAAATCACACACACCCGAGAGCTTCGTTAGCTGAACGTGCAGAAATGAGCACACTCATACGGGGAATTCGATCTCTCCCAGCATCTTGTGAACCACTTTGTAAAAACCGCAGTGCTATATTTTTGGACTCGGGGCAAACGGAGAAACATCTGAGGTGTTCAAGGGAAGACAGTAAGCTGAGCCGGATTTCTCTTGGAAGCGTTCCGAGCTAATATCAGGAGTGAAGCGAGTCGCGTCAGCTGTCAGTCCGGATTTACGTTTCTCACGCTCGTACGCTTTAAGTCAGCGAATAAAGAATTGGGTAGCGTTTGAACACGGTGAACTTTATGATAAGACGTTGTGTCACATCAAAAGCTGATTTTTTTTATTCTTCAGAGGACAGTGTAATATATTTATTGCTTTTTTTTTTAATGATCCGCTAAAGCCGTTCTTATGACAGCGGATAAATAATGCTCGTCCAAGAAACACACAAAGACTTCAATGTATGTAAGAGACACTTACACAAACAAAAAGTTTGAATCCACCGTATTGTATAAGTCGCTTTGGCCTTGATGTTGTTGCTACAGCAACAATGCCACATTAGAACGAGTGTCAATAAGAATAACAACGCTGTTTTGGATATACTGTAACATTAGGACGTTAAATTGTGGAGAACTATATTCTCCCAAAGACATGGGTTTAAGTTTAAATTCTGTAACCGGCCCGATTGCTGGTTTGTAAATCTCAGAAAATCCGACTACAATAACCAGACGAGCGTAAAGAATCATTACACGTACCCATAGATGTACAGTATAAAGCCCGTGTTAATATACTTCAGCTTATTGTACTGTATGTCCAAAGCAATCAGGCACAATCATCATCTCGACAATAAATCTCCGCACGGTTAATAAAACCCCCAGACGAACGAAGGCCGCATTAACATTCTCGCTAATTTTCCGCACACTTCTGCCTCGCTTCTTATCAGGCCAAGCCTTCTGTTCGTATTCCAGACAAACACGAACAAGTGTAGGCTGTCAAAAAACGAGCATGTGTACTAAACGGAGGGGGAAAAAAAAACAAGAAAAAAACGCAAGCCAGTAAAACAGACACTAAAATCGGTATGTAACAAGTCGTGCAAAAATGTCCAACGGACAAGGACTAGCTTAACAGCATGTTATCATCTATCATCTCTGCATGTAAAAGCCTTCTGTTGTGTCCTGACATACTGATTGCAGATGGTCCAATTAATGTCCGTCTGAATCCATCATTTTTCCGCTGAGCGCAAAAGCAATCACGGCCGTTCCCTGTGAAAGAGATGAGAGGGAGCGGGAAACGGTGCAGCGCACCGATAAGCCGAGTCCGTTCGTCGTTTGTTCTGTTCCGTTTCATGCTCCGGAGAAAACACACACTGTGGTATAAAAAAAATAAAATAAATAAAATCAAAATAAAAAGGAGGGTTGGAGATAAGTCGGAATATCCAGAGAGGATTTTCAACATCTGCTCGGAGTGTCAGTAGGATTACGGTTGGCGTTATCCGTTCTGGGAAGACAGGGGGTGTTTTTTTGAAGACGCTGCAAGCTGATGTGTAGTAGACAGTGTGGAAATAAAAAAAATATATAAAAAAAACGTACAAGGAAGTGTTTGTTGTTGTTGAATTTAATGGCGTGATTGGTACAAACGTTTGTTCTATCCATCTCCAGTCATCAAAACCATCTCCGGTTTTTAAGGGCCGTGGTGGTTCTGCATTATTGCGTGAACAGAGCCAGGTTGCCAGTGTTGGGCGTTTGACCGAGGGTCATAACCCGATCTGCTCCATTGGTACCGTATTATCATCTCGTGACCTTGTGCTCTGACCGCTGGTCTGTAAAGCCAAGTATTTCGCTGTACTCCCTCACGCTGCACATGTGACCATGTAACGCCTTCGTGTTCTATCAGAAGATGTCAATGATGGAGGAATAAGAGGTGATTTAGCTTGATGGGATGTCAACACATTGTGGCGCAAAATAAAACTTCCAGTGGTCCAACATGTTGTCCAACAGTTTTCCTTCTTACTTGTCGCATCTCCTGAACCCTGTAAGCTACAGTATGAGGTGGCAAATGGTTTAGTGGTGAGCATTGTCACCTCATACTGTACCTACCTTGGTGGTTCGGATCTCGCCTTCAGTCTGTGGGGTTTGCATGCTCTCTCCGAGCTTGATGGGTTTTTCTCAGGGTACTCTGGTTTCCTTCCATAGTACAAGGACACACAATGATAGGGTGATTGGCTTTTTTTAAATTATGGATGCAGTGGTTTGGCATCCATAGGTTCCTTGGAATACACACCAGATACCTTCATGACCCCCCCATAGGGTAAGCGGTATAGAGGTGTTGATGTTTTTGTAGCAAGTAGATGAAACCAATAGCATCAAATTGGTTGATTGATTTCCTTCCAAAAGTTTCTTTAACATTTCCTTTATAAAGTTTTTAAAGGGTAAGTGGAAATATGGTAAGAATACCATACAGTATGTCTGATTTGTATGGGTAGGAGAATTGTTTGACCGTCTCACAATTACTGACAATATCTATAAATTCTGGTTTAAAATGAGTATTAAATCAGTTTGTTATCTTTACTGGGAATATTTCTGGACAGGATGGTACAGTATGTAAGTGGTGAAGTTTGACTTGTGGTTAAAAACGATCATCGTATCTCATGTTTGGAGGAAACGTCTGCTTTTTGGTCAAAGTCGGCATGATGTAACATTTTTAATGCAAATGCATTTTAGTTATTGGTAGAAAGAAATATTTGATTTGTACAGTATGGGCAGGTGATCTTATGGCGGCTGGTGGCTTGGTGGTTAGAACTCGCCTTGCAACTCCAGGGTCCAAGTTCGATTCCCACTTGGTGTCTGTGTTCATGTTCTCCCCGTGGATGTGGGTTTCCTCCGATTTCCTCCCATAGTCCAAAGACATGCAGATTAGCTTAATTGGTGTTCCCAAATTGCCTGTAGTGTGTGAATGAGCATGTGAGTGTGTGTGTGCTCTGCGATGGATTGGCACCCTGTCCATGGTCTACCCTACCTCGTGCCCTTAGTCTTCTGAGATCCCCGCGACCATGTAAGCAGGATAAAGTGGTACAGACGATGAGTGAGTGAAGTGAGAGCCATTTGGTTAAAATTGTGTTCAAATGCAGAGTTTGGTTTACATTCTGTAGCAATTTGAGCTAACATCATGCTAGATGGGTTGTAAACGCGCGAGAAAAGATAGCAACCAAATACAGTTTACAATCCATCCCCCGCTCATAATTAGTGCAGTGGTGTAAGACACAAAATCTTACCTTTTAATTAACAGGGTTTATTTCTGTCGGCCTCCAGGATATTGTGCATGAATGGATCTAATCACTGTGTAGCACAATCCGCTCTTATAAAAGCCTCAAACCACCAAAAAATACCACGCACGGCTAATGCCCTGACCTGTTTGATGACCAAATACTACATGTGACTAAAATAAATGTCTAAGTGCACACGGCAAACCAAGTGCCTTCTCATCTAATGACACGGCAGGCATTAGAAATTAAGCCTCGTCTCGCACATCGATGCTGATGCTAATAGCTCTAGCTGACCTTTGAAGCAAAAGTAGATGATGATGGGTGAATAGGTTAGTAATTTCTGACCATGCAGTCAAAGATTTATACGATTTATTTTATTATACGTGTTTTATTTTTTTTTATCTGCTGTTTGCTCCAATCAGTTTTCTATATCTTGGTACAAATTTGTCAAGGTATTAAAATATGATCTTTTATGAGACAGACCTGTAAAACTGAGATTTGTCGGGAAAAAAATGATCAATGTTAGTTAAGTGTTGCAAAATTATGCTTTTTTTAGAACAATATTTCTAAAAGGGTCTTCATTCTCAGTGGCAAAGAAGTTGCTTTATTCCAATTCCAATTTTATTAGAATGTCTAAAGACGTGAACCTTTGTAAAGATTATAACTACTACTGTATATCATGAGTAATACCTGCCTGAGGTTATAATGTGTCATGCTTTCTGAGATGCTTTTCTGCTCATCACGTGTGTAAAGAATGCTTACTGTCATATCGCTTACTCTGTTTTATACATACAATTTTCAAGCATTAAAATACATTTTTTAAAATAGTTTTTAGTAAAGGATTATAATGATTATTAATTGATGTTAAGAATTCGACCCAGTAAAAATGCATTAACATTTATCGTTTTGCGTAATGTTTCTCCGTAGCTTACGGTCTCTGTTAACTTGTACACCACAAGAGGGCAAACTTGCGCACATGTTCAGGCAACATGTGGTATTATTATATTTTTTCGAAGCCTCGTTTGAGGTTCGAAAAATATAAAAAAAATATTAAAGGTCTGAGAAACAAGAGCAGCATTTTCGCCAGCCTTTTTTTGTGTATTGCTATCATTATTTGTACATGTACAGTACATGTTGCGTATTGTTATCATTATTTCTTAAAGATCAATCAATTATTGATTCTTCAACTGCAAGTTAAGTTTTAATACAGTGCACCATATAAAATGAGCCTGGATCTTAGGGAATGGAAGATTGTAAAGTTAGAACGCCGATGTGTTGAAAGACCTGCGGTAGTCCTTTAACCCTACAGCGTTCAGCTCAGCGCTTGACTCGGATTCTGGCTCACACAAGTCACCCTGGGCGCGAGCTCCTGCCAAACGGATCCACGCTGGCAGCCTGTCAGAACAGAATAAAGGTGGGAATTGTTCTGTTCAAAGAAAGCAGCAGTTGCTGACAGGTTGCCTTTGTTTCTTTAGATTGCAAATCTGTAAAAATCCTCGTCCGACGCTACGGATACACAGACACCAGTGGTGGGTCAGTGGTTCTGGCTCTGAACCCACGAGTGCTCGACTTCGTTGCAAGTCATGGACCTTCAGATACGATTGGCTGCCAAAGGAATAAATAGTGTAAATTTCCAAGATCGAGACTGAGGTTGAAGTAAAACCTAGGATTTGTTGTTGTACAGTAGCTTGTTTGCCAATTTGGTCTTGCTAGCATGTCGGAACGTGTAGTTCGCCTCCTCCATGTTCTCTGACTAGGCTTTTATACTGGACCAAACACTCACTTATGTCGGTTTCTCTACTGTTACCGCACCAGTCAGCCATCATCAGGGTTTCTGTCTTTCAAATTAAGTACCCTTTAGCTAAATGCATAGCAAATCCTCAGGGCCATTATTGCCCGATAGTAAAGTCCATCTCTCCGCTGCTCTGTGTTTAATATCCCCTGTACTTCCCCCAGCTTAGACACCTTGTTATTTCTTGCTTATCTTGTTATTTTAGCTCGGATCTCTTTCAGGAACTCGGAGAACCCCCTATCCTGTATTTGCTGCCTGACTGGATTTAACTGGTTCTTGTGTTTTATTTTTTTTTGGTTGTTGCTTGTGCCCTTCAGTGCCTTCTTGAGCTCGGTCCATCTGCCCGCATATGTCCTCATGGTTTGTGAATGTTTTTGTTCCTTTTTTTTCCCCGTCTTCGTCTTATTCTTCTTGTTCGGGCTGTCATTTGTGAACATACTGTGTGGGAATAACACCAGGCTGGTCAGCTATTCTGTGTCACGTTCTTTGTTCTTCTGGAGAAACAGACGCTCGAGATGTTTGTCAAGCACCCGTCGATGATTCTCTCTTCAGGAGCAGACGAAAACGTGCCAGGATGTCTGACGTCTGACAATCTGGCTTTTTCTTAGCAATCAGGTGACCAGAAAAGGCTGTGCTCATTCATTGCCGGTCTAATTAGCTGCCGTAAATTCGGTAAATGGAAACCTGCCACGATGAACCTCCATTAGCGTTTGTTACTGTTCCCATTTTGGAGCATTAGGACACAATATGAACTCTCTGGCGCTGGAAGGGGCCGGTGGGCAGCGCGATGCATTATGTTTGTGCTTGAAATTTCACCAAAACCAAGGAACATCTTGTGCAGTTAGAAATATGGCTTATATCTGTGAAACAGCAGTGTTTTTACAATCATATAAAAAGACTTCCATTTGTTAGGGAACATAAAAACTGGACTTTGGAACAAAGGTCATGTGGCCTGATGACCCTTTTCCAGAGCATTTAGTGCATCAGGGTAAAAAGGGAAGTGCCCCCTGGACAAGCAGTGTTACGATCTGGGGTTGTTTCGGTTGTTCAGGTCTAGGCTCAGCACCGTTACGTGGCAAAAAACGAAGTCAGCTGACAACCTGAATGTACTGAATGACCAGGTTATCACATCTATGGAGTTTCTCTTCACTGATGGCACGCGCCATATTCCAGGACTCAGATTGTGAACGAGTGCTTCTAGGAGCACGAGGAATCATTTTCACACATTGCGCACTGTATTCAAAGCTAAAGGTGGTCAGATGAAATCTTGAGAGTGAGCGTTTGTGTATAAATAGTGGGTCTCTCTGCTGTAATTGCCCCCATGGACTAGCGGAGGAGCTAAAAGTAACAAACTGTTTACTGCGCTAAGCGGACGAGTCTCTAAATCCTGAAACTTGAAACACATCCTGATTAAATGCCTCACCGCAGTAATAACATGAACCTAATTGTAGTGACTCATGACCTCAAGGTGCGAATCAGATCATCAGATAAATCACCTCAGCACCAGGAAGCTGCCCTTTCACTGCTATCTCTCCATCTTTAATTTAGAAATGTGGCAAGGCCATTGCCGGGTGAGATGGTTGTCGGAAGTGCACGTCAGTCTTGCTCGTCTCTTGGTATACGATGTCTAATGGTCTGTCTTTCCTTTGTGTCCTCTCTCTCTCTCTCTCTCTCTCCTGCCCCCTCAATTTCTCTGACTGAAATCAACCCTTGCCTCGCAGTCAGGTCAGCCTCGCTGTCTTTTTCTCTCTCAGGGACGTGCTCGTCTCCGGAACTCTCGCTCAGGCTTGAGTAGCTCGGATTCAAACAATCGAAAATGTCTCCGCTCGGAAACGAACTGAGCGATGGTGCACCCGATTTTTTTTTTTTCATTTTGAAACTATGAGGGATTTCAAGAAAGACCTTTATTCGTCTACTACAAGTGTTTTATTCCTTTTACGCATCAGTATCTTTATTTTTATTTTTTTACATTCACAACATAATGATGTTTCAGGTTATGGATCGTCTTGTGGTTGTGATGGTTCTTCGACACTGCCTTGTAGCTGCCAGTTCATATTTTACCGATGGCTAATATAATCAGCGAGAGAAGCTGAATCACAGATGAGTTATGGCTATTTGAAGCCGGGTGTGTGGTTCCAGCTTTGTATCTCGTCTTCCGCGAGCGCTCGATTCTGTCCAGGTGATGCGCAGAAATTGGCTCCTGAACTTGCGGACGGCGAGGCGATTTGTTTAAACGGAAGAGACGCCAATCGATTCGCTTTTCATTACTCCGTTTTCATACCTCACCAGAGGCCAGAGTTGAGCCGGTGATGAACGCCGCCTTTCTCTCCTTCACTCACTCACTCTCTCGCCTGTTGTCTCTCGCCGGCCTGGCATCGTGTCTCATCAACGAGACGAGAAATTATATAAAATTTTGATGTACGCTTAGAGACTTCATTTGAAGTTGAAGTTGTGAAGGGTAAATGGTATTTTACGATTAGGTTTAATGATTTAATTAATTACATTTTTTTGTTTTTTAACCAAAATAAATCCAACCAGATTGAGATTGCTCACTGGAATTCATACAAGATTTAAAATAAAAAAAAAAATATATATATATAATGATTCAAGAAGTTGAAAGATTTACAGATTTAAAGATGACATCATGAATTCAGTTACATTTAATTTTGTGTAACATCCATGAAACAAGTCCTACTTCCTGTTATCGCCTATATCACATCAGCATCAGCTTCATGTCTGACACTGGAGACTCCTTCCATATAAATGACCAATAAACATCTCTTAGAGATTTATTTTCAATCTCTTTAGTTCTATAGAGGTGCTCTTTGATTCTGATCGAAACCCCTGCAACTCTAGATTTACGCCCAGCCTGAGTCCGTGGAAACGGTCCAAGAAGTCTTTATCTCGAAAGTAGCTCTAGAGCAGACATTAGATAATGAAAGAAATCAATCTACTTCATTTCCTGGAGTGTCGTGGCAGCTGCCCAATTCCTGACTCCAAGTAAATCTAGGTTTTCGAGGTGACATCTTTTGAATCTGCATTTTAGCACAATCTCTACTGAACCTCTGAACGGAAACCGTACGAGCTGGTGGTCATCAGTGCATCCTCCAGCCCTCAGCTCATCTCCGGAGACGCCGTAAGAGGTCCAATGGAAGTCTGTGTCATGTTCATGTCAAGTCCCGATTACGGTAATTATGAGACGGCAGCTTGGCTTCTGTTCGAGCATGGAAATGATTTGTCTCCATGGTGATGCACAAAACATTTTAAAGTCTTCTGGTTAGAAAAATGAGCTGTATTTACATTATATATTATGCAGTCAGCGCTAAAAATGCTAAAAGACTCTGATTGACAAACACACACAGAGTTAAATACTAACATTACATTCGCAATTATTTAAATCCCAGGAGCTGCTGCTAGCTTTAAAGCCGTATTTGTTTGTTTGTTAAATGATGTCACACACTTGCAGGTCAAAGCTTTCAGAAAAAATTCCAGCTCACAACTTGTACTGTAATTACTAGTTCGACCTGAACACTTTTTCAAAAGTCAGAAACTCGTAATTACAAAGATTCCGGCATGACATACACACGTGAAGCCACACCTCCTTTACTTAAGTCACACCTTCTTTAATAGGAATGATTATATAGGCAATTCCTCCTTCACTTGGAATGACAGGCACATAAGCCACACCTGCCTTACTTGGAATGATTAAAAAATAGGCCATACCCCATCACTTTAATTGACAGGAGCAATGGCCTCACCTTTTTCATTGTAACTGACATAGTACATAGGCCACACCTCCTTCACTGAAATGTGTATAAGCCACACCTACTTCACTGTAATTGACAGGTGTATAGGCGACACCTCCTTCACTTAGTCGACACCTTCTTTAATGCCTGAAATAACTGAAATGTAAGCCATGCCTCCATCACTCTAAATAACAATCATATAGGCCACACCTCCTTCACTCTAAATGACAGGCATTAGGCCACACCTACTTCAATGTAATTGGCAGGTGTATAGGCCACACCTACTTCGCTGTAATTGACAGGCATATAAGCCACACCTACTGCACTATAATTGACAGGCATATAAGCCACACCTACTGCACTATAATTGACAGGCATATAAGCCACACCTACTTCACTGTAATCGGCAGGCGTATAAGCCCCGCCAACTTCACTGTAATTGACCTACAGTACCTCTCTGTAAATGACATGCCCCTGGACCACGCCTTCTTACTCACTAAGAGAAACTTGAGACGCTCGAATGAATTCATGTATAATGGATTTCTATGAAATATTAATGTTATAATCTAGATTAATAGCTTAGCAGTAATGAAACGAGCTGCGTCTGTGATCAGCCCTCAGACGTCTGCATTTCAGATCACGTTCCGTCGTTTCAGAAACATTGATCCGAATAAGCGAAACTTTCCACCTCCAGCAGCATCCGCGGTCCTTCATGCCGCCTCTGGTTGCTCACGGAGCCGATCACAGAGACGGAGCTTTTGTAGCGCCGCGTGCTTTCCGAGGTGGAGAGCGTTTACTCTTTTACCCAGAGTTGTCAGAGCACATCATCGAGCTATTCTGTAGCAGGACCCTATGGGCTGCTTCACTTCAAAACCTATTCCAGAGCTTTAGAAAGCGCGGAGAGGCGCGAGTGTCTCTCCTGTCACTGCATCAGCGCCAGACAATGCGGCACCTGAAATAAGGAGGGGAGAAGCACTGATTTGGGAGAGCTTTCTTCTTCTTCTTCTTTTTCTTCTTCTTTCTTACTTAAGGTGTACAACTGTCTTGTTTTTGAAATGTCTCTCCTGATTTGTGCGTCTTTATTATATTGTCTCACACAGGAAATTCTCGGAGCTCAGAGTTGATTTAATATTCTTCTGTACAAAATTCTGGTGTTTTTTTATTATTATTATTATTATTATTATTATTATGCAGAGAAAGTGAGACCGGACCACATATCAGTGCTGTTACTCATGAATTCAGTGCTTTGTTCGTTTTTTATGCTTTATCCTTTTTATTTTTTTAAGCATCCATTAAAAAATTCGGAGTTGTTGTTGTTGGAATGCTGAGATCAGGATCCCTGAGGTGAAATCGCGACAAATTAGGCTTTTATCTACGCTGCTTTGTCACCGTGTTTGTTTGGATGCACTGAAATCTAGGGTTGCGCTTGCGTGCGCGTGTGCGTGTCTGCCCGTGTGTGCCATCTCCACGGAGCGCTTTCGCGTTTGAAAATGCAGAGAGGCTTCTTTTATTATGTGCATTTGTAATGAGATATCAGATCAAATCAAAAGATGACCACCCTAAGGAACGAGAAACGCTCATCTGTATTCAAATGCGGAAGATATCGGATTTGCGGGGAAGCAAATCAAATCTCTCTCGTCGAGCTTTGTGAAGCGGCCCGTCTATGACTGACACGTTCCTGTTTGCCAAATATGACATCACTCGAGCTGATGCTGTCTCCGAGAGGTGTGTGTGTGTGTGTGAGAGAAAGGGAGAGGAGAGAGAGAGAGAGAGAGAGTGTTTTCACAGTTATCTGCTGCCGAGGCATGGAGGGGAGAGATAAAACAATCCTGAAGGGGAAATCATTCCGCCCCTAATCAGATTTATTTGCGCGTCCCACTGAGGAGGATTGATGTCTTATCTGTAGCTGAGGATTTCCACCCTCTACTCCGCGACACAGAAACAATCAACACCAAAGTCTCCGGAGCGTTTTTAATTGTGCCTCCGTGTGCGTCCGTCTGGCCGTGCGAAAAAACAAGCGTGCGAGCCGCGTCCGTACCGACTTCCCACGCGCCGGTGAGGGACAGTCGGGGGTTGGTTTCCGCTAAGCAGATTTTTTATTATTTTATGATCGCAAAATGTCAGACATCTGCTTCAGTGTCTCGAGGCGAAGTGGATGGGAATTGTTTTAACGCCGTGCCACTTGGTCACTTCTGTCCAGCCAACAATCAGCTCCCTTAGATATTTGAGCCGAAACGATTTTAAGAATATTGAATATGTTTTATTTTAGAGTTTAATAAACAGCCTCACGGCGGCCTCTAGGTCGATCCTGAGTCTCTGTCGAGTTTCATGTGTTCTCCTCGTGTCCTTCAGGTTCTCCCCCTCCAAAAAACAACCTTCCGGAGTGTGAGCTGGCTAATCCTATGCATTCGGCCCCTGAATGTAAATATGCGCATGTGTGTGTGTGAGGATTTATAAACATGTGTAATGCATATTTTTAATGACAGGCCTTTTGCAAACTTTTGCACTCGAGTAACACCGGCACAGCCTCTGATACATACTCGTCTTTCCTCGCCTTTTCTATTTCCTTTATCTCCGACCAAAATGTCAGTGAGACCTTGGTAATTTTTTTTCATGATGACCTTGGATCACCTTGAACTGTCTACCTCACGTTGCCGACTCTCTCCGTCCCGATTAAGTGACACTAAGCCGATCGTGCTCGGCTAGCTTGAAGTGACAGAGTAGTTTAAAGGAAGGAACGGTACGACGGCCTCCATCTCGGAGCTAACCGCTTGGCTAACGGAATTATCCGGAGTGCAGCAGACTGGAGCCGGAAGCGCCGCTCGGGAGGAGAGGATTTAGCGAAAAAATAAATAAATAAAATCACCGAAACGCTTCAGTAGCCTCTCGCTGTAGAGATTCGGCTCATTCAGCACAGGATCAAATCCACATTTCGTTTGAGCCTCGTGTTTTTTTTTCTTTTTTTTAAAAAAAATTGCTCTTACTAAAAGTAATTAACAGGGATGACACGCCGCTCAGGCTGCCTCTGTTCCTGCAGGGGATAGGCCTTGTCCTGGATTAAATTATTCTTTGTCGAAAAGATTAGGCGAGGTTTAATCCGTGTCCGGATAACCAGACCGGGTCGTGACATTCACAGCACTTTAAAAAAAAAAAAAAAGTCTTTATCTCTGGTCATAAGGTCAGGCACTTAAAGATCAGCAGGGCATTGTTTAGACCCGTGATATGATCTCTTAGATCCTGAAGGTTGGAATTTTCTCTCCGTGCCTTGTTGTTTTAGATGCCGACCGCATCCTGGCGAGAGAGTTGTCGTAATTTGCAATTTTCCCTTTGTAAGCGCACAGTGCCACATAATCTTTGTTGTCTATGATTTAGTAAATTTGCACCGCAGGCCTTTGGTTCCAGAGCAAAGTATCTCTTCAAGCTCGAGCGTCTGTGATCCTTGGCAGTCCGTAGCAACCGAAAGCCCTGAGGACATCATGAGCTGAGGGTAAATACGATCCAGAGCTGCCTTCGCTTCGCCACTCAGACATGATGGGTATATCGATACAGTATCTCATGCTTCCGGCCTGTCAGCTGCATCTCCTAACTAACGCAAGGTGAAATTAAAGGAGCTGTCACTCCAGTGGGGCCACTGGTTTAGGCCTGGGTTTGCGTTATTGCTTTGCTCTTATATTCTGACACAGTTTACCCACAGTACAAACTTAACTATTCATTATGATTTATTTTGTTTTGTTCTCGTGTAGCTGGTGGTTAATAGAAGACCCGACTCACCACCACACACTGTTGTTTAAAATTGGCTTTCTACAGCATGTAGGTGGTTTGAGCACCGGTCAATGATGCAAACTATCACCTCGGCCAATCAGCTCTCTCTCTCTCTCTCTCTGTCAAGGCAAAAGGCAGGGATTTAAACTCACGATCTCCAGATGATAGGATGAGCTTGTTACTGCTGCGCCACTCAGAGGGCCAGTATTATATCTTTCTGTAGTTGTAACATCTCAAATCTATCGGTAGATCTTTAGACTAAATGTCAATGCTGGTAGTCGTGGTTTGCGTCACTGACCCTACATACTGATGCTTTCTCTGGGC
This sequence comes from Clarias laeviceps, assembly GCA_030014305.1. Classification (NCBI taxonomy): domain Eukaryota; kingdom Metazoa; phylum Chordata; class Actinopteri; order Siluriformes; family Clariidae; genus Clarias; species Clarias laeviceps. The sequence goes on along the minus strand of JAQMYJ010000008.1, from coordinate 24,377,996 downwards.
TCAGGGACGGGACGGATGCGTGGTATCCTAGCACTCTCACATCAAAAATGATGCCAGCCACTTGGTTCGAAAGATGCGGTTGGTTGGAGAACCACGTGATAGCCTTCACCCTGCCGGTTGGTGGTTGTAGCCTTGATGGTAGTGTGCCCTAATGACAGCTGGGAATTGGGTGTGACTAAATTAAAGGAGGAAAAAATCTGAAAAATATGGGGGGAAAAAGCCGCCAAATGACTTAAGACGTTCCTATCAGAGAAAAATCAGGTTGTTCATATTCAATTTGCACGTTTCTTTTTCTGGAACAGCTGCAAACTATGATGTGTTGCACTGGATTTCTAAATCTGTGTTAACTTGGAAATGTGACACATGAAACCCAAACAGCTGATATCAGTTTCAAAATAGCAGTTTTACGTTATCTGACTGGAACTCAGTTTTTATCGAAGACCACATCAGATGCTGAAAAAAAGCTACAGCGTGATGTCCGTGCTTCTGTTACTTTGATTCGAGAAATTGTATGTTGTTTTGCTAATTCAGCTAATATCAATGTTAAGCACTGATGAGGAAAACTTGCTTTGACAAAATCCTACTTGGTTTTATTTCAGCAAGCAAATGATTGGCGCACATTGTTCATGTAGTAAAGCATCTAATCAGTCAGAGATTAGAGTTGTTGTAACCAATCATAACACAGGAGGCGGGATTTATTGGTAAATATGCTAAACTTGATGTACGTCGGAGAGTCTAAATGCTTCATTTTGAACAGAACCACTTTGTGCATGTTAGGGAAAACATTGTTATATTCTGATTGAATGCTGTGAGCATGTAAATACACATCTGATCAGATCAGCGTCCATGTAAACAGTTAAACTGGAAGGGAATCATGTCAATCGGATAGAAGAAATATTGTCCATGCAAGCGTAGCTTATGTTACTTGTGCTGGTTGTAACATTAGCTACGAGCTATTGTGTTTTTTAAAAAAAAATTATTATTTATTTAAGGTTATCATTCAAAATGTAAGCATGACTAGACAATAGCAGTCATGGTTTAATACTCATAGTTTTTTTTTTTTTTTTTGCTTGATATAGACCTAGACATTTATTTAACACTGTCAGATTTTTTTTTTTGCTACAATCTCCTTATCCCAACTCTCCTGATCAAAATATTTCACATTCCTAATGAAACATCATACCTGAAGTAGAACGTGAACGTTTGCTAATAAAGAAAAAACTGACAAAATCTGCCCTTGGCTCGCTAATTAAGCTTTTAGAAGGGCTGCATTGTTTCGTTGTAATAACAGCCATTTAATCACATGGCTGTTGCTGAAAATACATAATAGCAGAAGTAATAATTAACTAATAACCGCTCAAGTCCTAGTTTGCTGTCGGCCTATGCGAAGTTTTTAACGTTAATTTCAAAGCAGTTCTCCAGACGTCCCTGAAATTGTTTTGGTGTGCTATAAAAAAACGTCATTTAACGGTCCTGGTTTGTGTAACGTTTGTTGCCTGACACAAGCTGTCGCTTTCACGTCCGCACCCCCCGTTTCACTTTTAATAGAAAATCTGCAGGAGCAACAAAAGGAACCCGGCAATCAGGGACGCACAAAGGTACGAGCGCAAAATAGAGGCGCAGACGTTTTACTGACAGACGCTAACAAACCGCTTGGGTCCACCAGTCTCTCTCACTCTCTCTCTCTCTCTCTCTCTCTCTCTCGCTCTCATTTTTTCATAAAACATACGATTTGACAGGAGTTTTTTTCTCACGTCCTCGCATCTTAAAAGAAACAAACGACTTTCTGATTTTTTTTGCATTACGTCTTTCTCGCTTCTAACCGTCTCTCTGGAGATTTATAGTGAAGCAGAAAGGCATAGATCTAAAGCAGCTTCAGATCTCTCTCTCTCTCTTTCGCTCTCAATCCCCTGAACCCGCGCTAACACCACATACACAGGTGTGTAAGACGGATTTAATAAGTTGCGCCGTCAAAACATGAGGTGCGATTCTTTGCCGAATTAAGTTTTCAGATATAAAACTGTCTCGGTGTTTAGCCAAGCTGCAGTAGTGTCTTTAGCAAAGCTTTTAGCTAATTACTTTTTTGGCATTTTCTACAGATGGCATTGTGACTTTTTGTAATCTAGGATCTTTTATGTGTTTTGAAGTGTGTGGAACTTTTCTCAGCCCAAACACACTATGTGCTCGCTCTTCAGCTAGTTAACATAACACTTATGGCATAACAGGCAGCTGGGGAGCATCAAAGACAATGCTAAGGATTTAGTTAACTAGCTTGTCAACATTTATACGCATAATGTGAGGACAGTAAGACAAAACTGTTATATTATATCCACATTTAGCTCAGGTGTGTTGGTAATTTCCTTAAAAAAAGACTACAGTCATTCTTAGCATTAAGAACTAGCTGAAATTCCTGAAAGAAAACACAAAAAGCTTCATGCTAGTTGTCTAAATTATTAGCATAAATAGGTTAGCTTAGGCACAGCGTGAGGACACAGAGACATCGAAACTGTTGGGATTATAAACCGTTTCTTTAGACATGATGCTTGTAACGATACATGCTAATTATGCTTAGCATCAGTAGCTGTTTAAACTTCAGTGTGTTTCCACATTATCTAATAAAGGGCTATGTGCTAGCTATTTTAAATAATTAGTCTAACTAGTTAGTTTAGTCCAAGGGACAACCTCCAGATCTGTAAAGCGAGTCCAACACGGAAGGGCTAAAATGTGCAGTTCCTCGAATGACCACTAGGCATCCAAAAGTCAGTCAGTTCCCAATGACCCCCATGTTAAAATGCCCAACAGAAATAAACATGTCTGCCGTTCAGGACAGCTGTGCGGAATGTGAATTTTTATATAACTCATCGCCCACCAGAGACTATACAAAAAACTGGGCAAACTTTTCATGACGTCACCCATAGGTTTTCTGAATAACCTGTTTTGAAGCTCAACTGAGAGAACTCTGACCATCACCATACTAGCACGAGTCGACGCCACCTGTCTAAACCCCGGTTAATTCATAAGCGGAGAATTGGGCAAAAGTTACCACTATATAGCTAAATTGATGTTAATTTGCATTTGATTGAACTCTGTAATTCATACCCTACACGTCGTCCCATGTCAACTCCCACATTTTTCACCGTAACTTAAACTACAATGATTCCAGTTAGCTAAAGTGATGCATAGCAGACTAGCAGTGCGACACCTGCAATACAGCTGTCACTCAATTCGGCCACGCTCCTAATTATACATAATTTTATGACTTGATGTAATTTTAACTGACGAGTTACATACAGTAAATATATGAATGGGAAATCTAGCTACACATAACAAAACCGTTTTTTTTGTACCAGTCTACAAACTTCTATAAGAGTCTATGGGGATTGACTAGCTTTCTAGTGGTCATTCGAGGAACTGCATGTTTTGGCACTTTGCCACATTGGACTCACTTTTCAGAACTGGAGTTTGCCCCTTCGTCTAGTCACATGGTTCATATGATCGGCTAGGTTACATTTTGAAGCTTGGGTACAGAGCGACAGGAAAAATTACACAAATTTGTCAGGACTATTAACATTTTAAACATACATGATGACGTAGAATTAACATCTAATCAAACACTGTGTCTTTCCATTTTTCAGTTAAAGGAGTTAAACTGAACTGGTTAGCTTTGACACCTGGTAAATATGTTACTAAGTAGTATGGCCTTATTTTGAAGAAAAAAGAAGATAGAGTAATAATGAGAGTGTGAAGAACGTGTCAGAAATATCAACATGTATCTCATACGTGTTGACAAATTACTGAAACAAGATTCATGTGGGCTAAAACTACATATAATTACACTTAGCGTAAAAGCTATTCACGCTCTGTGTCTTCATATTATCCTCTAAAGGCTAATCCTCTAAACTTTTTACAGCCTGTTTATATACAGTAATTGTAAAAATATGGTAAAACTTTTACCTCAGTTTTGTTGCTAAAATAATAAACCAAGATTCTGTCTTTGTAAAAATGTGCTCTTTTGCTTAGCATTGACTGCTAATAACTTCTGCCGTATTTGTTACACAACAGCTTGTAAACACGACTTTGAATGTCAGGAAAACAATATAGCAATACAGCAAAAGTCAGCAGAGTAAAATGGCTGTAGCTAACGATAGCTTTTTGCATCTACTGTACAGTTGTTGTAAGTAGTTGTGTGTTAGATAATGTTTGAGAAATGAGGAAGAAAGCTGAAAGAACGTTTTCTAACTTGCCGTCAGGAACTGAAATCAGTGTTTGGTTTTTTTCGAAAATGGTGACTTTAGACATTTTATTACATAGTATACATACTTTCCTATTACATAATTCTGCAAATGAAGTATTATTCTGTAGCATCTAAAACACTAAAAAGTTCATTCTCATTCTGTGGTCTGGTTTTGTAAGCTGAACATCACCAGCAAAGACCAGATGCTAATAAAACCATTTCCCTGAATCCGTCCAGAAGCGAGTCTGCTTTCTTTTGGCATTAATGCAAAATTCATCAGGCTGCTTTAGGTGAAGCACCTACAGAGCCGAATGTGGTCTTGCTTTATCAGTCAGTGCACGTCCGAGCATGAAGCTATCTCCTCTTTCTGCACCTCTCAGCCACCTTGAACCCATCATCATATCTCTCTACCGCTTCATATAGCACTCCACTTCACACTTATGTCCGGCATTCTGATTTATTAATGCTTCTCAACCTTGGATTTTTTTTTTTTCTCGAGACATAGGCCCAGTCTGGAGGCCACGAGGTGAATAAGAAAAGAAAATGAGCAAACGATGAGGAGACGACGGGCTCGTTCAAGTCCATCCACGTCCCGGGTTCTTTGTTGTGCCTACTCATGTCTCGAGTGTTTGTTTCGTACTTTTTTAAAAAAGTGATCATTTTTTGGCTTTAAACTTAATATAAGGAATGCATGCTAAGAGCAGGATACAGTAGATTCTGAAGATTGTCCACACACTCGTTTAGCATTCCTGACATTAAAAGAAAAATATAGAGCGAACAGACATAGCCACATTGAATTTTGATGCCACATCAGGACTAGGTGCGGTCTAGAGTTTGAAAGGTTCATTGTACAGACGGGATTCAGATGATAATATCATTCCGGTCTGGTTTTGGAAATTATTCCCAGCAAGAATATTTGGTGATTTTAATTTGGCGACCTTACAGATGTTGGGACAACATTGGTATTAGGCTTTTTTTAAAACTTTGATGAAATGACGTTAGAACAATGACGAAGGGATAACGTTGAACAGATTCTCCCTAACACATCGTTACAGAAATGACTCCAAAGCCATTCTGGGACTCAAACTCAAACTTGCTGCATGCTTAACAGCGGACCACTAGGGAACGGCTAATTGCCAAAATAGTAAATTGGAAAGCAGCCAAAAGTAACATGCTAGAATGTTCTGTTCTATGAAAGCGGACATGATGCAGTTTGGACACCAGGTTACAGTAGAGTCATTCGGGAGCTAAAACGCACCTCATGGTAATACTTCTGAAAGAATATGAAACAGAGAGATGCGTGACATGAGGTTCACATGCTGTGCGTGGGAAGCTGTTTCATCCGTCTCAATCTCCAAACGGAAGTCTAAACCCTGTTAGAAACTTAAGGGACTATGGACGTGGTCGGGCGTCGTGCAAATAGAAATTAGCTTGCAGCTTAAATGCGTCAAATAAACATAAAATTTAGTTGTTTTGAGGTTGAAGTGAAACGTTGCGTTTGCGCCGTTTGTTCAACTTTATTTTAGTCAATGTCATTTTATCAACATCATTATAACTTTTAAAAACAA
>JAQMYJ010000008.1:24331789-24372184 GCA_030014305.1 Clarias laeviceps | reverse complement strand
ACCAACATTGCCCAGATTCTGTTGGCAGTATCTGGGCAATGTTGTTTTTAAAAGTTATAATGCAAAATGAACGGTGCAGCCTGTTTCTGTGGACTCATCGTTGTAAATCAGTAGAGGTCAGGGCAAGATGTGACCTTTTCTGCTCTGGCGGAGACAAACATTTACCCAAGTGTCCAAACCCTGCACGTCACACCTCGGCTCGGCACAGCGGATTTCTAAACCCTGTTAGGATCGTAGAAAAGCATTGATGTGGTCAGACATTATGTGAAAGGCAACTTAAATGCTCAAAATAAAGCTTAAATTAGATCGCTGTTTTGAGGTTGAGTGTGATTGAATAGTTGAGTTTGAGTCGTTCATTCAAAGTTATCTCAACGTCATTCTTCTTCTTCATAATCAATGCTTTCCTGATATTGCAGCAGCATTGCAACAATAATACAACGCTCATCCAGGATTCCTGCTGGGTAGTGTTTTAATGGTATGACATGGTAGACAACAAATCCAACCATCTTGATGGCTCAAAATCCAAAGCTCCACACTCACAACTTTACTTCCCATTTCCCAGAGTTAAAAACCTACAGTCATGGTTTCAGCTTCTCCAAAGAAATCAAAGCTTGGAAGGAAGGATCAGCGATGGAAGTCGTATACCGTATGGGTTCTACTGTTATTTTTTTCTTTTTAAATGCTGCGCACAAGAGACTTAAAGCGAGACAGGTGACCTGCGAGTAAACAGTCTCACACTCGCCAAATCTGTAATTAAGACTCGCCCTCGTCGTCTTTTTATTATGACTTCATTTATATGACAAGGTCCCTCTGACGTGCTCCTGAGAACGGCTGAACGTTTTCAGCATCCTAATAAGCGGAGTGATTTTCTCTGAAAGTCAAAACATTTGTTGCCTTTTATGCCGTTACGTCTGCCTGAGTTTCATATTTATGCAGCGGCGTGTGTGTCAGAGAGAAAGCGAGAACTCATCCGCGAGTCCATTGTCACGGCTGCCGCGGTGTTTATTCGTGTTTGTGCAAAGCAGCTGTTCTCGCTAAGCTGGCTCGGATGTGCGGAAAAACCAGCGAGCGGATCGAGCCTCGGCCCCCGGAGCGCAAAAAACGCACATCATGCAAACCCGAAACCGTAATCCGATACTTCTTCAGTGGTACGCTGTGTCCCGTGCAGCAATCCGCAAGGAAACAGGGTTAAAAACGTGCAAAGGGAACGTAATGAAAGTTTAAACAGATCAGGCACCTTTGTGGGAATCAAACCGTACATCTGATTCTTGATTGTGGTTTGTTTGGAATGTTCCAGGACTTGTATTAGAGTGTAAAGAAAGAAGAGGTTTGTTGATGCTTTTTTTTTTCCTTTTTGGAAGGAGTCTCCAGTGTCAGTCCTGAATGTTTGAGTTTTCGGGATGGAAACGTCGTCTTTCTTTGTAGCAAGCTGTAATTTGTGTTTAATTTACTTCAAGAGAAAGGGAAAAATAATGAGTGCATATTAAACCGACAGATGTTTATAGCATCTCTAACGAAAGCGGTAAAACTAAGCTGTTTTGTGGACATACGCAGCAGGAAACGGGTCAACACAGCGCTCCCTCAGGCTTGCCATCAGGAACGATCTCGAACAGAAATAAAGCCTTAAAATTCTTTTACGTGATGTATTTCTCACGTCAGTTAAAATAAGATTAAAAGGAAACAGGATCGCACTTTTTTGGATCAAATTTACCCCCCCAAAAAAACAAAAAAGCATTCACCTTTATTTCACCTTGGCATAGAGTAATAAATATGCTTCCGCATAGCACATACATCAGAAAGGGAAAAAAAACGTATAGCATTGGTTTCTTTTTAGTACACATTTAAAATCGGTTACTTAAACCTGATCAGCACATATGGCTTGATCATGTGACCTGGAGTACATGCTCAGCATATTTACTAGCAAGCGAAAGCTACAGCGAGTCTCCGGTGAGATTTACTGCCAGCGGGAGCTATAAATCTTCCTCCAGGTTGAACCGTTCAGCATTACACACACACACATACAAAACACACACACACACACACACATTTGTGAATAGTACAGCTTGTTTCCCGTGCACACATGTTTATTTTTCCATAATTGCACTCGATCGGAAGCAAACTCATGGTTGTAAATCAGTAGAGGTCAGGGCAGGACGTGACCTTTAACGCTCTGGCAGAGACAAACATTTACACAGGTTTCCAAACCCCGCTCGTACCTGCCCGTCACGCCTCGGCTTGGCTTGGCACGGCTCGGCTCAGCTCGGGCGCCTTTCCAGGACTGACCCCTTCCCAAGGGCGCTGGAAAAAATTTTCACAGATCCCGAGCTTGACTTGATTATCTTGTGAGATTTCTGTGTTCGTTTGTTTCCCAGGAAGCTTTCTTGGGTTCCAGTGGTTTTGTGGTGAGTTAGCGAAGAAAAAAAAATCCCTGAATTTTTATCTCTTTTTATATGATTTTTTTCCCGATTGACTAAAAGTTTCTCAGTAGTTTTGATGTTCTTTTCCACTGAAACGGAGAAATGATCATCCAGTATCCATTTGTAAAGAAAGAAACCCCACGGCTTGCCACATTAGACCTACCACGGATTCACAGTTTTTCTCAATTTGCTTATTCAGTGCGACCCAATGCATGCACGCACACACACACACACACACACACACACACACACACAGTAATGTGACCTTTATATTAATCTCTCAGAGCGATAAACCAGTACTGCCGAGTGGCTGCTCATTTTGTACTTCGAGCTCGTTTGCTCTGAGAAGCGCGACACACAATTCTCAATATGTCCTGACACGAGAATCATTGTAAGAACATTTCTGCCATTTGGCTAATACATGAAATCGTAAAAGTCGATGAGCTTCTAAGGCGCCGCAGTCGTTTTTACTCAGTTGCACAAAATAAAAGGTCACAAACAAGTTCAGTTTTGTTGAACAATGAAGATGAAGGAAAATGACATAAGGTACGGTGTGAAATTTTTCTTCATATTAAAGTCAATTAAATGATGTAAATTCAATTAACGATAAAATGGAAATGTTATATAATATTAATAAAATGGCAGTTATTTTACTGCGACAGGCTGCAAAGTGCCTAAAGGTAACTTTTTAAAATGTGGTGATTTATGTACAGTAAGAACCTCGACAGCAACCTCATTTCCCCTCTCGTCTGTTCCAAACACTCAGCCTTCAGCATCACCGGTAAACTAATCACCGGCCTGATCATCTATCATCATCTGCACCTGTTTCTCGTTGGTTCATGCTTTAAGTTAAATGTTTTTTAAGGCTTAAATAATTCATAGGCCACTGAGTGGCTTAAACAAAAAAACTCCGCTGAAACTCTGCTCTGGGACTGGACCGAAAATGGGAGCCGGAAAAAGTTCTTCTGGAAACCTGGAGAAATATTCCTGAACACTGTATTGAAAATACAAGAAAGTCTGGCTCTTTGGAAGGAAAATATGAAGAAACAGGGGTTGGGGGGGGGGTCAAGACTTTTGCACAGTACTGCACTTTGAATGATATGATATGATCAGTGCTTCCAAAATGAGCCGGAAGTTTAAGTTTGAACTATAGTGCAAAATCCAGACGTTTACCCAAACACGTCTGACCCCTTGGTGTTTGATTGCAACTTCTTGGGAATTAATTTAATCCACCAATTTGACGGATAGTCTGCAGATATCTATAAACTAAACTCTCTGAAATAAAAAAAAATTAGCAAAATTAACTAGCCATTATTGTTGGCGGCACGGTGGCTTAGTGGTTACACTGTCGCCTTGCACCTCCAGGGTCTGGGTTCGATTTCCGGCCAAGTTCAATTCCTGCCTCTTTGTGCATGAGGTTTGCCTGTTCACCCCGTGCTTGGTTGGTTATCTTCCACAGTCCAATGACATGCTAATTGCCGTTCCCAAATTTTGAGTTGTTTGAGCTGGTTAGTGCCACATGTCATGTGCAATACCACCAATTCTACAAAGTTTTTAATAATGTAATTGTCAGTTTTGATCAACAAGCAGGTGGCGTTCCAGATCACCTCCTGTTAGCACCAACGGAAAGCAAGTGCCTTGTGTTCATTGCTATTTATTTACAGTGAGAACAAGAACAATGGCCTATTTGGATACATTAAAGCCTTTCAGAAATACGTCCTATAAGGATAAGATTCACATGAATCGAAGTAAATTTTTTCAAGAATGTCTAAAGATCCAGGTCGACTTCCAGTTATGTTAGTAGTCTTTACATGACTGTTAATAACTGTGTGATGGCTAGTGAAGCAACTGAGGAAAAGCTGGAATAACATGAAATCCTCCTTAAATAATCCGATATTTTTTTATTTTCCTCCTTACAATGTAATAACTGCAATTAGTTCCCATTTATCATTTGATCCTTATAGCCATGGTTTCGGCTTCTCCTGTCCCGCTGATAACCCTGATTAAAAAGCATTGCTCCGTCCTAAGGTAAGACGAAACGCCATCCTTCCCGCTGAGAAAGCAGGACCGGTCGTGCCTTTTCTTCTCTAATAGATATCTCGAGTCATTTTGTAACTGGATCTATTTGGAACTTATTAGACTCTCTCTAATTTGGATTTTTAATTAGCTGGATCGGATTCTGTTAAATGGAGAAAGCTAGTAAGAAGACGTTAGCGTTCTCGGCTCAAATTGCGAATTAAATGTAGCACAATTAGCTCTTTCTATTGATAAGAGCCTTTGTTTTTCTTAAAAGCCTTTCAAACGAGGGATCTTTAATTCTTTTTCCGTCGGTCTTACAGAGAACTCGGTAAGAAGATCCGAATAAAAAGGTTAACCAACAAATGGTGGAGAATGATGACTTAGTTAATTTTGGAAAAGAGAAGCAAGTGGTCAAAGAACCACAGACCAAAACGTTCTTCTGAGCAGACCTAGGATATCCAAGCTGTAAAACCCACTTTCCATAATGGGTTCCTCAAAGGTTCTTCAAGGTGGATGGATGATCAGATGGAACTTTATTCTTTTTTTAAGTGTGGGATCTTTAAATAAATGTGGTATCAATATTTCCATAGAGCAATGTCTTGTGTTTATGTGGTGATGGTGGGAGGGGTGTCTCATTTGTTGGTGTACTCTTAACAATCTAAAAGGAAAAGTTTCCTCTAAGGTTCTCATTTCTCAAGGAGCTTTCATTCCAAATGGCCCGGCCCAAGAACCCTGCTAGATGGAAAGTATTTGATAATATTAGTGGTAGAAATTTTTTATTTTTCCTGATTAATAGAGGAATAGTCTTCTTGACTTTTTTTATTTATCTGCTGCGGTCTGCAGGCGGGAGGTCATGTGTGGTTCAGCTTCTCTTATCTAGTTTCCTGAAACAATAACGATGAAAAGTTGTTTGTTTTTCGGTACCAGTCAGCTGGTTTTGATTGACTTCAAAACACTGAAGCAAATTTCCCAGTGTAATTTGTACACTTTGTATCTCTTTGCGGCAATTTGAAATCTTGCTGTCCATAATGACACGGTTTCCAATTTCTGGCGTCCTACATTTGGAGTAATTGGAGACTTGAACAAATCCCAGTCTGTTTTTTTTTTTTTTTTTTCTCAGTTTCTTTATGCCTGAGTCCTAAATTGTGTATGATAAATCGAACTAGAGACAATTTCTGGAGAAACTGTGAAGTAGAGGTGTACAGATGCATCGGTTTTCCTGGTCGAAATGGTGAAAAGGGCTTATCGGTAGGCCATAAGGTTCCTGAGATGGGGACGTTCACTTCTCCTGTGTGTGTGTGTGTGTGTGTGTGTGTGAAGGAAGGCGTGGTTTGGCCTGGTTGTCTTAGCAACACCTGTGGCTACATGTCTTACTCACCTACTGATAATATAACCTGACACCAGAATGCACGTGAAAATCCGTTTTTCGTCAGGTCCCAAACAACCCTTGATAGCTTCCAAACGGTTCGACCAATCTTCTCAGTTTAAAGCTTAAACAAGGCCGCAGACCCGGCTATATTTTGTGGGTGTGTCTGTACAAAAATGAGTCTGCACCCGAGAGAGAGATTCGGAGGGTGTTTTTTTGCTGAATCAGAAAAGTTCCCCCTCTAGAAACCCCATTATAGTCTATGGAGTGATTTCTGCAGTAGTTTCAAGGCCATTTATTTTTTGAAGGGGTTAATTACTTTTGATCGACATGGTTGTATTGATCGTGCCAAATTGACGGCGCTCCCCTGAGGGCATCCCTGCTGAATAGATTGCCATTAACATACTGTTTAACAAGGTGGTTAAGGACACAAAGACTGTATGAACGTAATCCTTAAACGTTCTACACTACAACAACAGCGCTTCCCTATGAGTGTATGGTTTGCAGTAAGCAACATGTTTTTCCGTCTGTGGTTTGGGACGCAGCCCACACCGCCGTGGTTGTGTAGCCAGAGGTGTAAAACTGATAGTGTGGGTTAAAGAGAAGATGAGAGATGGTAGCGAGTGGGTTTCAGTCTTTGTGCATCTGCATCTTGAAGCCAAGCACATGGTTTCGGGCAGAGTGCGTGGTTTAGGACGTGGCCCTTTCAGGATCACTCGACGTCATCGAAAAAGCATTTAAGCACCAGTGGGCGTTTGTTTTAAAATGGTAATTCGGTTCCTGGCGTCATTAAGTTGAGCCATCTCGTATGAAGGGTTGAGGTGAGGGTGAAGCGGGTGGGTGGTGAGGGGGCTCCGAGCGTGCAGACATAATTAAAAGTTCAATCACTCTTTCTCGTCGTAATTCTGCATGAGATTGGGCTTAGCCTTTTGACCTTTAATTAGACCAACAGCGCACCATTAAATTGGGGAAAGCTACTGATTAACGAATCAGTCAAGATAACTGCTTATGGCTTTAGAGTTTTATTATTATTATTATTATTATTATTATTATTATTATTGTAATAAAAGATGTCGCTTTTGTACTGAGCGAGGGAAAATTTCTACCTTCACTCAGAGCTCAGCCTTCACAAAGCATTCAGTCATCACTCAAAGAAGCTGCAGCATATTCCGCTGTCATCCTTCATCGGTGCGAGTATTTACCATCTGCTTCATCAGCACGAATGTCGCAATATCGATACAGGCACTAAGCCTAATATTTTTCTTCTGGAGCTTGTCTCTGCGCTAAGCGTATTTAACCTGTTTAAACATGCTGTTTACTTATTAGTTATCGTCTTATCATGAGCATAATCTCAACCTCTCGCCATATAACTGTTTATCTTCTAAGCTTTCCTAATGTTGATACTGTACACTGAGTGGTGCGGCTTCTCCGCCTGACAGTCTGAATAAAGCCTTTGTGGATTACCTGCCTGTCAGACATGCTGAAGGAGGCGTGGCCTGCATGTATCAGACATTCTAAAGGAGGTGTGGCCTGTGTGTGTCAGACATGCTGAAGGAGGTGTGGCCTGCATGTATCAGACATGCTGAAGGAGGTGTGGCCTGCATGTATCAGACATGCTGAAGGAGGTGTGGCCTGCATGTATCAGACATGNNNNGACATGCTAAAGGAGGTGTGGCCTGCGTGTGTCAGACATGCTAAAGGAGGTGTGGCCTGCGTGTGTCAGACATGCTACAGGAGGTGTGGCCTTCGTGTGTCAGACATGCTGAAGGAGGTGTGGCCTGCATGTATCAGACATGAAAGGAGGTGTGGCCTGCGTGTGTCAGACATACTGAAGGAGGCGTGGCCTGCGTGTGTCAGACATATTGAAGGAGGCTTGGCCTGCGTGTATCAGACTGTGTGTGTGTTAGACATACTGAAGGAGGCGTGGCCTGTGTGTGTGAGACATATTGAAGGAGGTGTGGCCTGCATGTATCAGACGTGCTGAAGACGGTGTGGCCTGCGTGTGTCAGACATACTGAAGGAGGCGTGGCCTGTGTGTGTAAGACATATTGAAGGAGGCGTGGCCTGCGTGTATCAGACTGTGTGTGTTAGACATACTGGAGGAGGCGTGGCCTGTGTGTGTGAGACATACTGAAGGAGGCGTGGCCTGCGTGTGTCAGATATGCTGAAGGAGGCGTGGCCTGCGTGTGTCAGACATGCTGAAGGAGGTGTGGCCTGCATGTATCAGACGTGCTGAAGAAGGTGTGGCCTGTGTGTGTGAGACATATTGAAGGAGGCGTGGCCTGCGTGTATCAGACTGTGTGTTTGTTAGACATACTGAAGGAGGCGTGGCCTGCGTGTGTCAGACGTACAGAAGGAGGCGTGGACTGTGTGTATTAGACATACAGTACATAAGGAGGCGTGGCCTGTTTGTGTATCAGACGGGCTGAAGGAGGTGTGGCCTGTGTATTAAACATGCTGAAGGAGGTGTGGCCCGTGAAACAAACTGAAAGAAGCGTGGCATGTCTGACATACTGCATATTTCAGTGCATGTTTCAGACATAATAAAGGAGGCGTGGCCTGTGTGTCAGTCTAAATGCACCAGGTGTGATTTCTATCTATCTATCAGCTTATAGAAAGAGGTGTAGGATCGATGTCTGTCTAATTAAAGAGAGTGTGATGTCAGTTTGCTTGAAGGAGGCGTGGCCTCGGTCAGTCTAAGTAAAGAAGGTGTGGTGTCATGAAGGGGGTGTGGCCTCCGTCCCCATATGTTTCTAAACGTGAGATTATTGAGATTTTATTGAGAAGTGTAGAGTAAGTCTGAGAGCACACACCTGTACCAGACACAACATCTTGTCTTACAGAATCAACAACTGGCAAATGCAAAATATTAAAATATTAATGTTTGGATTCGTGCTGTACAAAGACTTGGCGCCCTGTTTCAGGTGAGATATGTTTTCACGCCTCATCTGGAAAAGCGAAAATCATGCTTAAAATGAAATGGAATTCAATCATCATTATTCTTTGTCTGGGCCGAAACAGATTGCTGTGCCAGGGCTCTTAATTAAACAAAAAGACGAATACACTGACCTTTTCTAAACACATTTAGAAAGAAAAAACACGCTAACCAATTTGTGAAGTTCTTAATTACTTGTGCGGAGCGTCTCCTGAGAATTTAGAGTGGCATGTTGATTAATCTCACGACCTGGGCTCGTCATTTCTCACCAATGAGTCTGTGTAGGAGTGATGTGTCTCTGTCTATCTGTCCATCCGTCCTTCCGTCTATTCATCACTGTCTGTATATCATCCATCCACCCATCTCTGTTCAACCATCCGTATCTATCTATCTATCTGTATATCCATCTATCTATAACAATATTTCTATATATCTTTTTATCTGCCATATATATCCATCCATTTATTAATCACTCCACTTAACATCTATCTATCTATCTATCTATCTATCTCATCTAAAGTACACTTACTAATTTCCCACTTATCTATTGATTTAACATCCATCCATCCATCCATCCATCCATCTATAACAATCAACAATCTATCTGTCATTCTGTCTATCCATCCAATTATCAATCATCCATCAATCCACCTTTTCATCCATTCATCCATGTATGTATTATCCATCAATTTATTCATCTACTGATCCACCTAAGGCGGCACGGTGGTGTAGTGCACCTCCAGGGTTCGGGTTCGATTCCTGTTTCTGTGTGCATGAAGTTTGCATGTTCTCCCCATGCTTAGTGAGTTTCCTCCGCGTACTCCGGTTTCCTTCCACAGTTCAAAGACATGCAGATTAGGCTAATTGGTGTTTGCCCATAGTGTGTGAGTATGTGTGTGTGCCCTGCGATGGATTGGCACCCTGTCCAGGGTGTACCCCGCCTCGTGCCCTGGGATAGGCTCCAGGCCCCCCGCAACCCTGAATACAGGATAAAGCAGTATAGAAGATGATGAAGATGAGATGATCCACCTAAAATATCTATCTATCTATTAGCCCAACTTTCTTCTTTTAGATCAATAAACAAATCTATCCATCTTCTACCTCTGATCAATAACGTAAAGGTGTACATGGACACACTCAGTATGTACCGTTAAAGTTAAAGGAAAGTGGCACTGAACAACATATCACCCAAGACACACACACACACACACAGCAACATTCAACCATGTGGTTCATTTCTTTACAAAGTAAAAAGTGTCGCATCCTGAAACAGCCCCAGGTTGTTCCGTGTGGTTCCACACACCGGGCCAAGCAGGAGCGCTTGTCTGTTTGTCGAGATCCGTCTGTTTCCCCCCCAAAAATAACGTACTTGGAAGAAGGAGCGAGGCGAGACAATCTGTTTGGCTCAGTCCGAATGGAAAGCGGTGTAATGGTGCTGAGAAGAGCCGAGCTGAAGGGGAGCAGATTTTTTTTTTTTTTCCTTTTGGCATGATGTATATACACAGGATTTTTAATTCAATCCATATTTTGGCATCAAACCCAAGTGCAATGGTGCTAATTAGATTTAAAACTTTTCCTGATTCTTGTTGTGTGTGTGTGTGACTATATGGGGGGAAAAAACATGTTTTTCCCTCCATCAGCACGATGATGTAATTGAATCCTCTGTTCATCGCAGCTCTCATTGCCGGAGACATTAATTGGCCGATTGAAGCCATGCCAAACCCTGGACGCTGCTGTTTAACAGACGGACGATGGGACGGCGCGATTCTCATGCGCGTCACGCCGAGGCCGCCGTTCAGAACATATTACCGGAGTAATGAAACATTTAGTATCTCTCACGTCACGCTCCGAGAGAACGCTTCCGTATTTCCACCGGTGAAAATCGCAAAGTGGAAACGTATAAGATGTGCTGCCGTGATATCTGTATCCCTCTGAGTGGAACATGCACATTTCCTCTCAACTATAATGCATTCCGTTATCATTACCATATTCTTCTGTGTGTGTGTGTGTGTGTGTGTGTGTGTGTGTGTGTGTGTGTGCCTGGCCAACTTTTAATCACAACTTTGTCTCATTTCCTCCAGCGTTCCCAGTGTACCCATATTCAAGTATTTATACAGTTATATATTTATATATTTATAACTCCCGCGATTGGGAGCAGTCGCACTGTTTTCCGCGCGATTCAGACGTTTGCGCGTGCGAAGATCCATCAATTATGCAAAACAAAATCATATTCAAAAACCAAATCGTATCTCTCCGATACAATTCCATCATACTTGCGTGTTTAATATAAGTCAGAGGAATTGTTCTCTGATTAGCTGAAAGGACTGAGGACGATAAGAAAGCGCACAGAACGCAGCATTAATTGGGTTATTATTCCACGTTAGTCATTAAGAGATAAAGTTTTTATCAGTTTTTGAGATCCTTTTTTTTCTGCGTATGTATCCTGAATGAATTTGTTACATTTTTGTACAAAATAAAGTACAGACTGGAGGACGGTTTATGGTGGGAATAAAACATGGTGGACGTCTTTAGGTTTTAACGCACTCACTTTTCATTCTCCGACAAGATTTAAAAAAATTTTTTACACTTAAATTTCAAGCGGCACGGATCTGTTCGCAGAAACGCCACATCGTTCAACATCCGATTTAGGAAAGAAAATCATATAAATGTAAAAAATATACCTATAAAACTACCTTATATGGACGTTCTTTCAGTGTGTTCATCAGACTGTGTGTTCGGATCTCTAGTCATGTAGAGACAAAGTTCTGATTACGTGTAAATGTGTAAACGTCACCACCACCGGATTACGGGAATGACGTTGCGGAAATGACGGGCATAAAAATTCTCTTCTTTTTCTTCTTCTTCTTGTTTTTTTTTTTCATAGAAACATCCATAAAAAAAAACACGTAACCATGTTTATAGTTGACTAAAATGAAATAAAAATTTATCTCGTTGTATCGTCTACTGTATTGTATACGCGGCCCAGTGGGGAAAAAAAAGAACAAGAAAAAGAGTCACACACGCTAACATTTCATTTTTACCGCCTTTTTCTTTGATTACCGCACGCGTTCGCCGCGGCGTCTACCGTTTCCATAAACTTATTCAATGTTACACAATTTTATTTCCATCCAGCATCACATTCATTTTCTTCCCAAGATCATGTATATCAGTATATTCATTATTTTTAGTGCAATATGTAACTTACTGTGTGCTATATTTAATTCTATTTTTACTTCTTAAAATTTTTATTTCTTTAATTCAACTTTTTTTCCTTGTCTAATCGAATTAATCAAAGCAACTGTATAACCAAGACAAAGCAATTTCCCTCTGGGATTAATAAAGTTCTTTGAATCTTGAATGTACTTTTACAGTATAATAGGACAGACGGACCTGCTGTGTGAAAAGTCTTCTCCGGCACGTCCCAGTGACTCGGAATGGTTTTAAGGTCTGGTCTCTGTGGTGGTCGGTCCATGTGTGAGAATGATGTCTCGTGCTCCCTGAATCACTCTCTCACTATTTGACACCTGTGAATTGAGACCTGATATTGCCATCGTGGAATATGGCCGTGCCATCAGGGAGGAAAAGAAATCCATTAAACGGCGATTGACGAACTGGGCTCCGGTCGTCAGCTGACCTGATGTTTTGTCCACATGACGTTGCCGAGCCTGGACTTGACCGACAGAAGCAGCCGCAGATGATAACACTGCTAATAGAGGCTCGTACAGCGGGAGTGATGGGCGCATCCCATTTTACCCTGATGCTCCCACCATGCTGGAACAGGGTTCTCATCAGATCACATGACCTTTTTCTAAATCTCCACACTCCATTGTTTATCCTCCCTCGCCTTTTTTTCCAGATTAGCTTCACTGATTCTTATGGCTAAACAGCTGTTTAGTCCCAAAGTTCTCTAGGATTCTCTCCGCATTGTGTGTGTGTGGTAACGATCTTACTGTCACTATGAAATAGAGCCATGAGGTCTACTTGTTTTTCTTTTTGTTGAACGTTTAATTAAAAAAAAAAAACCACATTTCTTCCTTGATGATGATGATCCCTCACCGCTATCCTCCCAGGTTCTAATAAAGTTCTTAACCCAGTCTCAGTCTCAGTAGTTTCAGCCTCCTTATTTGTTGTCTTTGCTTGATGCAGGACAATAATTTGACTCTTCTGGAACAGAGGAACATATTTATCATGAGCACAGGATATGATCGTCTCACGTGGTTGTTTAAGAAACGAGGAGATTAAACAACTAGTTTCCAAATTGCAGTAATTATCCAGTAAAATTGATTATCTTTAAACTGTGTGTGTAGTTGACTTTTTTTTGTTTGTTTGTTTTTTGCTGCATATTTATTAAAACATAGTAATGGAAAAAACAAAATGGCTAAAAAGATTATACGATTAAAGGGTTAATAAAAAAAATCACTTTTTTAACAGTCTGTAAATTGTATTAGATTTTAAACATAAATAAATAATTAATTAAATTGAGGTCTAGACGTGGCGGCACGGTGGTGTAGTGATTAGCACTGTCGCTTCACACCTCCAGGGTCTGGGTTCGATTCCCGTCTCTGTGTGCATGGAGTTTGCATGTTCTCCCCCTGCTTGGTGGGTTTCCTCCGGGTTCTCCGGTTTCCTCCCACAGTTCAAAGACATGCAGGTGAGGTTGATTGGCGTTCCCTAATTGCCTATAATGTGTGTGTGCCCTGTGATGGATTGGCACCCAGTCCAGGGTGTACCCCGCCTTGTGCCCTAAGTCTCCTGGTATAGGCTCCAGGCCCCTTGCGACCCTGAATACAGGATAAAGTGGTATAGACGATGAGTGAGAGTGAGTGAGTGAAAGTTTAATCAAAATTAAAAAAACTTTTTAAACACGATTAAACGTGTCTAATTAATTGTTGCTCAATGGTCAGGAGATCCAGCCAGACGAGGGCGCTAGTGAGCTCAAGTATGCAGAAGTGGGCGGATAGCGCTCTCCTCGGCGTGTGTTACACTGCACTTGAATGTTGTCGGAAATATAAGCGGGACGGGATTCAGAGCAGCATACAACACACACACACACGCAACCTCGAGCTCAGGAACTGAGCCGCCGTGCAGCACAGGTCTTTACTTTTTTATCCGCAAAATATGTTCCTCTAGTAGAACATATGGCCCTGTAGAACAGTTTGGGCGTCTGAGAGAGAGAGAGAGAGAGAGAGAGAACATAAGCCGGGTTTATCATGTCTGCTTTCAGCGCGTCATTTCAATCTCCCTTTGTGATGCTACAGTCGACTCGACTGTGTGTGTGTGTGTGTGTGAAGGGCAGGTGGACCCAATCAGGCAGCTAAATCAAACGTAAAAGGGGAGCGACGCAGGGGCCAGATGAGACGGGCCGCGCTGTGTAAAGCGGCGTGTGTGTCGCGAGCGCGCGTGTCAACGGGTCGCAACATCTGCATGCGGAATTGAACAATCGAATCAGGAGACACCAGGGAGGCGAGGATCATGCAGGTTGCTCTTTGTCTGTGTGTGTGTGTGTGTGTGTGTGCAAAGGCACGGCTTGGTGCAAGTCAGGTGTGTGTCGGAATTAATCGTGTCCATCACGGTGGAGATGCGAAACCTTTATTTTTTTTGTCAACACGTCAGAAACGTTAAACCTATTCAGACCATTTAGTGGAAGAAGAAGGGAAAAAAAATCCTTTTTTTTTTTCCTGCTCATTTTGTGTGTTTTTGAGAACATTTGACGTGCGTAATTGCTGTGACAGACAGACCCATTTACAAGGTCATTGTGTGAGAACGGTTGAAAGGCTGCCAATCAAAAGCCCGAGCAGCGACGTGTCAAGTCGTTCGCTTTCTAACGTGCCTGCGTGAGTGCGTGTGGTTTTTTTATTCCCCCGCCGTTTTCACGGCTCTTGATGGCGTCCCGGGGGAATTACGTGAACCAAGTAGCATCGTGGTACGATTGTAATTCCTGAGTCCATCATTAAATATTATTGCGTTTATAAGACCTCTGTCTCGCTGCGTCACGACTCCTGTTAATCAGGATGAATAATAAACATCATGTCACAGACAGACAGTGGACTTTATGTTTCTCAAGTTCTCAGGCTTCTCACCTTCGCCAACATCTGGAGCGGGCGAGCGTCACCCCGAGCGCCACCGTAGGCGCAAAACATCTGTGTTGTATCTCTCTCAATCTGAGTTAGATCTGAGTGCACTTCGGATCTCGCCTAAATGCATAACTGAATCATTCATCATGTTTCCTTGCATGCACTCACTCACACACACACACACACACACACTTGTGAGTTCTCCTCTTTTCCCACCGGCTGCTATTTGTAAACCGGGCTCAGGAGCTGTGCCCCAAATAAACTGACCTGATTTGATTTCCACTAGAAGCCTCGCTCCCTCTGTGGCGGCTGTTGGGAGTTAAAACCGTTTTCTCACACACACACACACACACACACACACACACACACTCCTATACACTGACTGTTGTTTCCCTCTGCGGACCCGAGCGTTTGCTCTGGTGTGATGATGGAGTTGGTGAGTCTGCCAACATAAACAACATTTTGGCTTCCGTCCTAAATAAAAAGGCGAGACAGCATTCGGGTGTATTATTGTATTATTAACATTAACGTACATAGTGGCAAAAAATATGCACCCGAAAAAGGATGGAAGAAAGTGATTAATGGCAATAATGTCAGGTGTGTGTGTGGGTTGTGTATTGTGTTGAAATGTTTTAAAGACGTGCGGCCGACTCGCTCTTGCTTTTCTCCGGTTTATTTCGTCCCAACAGCCGTCTCCAAAAAAGTCACATGACAGCTACCTGAAGAACGACGGGGTGAACGCGCGCTTCCTCCGAATTGTATTAATTTCTTTAGAGGAAGCGGAATAACTCACATCTGGTAAAGACCTTTATTACTCCGCGAGAACGTGTTAGCGTTAAAGTCTGTCTGAGCCACCTGTCGATTCTTCATATTTTGCTCCCAGACGTTCTTGTATTTTTAATGAAGTCCTGAGGAGAAGCTCCCCAGGCCTCCTGAACGACTCTCATTTCCAGAGGAATGTGTTTTTTTGTTTCTTGAAGCCACACTGGGATAAAAAAACAGGGGCTGTCGATATCAGTGCGTTAACACACGCGATTTAACTAGAAATTTGAATGCACATTAATCATATGACCAAGTTTGACCCTAATGGCTTCCCATGATCGCAGCTGTGTGCGATTACAGCACGTTTAGCGCGGATGATATGACGACTGAGGAAACATCAGCAGGTTCATTATAAGAAGCTTCTAGATGGACGTTTGGATAAAAAGTTGCGTCCCATGGGAACAGTTTTCACAATAAAACTTGAGCTGTAAGACGTTGTGAGTGGCGGCTCGGCCGGCTACAGCTCCATGTTGTTGATCTGAGGATCCGGGTTCGAGCCCCGCTATTGGTGGGTTGCCACACCCCATAATTCCACCCACTGCATGCAGGACCGCTTCCATTTGAGAGATTATAAAACTGCATAATCTTGTTTCCTCTAACCAGTTTGTCGTGCATTTCTTTATTTCAACAAGTAAATCTGAGTATTTTAAAATTGTCATTAATCGTGATTAATCACAGACCATGACTGTGATTAATTAGATAAAAAAATTTCACAGCACTAGAAAAAACAAAAAACAAAACATCAAACATACTGTATGGTCCAGTGAGAAACAGGTGCAGATGATGACAGATGATCAGGCCGGTGATTAGTTTACTTACTGCTGATGCTGAATGCTGAGTGGCTGGAACAGACGGGAGGGGAAACGAGGTCGCTGCTGAGGTTGTTACACTAACGGGCGATTTTTACATTGTATCTTTAGCCTCAGTAAAACATGGGATTGTTTGCATTTTATCTTTAATTTAATCTACATCAGGTAATTTCATTTAATCTGAAGAAACGAGGGGTGGGGAGGTGGGGGTCAAGACTTTTGCACGGTACTGTACATTTTGGAAAACCTGGAAAGACTGGTTCATTTGGGGAGTTTTTGACATTTATATCGTGTTCTAAGACACCAGAGAGAAGGAGAGAAGTACAGGGTTGTAAGTAATCACCCCCACATCAATACGACTCCACTTTTTAGCCAGTATTAGACTAACAGCCAGAGCTTTTTACATCGTTTCAGAGGAACGGAAAAACCATTCACTGGAAACAGTTTCCACCCCTGGACGCTCGTTCCTTTCTGACCGAACAAAAGGGCGACGTCGCACCAAGCAGGGGAGATCAGCAGCGACGTCGAGCACTTTTCCCTTTTCCCGCCATTGTTCGGGGCCCAAATCGCAGCTGCTCTTTGTTAGATAAATAACAAACACGCCTGTGTCCTGAAGTGATAAGTGGCCATCATTGATCTCCATCTCTGGTCGGTTAGGTCTAATTCCTCTTCGCTGTGCTTTCAGCGGGCGCCATATGGCGAGGCTTTCGACGCCACCTGCCTCTGGGATAACGGGCAAGATTGAGCTCGGAGTCGTTAAAAGAGAAGATGAAGTGTGTCTCACGCCCTCCCGGATCACCAGTCATCTTTTTTTTGTTTTTTTTTATTTAGTTTTCTTTATCTTTTATCCTTATCAGTCTGAAGACGCTCGCTCGCGTAGACTCATGTAGACGAGATCGATTTAATAAACGCACCAGGCGCTTTAGAGTTCCGGTATGAGCGATTCGCTTCGAGCCGCCGCGCGTCTTTATTAAAGTCTCCGCTTTGAAATTTGTGTTGAAAGTATTGAATTTATGCCACTTCTTGTAAGATTAGGTGTTTAAAAACAAACAAAAATAAATAAATAAATAAAAATTGGCGTTTTTTTTTTTTCCCGTCTAGGTAGCACCCGAGATGTGATATCTCAGCACAAATCATCCGAACGCTGAAGTGCCTTTTAATTTCGCAACGTCTCCACTTGAAAAACGTTGCCTCCGAACAGATAAAATGATGACGGATGGATTCCTCCTCCTTCTCCTCCTCCTCCTCCTCGTCCTCGTCCTCGTACTCTTCCTTCGCTCTCTTTCTCATTCTGTGTAAACCTTATCCGACAGCATCAGAGCCACGCCGGAACCTGAAACAGAGCGATTGATGTGGATGAGGAGGGAAAATAAAAACGCTGATCTGTTATTTTTTTCATCATCGCTTCTTTTGTGTAACGGTTCAGGAGTTATTTTTCTCGCTTTGGTCCGGAATGCAATTATCTGCCTTTGTTGCCGCTAAGACGCGCACGTAACCGAGGGACGATCGCTTTTTTTTATTTTATTTTTTTTATGACAAAGACATGTTTGCTAACACTGCGATTCCCGAAGCTCTTGACCTCTCAAGTGTTGAAACTGATTTTTCTATTTTATTTTCTCGTGTATATAGAAGAGAATGTTGAGTTCCAATCTGATCTGCATCTTATAAGATGACAAGTGCAATACTTGAGTTTTTCTTTTTCTTTTAGCTAGAAAAAATGTATATATATACAGTATATATGTTTTAGAATGTAACATTGAGCTGGAGGTGAAGTGAAAATAAATTGTACAGTTAATTACTTCTTTCAGATACATGCATTCGAAAAGATCTGTGGTGCCTTTACTTTAAAAAAAAAAACTTAGATCTTGGCCAGAAATAACCACTTGGACACTTGATTTTACAGGCAAATAATCAATAATCAGGTTCTAAAACAGAAATATTTTGCAGCATTTAATGTCAATTAAGGGAAAACCCGACACACACACACACACACACACCAAGCGTAAGTTAAAGTGATGCAGTGAATGGACACAAGCTCGTGGATGCCGATGTCTGGTTTACGGAGGGTATCCATGGTGCCCCTGATCCTAGAGAGCTCCCTTCCAGTAGCATAGAGCCTTGGTGTCCTTGAGGTGATGTAAAAAAGAGGTGAGTCAGTAGAAAGCGTGTGTGTGGTCAGATCGTTGTTTTCTCACGAGCTTCCGTTCGGATCTGTGTATCGAAATCGGCTCCGGGTGAAACGGCAGCCATGTCGAGTCAGAGGGTCGCTGTCCGGGGTGCTGAATCCATTAACCCTCATTTATTTGTGCATGCGCTGTACCTCCTGTTGCTTGTAAACCAGCTCTGATATCTAACACCAAGCAGAGGGGAAAAGGAAAGCTGTTGGTGTTTAATCGTCTTTCCTTTTGTACGTCAACGAGTCAACAAGGCCAGAAACTGCATTGTGTTTAAGTGCTTGTTTATGGAAGATGAATAGAATTTGGTTGAACGAGATTCGTCCAAAAAAGGAATAAAGTCCATGCATGATGAAATCCTAAAGGTTCATTAGAGGGGCTTCAGCTTACAGTAGATAATTTGGAATTTTGTTTGTAAGCATTTCTTCTGGGGACGAGACTGATTTTAAAAAATTTATTCAAACATTATTGAAAGAAATAAAATATAAAAGTGCTCAGTTAAATTGGCTTTCAGTTGGCAATCATTTAAAATAATTATAAATATTATTATCATTATTTTTATTATTATAAATTGGAATAATTTTACTTTTTATTATTAACTGACATAGATATATTTCTATGTAGATCTATGCAAAAGTTCTCCATCACAAGCCATGCATTTGCACCATCGTTGAACCCAATTCTTCCGAATCCTGTTTGTCTCAGTCGATGATCTCACACTGTGTGATTTGTCTTCAGTGATGTTTTTTTTTAAAACTTCATCCATCTGTGCACATCGCTCTTGTCATCTCTGGTGTCGTCTCTGTAAACATTCTGTATCGCACTGGGAGACCATCAACACCGACAAAGGGGAATTTCAAGCAGGATTCGAGAGTTGGGTTCAAAAATGGTGCGAGTGGTAATGTCATCTAAAGAGAGAGTTCCTCTGCCAGCATGTGCAGTTTGAACCAACTACTGTATTTCAGGAAATAAAAACGTTTTGCCATCTGCCATTTCAAATTACTTTCAGTACAGCCCTCGTAATAATAATATCATTAATAATAATAATAATAATAAAAATAGTATAACGTATTTAACTTGTATATCGCCTTTCACAAACCCAAGGTTGTGTAACGATTTCAGAAGCGGAAACCCGGTCGAATTAAAAGAAATAAAATGAACAAGCAGTGAAAAAGATGCTTTAGGAAAACCACGAAGGGCACCTGAGGGCCATTTTTAAATTGAATCAGTCTCAGCTGAAAACTTTTTGCTTCAGCAGTGTACTTTTTCTATTTCTATTAAGTTCAGTTTCTTTGCGAAAGTGTCCTTGGGACCTGGATAAATGCAAAACTACAGTAAATACACAAAATATATAAAAACAGTAAATAGGCATAAACATAGAGGTAGCGCCGGAATCCATATTATTGTTGATGTTCTCCTTAATTACTTTTTTTCAGTTATATGAATAACCAACATAATGGTTTCTTTCCTTCATTATTCTCCTTTAACAAAAAATGGATTATTATTTTTTTTTAATTCCTTTTGACGAGCGCCGCACACAGCCCTCAGCCCATCTGAACCCCCGCTTATCAGGGCCAAGGAACTGTGTGAGGATTTGAGGATTTGATTTGTGGGCTGTACTGGTGGACCTAACAAGCGTTATTGGAACGGCAAAGCTGGAGGAAGGACAATTGCGTAATTACTGCTTGGGTTTCCAGATTAGGCCATCAGTGGCTGTTTGAGCTCTGGGTGCTTGAGCCAAATCCACTCAGAAGCCCAGGGAACATATTAAAAGGAATCTAATGAAGGTTTTAGCCTGGATGCTTGCAAATGATATGTAGATCATTGACAATCTTGCCATATCGGTGGCTAATCACAGTGCGTGACCATCGCGGATGCATCATTCTGAGACGAACTGATGAATAATGAGCAACAGCATGAGAGTGTAAGGGTGTAGGGTTGCATCCTCACATCCTCACATCTTCACATTTGGGCTCTGTCGTGTCATGTACACGTACAGTAATGATAATGCTGGAAAAAAAAAACATTTGATTGACAGCTTCATCTTTTAGCAGCTTGATGGGGTCTCCATGGCAACAGCGAACAGTAGGTTAGATGGTCTGATTATTGCCCCAAGGGTTTTCCAGGGAGCCAAAATGGTTCTTATACTGTATGATGCTGTTCGAGGGCACTAGAGTTGTAATGAGGGGTCATGGTGAGTCACGTGTGATTGACCCATTACTATTAGTGACAAGCTTTTTAACTCAATGAAAATCCTTACACTAGTCTTTTTATGTCCAATTCCTCTCTCAAACCCCTCCGTCTGGGCTCCATTTCTCTACCACGGTCAAAACCTCGAATGTGTGGTGTACAGCAAGCTTTCGGGTTTCATTGCTACCTCTGGTGCCACTCCTAGCATGTTCCTAGCGACAAAACCTGGGATTTTTACCAGTAGCAATTTTACCAGTAGGATCTTTTAGATCTTATATCTCTTCTGAGGGCATATTTACATATATATGCTCTGGGATCTTTTGAGAGGAGACCTGAACCCCACCAAGCTTTTGGGTTCCAAGCTAGCATGTTCCTAGCTACAAAACCATACGATTTTTACCAGTATGATCTTTTATATCTTTTACCTAAGGGCATATTCCAGGGCTCTGGCATCGTTTCTGAGAACACTTGACTTGACTTAAGTCTGGTTCAGTGAGAACACAATCGTTCCACACCCTGGTACAAATCAATTGAGCCTAATGTGAAACCACCCAAAAACTTACATAGAATCGTTCTCATAGAAAAAAACAAAAACAGCTGTGCAGTAGCATGACAGTAGCCTTCAGTTCCGACATAATTCACTTTCATAAAAGATTTCTTATCATGTAAATGTACTGTAAGTTTAGCCCTTAGCGCCATTTGCCTGATAGCTCATAATGTAAATATATATATATGTTTTTAAAAAGCACCCAATGGCCCAGAAAGTTAATTCAGTGCTCCACTGTAGGAGTTGAGCTGCTTGATCTGGTGTCTGAAAGTGCAAGGCTAAAGTTTTCCCACTGCACCTGGATGCTAGTTAATCGGAGAACGGTGCTGCTGGGAATACACTGGCGATGATGTATTTGTGATGCAACCTCGGTACAATTTCCAAACTAATCTACAGGATAAACACGATGAGAATCCTGTATCTGTGTGGAGAAAGTGAACCCCCGGTGATTCTCAATTCTGATTGGTGTGGATCGTGTTTCTATAACAACAGATTCGAATGCACTCTCATCATTTGTATAGTAACGGATTTATTTTAGAGTCACGGAAAACTAGTTAAAATGCGAGTTGTTGATATGGTGACATTTACAGTGTTGGCTACAGTATACAGTATATATTTACATCAGGACTCATTGATGTCAATACTGTGATCACTTTTGATTATTTCCCGATCCCAGCGCGACCTTGAGTGGATTATTATTTTCCTTTTATTTTCACACAATGTTCAAGTTTACTTAAGCAAAAAAAAAAAAAAAAGGCGAGAGAGAGAGAATAAGCGTCAGAGAAAATGAGCTTTACTCCGAACAAATGAATGCCATTTCCAGGCGATTTGCTCATGAAGAATGTGCAGATAAAAGGTCGTGGTTAAATTAGCCCGTCCTCGCTTTGCTAATGTTGCGTTAACTGGCGGAGTAGCTTCTGTGTATTCGTGCATGCAGTTGAGTGTGTATGTGTGTGTAGTGTAACAAAGGTCTCATGCAAGTGGCAGCCTGAGTGTCCTTGGAAAAGTTATCTGAGGCCAGTGAGGGATGAGAGGCTGCGGTGGAGCGCGGTATCGATCCGCCGCTTAAACCAGCAGCGTCCAATCAGCTGCTCCGACCAATCAGATTAGAGCTTTTAGCATCATCGATCGGAAGATGAACGGATT
Source organism: Clarias laeviceps (assembly GCA_030014305.1). Classification (NCBI taxonomy): domain Eukaryota; kingdom Metazoa; phylum Chordata; class Actinopteri; order Siluriformes; family Clariidae; genus Clarias; species Clarias laeviceps. Next base: position 24,349,685 of record JAQMYJ010000008.1, on the reverse strand, counting down.
TAAAATCCAAATGACTGCATTTATTTTTTTTTTTAACCCTATTGGACAGAGTAACGTCATGCTTGCTCAGTTTCTTTTTCATTTGCTTTATTTAGTCCTTTTTTTTTTGTGGACAAGAGCGCATGAGTGGTGAGTAGTTTCAGTCCAAATTATAAATTTTTTTTAAATGCATTTTTTTAAATGAATTATTATTAATTCAAATCAATTCAATTGTATTTGTATAGCACTTTTATCAATTGACATTGTCGCAAAGCAGCTTTACACAATCAAATGAATTATTTAAGTTTGTATGAGATGTGAACATTTATGAGACTCAATGTGTCCAAAGTCCTTCATATCAGCCTGAGCTTCTTTCTCTTCCTACCCAACCTCAGACATCCCCGTCAGTATTGTGTTTGGAATAAATCAAACAAGTAAAGCTGCAAGGCCATAAAAACATTGTGTGTGTGTGTGTGTGTGTGTTCTCGACTAGCTGCCAGATTGTGCTGGTAAAATCTCATATTTACATACACCAGCTTCTCCGTGTGATCCAGTAAAGTCGCCTGTAGCTCTTCTCAGTAGCCTCACCCCGAGTTCACCCGCGAGAGCCACCACTGTGGCTGAGTGCCTCCATCTGTCTCCAGAACCACAGCGCAGGGAAGAGACACACTGCTGGAGGAAAAAAAAGAAAAAAGAAAAACTCCTTCAGTAGTGCAGTGAAGCTGAGCTCTCAGTCAAGTGCAACAAGATTATCCTGTAGATATTAAAACATGAATGGGTGGATAGTTTGAGAAACCATGGATGGATGGATGGATGGATGGATGGATTACTTGGTAGATAAATAGATATTCGTGTGGATGAATTGAGAGGAAAATGAATTGATGGATAGCTAGACAAATGGATGGATGGACAAAAGTAAGTCTAGATGAATTAGTAAAGTGGTAAGACTGATAAAGAGATGTTTAAATGGATGGCCAAACAGACAGATGGGTGGATGGTTGAAGAAATTGACATATGAACGGATAACTAGATAAATGAAAGGATGGAGGTATAGGTAAACAGATGAATAGTTGAATAGTTGGATAGACTGATAGATTAACTAGTTAGGATTGATAGCCTGACAGAAAAATAAATACAAGGATGGAGGGATGGCTGGAGGGAGAGATGGAGAGGGAGGACGTGACAGATGTATAAATAGATGCCTAAATCAATGGATGGGTAGCTAGAGAGGCAGGTAGATAGACAGATTGATGGTTGATGGATGAATACTGTAGCTTTTGGCTTGAGATCTAGATGAATGGAAGGAAAGATGGAAGGAAGTTGAATGGTTGTACAGAGAACTGGAGAAGCTAGTTGGATGATTGAGGAATAGCTCACTGCATGGATTGCAAGATGGAAGAATAGCTAGATAGATGAATAGCTAGTTCAATGGATGGATGGATGGATGAATGGATGGATGGGCAAATGCACAGGGAAATGGATGGCTGTGTAAATTGAAAGCTAAACAGAATAATAAATACATGGAAATTGGGAGGGATGGATGGACAGATGGATAGATTGATGGATGAATGGTTGGATGGTTGGATGGATGGATGGATGGATGGATGAGTAGATGCCTAAACCGATGCCTAAAAATAGATAGTTTGACAGAAGAATAAATACGTGGATGGATACAGAGGGAAGGATTGATGGATGAGTAGATGCCTAAATTGATGGATGGATAGCTAGACAGATGGATGAATGGATGAATGGATGGAAGGAGTAGATATGATGGATGGATGGAGGAGTAAATTGATGCTTAAATAAATGGATAGACAGACAGCTGGATGGACGGACAGATGGTTAAACAGATGGCTTGATGAGATGGACGGCGAACGGGGTGGAAGGATGGAGGGACATCTATAAGAATGATTTAGTTGAATAAGTGAAGAGACAGATTGGATGGGTGAATGAATAGCAAGATGGATGGATGGATGGACAAATGCACAGGGAAATGGATGGCTGGATCAATGGGAGAATAGCTATGTAATTTGAAAGCTAGACAGAATAATAAATACATGAAAATTGGGAGGGATGGATGGACAGATGGATAGATTGATGGAAGAATAGTTGGATGGTTATGGATGGATGGATGCAGTAGATGCCTAAACTGATGCCTAAAAATAGATAGCTTGTCAGAAGAATAAATACGTGGATGGATACAGATGGAAATATTGATGGATGGGTAGATGCCTAAATTGATGGATGGATGGATGGATGGATGGAAGTCCAAATGCACAGGGAAATGTACTGTGTGGATGGATGAATGGATGAATAGCTATGGAAATGGATAGCTAGACAGTAGAAAAATTGACGTAGGAGTAGATATGATGGATGGATGGAGAAGTAGATACAGATGCTTAAATCAATAGATAGACAGACAGCTAGATGGATGGACAGATGGTTAAACAGATGGCTTGATGAGATGGACGGAGAACTGGGTGGAAGGATGGAGGGACATCTATAAGAATAATTAGTTGAATAAGTGAAGAGACAAATAGATTGGATGGGTGAATGAATAGTAAGATGGATGGATGGATGGATGGGTGGATGGATGAAAGAGTGATCAGATGATTCTATCTCCTTGCTTGAGCTCTGTGCTAAATGCTGTAGTACGATTAAACAGTGCATCACTGCCTCATTCATTCCGTTGCTGTTTAAACATCCTATTAATTACTAAAGATGCGATTTGGGACACGGCCCTGAATTCTCACGGAAAGTGTAAGTTATTACTCGGCTCACGCAGCCGAGGGGGTGAATTTCCCATGAAATATTGTTCCACCAGCAGCTCGGAATTGCATTTTTTCCACCAGAGAGAGGGTGAAATTCCCAAATCATACATTCAGCAGCTTCAAATTTAATTTAACTTCATTTTCAATTCCAGATTTTTTCCTTGCTTCTCATATTCGTTTAGTAAAAGGAGTGTGCGTGTGTGTGTGTGTGTGTGTGTGTGTAAGGTATAATAGCTGTGCTGATAACACACTCCCTCAGCGTGAAGACTCTCATGCCTCTCGAGGAGAATGTGACCCATCATGAGGTCCCTGGCTCCCCCATCCCGCTGAGCCTCGTAGGGGGTCTAGAGAAACCACCAACTTCCCTCCCTCTCTCTGTCTCTTCGTTTCTCTCTCTCTGTCTCTCTCTCTCTCTCTTTCTCTCGTCATCCCGCCTTCTCGATTTCTCACACCCTCTTGTTTTTACACTATCCTTCCTTCTTTTCTCCCTGCTTCCCCACGGGACGCTGCTCTCTTAGCAACACTCCTTCCCCTCGTTTTTCTTATTGGACGAGGCCCGAGTGTGTCGGCGGCCCCTCGGGGTGGTGCGACTCAGACTCGCCCCTCTTTTCACTCTCGAGGTGTCTTATTATTTACAAGCTTCCTTCCAGGAAGGAGTGCAAATCCCTTCTTTCTTTCTGTCTTTATTTTGCTCAGAACGGAGCGCGATGTGATTAAGGAAACACAGAGTGTAATATAGTACGAGTGTGTTATGAGTGTGTTAGGAGTAAGAGCTCCACCCATGTCTTGCTGTCGCCCAATAAGGTTGTGCGATTGGGGCTCCGATTTAACGCTACTGACTCGTTTTGTTTTTTAACATGTAGCTGATTAGGAGTATTTTTTTCCCCAGCCTTTGAATTTGGGACACTACACCCTCATTGAGACGTTTTTATCGTAACAACCATTAAATGCTATTTATTTTGAAAGTCTGATGTCAGCGCGCTGAATGTTCTCCGCATGTTTAATGTTCTCATTCTTCCCTTCTCTTCCTTAATCCCTTTCCCTGCTATCAGACTCGGCCCTAAACGCCGCAGGGTGTCTCTTCACAAACATCCAGGCCGTAAAAACTTCAATACATGTTTAGCTTGTTTTTTTATCCCCTTTCTTTTCTTTTCTTTTCTTTCGCTCGAACAAAAAACGAAAACGAGGGGGAAACACGCGTTCCGATTTGTAAAGCTTAACTGATTCCTTCCTGACAGTTCTGTAAAGGCTTAATAAACAGAACCGTCTGCGCATCAGTACACTTTCAGAGATCGCGCTCGGTAAATTAGTCCCCTTTTTTTCCCTCCCCTTTTACTTTGCCAGTAAACTCGTTACGGATCTCCCAGCTGTGGCAGTGTTGCGGTTTCCGAAAAGCCTGGCGTCCCGAAAGTTTACCCTAACAAGCTGTTTGATTTCGGAGAAGAGGCTTGATTTGTGAATCGGGCGCCGAATTATTCAAGGCTCGTTCGTCAAGGTCTCGCGCGCCAGAGAATAAACGAGTGACGAAACCGGACAAGAATCAAGGATGATAATCGGAGGAAGAGGTCCAGCGTCTCGAATGCGGTCATACGGCTAGCACGCCGGAACGTCCATAGATTTGACGCAAAAACAGCTTTTAGCTCGATCCGGATCCTATTTAAGGGCCCTTGTTTCAAACGGATGCGATATCAAGAGAGAGTGAATGAGTCGCAGGATGAATAACCGCTCGGCTTCGGGGTTCGTCACCCTACAATGGAAGACAGGCAGCGTTCAGAGCGGTGCTTTGGAACACAATCAGTCGCTATTTTGTGAACAGTAATGCGAGAGCGTCAGAGCAGATGTCCTGAAAGCAACCTGACGAAAAAATAAAGTTGAAATTTTGAATGAACCATGGCTTTTCTTTATGCTGTAGAAACAGGAAAGGTTATAGATGATCTGATCTGATAGATCTGGCTTTACTTCACACATCTTGATTGTGTTCTGTGAAGGAAAATAATCAATGAAGAGAAGTTTGTCATGACAACAGACTTTTATCTAAAACATTATATTGTTGTGAAGCGTTACATCACTAGGACTACTGAGGACTCTGTCTAAGTCTGAGCTAGTTACTGTAGAATCTCAGTTCTAAAGAGAAAATGTAGCTTTCAGCATGGAGGTGCAGAAATATGCAATTCCTCAAATGTCCACTGGGGGCAGGCTCAATCCCCAAAGACTCCCATGTTACAATGTCTAACTTTCAAACAGAAATGAACAACGTTTGCAGCCTGGAACAAAGCTTTTTCTTTCCTGGAAGAAAAATTTGGTCTCCATAGCGAGATTTCCCATTAATGACCACTAAAAAATTTTACGTAACTCATGACTTATCATTATGTTGTTAGTCTTTTGTCTGCTCCCACTAAGAGGGTCACCACAGCGGATCCGTACAGTAACTTGGAGCAGGTTTTACACCAGCTACCCTTCCTGGTGCAACCCTCCCATTTCATCCGGGCTTGGGACCAACACTGCATCCGGTGGCTGGGAATCGAACCCACATGGTAGGTGAGAAACCTACCACTGAGCCACCAGTGCACTTCATGACTTAAAATTAAAGTTATGCATAATTGTGAGTGTGAGCAATTTGAGTGACAGCTGCCTTAACTTACAACAAGAAATGTAGGAAAATGATACAGGATGATGTGTAGGGTTACGAAAGGCGAGTTCAGTCAAATACATCAGCATATAAATTAACGTTAGCCACCATAACATTTTAGCAAAGCTAAAGGATTGGATAGCGATGACCAGAGCTCCCACATTTGAGCTTCAAAACCTGCTTTTCTGACATCACAGAGGGTTTGTCCAGCTGTTTTTATATAGTCCATGGCGTGAAACCATCCATAACAATCCCATGATCCTCTGAGGAACCATTTTGAAGTGTGTATGTTTATCCATGAAGATCAGCCCACAGCCATAGGCGTTTTTAGTACTGCTTGATTACGAGCTCCTCCAAGCTATCCTAAGCTAGCAAGCTTTACTGAAGTTGCAACAATGTTTTTTGGGAGGAAATGCATAACAAATTAAAATTCTTATCGTACTGTAGGAAATATAATTTGCGGAAAAATTAAAGTTCACGTAAAATCCAAGGAAAAATTTGTATGCGATGAATACGATAGAAAAATTGTCTAATTAAATGTTTTGTTTGAAGGGATTTTTCCCAAGGGATCTTTGGTTGTTTTGGATTGTATTTTGTTTTGGATTTTGGATTTCTGAGATATTCCTAACTCATGTTGTCTCAGCAGGTTTTTTTTCATCACTCTCTAGGGATCCTAACCCACGTCTGGATTTCTAAAAAACCCACTTCGTGACAACGTCTATTGTTGAAAGCGCTATACAAACCAAACTGAATTGTATTTGGAAAAAAGCTTGCTGTTTTTTTGTTATTTTTTTCATTTAGCATCCCATCTTATTGTAAATACGCTGTGCGTTTTTGCGTCTCAGCCAGCCGTCAGCTCGCGCAGCCCGACACAAAAGGCGGCGAGCGTCTCTCTTTTCTATCCGTCTGTTTTGTCGAGGGATCAAAACGAAATAGAATAGGTAATTCTGTGTAATCACGCCGGCATTAAACGGATATCAGGGACTCCTCGTAGACTGATAGCAGCCGAGACACAAAAACAAACTGACAGAAGAAATGGATTTGTCTTTCGCACGGAAACAAACACTAGCGCTCGACGGTTTTTCCGTTACTCGCCGCCAAGAGTCGGAAAAGAAGTCAGAGCAATATCGGAGAGATGTGAGGAGGAATTTAAAGAGGGAGTTTGTGTTTAAATAAATGCCGTTGCACGGTGAGGTAAAGGTTTGAGCGCTAACACTTTAGAATTGCAAATATTTTTGAGCAATAAATTTCTTGACGGTGAAGTTTATGAAAAGACAAAGATCACATGATCAGCAAGTATAATAGTGGCTGTGGATGTGACTGTAGAGACGTGTGTCGAATAATCTGGTAAAGTTAAAGGTGTGTCAGTTAAATAGTTAAAGTTAAATAGAATGTGTCAGTTAAAGATCGAGTCAAAATGAAAGTAATTGCACCCAGAAATTCATGCACAGATACACAACTTTTTCATGTTTTCCGCCGTTTCCCCTTCAGTGTACGCCTTTTGGCTGCTGGCTACATTGATCACATTGGACTTTATTTATTTACACAGAAGATTAAAGGCGTCGCCAGAAAATTAAAAATATAATAAATTTTGTGGGAAAATCATAAATATTTTCAAATCTGTTTTAAGTACAGTATGAATACTGATGGATGGTCAGCTGGAGGGATGAATGGATGGTGAAAAGGACAATGGGTGGATTGTTGGGTGGACGAATGAAGAGTTAGACAAATAAAAGGAAATAGTAATGGATAAATTGATGGATGGATTGATAAATCCATGGGTGAGTAGCTATTTTAAAGGATAGATATGTAAAGTAGAGAAATGAAAGTGTAGTTGGACAGATGGATGAATGGACGGATAGTTCAGTGAATGAATGGCTGGATAAATGGATGGATTGGAAGGGTAAATGAAATAGAAGTTAGATAATTAATGGATGAATGAATAGTGGAAAGCTAAACAGTAGAAGGATATGGGGACGTACTGTACAGGTATGACTGGATGGATAAACTGATGGCTGAATAACTCTTAAAAGATCGTTAGATGGATGGGTAAATAAGATAACATACGATATTATATACCTTTATTACAGTAAATGGATGAATGAAGGGATGGAGAGTTGAAAGGATGACAAAAATGGATGGATAGATGGATGGATGGCTGAGTAGCTGTTTAAACAGATAGATAAGTAAATTAGTAGAGGAATAGATGAATGAATCGTTGCACAGATAGATGGATGAGTGGATAAGTGGCTTAACGGAGAGCTTGAATATCTATTTTGATGGATGGGAAAGTGAATATGGAGATGGGTGGACGTATAGTAAGATGGATAGATTGATGAACGAATGACTGAATGGAGAGCTAGAAAGAAAAAAGAATACATGGATAGACAGATGGATGGATGGCAGGATGAATTGATGGATGGCTGATTGGCTAAGATTGATAATTAGAAGATGGAGGAGATTCCCATCTCAGGAGTTTGCATGTTCTCCACGTGTTCGGTGGGTTTCCTCCAGGTTCTCCTGTTTCCTAGACTAGAATAACTGGTGTGAGTGTTTGTATGTGAGTGTGCCCTGCGATGGATTGGCACCCCTTCCAGGGTGTACCCCGTGTTGTGCCCAAAGTCTTCTGGGATTGAATCCAGGCCCCCTGTGACCCTGTATACAGGATAAAGTGGTATAGACGGTGAGTGAGTGAGTGAGTGAGAGTTAGATGAATGGATGGATGGATCGTTGGCTTAATTGATGGACGCATGACTGTTTCAATGGATGTCAAAGGACGTTCCTTTCAAAGCGACGGAGACCTAGCCAGAAAAAGGATGCACTTACAGACGCACACCTTTTTTCACCTCGTCTCTGGCGTTTCTGGCGTCTCAGACAACATATTAATAAGAAGATTATGAGCTTATAGCAAGCTGGCAAACACACGCCTCTGATCCGCGGTGTGCTTGGTATGATAATGCAGTCACTGCCAGAAACACTAGCACTTAATAGTTTCATTAGGCGCTGTGATGGATGTGGATTTGAGGACGAATGTTTATTTTATAAATAGCATTATTTCCAGGGCGGCCCAGGAGATATCATTATTGTTTAGTGCTTTTCCTTCCTTATTGGTTTATTAAGTGTTTTATTTGTTCTACGGTAATTAATTTCTTGATGATGTCGTCTTTAGGACGTAAGCGCACTTTGCTGTTTGATGTCGATGTTAAATATGTAAGCACGATACTTTTAAGTAAGTATTTAATTAACCGTTACAGTCATTTAACGGTAACAGTTAAAAAAAAAAACAGCGCTGGATCAAGTGCTGTTTCATAAGCTGAGCGAAAATAAAAGCTGAAGCCACGTGGTTAAATTCGAACCTCATTTTCTGAGATTCATGAGATGTGTATAACTGGAATCATTCACGCAGTTGTGCTATTAATCGTATTATCATTTGTCGAGCGTTTGTGTCGCTTCATTTTCCAAGGGTGAGTCATGAATTATCCGCACTCCAGTCATATTAAAACTTCTGTTGGTCTCATCAGCGCTTTCTGTTTAAGGCTCTTGTGCAGGTGTGAATGTGTGACATCCGTTCATTTGTAACTGGAAAAATGGAAGTCGCGCTTGTGATTTGCATGAAAAAACAGCAGCGTGCCGAAACAACACACGGAAGCACACACAATTTGTGCCGATACTCTACGGATCGTGAAAGTTTCTTAAAGAGAATCATTTCTGGTGGCGAGATTCATCACTACGAGCCTGAGAGTAAACGGCAGAGTATAGAACGGAAACATCCACAATCGCCGACCAACCAAAAGTCAACCATCAGCTGGAAAATTCATCAACGCTTACAGTTTCCTGGGATTTTTCTTCTTCTTCGAGGGCCAGAAGTATTGGAACGCTATCAGGAAAAAGGTTCAACAATCACCAGTGTTACAGTGAGACTCTTATTGAAGAGCTGAAGACTAAACTATGGATTAAACTCCATAAGAGGAGGACTGCGTCGTATCCGAGGGCGTCATGATCTCGCATGACGATGCACGTCCACACACTCCTGCACACACCGTCGACACTCTGGACAAACTCGGTTCTCATTATAGTCCTGATCTACGAGCCCTAACAGGGTGAAGATTCGTTCTGATGAAGAAGTTGAAGAAGTGAGATGTATTCCTGGCCGTACACATTTATTAATGAGGGAATCAGAAAGCTTGTTGACAGATCGTCAAAGTGTATCGAAAAACAAGGCGATTATGAACAAACGTTAATTAAAATAAATTCCACAGCCAGAGTGCGGATAATTTTTGACTCACTCTCAAGCAAACCCTTCTTTCTTCCTAATGACTTGTTACAGATTAATGTCTGTTTAAAAATTCTGTTTATTATCAGGGTTAGTCTGTGATAAATGTGTTGTTACTATAGAAACTATTATGTGCTGCTGTGATTTGCAGCCTCATTGTGAGCTGTTATAATAATAATAATAATAATTTTTTTTTTTTTTTAAAAACCACCTTGCAAAGCATTTTTTACTTCACTAATAGGATGTACGTGATGTGATGTTGCCTTCAGATTAGTCCAAATTGATCAGATCAGATGTCTTTATAAAAGCGAGCAACACAATGCGAGCAACACAATGTATGGAAACATGATCTCAAATCAAATGAGTAAATTTCATTTTCCTTCCCGTTAAAGCGAAACACGTTGCTTGATCTAATTATTTTTGCAAAGATCGAAAACGGTGCCGTTCCGTGATTATACATAATCGCATATTGTCACGAGCCGGACGGATTCTGATTCAGGCTTCGCTATCGACAGCGAGCAGTTTAAGAGCAGAGAGAGAGCGAGAGGAAAAAAAGCTTTATGTTGATTTCAGTCCTGAATTGCATCCTCTCTTGTTGTTGTGTCGAGCAGCACTAAAAGCAGCAGCGCTTAATAACATGGTGCAAATAAAAGAGAACTCAGAGTGCGCGCTCACGCCTCGATAAGAGGCCCACGAGGTCCGGGAAAGCTCTGCGCATTGTCTCGGGTGTGACGGTTTGAGTGGGACCTAACGCTAGGAAACACCAACGCTCCTGTTATTCTGCATGATTTATCTGAACCTTCAGCCGCTTAAGAGCGCGAGATCGGCGTCCGGGACGTCGTGTGGGAGCGGACGCGCAGCAATTCATCTTCCATTTGCACTCCCGTACCGCGAACACACACGACAACACGTGGAGAATGTTGTGGACCCAAATGTCCAAAGATCCAGGCAGTGAATAGGAGCAGAATTAGGAAAAAAAAAAGAAAAAAAGAAAAGGGGAAAAAAAAAAAAAAAACAGCGGTCGCTGGGAAACAGGGGCCAGGAGGAGGACTGAAAGGCTGCGATTAGCAGTAATGAATAAAAGACAGGAATCATACAGACGTACCGAACAGCGTCCACGCGGCATTAAGCATAATTAGGGTTCAGAGGCAGGAAAAAAAATACACAATCACGTCACGTGAAGCATAATTTACTTAATTGTTGTTGTTGTTGTTGTTGTTGTTTTTGCACTTGACGGCTCTTTTCTGTCTTTCTCCGTCCTAATGAGCTCATGGTTTCCTCTATTTCTAAAAAAAAAAAATTGTTGCATTGAATATTATAATATACAATAAATAAATTAACCCAGGTTCATTTTATACGGATAAAGTGGATGCTGTAAAGTGGCCTGGTTTAAACAAGGGACTACACACACTTATCTAATCAGCCAATCACACGGCGGCTACTCGATGCATTTAGACGTGTAGACCTGAAACTGGTGATCTACTGGGATTTTCACAAACAAACACCTGTGGGCTTTACAGAGAACGGTCTGAAAAAGAGAAGATATCCGGTGAGTGGCAGTTCTCATCTTGTTGATGCCAGAGGTCAGAGGAGAGAACGGCCAGTCTGGCTCGAGCTGATAGAAAGGCAACAGTAACTCAAATAACAACCGAGGTATGATGAAGAGCATTTCTGAATGTTAACGTCGAACGGTGAAGCAGATGGGGTACAGCAGCAGAAGCCCACACCGTGTGCCCCTCCAGTCAGCTAAGAACAGAAAGCTACGATTCGCACCAAAATCAGGCAGTATAATATATGATATAAACGTCACCTGATTTGATGCGTCCTGATTTTTGCTGTGACATTCAGTATGTTCAGAACTTGGCGTAAACAACATGAAGGCATGGATCCATCCCGCCTTGTATCAGCGGTTCAGGTTGGTGGTGGTGATGTAAATGGTCCCTTGAGCCACAGCCTACCGGAGTAATGTTCATGACCACGTCCATCCCCTTATAACCACGGGCTAGAATCATCTGATTGTGAGTTCACTGTACTCACACGGCCTCCGCGGTCACCACATCTCATTCCGGTACCTTTGGGACGTGGCAGAGCGGGAGATTCACATCGTGGACGTGCCGCGGACAAAAATCTACATGTGTTGAATTTACACTATGAGAAATTAAGGAGGTTCTGAAGGCAAAAAGTGGGTCGAACCCTAGCAAGGTGTACCTAATGAAGTGGCCAGTGAGTGTATACAGTATTAAATATGTGATTAATGAATACTCAACCATTATGGTAATGATAATTATTATTACAGAATTATTATAAATTGTAGTTTTTATCATTTTGGTAGTATCATCTATCTGTCTGCCTCTCTGTCTGTTTGTCTGTCTTTCTGTCTGTCTCTTTATCTGTCTGTCTTCTATCTGTCTGTCTGTCTTTCTGTCTGTCAATCTATTTATCTATCTATCTGTCTGTCTCTCTATCTGTCTGTCTTTTATCTATCTGTCTATCTATTTATCTAGCTATCTGTCTCTTTATCTGTCTATCTATCTATCTGTCTGTCTCACTGTCTGTCTATCTATCTATCTATCTGTCTGTCTCTTTATCTGTCTGTCTCTTTATCTGTTTGTCTTCTATCTATCTATCTATCGATCTGTCTGTCTCTTTATCTGTCTATCTATCTATCTAACTATCTATTTATCTATCTATTTGTCTCTTTATCTGTCTATCTATCTATCTGTCTCTCTCTCTATCTATCTATCTATCTATCTAACTATCTATTTATCTATCTATTTGTCTCTTTATCTGTCTATCTTTCTGTCTCTCTGTCTGTCTATCTGTCTCTTCGTCTGTCTGTCTATCTATCTATCTATCTATCTATCTATCTATCTATCTGTCTATCTATCTGTCTGTCCCTTTATTTGTTTGTCTTTTATCTATCTATCTATCTATTTATCTATCTATGTATTTATCTATCTATCTGTCTCTCTGTCTGTCTATCTGTCTATCTTTCTGTCTCTCTGTCTGTCTCTCTATCTGTCTGTCTGTATATCTATCTGTTTGTCTATCTTCTTTTCTTGTTTTTTTTTATCATTTACACACAGTTAATATAAATACAAATAAATACATATTATAAATAATTTAGCTCTGTATATATTTTTTATTCATTTTGAAAGATATTTATGGGTAAAAAAAAATATATAAATAAATATATAAATGAAGTCAATATAAGTGTGTGTGAGACGAGGGTTGTCTGGGTCGGTGAAATGCCAGAGCAGTACATCAGTGTCCGATCCCCTCTCTGCATTTCTGATATTTAGCATGACAGAGTTATTAAATTAGCATCACGCTAACTCGGTCCAAGCTGCTTTTATTCACTCTAGCCACGCAGGACGCGTGATTTAGCGAAGACAAAAGGCTGCGGGTCGGTAGTGAATAGCCAGTTGTGTATTTATTTGATGTGAAGTGTGTATGTGTGTGTGTGTGTGTGTGTATGTGTGTGAAAGTGTGTTCACAAAGAGAAGCATGCTAGCTTCCTATTCACTGCAGTTTCAAGTCATTGTTAGCTAATTTAGCGTTGTGGGAGCGGAGACAAAAGCGGCAGGGTGTGTGTGGTCTGTGTACTAGAGAAAAGGTGCCGGATAACTGTGTGTGTGTGTGTGTGTGTGTGTGTGTGTGTGTGTGTGTGTGTATTAAGAATCTTGCTTAGTAGATTCACTAGATTATCACTGGCTGTAAATAACATGGTGATAATTATGCTAAACATGCTAATTGTAGCGACATTTTCTGAAGTGTTAGCGACATTAGGGTAGCTGTTATAAAATGACACACAATGTAGAAGTGTAGTAGTTCTGGTTAGTTCTGGTTAAGCTTTCCTCATAGTGAGAGTGAGGAGCGAGTGAAACGCCGCGCGCGGTCAGAAACCCACTTTTAGCGTGAAATATGACACTCGGGCGTAACACGTGGCTATTACAGTAGGTGAGACGGAGCGTAGCTAATGTATAAGTGCGCGATGATGATGATGAAACGCGCGGCAGGTGCCATCTTGTGAGTAATGCCTCTCGCTTTCTCCCACTGCTGAAGATTACTTATCTATTGATTGAGGCCTTAGGCTACGCAGACAGATGCGTTTAGAGCACAACAAGCCCGGCAACACTCGCGGAAACTAATGCAAGCTAATGTCACTCGCGGGAGCGCGCGGCATACGGGACGCTGGTCTTGAAGTCTATAAGTCAGTCCAGGGAACAAAAAACGGAAAGAGACAAGGGGCGAGAGATCAATGGCTGTAATTACACTCAGCTCTGTGGGAAAAGGTAATAAATAGCATTAAGTGACGGCGGAATGCTTTTAACTAACCGCCGAACATCACCTTCCTCGAGACGACTGGCGAATTCCTACATCATCGTTCAAGACGTGTCTAAGACTTTTGCGCAATTGCGCGTGCAACACGCAGGGACACAGGAAAAGGAAGCGTAGGAGCGAGACTGGGGAAAAAATTAAAAATAATATAATAAAAGGGTTAGATTTGTGGAGAGCACGCATAAAGAGCATGGATTTGCATATCGCTGTAATGCAGTGCCAGTGTGTGTGTGTGTGTGTGTGTGTGTGTGTGTGTGTGTGGTTCATTCCAGGTGATAAATGCCAGATGTTTGTAGAATCCTCAACCAGGGGCTTTGGCATGGCTCCATGCTCGCGCTCTAACATGTCACCTCGGGCCAGCTGACTCAACAAGGTGTAAAATCCAAAATGGCTGAACCCCCGGGAGCCCGGAGCGCTTTTTTCATGTGACAGCTTTTCTACGAGATTGTCGGCGCCATTCAATCCGTCGCATTGTTTAGGCGGTGAGCAGATCGTCCCCAAATAGATACTGACTGCGCGGCGTCGCGGGAGAGCATCCGGACGACTGCGCGGAAATTAAATTAGTCATTCAATGCGCTCCTGTGCTGTTTTTCTTTTTGTTTGTTTTCCTTTTTTTTTTTTTTTTACACAAAACGTGTATATATATTTTTGCTGGGATTTGTAGAGCCTCTTGGCTGGACCAAGACCTGGGGCTTTACCGCGTCACCAGTTCCGACCAATCAGAACCCAGAATTCAACAGTGCTCTGGTATGAACATTAATCTAAGATGCTGCTATTTGGGAGCGAACTTAGATTTTGGATCATTTTGAGCTTGAACACAAGTCATCCTTATTTATTTTTTTAAAATGGCAAAAAAAGATAATGAGGAATACTTAAGGGAACAAAGCAAATCTGCAGCATGGATCAGAGTGTTTTCTTCTCAGAATGTTTCTCTCTCTCACACACACACACACACACATACAGAGCAGTTCAGGACGTTTGTGCCAAGCACATCACTTTTTCTCAGCGTTCCTTTTTTCCTACGGTGTCTAACACACATTAGTAGATTCACTTTTTTAAATAACGTTGTTGGTAATTGCCGACACGCTCGCTTCTCAGACAAAGCTTTGTTTATCACGACCCAATTACAAGGCCATTTAGACCATGAAGAGGCACTTTGTCTCGATGCACAGAGACAGGAATTTCCATAACGAGGCCGGCGTACGGCCGTGCAGTCTAAATATGCGGCGCGGGGCTTCTCGAGCCGCTGAGCCGCCGCTCGAACGGCGAATTCCCAGAGCCGCGCCTGGAACGCGTTAACCGCTATCGAACCTGCCGCCGTGTTTACGGATGCATTTCAATTAATGGAATATTTATGAAAAGACTCATTAGAGAGTTTATGACTTGCATACAAACGCGAGCACATAAGCCAATAACTCAGGGCCTCCCGACAACGGCGTTCCGCAATTAGCCAGATGTAACAGCCGGGAATGAGGTGAGAGTTTTTTTTTTCTTTTTCTCTCTCTTGCTAAACAGAAGTGCTGTGCAAGGGCGTATTTTATGAAACATAAAATCCACAGACAGGACATTAGAAATAAAACAGCATTTGGTTAACGACCTATTAGCTGGATATCATTAATGAGTTATTTACTTTGATGTTATGATTATTGATCGTGCCTGATCCCAGCGAGAAATTAATCACCAGCCTAATTATAATAAAACAATGAAAAGTATGATTACTTTTTTGTTATTACTGAATACCACAGCAGTTCACAAATCTGATTGGGTGTTTAGTTTCTTAGTAAGCTGCCTTCATCATTATTATTATTATTATTATTATTATTATCAGCCCTTTGTCGTCATTGTGTGTGAAGGGCCCTCTTGTACTTCAAAGGATTTTTTTTCTTGCTTTTTGGGGGTCTAAACATTCTCATAAAGTCATGAAAATCTGCTGCTATCAGGATGAGTCTGGGCCCTCACATGAGATTTTGCTGCATAGCTCATACACACTTGCACGTATACACACAAAACCCAGTACACATTGTGCTGAACAACTTTCAAATTGCATGTAATTGGCTGTACTCAACAGTAAGTCAGTTTTTTTGAGTTGGTCGCATTATGCACCCAATGGACTTTGATGTACTCCTCCTAGGGGATTTATACGCTCGCCAAAAAAAACAGCTCTATGTGATCTCAGTACATTGAGGATGCAAAATTGCCGAGGGATTTTTGATATCTCAAACGGCTCAGCCGTGACAATGCCTTGAACTTAAGCCGAAAAGTGGTTAATAACTTTCTGCGTGACATTATATTAAGTGACGTCATGCTTTTTTTTTTCCAGGATCTGGGGCTTCTTGGAGGTCTTAACATAGAATTCCCTCTTTTTTTTTATTTTTTATTATGTCATAATGATATTTGTATTTTCCCTTTAAATGCATGTGCACGTTGTCTTCCTGGTGCACCCAGGAGGAGGCGATGGTGCATGGTGCTTGGCCCCGCTCATCGTATATTTATTATTATTATTGTTATTATTATGATGTTGAAAAGGGAACGGCCATTTATAGCTGCCGTAACGCAAGTAAAAACTTTTCCCATAATTAGATCTCACTGGTGTTTATGAGAAACGATAAAGAGAATAAGCTCATACAGCTCATGTTAATGCATGAGGTTGCATTGCATCCTGGGAAACCTTTCACCTCAGTGTTTCCTGTCTTTTCATGATTCCAGCCCAGAGAAGCTTCTACCTCTAGAGCCCCAGATGCTTTTCTGCAGGAAAAAAAAAAAAAAATCAATGATTCTGAAAAGTCTGTGAAAAGAGCAGGCTCGTCAGACATAGAAGATTTATTTATTTATTTTTTTACTTATTTATTTACACACTCGTTACAAACAGACACGGGTCGCACCGAGGCAGAGTGGGTGGGTGGCGGCTGTTTGCTCTCAAAGACAGGCCGCACAAATAAATCACTCCTCCGAAAGCAGAAATGGGTTTAAATTAATTTGTCACCATCTCGTGTAAACAGGTTGCGTGTCTGTTTGGCCGGCGGAGGTAATGGCTTAGTCACAGCGAACAGGGTGAGCGTCCCCACACTATTATTCGCCTCCTGAGCCATTAACGCGTGACGGATTTGTTTCTCTTTAAGGGCTACGAAATTCCTGGCTCTGTGTTTCTCCGTGCAGGAGGCTGTCCGGACACCATGTGCGGATCTGCGGCAGCGGCTTCGCAAAATGTCACGACGTATTATTGATGTGATTGCTGACAGCCGCGTCTGGGCGGCGTGAAGTCCGATGGAGGCCGAGCTCTGGTGGTGCTTTCAATATGTGCTTTCAAACTGTGACTGGCCACGCCCTCTTCACCACTGCTAACTAAACGTACAAAAGCCACACCCTATTTCTCTACTGTATCAATAACAGACAAGAGCCACACCCCCTTCCATATCACTAACAATACAAAAGCCATGTCCTTTTCATGATCACCAACATACTGTATACCATACACACATACACACCCTCTTTACTATGGCAACATATATCAAAGACACACTCTTTTCACTATGGCAACATATACAAAAGCCACGCCCCCTTCCCTATAATTAACAATAAATATAAAAGCCACGCCCCATCACTATTACTAACATATACAAAAGCCACACCCCCTTCACTATCACTACCAACAGACACTAAAGCCACACCTCTTTGCCATCACTACCAACAGACACTAAAGCCACACCCCTTCACTATCACTACCAACAGACACTAAAGCCACACCCCTTCGCTATCACTACCAACAGACACTAAAGCCACACCCCTTCACCATCACTACCAACAGACACTAAAGCCACACCCCTTCGCCATCACTACCAACAGACACTAAAGCCACACCCCTTCACTATCACTACCAACAGACACTAAAGCCACACCCCTTCG
>JAQMYJ010000008.1:24299322-24331689 GCA_030014305.1 Clarias laeviceps | reverse complement strand
CTATCACTACCAACAGACACTAAAGCCACACCCCTTCACCATCACTACCAACAGACACTAAAGCCACACCCCTTTGCTATCACTACCAACAGACACTAAAGCCACACCATTTCACCATCACTACCAACAGACACTAAAGCCACACCCCTTCACCATCACTACCAACAGACACTAAACAGACACCCTGCATGTAATGAAGAGGCCATTTATTATGCACAAATATTATCTACATACATGAACATTTTCACATGAGAATTTTTTTTTTTTTTTTTTTTCAGTTAAGTGGAATAGGTTCTCTGACAGTCCTGATATAAAAACACATCTTTCCCGTCTACAGGGAAGAACTTTAACCTCTGAGACGCCACGTCTTGAGTAAATCGCTTGTTCTGGATATGCAAATGATCACGCTGCTCTCCCGAGCTTGGCCTGAAGAGGAAATTCTTCCTGTTCTTTAATCTGTGCGTGTTGTGTTTCACTCTTGTCCTCTGTTTCGTGAAATCCCTCGCTCTCCCTTGGAATTCATAAGCATGAACACAGGAGTAGGTGAATGTTTTTTTTTTAACCCAAATAAACACAAAAACATGGTGTAGCGGTTCTTGCTAGCATGTGCTTTGCCATGCATCTCAATTACACACTGATTTTTGTTCTGTGTGCTGAAGCTTGAATGCCACTTGGCATCGTGTGCCGAGTAATTTGCCAGATAAATCGTCTAATGTAACGGCGTCCTAATCCGGCTCCTGAGAAACGCTCGTTAGCCCGGAAGCCGCGTCCTGCATTACTACTCGGGAGGATTATTAAATAAGGACGCGACATTCATTTTCCCATCGTCGTGCTCGGAACCCTTTTTGTTTACGGCTGTGTATGAAAACGATTCAGCCGTGCTTTGCCAGAATCTAATTATTGGTAGTCTGTTGCGCTGAATGCTTGCCCAAGGTCAGCGATGGCATCCAGCTCCTCCAGTAATGCGATATGGAGCACCAAGCAAGCACCAAGTGGAGTTATTAGGAATATTTGATGAATGCTTGTGTGCTGGAACGGCAGCGTGGGATTAGATTGGTTTACAACTGCATGCAGTTTGAACAGCGAGTTTACTCAGCTGGTCTTCGCGGTTAGTGTGTGTTGTGTTTCTTTATTTGTCCTGCCTATTCCTGTTTGTGGCTGTAACTGAACTTTCCACACGAATGACATCATAAAGGCATGGACAAAGCCAATGCCTGGATGGGAAAGTGAATCAATGGACAAGTGACCCAATGGACAAGTGACTCAATGGGCAATTGACTCTATAGATAAGTCAATGGACAGTGAACCAAAGAGCAAGTGAATCAATGGGCAATTGACTCTATAGATAAGTCAATGGACAGTGAATCAAAGAGCAAGTGACTCAATGGGCAATTGACTCTATAGATAAGTCAATGGACAGTGAACCAAAGAGCAAGTGAATCAATGGATAAGTGACCTAATGGACAAGTGACTCAATGGGCAATTGACTCTATAGATAAGTCAATGGACAGTGAATCAAAGAGCAAGTGACTCAATGGGCAATTGACTCTATAGATAAGTCAATGGACAGTGAACCAAAGAGCAAGTGAATCAATGGACAAGTGACCCAATGGACAAGTGATTTTATGGAGAAGTAACACCAATGGAAAAGTGTGATTCTATAGACAGTGAACAAGAGACTCAATGGACTTAATCGACTAATGAGTCAGTGGACAAATGTCTCAATGGACATGTGGTACAGTCAATAAGAGATCTATTGGACAAATGTCTCAGTAGATGAGTGGACAAGTGACCAAATGGACCCAGTAGGCAAATGACCAAAAAAGTGACACAGTGAACAAATGACTCACTGGACAAGTGATTTAATGGACAAGTGACACAGTAAACAATTGCTTAGTAATTACAATAAATCAATAATTTATTTACATAATATACAATTTTCAATAGTATGTTTTATAATGGTATCAGTTTTTGTTTCAATAAATATTCAAATATTAAATATCCGTAGTGTGAAAGTAGCAGCGACAGGTATCCGAGGTGCTTATGTTACCATGGTAACGCACGGAGGAAGTGACGTCTGCGCTGGTGAGTTTTGGTGGAGGGAAGTTCCCTTCACCACCATTCCCTGCAAACATAGCAGGGAGTAGGGAGCACCCTGTGAAGTGCACTTCAGAATGGAACGCAGCCAAGGAAAACTGACACCTCACTCAGTACACAAGTGACTCGGTGAGCAAATGTGGCTGGTGCACTCAGTGTCAATCATCCTAAATACAAAATATGTATAATAAAACATGGGCATGTGCCATTGGTGGAGGTCATTCTTTGCTGATACTTTTCTGAACATTCTTTTCTAAATAACACACAATAACACATTAAAAACACTGAAAACTGCCCCCCCCCACCTTCATTTCTTCTCAAAAAATACATCTGTTGATCGTTATGTTTAATTCTGTAGAAAATCACAAGTTAGCCATAAATTGTCTGTGCAGCTGGAATTACTGAAATATGAAATACTGTATAAGTGCATCCTCATCTCCGATTAGCCCCACCCACTTCACATTGACCAAGGAGAGGTTGATACTGCAGGGACGACAATAACAATAACTTGTGCTTTGTGCTCCTTCTCGGTCGATTATGTCACCTGTTAACAGGTCCTGAGGAAGCACGGGCAGGGCAGGGCACGGTGCCCATTCGCTGTCTGATACCCTGTGCCAAGCTGTCGATGGTCCTCTGCGTCTGCAGAAAACCAGAGCCCGATAAGTACGAGCTCGCACTCGGTCGCCAACTGCCGACACGAGCTGAAAGCACGATTCATGGCTGCGGGCAGGAACAGGGCCTGACCTTTTCTCAGGGTTTTAGAAAGCGACCAGCTCTGTAAGCGATCACATTCAACACTTATTGTATGTGGGTTGTGAATGTAAGGTCAATGTTCTACGCTCTGACCTCCGAGCGAATGCCGGGAGATGATACAAGCGTTCAGAGCACACACGTCGGCCCTAATAGCACAACGTTAAACCTTAAGATTGCACCAAAGTTATTTGCCTGGAGCTCGCTATCTAATAAAGATCATAATTAGCACATAATGACGCCAACCTTTTTCTTGGTAAGCCATGCAAGCCAATTAAAACGGGTGCTTTTACAATAACGTAGATAGGAACACTGCGAATGATGCTCATAACATCTCGTTTCGGCTTCGTCATTTAAAGAGGACGGCGCCTGTTCGGCGCCTGCACAGCGCGCTGATGGAGGGAGATGAGCGCCGGCGGTCGCAAGAGCCATGCATCAGCTCCGAGAGATCAACTTCCTCCTGATGTCAGATGTGAGAGATGGAGGAAAAAGACAAAGCTTCCATTCAGCGATGCAGCCAGCGGACTGAGAGACGCAGAGGTGGAGAAGTGAGGGGGAGCGTGGAATTCTCTCTAAGCATTTTTTTTCGTGTTGTTGTTGTTGTTGTTGTTGTTAAACGACAAGCCCGTGAGCTTGTGCATGCGCCGCTCGAAGGCTCTGTCTTACACTGATTGTGATTTATCTGCACTTCGCTCCGGAGTAAAGCCTATCAGGTTGTTTCCATCAGAGCTCATCGGGAGACCTGGGTACAAACAAGCGCACGGTGATGTCATCTGCGTTGAGCGCGGCCGGGGTGCATGTAGTGTAAATGTTTCATGCTTCGTGCTTTTTTTTCCCATTGGTTTCCATTTAACATTTTGGTTGTGTGATTGGCTCGTTTTAAAACGGCTCGTCTAACAGAATACAGTCACGCTATTTCTTTGTTTACTTTGTTATCCATAACCTACTGTACACATAAAAACACATAAAAATGTCATTTATTGGCCAAAAACACAGCAACACCCAGTGCAGGGAGAAAGTGTGTTTTTAATTAAGTATTGTGTTTCTATAGTAACAGCTTACACAAGGGCCTTTATCATGGATGCAGTTTCTCCATTGTTAGTGCTTTGTACTTCTTATTTGTTCCATCACATGGAATCAGGCATTATGTCGCGTTTATGTTGATTTGAGTTATGCATATTGCCAGACTCTCGGTTTAATAAGCTTCATTTTGATACCATGTTTATTACTGTGTCATGCCCGGTTCCTGAGATACTGTTTTCCCCAAGAGAGCTTGTTTATGAGGAATTCTTTAGACAAATCAGCCAAAATCCTACAGTACAGTATGTTTAGAGTATTTAAATGAGGCCTCGTATGTCAAACTGTGCATTTTGGTTTTCGGATATGTCATGTAGAACTGAAGTTATTATCACTTCTTAACTGTGTAAATTTTATCCGCTACTGGAATATGGGGATGATGTCGCCAAAAAACAAAACAAAAAAAAAACGTCAAACCCAACAAGTGCCGGCATTATTTTTGTTCATATAAGCAAGTGAAAACAATTATTGTATTGCATTATAACGTCCTATAAATATTTATTAAAACATAGTAATGCAAAGAAAATGGATAAAATTGCTCTCTGCCAAAAACATGGTATCGGTGCTAAAAAGTCTCTCACCCAGGTGAAAAAGTGAACTTTCAGATAGGATCATATAACAGCATTTTTCATAATACTTAATGTTTCATATCTCCTGATCCATGCTTCGTTTTTTTTGGTAAATATGCTACACATTTATTGTTTTATCAGATAAAAAGAAACACATTTGCTAAATCCAGTTTCATGGCCTTTTATGTCCGTAGCGTCCGTTACGTTTTTAAATTCAAATCTTTCAACGGTCTTAACTGTCATTCAGATGTCATTCAACTTGGCCTGATTTAGATTTCACATGAAAAGGCGTAAACCTGAAAAAGTTTATTATTCTAAAATGCTAAATTTTTATGATATTGCAACATAACTTTGACATGGTTACGGACACTACAGATTCTTTGTGTTTTTAAGCTTTTACCAAAAAACATCCCTCATGCAAAGCACTGACGTCATCCTGGAATTTAAATGGTATATGTGTTAACAATTATAGGGCAAAAAAACTATAGTTTTCTGTGTTTTATGTCCATATAACATCAGATGTGTGTCTAATTTGAAGCATTTAAACAAAACCACTGTTTCCTACTGTAATGCACGGAATGCTTTAATTTAAGCAACAGTTTTTACATCTGGTCATACGCTTCTACAAGCTTACACCAATTACACCAACGCCAATGCTCATAAAGAAATAGGAATAATTTGCATTTTATTTGAAGCGAGACAGTATAAAGCTGAAAAATGGCCATAATTCATAAATGAAATTTTTAGGGAAGCGAGATCGGTCACTTCCATGTTGCATAAACTTGAGAAGTAGCTTCTCTGGACACATACATTCTCTGTACAGTATTATACTGTATGTATAACATAAAAACAATTAAATCAGCTCCAATACTGTGCTTTGGCCGTCTGGATTTTACGAGTTCATGTAAACAGGAAGTAAAAATAGATGTTGTGACATTAACGATATTACAGTACTAGTGTTGATGCAAATTGATGAAGTATAAGAAATTAAACACTTCAGAGCAGTGTTTAAAGAGACGGTGTTAGAGAGGTTAAAAAAGTTCTATTACTTCAGAACCTAATAAAGTGCAGAACCTTCAAATTCCGAACCTACCTATTTTTATTTATTGATTGATTTTGTAAGGTTTGCACTTTTTGCATGGTTGATCAGAATAATCATTTGGCTTTTTGGTTAAATCTGTTAATTTAGAAGTACAAAACTGTAAGTTCTGTATTTGTTGGAACAATTCAGGCCTTCAAGTTTCAACAATGACCACTTTAAAGATTTCGAGGTATTTTTTCTTGCATGCCATTTTACAATTCTCTTTTGTTAACTCGCCTTAATGTAAGATAATGAAAGTTAATTAAACATCAGGAGAGTTTCAAATTTGGCAAGGAACAAGGAAACTATTAGTCACATTTTAGCAAGCTGTGCTCATGATAAGTAAAACTAGTTGTTATGGTGTGTTTTGAAGCCTGGCAACGGTTCAGTAAAATGGGACAAATCGAACCTCAATGAAATCCTAAAAGCAGGGAGGCGTCTATCAAACCTTCAATAAGGATGGCGGCGCCGAGATGTCGTCATGCCGTTTAAACGTTCAGGGCTTCTTTAGATAACAGCTTAAGCGTCTACATTACGTTTCAGGTCAATGAGGTTCTCCGCGTCTGAAAGAAGAGCTGAACTTAAACACTTGTAGCCAATTAATCCTCATTTCCCTAAGTTCTCTGCAGATCCGCAGATCGGTGCTGGTGGGAATTATGCTGAGTGCGACTATAGAAGATCTCACCCCGAAAAGAAAGAAACTCTCAAATGATGTAATTCCTGCGGAATATCTTAGACAGAGATGACCAGGGCTAATCAGAGACAGATGGGAGTTTAATTACACCTCTGAAACGGGACCCTATAGGCTTTTTTTCCCCCTTCTTTCGCTCTTCACGGAGGAAATAATGAACGAGCCAACAGAAGGTGGTTAGCAGATCACACGCTGAGATATTCCGGGGGCTGAGCGAAGCTGCTCCTGTCTCCGACAGATCCGACAGAAAAATGAGTCTCGGTGACGAGGGAGATCAGACAGAGCTGGTTGTTCTCTCAACACTCGTTTTTACCATATTACAAAGTACAATGATGGGTTCTTGATGCTGATTGGTCAGGAGGCTTCGTTGTAACAACGCACACAGGGACTTGTATTATGGACGCTACACATAAAGGAATGCGTGGTTGTTGATACGGTGAGGAGTTTTAGGTATTTTGGAGGCAGTCTCCAGTGTTCGTGTAACTCTTAGTAGGATTTTATTTTCCATATTTCCTTTAAACCTCTCCTTACGTTC
Organism: Clarias laeviceps; assembly: GCA_030014305.1. NCBI lineage: Eukaryota > Metazoa > Chordata > Actinopteri > Siluriformes > Clariidae > Clarias > Clarias laeviceps. Next base: position 24,324,889 of record JAQMYJ010000008.1, on the reverse strand, counting down.
GTTTGATCCCCTCCAACACGCGTCCGTTCAGGCTTTAAGACGTCGAATACTGTTATCAGGAGAGAATCTGAAAGTTGTTTAGCCTCTGCTTTCTTTCAAAGGAAGCCTGATAGATTCGGAAAGTGACTATTTTCCGCGAAGCATCACAAGGAGTCGGCGTGTGTACGGGGGACAAGCTGTCAGCGGGAGTGTTAGGAGCTTCATTTCCGGCAGAAACGCGCGATATGTCGCCGTTTCAGCTTCTACTTCTTCACTTGGAAAGGCAGATAAACTCAAGCCAATGCAAAAAAAAACGGAAACGGCAGACGGATAAGAGAACGCGAAAGCTCTCAGGATCTCTATCAGAGGGAAAAATCTGCCCTCGACAGGACACCGCAAGATGGGTTTGGTGGCGGAGAAAATAGGTTCAGGACCCTCCTGATGGAAAGTAATTGTCTGTAATATAAACAAAACTTTATTTTCAATCATTTATTATTTATTTATTTATTTATTTATTATGTTTGTTAAATTTTATTTTATCCTATTTGGGTCTTTTTTTCAGCTCAGGACCACATAATAAAAAATGTAAGCACTAAATACACCCCTTGACCCAAGACCCATGTGTAAAATAACTTCAACTGTTTATTTGTTTTCTCTTTCTTTTTCTTTTTTGTCGTTCTCTTGTTCCATTTATTCCTATTCCAACAGCTAGAAATCATTAACTTCCAGTTACAAATCTGAAGGAAGTTAGCTCTAACTGTAAAGCTGACACTGGAGACTCCTTCCAAATAAGAAATAAAAAATATCTGTCTCTCTTGAGAAAAACAATCACTATATCAACAATTAAAAGTTTCCTTTTAATGATTCTATTATAGAGAGGATGTTTTTACAGTTATGAAATTTGTGAATTGGCATGTGATTCAGATTCACATGACATAATTTTTTAAATGAAAACATTTATTTCATTATTCCTTTTTAGGAACCACAAGATAAGGGTCAGGAATTAAGATTTATAAATTAAGATGTTTTAAAATGCATATATGTAGGGGACCAAGGTTATTTCACTTTTGCAACCAAGTCTTGACAAAATGAACATACACCCGTCCGAACGCCCTGCTGTCGAGTTTGACCCAGTGCTGAGTCGCTCTGACCCTGATGCCTGAACCCTGATTTAGATTTTCAGGATGTTACATACTGTATGCTCCATATCCTCTCTTTTCCTACACACTAATAGCAAAACGCACATTTCAATTTTTAAACACACTTCCTTATTGATACCGTTGTGTGCTTTTTCAATTGTTGTGTGAGTTATCTTCCAGCACCCACTTTATTCTTGCTATGTTTTTTTGGGATGCTACTGTAGGAAGTCTTGGTTCGAGCACGTCTTTTACTTCTAAGTGCGTATAAAATATTTATATGGAATTGTCTGATGTTGTGCTACCATTAAAGCTCTTTGTTTGGATGCTGTTGTGTGTCCTTGGTATATGTTCCCTTAGTAGCCGTGTCCTTTAAAGGTACATCTAACTGGGCAGCGTTTGAACCCAGATTTAGGATGAGTTTGTCAGATACTGTAGTTAGCAAGCTATGTAAGTGGTGAGGTCACCCAGAAAACTTCTAGGAACCTAAGAAATCTATTCAGTTGTTAGTTACACTCTTAAAGTGCTTTTACACATTATTAGAGTGAAATCAATACAATTTGTGTTCTTTCTGATTGCCGTTTGTTTGAGTTTGGGTTCATATTTAATTAATTAAACCAAAAATTAAACACTGTCTAAGGGGTTTGCTGTAAAGGAATCAGGTCTTCACTAGGCAACAGTTCAAGAATTCAGCAAAGAAACCAAAACACCAAAAACCAGACCTTTGAAATATTCCTAAAAGGGTTAAACTTGGAACTCTTGGAACAAAACTTGGTAGAGTTTTGTATCACAGCTTTAAGGGCTTTCCTAAAGAGATAAGAACCTTTAATGTACTAAATGAAAACTTTCTTAAGAGACTGGTAAGGCAACTTGTTTAAATCTGTAATTGTACCACTTGGTTGGTTGGATGAACAGTTTGGACTTCTGTAATAATTGAAGTTTGAAGGGAAAAGCTGTCTGAAACTCAAAATTCTTCCTAGTTAACGTCCTCTAGTGAAGATGTATCCGCATCCACCATTTCCTCCCTACAACTGAACAACTCCTACCCAAGTGTCTATAGTGGGGGACCTGGATGTCCAGCATAAAACAGGATTCACCTATCCAAGTTTTCAGACGTACATCTTGTAGACGTACTTTCTGTACATATTGTTGGTGTTTGGTTGAGGATATGTGCTGCAGCAACAAAATAACATTTGGTGGTAGAAAGTATGCCATTGCCTATAACAAGAAGGATAAATGGGATCTTAGATTTGGCTGAAATATTGAAATATCAACCTCCCCACCAAATGGGACCTGTAAGCACACCCTTTGGGCAGATCAACAGTTTGATTTTTGTTCCTTGATTGAAGCGTAATGGCATTTTGCAATAACTGAAAGTTGGGAGTCAGATATTGAAGGTCCAACTTCTTCCCAATTAACTTACCATAAGTTCATATAACTTCAACAACTCCTGGCCACCAAGTGCACCAAAATCTGCCACAAACAGGTCCCAACAGGCAAAGAGCCCAAGGCTGCTGCTGCTGCTGACCCGTCCTCCAAACTCCAATCTGATCGAGCACCCATGGGATACAGCAGACAAACAAGTCTGATCTACGTTGGCCAAACCCAGCAACCAATTGCACCCAAAGGATCTACAGCCAGACATCACGGCACACCCTCAGGTGTTGCACAGTCAGAGGTGGCACATGGAATCTACACAATACTGGCCATAATGCCTTTTGTTGTAAGGTTATGGGTGATCAGTGTATCACTGACTTGGTCTGTGAAGACATTGTCTGCACTTGAAAATAGTTCTCATGTGTCCAGACATATTAGGCAACAAATTTGCTATAAAACGTACCGAAGCATGAAGAACAACTGCCTTCTACAAGAGACTCCATTAAGCTGTAAGCATGCCCGATGGTTCTTCCTGTTTGACCGCAGTTGAAGATCCACCTTCTTCTGGCCGACTTCCTGTAAATTCACATTTCTCTCCTACTCTTCCACAGCCAAGATTTTTCATCTAGGGTAAAGCTGGCCACCTTTAACTCCAGCTCAAGGTCCCCGATTTCTCCACACTTCTTGTACGTCTAATACATGATGCGGTCTGCATTCGAAAGTAGAACCTGGCTCTGTCGAACAGGATGAGGATGATCTCTAAGGTCAAACGGAACCTCAGAGGCACCTTTTAAAAGCTGCCCTAAAATGCTGTTTCTGCAGTTATCTGTCTTCTGACGGAAACCGAGTCTCAGATGTGAGAAATAAAACACTCTACAGTCTACAGTTTGTTCAGAGTCGTGGAACTTCTATTCAGACGGTTCTTATATTGACTGTGCATGGTTTACGACCCAGACACTTCCCTTTTCAGACTTTTCTGTATCCGCTGCTTCACTTTTCCATCACTGTAAATGCATTTTCTTTTTTTTTTTTGCCTCTTCATTCGCTTCCTCATCCTCTTGTTTTGAGCAACCCAAATTGTTCCCATCCGGTATTCACAAACAAGCATCTGTGACGCTTCAAATATACCACTGTTTTGTTTTGTGTGTGTTTGTGTGTGTGTGTGTGTGTGTGTGTGTGTGTATAGTGTGGTGTTGTTGTGTTGTTCCCCTTCCTCCTGCTCCTCTTCCTTCTCCCAACCCTTACGTTTCCTTTTCAGTACACGTTGTGGGTAGTGTTCGATCGCATGTTATTTTAAGCACGGCTTTATGTAAGATAATAAATTGTGTTAGGAGCGAGAGGCAGCCTCCTTCCTCTTTCTTTTTTTCCCCAAGTAAGATGGTGAGTTGAGATGGATGAGTTGGGGTGAAAGCAGGCATTGGCCGGGCTTCAGCGTTTCTAATGCTCTAAATTCTCCAGAACATCAAGAGCTTCAAGAGCTTAATTTTTTTTTCTAATCTAAGCACCATGAGTGAAAAAGATTGCTGAGATTTTTCTTTCTTTCAAATGCCCATCCTTAACAGCTTTGGGGAAGAAAGATGTACTTGAAATTTCTCTTTCATATTCCATCTCCACCACGCGAGCATGTGGCACGAATGGTAATTTATTCAACGTTACATTATTATTTTTTTTTTCATATTAATTCACGAGGTGAAAATTGTCTCTTTATCAAAAGCTTTTCACACACGGAACGGTTTTCAGAGGCCAACTCAAAAGTTCAAGTGCTCGCTCGAACACGTACGTTTGAAGTCGCAGATCTGCTCGGCTTTAGTTGAAAAGACGAGAGCTTAAAGTCTGCAGTCAAACCGCCTCTTATTTCCCACCGACCAGGTACCCGTTTGCCCGAAAGGTGAATCTTTTTTTTCTTCTTCTAAAGAAACTCTTGCTTTAGCTGAAGTTAGGCCACACTGTTGCCACAAATTACCCGTCACTGATGTGACAGCTGTGTGAAGAAAAAAAATTTTTTTTATAAATTACATTTCAGCATCAAAAACGTCTCGGTCTGCCTGCACCAAGGAGAGATAAACTCAACCCAGAGGACATGAGACACGTTACCTTAAAAAAAATTAATAAAAAAAACAGGTTGGGGAAAAGAGGGACAGGATCTGGAATGTCTGATGCATTGAAAGACTTGTTTATCAATGGTCAAACCTATTCAATTATTTGTACATACTCAAATCCAGTTGCTAAGATTGATTTTCCTTTACAAACTTGTCTCATGTAGATTTTTTTACATTTCTTATCCAGCTCCTGGTTCAAACCTTAGTTGCGCTCACCAACACCGAGACCAGTTGAGCATCAGTAGGTTGTGGCAGGAATCGAACCCTCAACCCTGGAGGTGCGAGGCGACACTGCTGACTCTGCAAGACATCCTCAAATTCTTTGTTGTTGTTGTTGTTGTTGTTGTTTTTAAGTGAGCTTCCGGTGTACAGCACATGCTGTACATACGTTTCGGATCAGGTCTGAGAAGCTCGTGCAGTAAAGCTCTTACCTTCGCCTCGGCAAGCTGTCCGACTTCCACATCCCCGCTTGCACTCAAGTTTAAGTGTGTAACGAATTTCCTTTTTTTTTGCTCTGTCATTTTCTGCTGGTACAAGAAGCATTGGCTTAACAATAAATCATTCCTCTTATTGCCTTTCCACTTCTAAAAGACGTATTTGAAAGCCAAATTGCGTTGCAAAGAGCATTTTTTTTTTCCCTTCCCCTCCGTTTTCAGCACCGGTCATGGTGTTTTTCAGTTTCACCATGGAGACAAAAAAAATTTGTGAATGTGAATGGATGGAAAAAAAAAAAAACAACCTTCGTTAAAAAGTACTGATAATAATGAATATGTATTAATGCTGAGAGTTTGTGTAAGAGGTGCAATAAATAGTATTGGCTCCCTGAATAAAGAAAAGGAAAGCTAAATGCTGCCCTCGGGTTTTAGCGGGAGCTGTGTTCTTAAAAAAAAAATCAAATAAATCAGCCTGATGGAGAAAGCTTTTTTTTTTTTTTTTTTTTTTTCGGGAAATGGCTAAATCACTTGACATTTTCAGTTCACTTTGTAAAGGCCTGGTTGCTCTGATGCTTGAAAAATGGCTACGGATTAGCACTTACTCAAAAATAGAAATCAGAGCGGGTTTGATTTGATTTTATACCAGGCTGCTTGAGTTAAATTCTCTATTGTGATTGGTCAGGAGGTGTTGATTAATATGCTTTATTATACAGTAGCAACAGGTCAGACAGTTCAGTTTCACCTACAAGGTTTATACTGTATTAATCCGTGTATATTTTTATATGAACAGCTACACAATCAAAAATGTGTCTTACAGCTGTAAGAAAAGCAACACAGTTTGAAAGACGCCCACAGTGTTTGAACCTGAAGCTTTTTCTATGGATAACGGCTTTGTTCCTGCCTCACACCCAGTGTTCCCAGTATACAGGTGTACAGACTCCACCACTCTGACCAGAGAAAGCTAAACGAATGAGTTCACTAGTATCAGCTGTGACTTTTCAGTCCCCGACCAGCGCACCGGTTACACAAGTCTGAAGGATGGCGTGAACCAGCTGTGGCAGTCTGAGGAGGTAATGCTTCGCTAGAGCCAGATGTTTCCATCAGGAGGGGGGATTATGCAAGAGCACCGCACTGTGACTTTATTAGTGCAAAAACAGATGGTGAAAAATGGTCAAAATTGTTTGTTCATGAGCTATTATAAGCCAACCCGTTATGTTGACATCGCCGAGGCCGTTATCGTCCGTTAATGAACGTGATATTCTCAGCGAGGAAAAAAATCGATTAGCTACCGCATCTCAGCGTGCGATCTTCACTATAAGCGCTCCGGCTCATGAGATAATTCTTAATTATGATACAAGTTAATATGCTCTATATTTATCATTGTCCAATAGGTAATGTGTATAAAAATACATTTAAAATCTACAATAAAAATATAGACATGAAGATATACACATATCACATATACTGTAGAGATCCATATTTCTTAATCTACGTATATTAATACATATAATGTGTTTATACCTTTTTTTAAGTCCCTGCATCATTTGTGTTTGTGTTTTTTTTTTTTTTTTTTTGTGATTTACTTACTTTATTTATTAATTTATTAAAAAATACATGAGTTTTCTTTATTTTAACTAATATCTTTCTGTACACAGTCTGACAATGTTTAGACATTTAAAAGCATATTATTATTATTATTATTTACATTTGTTACATCTGCCACCCCTCCACCCCCCACGTTTGCCCTTCTCTCCGTTCTCTCGTTGGTATGTACACCGTTTGTTTATCTGTTATTTAATATTATCTGTTACATGTGATCAGTGTGACTTCTTGCATATTTTGTTTTTTAAAGTAAACACGGCTCAGAGCTCCTTCTTTTTCTTTCACTCATCCTTCAAATGTGCTGTTAATGTTGTGTGTCTATGTTAATGAGCTATTCTCGAGCCACGCCCCTCCAGAGAACGGGGGCGGGGGGAGATCTAATAGGATCATTTAAAATGAAAAGAAGACAACAAACATGGACTGCGTTTTTTTTGTTGTTGTTTGTACAAACACTCTGGAGGCCTAATAATGATTACAAAAAAGAGAATTTTGCATAACAGCTAGAATTTTGGAAAATCCCCCCAAAGTTGTGTCCAAACTTTTGACTGGTGATATAAATCAAATATAAATGACTAAAGAGCAACTTGTTGCTTAGGAGGGAACAGAAGATTCCCATGTGAACGAGTTGATAATGAGTCACAGATGTTCTGACACAGATGTGTCTCAGTACCGGAAATTCGTATTATACCATATGAACGTCTCTCATTCCTGTCCAGACGCATGTTGCGTGTCTTTCTACGCAATTCCTATGCATGCTACTTGTGGACATGGCAACCGTGCTTATAGGTGCCAATAGATTTATTCGAATCCATTGACTTATTCTCCTTTTAATGACTGTTTAGTTGTTTAAAAATTGTGCAAAGAAAAAAAAAAGTGCTTAACAGTAATAATGGATAGATCTCAAATTACAGAGAAAGTTGGATAATACATTTATACGAATCCAATCCAAAAGCATTATAATATAATATAATATAATTTAATATAATATAATATAATTTAATATAATATAATATAATATAATATACGTAATGTACAATGTGTACAGTATGCATCAACCCACACACAAGCCAAGGTCCTCCGAGATCCTGCTGTTTTAGTTTCCTCAGTGGTCCGACGCGGTTCCCCGAGAGACCGAACGACCCTGGAGCTCGCCGTTTCTCCAACAGAAGGTCAAAAGACTTCTTCAGAAAGTTGTAGGTGTGAGCTTGTTCTTTGTCTTATCCCTTAGACTGATCTTGGATCCGAAACCACAATTAGTTTCAGATTTAGACTTACAACCCGCAACACGTTGTTTAAGCTGGAAAGTACCCAGATTTACTCATGGAAAAGTGCTCCTTCAAATTCTTCACTCGAGTTTAAGCAGGAAAAGAACATTCACTTAGATTTACTTTAAATACGGAAGATAAATATGAAAGATTCACAGAAGAGAATGATTTCCATTTCTCAGTGCCAAATCATACAGGAATCATACAGTTAGTTCCTGATGCTAAATTAGTACCAAGGAAGAAAGATTAGCCAAAGCTACAGTAGCTACAGTAAGAACCGCTTTATTATTTAGCTCTGAATAATCGCTCAGGGAATTTTACACAAGAAATTTGAAAAAAAAAAAAAACATCCTGATGCATCCTGCGATTTTACACACTTTCTTCTTTAAATTAAACATGTTGTATGAATATATTTATGAGAAAGCGAATAAATTTAGCCATTCAGTCAGAATAAAACTGGAAAAGTTAGACTGTTAATGTTCGTGTCGCTGCAGTGACTGAGCTTCATTATTGGACGATTTGGCACATAATGCATACAGTAGGAAACTCACTTTTACTGTTTAACTGCCATTTACTATTCAGCACTCTGTGGGCTTTACCTTTTATGGTGTTTGGTGGGCGTTGTAAATAAATGCCATGTATGTAATAATTTGAGGATTATTTACAAAAATACAAGCACATCTGGTGGAGGTTTGGTTACTGTATGTCCGCGCAAAACGTTTCTGTTCAATATTTCTGATTGAACAGTTGATAAATGAAATGCATATGTTGATTTTATTAAGTAGGCTTCCATTTTTTCCAAGTTTATCGGGACTAAAGCTTGTCTTTTTCTCTGGACTGAGCTAATAGGAAGAATGTTGTAACTCACTGTGACAAAGAAGGCGAAAGAGAGAGAGAGATCTTACCTAGTGAAAATATCTTGAATTTAGTTAAATTTATATATAATTTCTTAAAATACAATTACAACAAACCGAATATAAGATTATAAAGCTTATTTCTAATAAATTTTTAACAAAAAATTTTTTTTATTAATTAACAGCAGATTATTTTATTAGTTTTAAGAATTTATTTCTTGAAAGACAAAAATGTCAATAAAACAAAACTTATAATTCAGCTTAAAGACTTAGTAAAATTGACTAGAAATAGGTTTGTTGTAGTGTTATTTTAAGAAGGTGTATATAAATTTGACCTTTCTAAGATGTCATTTTCTGCAGTTTAAGCACTTTTTACAACTGTAATGAGCAGAAAAGCATTTCGGTACACTGGGAAAAAATTATGTCTTAGGAAGTGAAATACTGTATTCTTCAATCTAACCAAAACTATATATAATTTTTAAATAAGTTTACAACAAACCAAATATAAGATTATTAAGCTTATTGACAGACAAATTGTACAAAAGTGTTGAATTTGACTAGATACAAGAATATTTCACTTGATATGTTGTTATTTATTTATTGATTCATTTATTTATTTAGCAGTGTAAGCTAAAGAAAAAGCTGTCAAAAAATGACATCAGTTGAAATATTCTTGAATCTAATCAAACCAATCTATAATTTTACATTAGTTTACAACAAACCAAATATAAGCATATTGTACTAAATTGTAAGCAAAACTTTCTTCTTCTGTTGGCAGATAAATTTGCTAGTTTTAAGAATTTATTTTAAAGAAAGAAGCAGAATTGTCAACCAATAGAACAAGACTTGCATTTTCTCAAAAATTTTACAGAAATGTACTAGAAATGTTTGTTGTAGTATTATTTTATAATAAAGTGTACATAGATTTGACTAGATTCAAGAATATTTTGCTTAATAAAATGTCATTTTCTGTGGTGTAAGCACTCTTTATAACTGTGATGAGCAGAAAAAACATCTCAGACACTATAAAAAAAACATCTTAGCAAGTGAAACATTCTTGAATCTAGCCAAACCTATCTATAATTTCTAAGTTTAATTAATTTTTTTTTTAAGTTCTAAGAATCTAAAAGTTTACAAGAAACCAAATACCAAATTATTTAGCTTATTTGTAGTCAAATATTACCAATGTAGCAATGCAAGTAAAAAAATAACTTGTTCTATTGGCAGATAATTTTGCTTCTTTCAAGGAATGCATTCCTAAAACTAGCAAAATTATCTGCCAGTAGAACAAGTAATATTTTTTTACTTGTATTGCTACAGTGGTAATATTTGACTAGAAATAAGATTAAAAAAAATAATATTATTGTGCTTGCAATTTAGTAGCATTTGACTAGAAATAAACTTAATTTTCATATTAATCATAATAAATTATAGATAGATTTGGCTAGATTCAAGAATATTTAAATTGCAAAAGTGCTAAGATTTTATACTCTTGTGCATCGGGTTCCTCTCCTGTCAGCTAAGAACAAGAATGTGAGAGGCCCACCAAAACCTTTCTCCAACTCTCTTCATATCAATGCCTCAGGAATTTTCCACCATCTCCGAGGCTTTTCTGCTAGAAACAGGAAACCAGACTGTTATTTATTTTTTTACATCATTTGTGGGAAAAGTCAGGCTTAAGAGAGTATTATCTCTGCCTTAATATAGCTTTTAGAGGGTTTTTGTTCGATTGCATGCAGTAGAGGGACGGATGGCTATTTAATACTCCGGAGCCGGATATGGAGAAGCTCTGAACAGGAAACCTGACGTGTGTTGGTCGGAGAGATGCTCTGCACTGCTCTCGTCAACGGTCCTTCCAAATCTGCATCCATTTATTTATTCATTTATTAATTTATTGTCCTTTTGCTTTTGTCTCTCATTTGTTCAATTATCTCTTGTAGAAAAACAGGCCAGTGTTTTGTCTCGCTTCGTTGCTTCGTGATAATAATTAGGCCCAAACAGGTGCTCTGCTGTCTCGCACTCATTATAGCATGTGCTCTATTTTTATTTATTTATTTATATATTTTATGTTTTTTTTTTTTCCTTTTTTTTTTTTTTATTAAAGAAAGCTTGTCTGATGTTCTTACTGTTGCTCCTGTCACGCTAATTAAACCGCAGAAGTTGGCGTTTAAGGCCCTGAGCGCCGAGCTTTCTGAGATTTTCAGGTGACAGGCTTGACAGTTTTCCTTTTTCTCTCGGCTGGGTGTCGGGTGCGGCTCCGCCGAGGCCGCGGTGTTAAAGCTAATCTCAAGACATTTCCTCTCTCTCTCTCTCTCTCTCTCTCTCCCTCCCCCTCGCTCTCTTTTTGGCACCATGAACAAATCACTCTTGATTTGGATTTTTGAGCTCTGAAGCACGCAGGCACTTTAATGTACGGGCTCACACTCGAGCGCAGGTTGTCGTACGGTTTCCTGTTGCGATTCCGTGTGATGTAGCCGGGGATTAACGTGCCATTTCTGTGACATTTCCGGGCACGGAGAACAAAGCAGGGGAATGTGCGCTGCAAACTCCCCTCTAGCTCTAGGGGAGCTTGGTAATTTGACGAGGGATTAAAATGTTAATCTAAATTGTTTCTTAACTCAAACCACCCCCCCACACCGCCCACCAGTACCCCCCACCCCCCCCATCTTCTCCCTTTCCTCAATCCTGGCTCTTAGGTCTATTCAGCAGGAGTTTAGACTTTGATTCATTTGCATAACTTGCTGTACGCTGTGATCGATTTGCTTCCGGTTAAACCTCACACCCACCTCACAGAGCGCGCGGATGACGCATTGTTCACATCAAGTCCGCCGAGTCGTGCCCGCGCGTGAGAATTATTATTAGGTTTCACAGTTTCATGGGTTTAAAACGAAATGCATGTACAATGTGTGTGTGTACAATGTGTACAGATGTGTACAATGTATGTGACGGGTGTGCATGACATCACAAAGTAATATCCAACATACAGTGATGTGATCCTGATTTTTTTTTATTTATTTAATCCGTTTGTGATGCTGTGGCTGGACCGTAAACAGGTCGAAAACTCTCCAATGTGGGTGAATTAAAACAATTCTGCGAAGAAAAGCGTGAAAAAAAATAAATTCTCCACAATGATGTGAAAGACTCGTTGCCAGTTATCGCTAATGCTTGTTTTCAAGCAGTTGTTGCCACTTGGGGTGGCATGACCAGTTATTAGGTTTGCATTTATGTTTTTAAAACGGAATAAATATAAATACAAATGTAATCAGGTCCAAATTCACATATATTGCCGTAACATATATCGAATTTATTTCCTGTGTATCGTTGTGTCTTTATTATTAAAAAAAAAAAATCCAAAAAGTATAATATTCTGCTTTTCTACTGAAGCATCTTTGCTTCTCTTTTTTTTTGCTTAATTTAAAAAAATCCCCTGTTTTCAGCTCGAGTGTTTCGTGCTAGCGTTTGCGCGATGACCGGCCCGCGAAGCACCTCTGTTGGTTTACAGTAACTCCAGAGCTCCAGAGACGCCGCTTTGGCACACACAGCTGCAGGATTAATGCCCGGGACGCAATCCAAGCCAAGCAATGCATCATCATGCCCGCTCTAAACATCGCTGATACCAATATGATGATTTGGAGTAATTATGCTCTGGTGCTCACGGACTCCTGATACGACTGGCGTGTACAGTATGCATAATACATAAGCTTCTGTACGAGAAGGTGCTTGGGGGCGTGGCTTTGTGTTTTTTTTTTTTATTGTTAAAAATTTTTCAAAATCGACAAGATTACACTTTCTCTCAAGTTAACATTCTTGGATTTTTTTTTTTCCCCCGAATCGATCGCGTGTTCCTTTTCAAGGCAAATTCACGGCCGAGTGTGCGGATCGATCAGACGTAGCAGTGGACGGCGAGGCGGATAAAGCGGATTGCTTTCCGGCTCACCGTGTAAGGAGAGTAGATTAAGCTCACCGTTCCGTCCAGAGCGCCGTGAAGTGAAGCGGAGCGAAGCAAAGTAAACCCGTCTTCTTTTTTAATAAAGCCTTGTTTTCTTTCCTTTTCCTTTTTTTTCTGGTTTTTACTTTTAATCCTCCCCTTGTTTCACGGCGAGCGTGTGACGTGACAAATAACTCGTGTCAGCCTCAGAGTGTCGCTCGGTCTATAAAGCGATACAAACACACCCGGAAAACGAAACGGCAAATAATATGTGAAATTTTCAGACACGTGTCGAGCAACACGGAGCGTCTCATTAGGACTTAAAACACCTTAACACACACACACACACACGTGGCTTGTTCCAGCGTCGAGAGCGGGACGAATAAACTTCCATTTATATTCAGGTCCAGGTTCCACCTTCTCGCTTCTGTTACCGGGATCCTTTCCGATTCATTTTTTTTCTCCCTCTCTCAGTCTCTCTCGCTCTCTCTCGCTCTAAATTTAATAAGCTTTATGGCCATGAAATAAAGTATGTCTCTCTCTCTCTGCCTCTTTCTGTCTCTGTCTCTTTTATTTAGTTTAAACTCTTTAGTCAGATACAGTGACGTGACGTCCCACAGAAGATCCTTTAATATCATTTGAGTTCTAGTTTTAGTGCCGCTTTCTTTTTCTTTCTTTCTTTATAATATTATGAAAAGACATTAAAGGTGCATTAGGTCTTTTTTTTTTTTTTTTTTTCAAAATGAAGTCACTAACTCTTAAGTGGCTTTGTAAACTATTTTAAATTAGCCCCGCCTGTCTTCAAAAAGCTCCGCCCCCTACACCCTCCCCTCCAGTGGATCTTACGATGGTCCAGGACTGGAAGTCGTTCATACAAACTGGTTTTCTCAGCCACTTTCTACGGCTAAACGGCTTGTTCTTCAATCATGCGCTGTGTATTTTCCGGGTTTTATGTCGAAGTAAGGAATCGAAAACAAAAACGCTCAGCTGAACAACAAATAGCCGAACAGCTCATCTGAACGTTCAGATATTAAGGCTAATATTCTTCTATACATGTAATAAGACCGTACGTGTACATTGACGATATTTGGGGAAAAGATTATTTGTGGGGACGTAAGATAGAGTAATAGAGCACATCAAGGTGGTTTTGGGAAGTTTTGTCTGTCTGTCTGTTTGTTTGTGCACACATCACGGAAAAACTACTGAATGAATTTTAACGGGGTTCTCACAAGTGTATTTGGCCGAGCTTGAGGTAACATATAGGCTTTGTTTCATCGCAATCGGCCCACGGGAAGAGAAGACATGCTACTTTAAAATTTATCTTTATCATAAAAAAAATCTATCTTGAAAAAAAAAAAAAACATTAATTCAACCCAAAATTCAACAGATGGCGCTGTACGTTGTTTATTACGCGTTATGATTACACAATTAAATTCCTCAAGAACGAAGTTGTGGGCACATTTAGTTAACAATAAATACATTTTTTTGTTCAGTTATTTGCCATGTTTTTGATGAGTTACTTGATGAAGTATATTGTATAATTATTTCAAATAAGCATTACACTAAAGACTAAAGTGTAAATACAGTAACTGTGTGCTAATTGGAAACTGTGTGCCAGAACACAGGAGTATACCCGTATGAGTGTGAGAGTATGTGTGAGTGTGTGTGCGTGTGTGAGAGAGAGAGAGAGTGATGATGATTACTGATACACACCGTCTCCCAGGACAAATCCATACACTTAAGCAGAACTCATATCTTTAATTTGGTTCTCCGCGTGCTTCCTGTTCCGAGTGGCTGTGCTGGAAGTTCATTGATTTTTTATTTCTTCGCAGCTCTACCTGAAAGCCTTTACGGGAGTGTAATTAAACAGTTACAGAGTAATGCCTCAGAGGAGCGCAATCACACCCCCTGCTACTCACTCCTCCATCACACCACCACCACCACCACTCCACGTCATCCCAGTTTAGAGGCGGCACTCGTTTAGCCGTCCATCGTTAATCATCAGAGGCATCCAGTCGGAACTGTCTGGAATCTCAAACCGGTGACCCGCGGAAGCTCCGCACATTAAACGTCCTTCTTGCTGTTGATTGAACTTCGCACATTTGCTTGAAGCGCAAGAAATCCCAAATAGTTTGGGCTTTAATAAGTAATTAAAGTGATGTCCAGGCTTTTTTTTCTGTTAAAAATATTATTTCATCAAAAATCTGAAAGTTAACAACGTTGAAGTATTTTTCCTGTTTTAAATAAATAATAATACACGGCTTTGTTTTATTACTTTTAACAATGTTTTATGTAGATTCTGAATCTTAAATGTTTTGTGATAACTTTATTCCTAATTACAAAATTGTTACACAAAAGTGTTTATTACTGTAGTTGTTTATATTAAAGGACCTCACGCGACTCTCCTGCAGTACCTTCACAGTCCAACAGGGCGCCGCAGCTTAGACTTTGTGAAACACTGATTTAGAAATGGCGTAAGAGAAATAAAACCCCTTCTTGTGTGCTGTCGAGGGGTCGCCACTGTTGACCATCTGATCCGCGCAACAACTTGGCACAGGTTTTTACACTGGATGCCCTTCCTGACGCAACGCTCCCGAGCTTGGGACCGGCGCTGCATCCAGTGGCTGGGGATTCGGGCATCGGGTGGGAATTGAACCCAGGCTTTTGACTGTTTTTGGTTACATTTAGTGCTGTGGAACATCCATTAAACCATTTACGACCATAAAACATAGTTTGATGAAAAACTAGCTCGGCGTGTTACAAATCAAGGCACTGGAGACTCCTTTTTTTATCCTCTATTGCAGTAACACAGGCAGATTATGTACGTTGTTCCTGTAGAAACTAGTAAGACCAATCAGGAAGAGGCTTTTTTTTTTTTTTAATCTAATAAAAGAAAAAAGATTCAGGGAAAACAATCTCTCAGAACGAAGCCGAGCGTTGGAAAGTAAATGACAGTTGGCATGATGCCGTGGCGGCGATAGAGCCATCAAAAATACTGGCATCGGTTCTGAATGCATTATGAGTCGCTGTCTGTGTTATTGGACAGACGCTTACACACACACACACACACACACACACACTCACGCATTGAGATAGAGAAAGGAGGAAAGAGAGAGGGGAGGGAGTGGACGCAAGGATCGAAGAGATTTCCAACCCAGACTGATGTCTGCGTAAATATTTGCCGTCTGGTGATAAACACACATCCATCAGCCAGAAGCTTTCGGAGGCTCAGACAGGCCTAATAACATGCACCGTATTATATCAGTGACCGTTACAGCAAAAACATGCTTTCGTCTATAAAAAAAAAATATTAAAAAAGATGAGATAAAAGGTCTGCCGTGAAGTTCAGCCAACCAAAGCGCTCTGTCACAAAAGGGGGAAAAGAAAAAAGAAAACCCACACACACATATTACGGCCATAGCGCTGCGTTGTCGAGTCACTGGCACATGAAATGGTTTAATATTCCGGAGCAGTAGCTTTAATGAAATTAATTTCAGAAGCCGCTGTAAAGAGCTGATGGTGTCATAAAGCGGCCGTTTTATAGCCGTCGTCCATCACGGCGGTCTCGTGACGTCTCGCTTCGCCGATAAAAGACTTTAATTGGCTCTGAAAGGTTACGCCAAAAAAAAAAAAGGGGGGCACCTATTCACTATTCAGGGAAATAAATAAATAAATAAATAAATTGTACTCCTCTTTTGTTTAGATACACAAAAAAATTATGGTGACCCCTGCGGGATTCTTCCTGCGTGTTATCTGGACGTACACGTGAGGTTAAATGTCAGGCTTTGTACCGAGAGACAGATTGCTGCTAATGTCCTGGATGGAAATGGACAATAATAGATTGTGGGGTGGAGGGGGGGGTGACGCTGTCGTGCTAACGGGCTGTGCAACATGGTTGATTATAAACTAAATTAAAATGTTAAGAAGTTTAGAAAGTTTGGAGACAAAGGTGGTGCCTTTCTGACGATTTCAGGTTTTAACCAAAGTTACAGCAGTACGGTTATGTTTTGTGATCCCTGTCACAGTAGCTGGAGGTGAAGCCTTTCAAGTCTTAAATCAAAATCAAAATAAAAAATCCATTAATTTACATTAAATACTAGGTCTTGGTAATTATATAAATGTTCCTGCTCTGCACACTGACTGTGAAGTTTGTCACCCAGAACGCAAATACAATGTACGATCAGAGCCAAATTCCACAACCCTGGCTGTCAGATGAAGCTTCTGCAGTCCAACCGAAGTTGGTGTCTTTCAAAGTTAGGGTGTGTTTAGAACAAATTTAACTCTTTTCATTGTTGAATTTGGCTCCAGATACTTACACTGTACTGCCTGGTGACAAACCTCACAGTCTTTGTGCAGAGCAGGAAATCTTATAAACTTATAACTTAATTATAAACCTTTGATAATGTTCTTATATGCAACTTCATTTAAAGAACAGAAAGACAGATTTGAAGGGGAAAAAAACAATTTTTCCACCTTTTGGTGTCAGTTACATCACTGTGTGTGTGTCAGGTTTTTTTGTCTTGTGTTTTTATGATTGCATTAAAAACATTCCAAATGAATAGATCATGAATGAATCCGCCAGTGGATTTTAGATCCGATTTTGCATTGCAGTTCTTACACGATGGACCGTCCTGACAAATTTACATGTGTTACAGTGTTAGTTAGGCCTGGAGTTGCCTTTGGTCCAGGGCTGAGGTATAAAACGCATATCTGTAGGTCAGTTCTGTTTTTGACACTAGATGTGAGATTTGGTTGGGAAGACGTCTTCATTGAGTTATGGGTTCTTTTTGTTCATCTAATGCTGTGATATTGGGATTAAAGGTCTATTTTTGACACAAGTGATGGTATTTTGTGGGGTTGGTGCCAAGGCCAGACATGTCTGAATGGATTTGGGTTCCCATTAGGGCGTCTAAGTCCTTGGTTTTGGTGTAGGTCCTGTTTGGTGTAAGGCTGTCATCATTTTATCATTTTGTGAGACTGAAGACGTCCCATGAGATGTTCATGTGGTGTTGGGTTCTCCGGGTGTAACAAAGTCTCTAGTGCTGGTGGAAAGGTTCTGTTTTTAAGACTAAAGCTGAGATTTTGTTGGGTTTCAGACACATGGACTGGGTCATGAGTTCACTTCGCTGGTCTGAGGGTCTGGTTCTGTTGTTAAAGGTCCCATATTTGACTATTTCTTTAACACTTTAAGAAGTTAACACCTTTTAGATAATGCATTTTCCATACCACAAATTTTCTGTTTCACTCCTCCTGTTTCAGTGTTTATGTAAATGAGCTACTCCTGAGCCACACCCCTCCAGCAGAGCTGAGCAGCCACCTGGAGAGGGTGTTCCTCTTGTATGAGGTCACAATAGGGGGGAAAGTCTAACCAGCCATCACAAATACAATCGAAAAAAGACAAAAAAACAGGATTTTTTTTTTCTTTTTGTACATAAAATGAGATGCATTTTAATTACTTTTTGACTGAATTTTGACAAATTTTCCCTACTGTAGGTTTTCTCTTTTACCTACAGGTTTGGTTCTGGTGTTCAGTTCAGTGTTTTTTTTTTTTTTTTTTTTTGTTGCCTGGAGACATGTTTAGAAATGTTCACATGGTGATGATGTTCTTTTCGCATAAGTTTAACACCAGAACCATATCCTTAGCCCCAGCATGAGGAAGCATGGGGTTGTGTTTGCGATCCTTTCAGATTCTTCAGAGTTGCTCAGGCTCCTTTGTGTAGGGATTAATTGTATCAGGAGTTCTCTTACTGTACTGTTCATTCCCTGTGACACACTTTAGCTGCGGTGCCAGATCTCTGTAGCAGCTGGGTCTCGCGTCTGAGGTCTGATGGGAAGCGACAGCGCCTGGCATCCGAGCCCGGTGGTCGGCAGCTGCTAAACAGCGTTAGCGTCTCACGCCACAGCTGGCGGCGGCGGCGACGTTTTTGTTGACGTGACATTAGGCTTTTTTTTTTTTTTTTTACAATTTTTGAGCCGTGTCTCTTTTATTATCGACTTCAGCTCGGTGAAAAAAAAATGACTGACAGAAGATCCTTTATGTGTGTTAAAATATAAAAAAACTTTTTTTCCCTCGACAATTAAAGGTGCGAAGATGAGAGACGGAGAGATTTTACATGAGTGTGTTCAGCCCGAGTGAGCGATAGCACATTTCGCTTCGAAGGTTAAGTTCATAAGATGGTGTTTATTTCATTTGTGCAACGATCCATAAGAACTCAGTTACTTCACACTCTGTGTGTGTGTGTGTGTGTGTGTGTGTGTGGGAAGGATGGTGATGAATGTACAGCATACATTATAACACCGTGCGTCTGTAAGGATCATCTATCAGCCTTACATAGTGGCATTAATTTGAAACTCTGCACTCCTAATATATGCCTCTTTGTCTCATGCATAAATAATTCGAGTCTACGGAGGGAAAAAAATGTTTTTTGGCCTCTTTTAGGATGTATAGACTCCCAGATCATCTCCAGGCAGGCTGGCAGCTCCTGGCGTCTGATCTGCTGAAGAGCTCTGACGTGGGAGGCGTGGAAGGCAGGTGTGAAAGTGCTGCACTTTAATACAGCAGTTTTGTCACCTGGGATGTAGCCGAGGGGACGCCGGTTTGTCACGTCATCGCTCTCACAGGCCCTTTTTAGACTGGATAGACTGCAGATATTAAGTCTATTGTTTAGTCTCTGCATCTTTTGGAGGAACAAATTAAACGTTCTTTTATCACTTCCTGTTCAGATCTTCACTCCTAACGACCGGGTACAAGCGGAACACGATCTTATTTGACTTATTTGGCTAGTTATTTGACTTATTTCCAGCTGCATGTTCCAATTTTGTTTGTTTTTTCACATCGTTTTGGTTGTCAATCTCAGAAGATCAGCACAGCCGTTTCTGAAATCCTCACCCCAGCTGGCACTAACAGCCATGCCATGAGAGACAAGAAAAATGGACATCAATGGTTCATCTAGTCGTGTTAAAGCTCGGAGATATTCCGAAATATTCTATCACGCGACACATGGAGGTCAAGTTAAGAACGCAACGCCATATCGTGGAAAGCGGACCTGTTGACGGGCCTGTCGTGTCAAATCTAGTGGCGAAAAAGAAGGGGTCACCCTGGAGAGCTAATGGCTAATCATCGCGGCACTAAATTAAGACTCATTAAGTAGACCGCGTCCGGCGAGAGCTCGCCTTCAGGTTAATGAAAGCCGCTTTGAGCCGAGGTGGACGTTTTGATTGCGCTCATCCTGCGGCGAGCCTCCTGTAATGGAAACGTCTCGCTGATGAGAGAGCAGCATCAGGTTAATGCTCGTACAGCAGGTACAGCAGGTTAATGCTTGTAAAATCCCGATCTCTTCCACGCCAAAAACTAACGGCATTTACAGACATATTTTCTTCTCTCTTTATGCGACTGAGAAGCGTGAGAGGAGGAGGAGGGGGAGGTGGCAAAATGAGACAGAAAGAAGTAAGTGATGTATGCCCTTCATTGGACACAGAACATTTAGTTTTCATTAAGAGTTAAACACGTACACGATGCATTAGCGGGGGTTCAATAGCCGCAGCTCGGCTCCTCGTCGCATTTCAGGCTGATGAATTAGCGGCGCAGAGCTCGGCGCAGGATGACAAAAGGAAATGGGAAGACGGGCATTAATATGACTTATATCGTATAAAGCGCGGTTCGGTGCGCGATCCCGATTGGTCGTGAAGGTGTTGTTTCATTCATAACAAGAGCTACGACTTTCTCTCAAGGAGGCGTATTTAAAGACGTGACAAGTGTTTTAGTTAGCATTTTTTTGGGCGGGACGGTGGTGTAGTGGTTAGCACTGTCACCTTGCACCTCCAGGGTCCGAGTTCGATTCCCGGCCAGTTTGCATGTTCTCCCCGTGCTTGGTGGGTTTCCTCCAGGTTCTCCAGTTTCCTCCCACAGTCCAAAGATATGCAGGTTAGGCTGATTGGTGTTCCCAAATTGCCTGTAGTGTGTGTATGTGTGTGTGCCCTGTGATGGATTGGCACCCTGTCCAGGATGTACCCTGCCTCGTGCCCTAAGACTCCTAGGATAGGCTCCAGGCCCCCCATGACCCTGAATACAGGATAAGGCGGTATAGACGATGAGTGAGTTTTCCTACAACAGGCCAAAAAAAAAAAAAAGATTTATATATCAGCACTAGTATCGGTCTTTGGCTTCGTAATTCTTAATGTGTTTCTAACTCCAAGACTGACACTTCGGCTGTATTAGATCACGGCGAGAGAATTCAATCCATTTTTCAACCTGCAGCATTACGCCAACGTGGTTAGCTTCATATATTGTGAAAAGAAAGTTTGTCGAAAGCCGCATTCCCTTCGAAAAAATTTCCACCAACTCGATATGAAGCAGCAAAATGCGTCACTGTAATTCTTTTTACAAAATATATATTTCTAAACCTAAAACTCTTAAACTCGTTCTAAATTCGTTTCTCCCCACCGAATGTTTTTTTTTTTTTTTTTTAAGGTTACTTGTTTTCTCAGACTGGAGTCACCTCTGGAGCGAAAAATAAACACGCTCGCCGTGCAGCAGATGCCCGATCGTTCCGGAACGTGGATGGAAAAGGATAAATTAGCAATTCATCCTTAATTACGAGGAGCAGGCAAACATTGCGCCTAACAAATGAAGCAACAGATTTCCTGATAGGGCGCCATTTGTCAGGAGAACCGCTCGCGTGCACATCGCTGGGTCGGAGCACTGCTTAATCACCATCCCTCATCGTGGCGCGCGCCTGAAACGGGGGAGCGTCCGAGGCTCGTCGCAAATTGTATGTAGAAAGCGTGCTTTTGTTTGTTTGTGCGATTGTGCAATCAAAATTTAAATAAAGACAAAAGAAAAAAATTATGTTTTTTTTTTTTTTTGGCAATTCCAGCTGTCTGTTGTGTTCGTGCGTTCAGGGTTTGAGCGGTGGAATATTAGCCTGGCAAGCGCGCATTGAAGTGCCATGGTCATTGAGCGAGAGAGAGGGATTTATGGCCTGCAATCCATCAGCTCTGATCTTAAAAGCCTGTGATTAACAACAGAAAGGACGCACGGCTTCAGAATGGCTTGTGCTGAAGCCTGACAAGGCCAAACTACTCACAGGCCTTTTAGTCTGCCTGTTAACAAGTCTGTGTATGTGTGTGTATGCGTATATGTACACACGTACACAGCGTGTATCTCGACGCGGGGATCGAATCGTTTTACAAATGCCAAACGCACAGACCCTAGTAACACAGGCTATAATTCCCGCCGTATTTCATCATCCGTATTTGTGAGCACTAACACCGTACTTGCAAACCGTGATTGGACGCAAATCCGTGTTTGAATCAGCCAAATGTCAGGTTTCCCGAAAATCAAATTCGGTGCTTTGCTCGTTACCCCCTCATCACGAGTCTTTAGGAATTTAATCACGTTCTCATTGTCTCTTTTTGTTAAATCGCAGGAGCGGAGCACGCGGCGACGGTAACGCACCCGCTCCCCGCCTTCTCGGACCTGCTGCCGCACTTCCTGGTCGAGCCTGACGACGTCTACATCGTGAAGAACAAGCCGGTGACGCTGACTTGCCGCTCGACGCCCGCCACTCAGATCTACTTCAAGTGTAACGGAGAGTGGGTGCACCAGGACGACCATCTGATCGAGCGCACCGTCGACCCAGCTACAGGTACGGACCAGACTCCGCAGGATTTAAAACAGTATATCTCTTTCACATCCTGCATTCTTTCTCTTCGTTTCTGCTTCATTTTCTTTTCAAATGCTTTAAAAAAAAGGCTAATAAACAAATTAAACCGCTTATGATTTCATTTCGCTGCTCAAGAAATCATCTCCTGCTGTCGTGGAAAAAATCTGACATTATCGGCTCTACTTTGTGCTTTCAACCACATTTTTCGTGCGTACATTAGTGAAGAATGATGGGATTATAATGTGAAATTGCATTATTTATCCATCACTTGTGACATTAAAAAAGTAATTCTTATAGCACAGACAGACTTTTGGCTACTTTGAGATGCATCATAATGTCAGGTTTGTGTCCTGACAGAGTTTTAAAGTGGGAAGTTTTGAAAAACGAGTGCGTCAATTTCAAAGGTCCAATTACGAGAAAATTGATGTCTGGCCAAGAGCTCTGTTTAAACTCAGATAGTTTAAATAGCCAATTCTTGGGTCAGGATGAAGAACATTCAGCGCCGCTTAGAGAATAATGTGATTGGCGCCTCGGCCAGCCATCGGAAAAACCTCCCATAGAAGCGCTCGGGAAAACAACCGAGAAACATGTCCGAGGTTTAGAAATGCGGATCCGGCTCGGCGCATCCGGAAAACTCGATACACAAAAGACGGAGCGGACGCACAAAAGGAGGACGATCTCCCAAAACACATTCTTCCACCAGACAGAAGCTGTGGGAAGCTTAGGCACACTTCCAAACCAATTTACGCCGTGGCTGCAACCTTTATTGTGCGTAAGACTTAGCTCTGGTTTTGTTCGCAGTTAGGACTGTTTGAACGTGCCGTGGCATTATGGGCTTAGCGTTGACAGTGGCTTTATCCTCGTAAGAAAGGCAGAAATAATAAGTCGGATCTATCCAATTTCCCCTATCCACAAAAAAAAAAAAAAAAGATGCCGTGTTGCATTATCAGGGTTAAAAAAGACTGCATTGTTTTTAAAGAAATATGACACGGTTTTAGCTGCTGTTTCTTTTTTTTCCTCCAAAAGCAGAAGATTTTTTTTTTTTTAACTCCCGAGAGGTTTAATCAGGAAGACTTGTATGACTCTGGCAGAAATGGGATCATTTGTTAAGCTCTACCTGTCCGTGGGTGGACGAGGCCCGAGCCTGTGACTCGGTGATTCATTACCACTGACGGTGAAGCCTGATTTGCTGTGTTTTACCACCACGCTGGAGAGAGTTCCCATCAGGACCTAATTGGTTAATCTTCTCGGGTTTAGGAAGATCCCTGTCTTATTAATGTCAGTTTGGCTAGATCTATGCTATAACTAGTATATCTATCGGTGCTTCCTGGTTGCTTGGCAGACAGCCTGAAATCCAGGACTCACAACACAACAGAAGGGAACTAGATTTATTGAACCACATTAAACCACAGTTTGTATGTTTTTTTTTTTTTCCAGAAGCAGAGACCACACAACCAAACTCCATTACAATTCCATCAAACACGCACCGCTTGTTAAATCATTCGGACCTGATCGATAAAATTGGTTCATATCGAATACATACTATGCTAAATCATAAATATTTTACTCCACCGTGTGCTCCAGTGCGCTTCCCGGTCCGGTGCTTTGGTTGCCTGGAAACAAAGATTAGTGTCCTTTTTTTTGACCGTCTAACACACTGCACTGCACCTCCAGTTAGAGCCATTAGCCAGGATTGATATTAGGAAAGATGTAATAATGTGTTTAACTGTAATGTGTCTGCACAACCAGGGAGAACCAGGAAGTGTGTAACACACCTACAGTAGCACAGTACAATAGGATTATTACTGTAGGATATACAGTACAGTACAAAGAGTAATTCTGCTTTTTCTCGCTAGTTTGTTTTCTCCTTTTACATGCTAGTTCTTATACATCCGCTAGTTTTCCTTGTACTCGCTAGTTTGATTTTGTATGCTATGCTAGGGTTTCTAGCATACTAGCATATCCTACTTCTACATTTGCTAGTTTTACTTTAACTTACTGTCTTTTTTTTAAATATACAATTGCTGTTTTCCCTTTCACTCACTAGTTTGCTTTCCTTTGCTAGTTTGCTTTCACTCACCCATTTGTTTGAATGTGCTAGTTTTCATTCCATTGCTAGCTTGTTTACACGTTATTTCACCAGTGTCCTCTCTCTAACTTGTCTAGTTCTTTTGCAAGTTTGCTTTCCCTCCTTTTCCTGCAAAAAATAAACATAAAAAATTCTTAAAATAAGCAAAATGCAGAATAATTAAGCTTATTTCTGGTCTAATGTTACAAAATTGCAGATCTTGTTCTATTGGCAGATAATTTTGTTTCTTTCAAAAAGCAAATGCCTGAAAAATCTTAGCAAGTAAAAATATCTTGAATCCAATATCAAACTTTGATTACAAATAAGCTTAATTATCTTATATTTTAGTTTGCTGTAACCTTATTTTAAGAAATTATACAGTAACTAGGTTTGGCTAGATTGAAGAATATTTAATTGCTAAAATGCTAAGGTCTTTTACAGTGTAGGCTGTTCTTTGAGTTTTCTCTCAGAAACTGCAAATGTCTTGAATGCAGTTAAAATTATCTACACTTTCCTAAAATAAGATTACAACAAACCAAATATAAGATTATTTATCTTATTTGTAATCCAAGTTTACTTAAATTCTAAGCATAATAATGACTTGTTCTACTGACAGATAATTTTCTAGTTTTTGGAATTTATTTCTTGAAAGAAGCTACATTTTTCTTCCAGCATTAGCAACATTTGACTAGAAATAAGCTTAATAATTTTATATTTGGTTTGTTGTAAACATCTTTAAAGAGATTATAGATAGGTTAAGATGGATTGCAGAATATTCCACTTGCTAAGATGGTAAGATTTTTTTTTAGGTTTTTCAGTTTAGTTTCATCAGTCATTACAAAAAATTATATCTTATCAAGTAAAAATATCTTGAAAACATTTATCTACACTTTCTAAAAATAAGATTTCATCAAAACCAAATATAAGATTATTAAGCTTATTTGTAATCAAAGTTTACTTAGGCTACGTTTACACTGTCAGGTAAATGTGACCCTATTCCGATTTTTTGCTCATATGTGACACATATCCGATATGTTCTATGTCCGTGTAAACAGGAGAAAAATGCATGCATTCCGATATTTGGAGATCGGTTTCAGGCCTCCTTCATATGTGGAAATAAATCAGATATAAATCAGATATGTGCTAATGTGATTGTCGTG